>OY728137.1:548023759-548612708 GCA_963277665.1 Viscum album
GATGGAATTTTAAACCCCTTAAAACCACTAAAAACTCAAAAAAACCCAAAAAACCCAAAAAAACATAAAAACCCTCAAAACCCCTAAAAACCATAAAAATGCCTGAAGACCTCTAAAACACTTGAAAATCCCAAAAAACACTAAAACCCATAAAAATTATAAAAAACATCTAAAAACCCATTAAAACAAATAAAATTTCCTAAAAACCCTAAAACACATAAAAATAATAAAACCCCCTAAAAACCATGAAGACGTAAAATCCCTTAAAACCCTGAAAACCATAAAAACCTCTAAAAACCTTTAAAATCCCTAAAATCCCATAAAAACCTAAAAGTATCACTAAAAACTCTAAAATCCGTTAAAATCCCTAAAATCTTTAAAAAATTCTAAAAAACCTAAAAAAATCAAAAGAAAAACCCCTAAAACCCAAAGGACCCTAAAAATGCTGGAAACCCCTAAAATCCATGAAAAAACCTAAAAAACCTCAAATCCATAAACACCGGAAGAAACTATAAGAACCATAAAAATCTTAAAAACCCCCTAAAATCCATGAAAATGTAAAAAACCTAAAAACCCAAAAAAAACCCATTAAAACGATCCCCTGAAAACCTTAAGAAACCCTAAAAACCCATAAAAACCCTCGAAACCACTAAAAACTCTAAGAACCTTTAAACCCCTAAAAACATTAAAAACTTGAAAAACATTTAAAAATCCCAAAAATCTCAAAAAACCCTAACAACCCTAAAAAATACTAAAACCCATAAAAACCAAGAAAACCTCTAAAAACCCTTCAGAATACCCCTAAAAATCATAGAGAAGAAGACTCCTCCACTCTCTCATGATGGTGATTCTGCCTCCCTTCCGCAAGTTTGAAGATGATGACAAACTCTATGCCTCTGCCTCCCCCCTCTGCGGGGGAGGGGCCTCTACTGGTCCTTGATGAAGATCAATATTTTGTCCCATTCTCATATCTTAATTTTCTTCCACTGTTTCCACAGATCGAGCTTTTCCCTAAGGTTCTTGATTTGCATGAAGGTCATCCACATCTTCAACTATTGATTACAGAGTTTAACGAGGCTTCCGCTCTGCATAGGCTTACCTTGGTTGCTCGTTTTTTGAATTGGAACCCTCTTGTTGACATTTTTGATAGGTTTGTATTTGAACATTGGGATCTTTGGGATCATGCTACTGTGGGACTTCTCGATACCTGCCACATTCTGATTCTCTCTTCATCTGAGGAGGATCTTATTCATGCCTGGTCTGTGGCGCCTCAAAGATGCAACGGTGCTCGCTTATCCATTTTCCGGTGGAGCTTTGATTTCCATTTGCACCATGATTATCCAATGGTGGCAACTTGGGTGAGATTTCCAGAAATCCCCCCCCCTTTCAAAATCTCTCTATTATTTCAATGTTGGGGAATTTGGTAGGAAGGTTCTTGTACATGGATAGTAGAACTAGGGATCTCTGTCATCCGGTTTCCCCGAGGGTCTTTGTTGAAGTTGATGTATCAAAAGGACCAGTTGATTTTGTTTGGATTACTGTTGGAGAAGAGCTTCATTGGAAACAACCTATGATTTTTGAATCATGGGTGAGCTACTATGATTCATACTTGATATTTAGTCACGTGAAGAGTGATTGAAGGAGTAAAGATAGTGGGCGTGTTGTGGCAGGGATAGACCAGAGAGTTGCCTCCCTGAGGTTGGGGTTGGCACCTAATTTTGATGGAAGGCTGGGAACTCTGAGGGCTGACCTTTCGGGTGCATGGAGGGATGATAGGGTGGAAGCAAGGGTCTCTTTCTCAAGGAAGGTTGTAGTGGGGTACCAATCAAAGGCTAAGGTGAGTGAATTCTTCAAGCACTTGAGGTGTGACTTAGGAATTTCAGGTGATGTTTCTTCTTCCAGCAAGAAGGGGGCTGAGGTTCTTGAAGAGGGTGTGGCGGTTGTCAATGACCTGCCACTCTTAAAGCAGGGGTAGGAGGTCGTTTCAACTTATAACCAATTTGAGGGGTTGGGACCTGTGGAGATTGTAGATGATGGGAGGGTGAGGCTTGAGACGCAGGGGTAGGGATAGGTGCAGGTTGAAGCTATTAGGGATGAAAGTGGACAGCCTATGGAACTTCAGGAGGAGGTTACAATCCCCATTTGAGAAGGGATGGGGTGGGAAGAGATGGTGAAAAATCCATTAATCTTTATTGGGAAAGTGCAGGAGCAGGGAGAGGTGTAGGTTGATGCTGTTGGGAATGGGGACAAGCAGGTTGAAGGCATTCAGTCTTGTCCATCTGCAAATATGGAGATGCATGAAGAAAAAGGGGACCTCTCCTCAATTTCTATAATGAGCAGGAAGATTGAAGAACAACCAGACTCAATCCTTTCTCTGGTTGTATATGAGACCTTACCCCCATGTGTTGATCTGTATGAATAGATAATTTTGGACTGTATGAAAATCACATATGAGCAGCATCAAAAGGACATCCTGTAGAAGAAAAATCTGAAGCAGGATGTTCATTTTGTCTGGGATGATGATGAGCCAGCTTCAAAGTTAGGGGAAATCTTTACGGAGGAAGATTCCAAGATTAATGCTAACATGGCTGGGATAAGGAGGGAGAAGGATTTGATGGGTTACCCTCATACTGTTGTCTTGGATTCATGCCCTAGGAAGAGGAAGCCGAGTTTTGACAATGCACATACTCATAGATCTGGAAGCTAGAAAGGTGGGGTGGATCTTGCTAATGTTGATCATAGAAAAGATGGTAATTCCAAGTCTAAGGCGGTGAGTGATGATGGTGTGCTGCATAGAAGGAAGGTGGATCTTAGAGGTCTTTCCTCTACTCCACTGAAGAGGAGGCCAAGGAGGGACTACTCCACTCTTCCAAGGCCAATTTCTATCAGAGCCTCCTTCATGGCCTCCAAATCTGCAGAGCAGCAGAGGCTTAGGGACATGTATATCAATCTTGCTATTGACATGGAAAGTGCTATAATGGTTGCATCGGAGTGGGAGATGGCAGAGTCAGATGCGTCTTCAGGATATGGTGTAGATACAGACCCCTATGGGGATGGTGGTGAGGTCGACACGTATGATACGTAGTTTCTTTTGGGTATGGGTTGTTTGAGCCGACCCCTGCCTTGTTTGTTTAACTTTCTTTTTCTTCTAATACATTTTGGGGGAATAGGAATAGCCAGGTATTGCGCCTTCTTTGCCCTAAAAGCCCTCCAAATCCCTAAAAACCATAAAACCCCTAAAATTCCTAAAACCCTTGAAAAACCCTAAAAACCATAAAAATCTTTAAAAACCCATAAAAATCCATGAAAAACCTATAAACCATAAAACCCCTAAAAACCTTAAAACCCTAAACACCCATAAAAACCCTATAAAACAATAAAATCTCTAAAAACCTTTAAAACTCCTAAATACTGAAAAAACCCATAAAAACCCAAAAACCCCAAAAACCCTAAAAACCATAAAAATCATAAAAACCCTCTAAAAATCCATGAAAACGTAAAAAACCCTAAAACTCGAGAAAAACCCTTGAAAATCCTAAAAACCCCTAAAAACCTTAAAAAACTATAAAACCCCAACAAAGCCCTAAAAACCACTAGACCCTATAAAAACCCTCAAAACCCTAAAAAATGTTAAAGAACACAAAAAAACCTTTAAAACCATAGAAAACTCAAAAAACCCTAAAAACCCAAAAAGTCGCTAAAAACTTGAAAATCCCTAAAACCCCGAAAACCCCTAAAAACCCTAAAAACCACTAAAAAAATCTAAAAACCCTTAAAACCCCTAAAAATTTTAAAAAAATTATAAAAAACCTTAAAACCCTAAAAACTCAAAAAAACCCCTAAAGATGCAAAAAATCCTAAAAACCTTGAAAACCCCAAAAATCCCTGAAAACACCTAAAAATGTTTATAAAATTATAAAAACCCATAAAACCCTAAAAAATAAAAAAAACCCCTAAAAACACAAAAAAGATCCTAAAAATCTTGAAAACCCCTAAAATCCCGAAAAACCCACTAAAAACTATAAAAATTCTAAAAAACCCTTTAAATCAATGAAAACGGAAAACCATAAAAATTCTTAAAACCCTTAAAAGACTGTAAAAACACATATAAACCCTTAAAACCCATCAAAACATTAAAAAACTCTAAAACCCTTAAAACCCCAAAAAACTAAAAAAAACCTAAAAACCCAAAGAGACCCTAAAAATTACGAAGATCCCTAAAAACCCTAAAACCCCTTGGAAAACCCTCAAAATCCTTAAAAACCCTAAAAACAAAAAAATCATGAAAAAACCCCTAAAATCAATGAAAACATACAAACCCTAAAACCCCATAAAACCAAAAAAAACATTAAAAACTATAAAAACCCTTAAAATCCCTAAAAACATTAAAAACTCTATAAAATCATAAATCCTAATAAAACCGAAAAAAACTATTAAAATCCCAAAATGACCCTAAAAACCCATAAAAATTGTAAAAACCCTAAAACCCCTAAAAATCGTAAAACCCCTCAAAAACCAAAAGAGACCCCAAAAAACCCTAAAACAATAAAAAATCCTATTAAACCCTAAAAATCTATGAAAATATAAGAAACTCCAAAACCCTGAAAAACCCTGAAGGCTATAAAAACCCCTAAAAACTTTAAAAACCCTAAAAACCACAAAATCCAAAAAGACCCACTAAAATCTCTAAAAATCCTAAAAACCCCTAAACTGATAAAAACCTTAAAAACCCTAAATAACTCAAAAATACCCTAAAACCCAAAAAAGACCATAAAAAACCTCAAACCCCCTAAAACCCTAAAAATCCTTAAAAATAATAAAACCAAACAAATCCTGAAAACCCCATAAAAATCCAAGAAAATGTAAAAGACCCTTAAAACCCTAAACCCCCCCTGAAAATCATAAAAACCAGTAGATTTTTTAAAAACCCTAAAAACCCATAAAAAACCTAAAAACCACTAAAGATGATAAAAAACCCTTTAAACCCCTAGAAATTCTAAAAAACTCTTAAAAACCTTTAAAACCCAAAAACTCAATAAAAAACTTGGAATCCGAAAAAGACCCTGAAAAACCTGAAAAGACATAAAAACCCTAAAAACCTCTAAAAAACTTTAGAAACCCACAAAATCACCCCAAAACCTCAAAATCAAAAACCATTAAAATCATAAAAAACCCCTAAAAATTTTGGAAAATGTAAAAACCCTGAAAAACACATGGAAACCATACAAACCCCTAAAAACCATAAAAACCCTAAAAACCTTAAAACCCACTAAAAACTCGGAAAACCCTTTAAACCCCTAAAAACATTAAAAAACTCTAAGAAAACTTAAACCTATAAAATACTCAAAAAACCCCTAAAAACCCAAAAAAGGCCTAAGACCTTGAAAACCCTAAACACCCTAAAAACCCTAAAAACCCTAAAGATCCCTGAAAATCATCATAATCCATAAAACCCTAGAAAAATAAAAATCCTAAAAAATCCTAAAAATCCATGAAAACATAAGAAACCTTAAAAAACCCTGAAAACCATAAAAACTCCTAGAAAGCTCTAGAAAATCTGATAAACCCATAAAAACTCTAAAAAACCACTAAAAATTGAAAACCCTTAAAGCCCCTAAAAATGTTAAAAAAAACTCCAAAAATACTTAAATACCATAAAAAACTCAAAAACAAAACCCCCTAAAACCCCAAAAGCCCCCTATAACACCATGAAAACCCCTAAAAATACCTAAAAACACTCAAGATATCTAACAACCATAAAATCCATAAAAATCATAAAAAACCTCTAAAAATCCATGAAATCATAAAAAAAACTGAAAACCATGAATAAGCCCTGGAAACCATAAAAACTCCTAAAAAACATAAAACCACTAAAAACTCATAAAAATCCTAAAACCGACTAAAGACACTAAAATCCTTTAAAACCCAAAAAATGATAAAAAAGCCAAAATACATTAAAAAACTAATGACTTAATACCAAAAAAGAACCCAAAAACCCTAAAAACCCCTAAAAACCAAAAAAACCATAAAATCCCTCAAAATCCCTAAAAATGATAAAAAACATAAAACCATACAAAACAAAAAAACGAATAAAAATCCATGAAAAAGTAAAAAAAACCCTAAAAACCTAAAAGCCCAAAACCGCCCTGAAAAACATAAAAAACCTTAAAAGCCTGTAAAAAACCCATAAAACCCCTAGAAACCACTAGAAAATCTAAAAACCCTTAAAACACTAACAAAAAACCTTTAAAAGCCTAAAAACTCAAAAAAACCCAAAATATGAAAAATGTCCATAAAAACCCTAACAACCCGTAAAACACCTAAAAACCCCTGAAACACCCTATAAACCCTCAAAATACCTAAAAACCCTAAAAATGGTAAATACCCTAAAAATCCTAAAAAGTACCAAAAAACCAAAAAAACCCCTTAAAAACCTTAGAAACCCCTAAAAACCCCTAAAATCCCTAAAAACCAATAAATACACTAAAACCCTTAAAACCCTATAATTGTTTAAAAACACTAAAAAACCATAAAAATACTAAAATACTCAAAAAAACTTTAAAAACCCAAGAATACCCTAAAAACCCTGAAAACCCATAAAAACCTCTAAAAACCCATAAAACAACCCTAAATATACTAAAAACCTCTAAAAACCTCTAAAAACCTCTAAAAACCTATGAAAGCATAAAAACCCCTAAAAACCCTAAAAACCCGCTAAAAACCATAAAACCCAAAAAACCTTTAAAACCCTTAAAAACCTAAAATACTAAAAAAAACCCCAACAATCCAAAAAGACCCAAAAATCCCTAAAACCCCCTAAAAATCCTAAAAATCCCAAAAGCACCTAAAAACAATAAAAACCATAAAAATCCTAAAAACCCCTAAAAATCCACGAAAATGTGAAAAACCCTGAAAACCAACTTCAAAACCCTAAAACCCCATAAAATCTTTAAAAACTACATAAACTCTAAAAACCCTCAAATCGCTAAAAAATGTTAAAAACTCTAAAAAACCTTTAAACCCCAAAAAAACTCAAAAAAACCCCAAAACCCCAAAAGACCCCAAAAAACCCTAAAAAGCCTAAAATCCATAAAAAACCTCTGAAAACCATAAAAACCCTCAAAATCCCATAAAAACTAAAAAATCCTAAAAACCAAAAAAATCCTAAAAAACCCCCTAAAAATCAATGAAAACATAAAATACCCAAAAAAACCTGAAAACCCCCTAAAAACCTTAAAAATAATAAAAACCCCGAAAAACCATAAAAATCCACTTAGAACTCTAAAAACCCTTTAAACCCCTAAAAATGTTAAAAACTCAACAAAACCATAAAGTCCAAAAAAACTCAAAAAAACCTAAAAATCCAAAAAACCCTTAAAAAACATTAAAACCCTAAAAACCCTTGAAAACCCCTAAAATCCCTATAAATCTCTAGAAACCCTAAAAACCAAAAAATCCATTAAAAATAAAAAACCCCTGGAAATCCATGAAAACGTAAAAAATCCTAAAAACCAAAAAAACCCAAAAAATAATAAAAACTGCTAAAAATCGTAAAAGACTATAAAAAATTATAAAAAAATTAAAAACTCTTAAAACCATTTAAACCTCTAAAAGTGATAAAAACTCTAAAAACCTTAAAATTTTGAAAAAAACTTAAAAAACTTTAAAAATTCCAAATCACCCTAAAATAATGAAAAACCTTAAAAACTCTAAAAACCTCTGAAAAACCCTAAAAAAATCTCTAAAAACCCCTAAAAATAATAAAAAACTAAAAAACCCTAAAAAACCATGAAAACATAAGAAACGCTAAAAACTCTAGGAACCCATGAATACCATAAAAACCCTAAAAACGTTAATGATGTGGCACCCCTGGGACCCACTAGGACACCAGGCCTAGAAACCCCATCGATACGGCCCCACATCCCTGCTGCAGTAGCAACCTCCCAACCCGTCACCGCAACTGGGACCCACTGGGTCACCTGGACAAGGAACCCCACATATACGGCAGGTTGTTGCGAACAACCGGTTTCGAACCCGGGTCGCCTTTAACACCGAGCCCATGGAACTTGATGCCAACCACCAGGCTGCAGCTTAGTGGTTGGCATCGAGTACCATGGGCTCGGTGTTAAAGGCGACCCAGGTTCGAAACCGGCTATTCGCAACAACCTGATGTATATGTGGGGTTCCTGGGCCAGGTGTCCCGGTGGGTCTGGTCCTTGTTGCGGCGAGGGATTGGGAGATTGCTGCTGCAGGGGGGATTTGGGGCCGTATAAAAGGCACTTAGCCTAGTAACCCCACCGATACGGTCCCACAACCCCACTGTAGCGGCAATCCCCCAACCCTTCACCACAACCGGGACCCACTAGGACATAATCTTGCAAAGGCCTCAATGGTATAAGAATAATCATCCTCCCATTATACTCAAAAAAAATATCAATTTGTGTCTCTATCATGTGTGACCCTCCTATAAAATTGCCAATGTCTTCCCAACAAAATGTGACTAACATGCGTCAGAACAACATCACACATCACCTTATCTTCATACTTCCCAATAGAATATGGAACTTTTGCTTGCTTAGTCGCTTTGAAATCCCCACTATTATTTAACCATTGCAATATATAAGGCCTAGGATGTCTAGTACTAGATAATCCCAATTTATCAACCATCAAACCACTTGCTACATTTGTACAACTACCCCCACCAATAATCATAGTACATACCTTATCTTTGACGAGGCATCTAGTATGAAAAATGTGCTCCCTTTTCTCTTGATCATGTTCTTATTTGGGTTGAGCACTAAAAGCACACCTTTCCACAATAATTTCTCCATGTACGAGGCTTTCTACGTCCACATCTAAATCATCCTCAGGTGATGGCATTTTGATCTTTGCTTGATCTAGAAGTAAGAACATCTCCATCATCCAAAATAATCATTGTCTCTTGTTTGGGAATTGTGAGGCAATATGTCCAAATCTTTGACATTTAAAACATTTGGTATCTCTTGATTTGGAAACAAACTTACCCTCTATTTTACCTTTGGATTCCGGAAAGAATGGTTTTGGTTTCGGCAACTCCTTTGAATTAGTTTTGTGTTCCCTTACATGCTCTTGTGGTTTGGAATCCTTAAACTTGAAAGAATGACTAGAATCCGTGCCATAAGATGTAGGGATAATCCTTCTTACCTTTACTTGCCTCTTTTCTTTAGTATCCATGTGAAGTAGATCCTCCATGTCCAAGTAGTGGTGTATGTCCATTATGTCTCGAATGTCATGGTTGAGGCCCTTCACAAACCTTGCCATGGTGGCCTCTCGCTCCTCATCAATATTGGCCCGAATCATGATGATTTCCATCTCTTTGTGATACTCCTCAAAACTCATGGCCCCTTGTTTCAAACCCTACAACTTGAGGAACAAATCATGATAATAATGTCTAGAAATGAACCTCTTCTGCATTACCACTTTCATCTCCTCCCAAGTGCGGATGGGTCTTTCTCCAATTCGTTATCAATTCACTTGTAGTTGGTCCCACCAAATACTTGCATAGTCGGTGAACTCCAAGGTCACAAACTTCACTTTGTTTTCCTTCGAATAGGTGTGACAACCAAAAACATGTTTGACCTTTCTTTCCCATTCCTTGTAAGTTTCATGATCATTCTTACCTTGGAATGAAGGGTTCCTCAACTATACTTCTCCAAAATCATTGGCTTGCCTTCATGGTGGTTGATTTCTCCGAATTGGTGACTTATAAAATTCAAATAACTCCTCCTAATCTTCAACAATCCGCCTCCTTGGTGGTGCTCTAGAATTGGAAGGAGATTGAAGTTCATCCATCCTCGCTTTCAAACTTTGGAATTGTTCTTGTACAGCCCTCATGGACAACATAATGTTCTCTTCATTTGTCTTACTCGACTTCTCCATTTAGGAATCCTATGAGAAAAATTGAAAAGAAACGAAAATGGATCTCACACACTCCCTCACGTGTTTACACTCAATTTTTGGCTTTTATCAAAATGTAACACTCTTGCCTTTTACCAATCAACTTGCTTCCTATAGAGTTCTTACCCAATTTCAAAAAATCAAAAGGATCGTTTAAATGTGGAAATCCCGAACTAGAATTCAATGATAAAATTAAAAATGGATTCAGGATGAAAAATGTGGGAAGTGGAATTAAATGGATGAAGAAGAATGAAAATGGGGCGTAGAATTCAAAATGTTGTATTTTTTTTTTGATTTTTTTGGGGATCTTTTTTTAGTAAATCCAGTAGAAAAAATATTAATTTTTCAATATTTAAATTTAGTAGAAGCAATAATTTTTAACATCAAATGGAATCAACATGAGATTTTCGTGGTATTAAAATTTGAAGAATTTGTCGCAAAATTTTAACTCGCTGTATCTCGCGATTTATAGCTTGGATTTCGATTATTCCAAATGGAAAAGAAATATGAGATTATTAGTTACAATAATGATATATCTTATGTCCAAAAAGAAGAAGTAATGACGTCCTTAGGTGAAGAAGAAAATAGACCAGAATTGATGTCGGCCCGATTCGAAGAGAAATTAAAATGGAAGAAATGATAAGAAAGAAGGAACCTGATTTCTTGAAAATGGGCTCTGATACCAAATGATATGCGATACAATACCCACTAGTAAGTATCATAGGAACCTTGTATAATTTTTGTGCATTGAGCACCCAGATTGCCGCAAGAAAAAAAATTAATGTGGTGTGCAGATAGTGAAAATGAGAAGGAAGGGGAAATGGTTAAGGTAGAACCCAAAGAGAACTTGTCTCTAAGAACTCTAGCCACAAGACACCAAAAAGGATGAGCGATACTTTGATAAGTCAATAATTAAGCAAGAACACAAAGGTTGCAAGAAAAAATCACCATAATAACATTACCTTCATTCATGATCTTCCAAGAGTACAAGGGGGGTGGTTATTTATAGCCAAAAAAACTTGAAATTTGAATCACACATTGTGTGGCTCTTTACATTAGTCTAATGCTTAGTCTTCCATTGTCAAAAAGCCTAAAGAATGCTTTTGACAACTTTGGAACTTGACCATGACTTTTGGAGACAAGTAGCACACCCTTTGGGAAAAGTAAAGACAAGTAGCCCACCACCTTTTGACTATGAAGATTCCATGGTGGGGTGGGCTTGAAAATTTGTAGAACCACTAGGGTTGGAATTTTAAAAGCATGTTTGGGCCTTAATTAATGTAATTATAGGCCCGGATGATTCCACAAAGCAAGGGTGTTGGGACTCCTCTTGGAATTCCATGATTAATCCATTTAAAGCCTCCTTCATTCTCTTGGTCCGCTCTCTTGTCATTGGGCCTCCAATTCCACGTAATGGGTCTTGTCCACTTGTGTGCATTCCGCCTTCCCCATTAAGTCTGCCACCAACCTCACGATGCCCATGTGTGTCATGATATTCATCAGTTAAAATCTCTACAAAACCTTAAAAGTCCAAAAATACTAAAAAAAACCTAAAAACCCAAAAAACCCCTAAAACACACTAAAACTCTAAAACACCAAAAAACCCATGAAAAACCCTAAAACCGCTAAAAATATCTAAAAACCCTAAAAACCATTAAAAATCATAAAAACCTCTAGAAATCCATGAAAATGTAAAAAAAAACCCTTAAAACCCTAAATACCCTAAAACCCCCTAAAAATCTTTGAAAACCCTAAAAACCATAAAAAACTTTAGAAAAATTAAAAACTCTTAAAACCATTTAAACCCCTAGAAACGCTAAAAACCTTAAAAATCTGAAAAAACTAAAAAAACCTATAAACCCAAAATGACCCTAAAACCCAGAAAAAACATAAAAACTCTAAAAACCACTGAAAAACCCAAAAACACACAAAATCTCTAAAAACCCTAAAAATGCTAAAAATAATAAAATCTTAAAAACCCCTAAAATCCATGGAAAAATAAGAAACCCTAAAACCTTGAGGAATAGCTAAAAACCACAAAACACCTAAAAACATTAAAAACCCTCAAAAACCATAAAAACCCTAAAAAAAACTAAAAACTCTATAAACACATAAAACCCCTAAAATGTTAAAGAACTCTAAAAAAACTTAAAACCCATAAAATCCTCAAGAAAACCCCTAAAACCCCCAAAAGACCCTAAAAACCTTGAAAATTATGAAAAACCCTAAAACACTTGAAAACCCCCCAAAACCCCTCAAAATCCCTAAAAACCTTAGAACCCTAAAAACCACAAAATCCTAAAAAACCCAAAAAACCTGAAAAACCCATGAAAACCATAAAACCTCTAAAAACCTTAAAATCCTAAAAACCCATAAAAACCCTAAAAAACCATAAAAAACTCTAAAAACCCTTAAAACCCAAAAAAATTGTTTAAAAGCATTAAAAAACCTTAAAATCTATAAAAATAAAAAAACCCTTAAAACTCCAAAAGGCCCTAAAAACATCAAAACACCCTAAAAACCATTGAAAACCCTAAAAACCATCAAAATCCCTAAAACCCTAAAAATCACATAAAACCCTAAAAATCCATAAAACCCACTAAAAATCCAAGAAAACGTAAGAAACCATAAAAAGCTTGAAAACCCCTGAATAGCATTAAAACCCCGAGAAACCTTAAAACCCCCAAAAACCCCATAAAAACCCTAAAAACTACTAAAACTCTAAAAAACCATAAAACACCTAAAGACATTAAAAATCTCTCAAAAATCTAAAAAACTCTAAAAAATTATAAAAACTCTAAAAACCATTAAAACACCAAAAAACTATGAAAACTCCCAATAACCTTAAAACACAAAAAAACCCAAAAAAAACCCTAAATCCCTCAAAACACCCTGAAAACCCCTAAAAACCTTAAAACCCTTAAAAATCCCTAAAACCCGTTAAAATCCCTAAAAACCATAAAAAACCTCAGAAAACCCCTGAGAACCTAAAACCCCTAAAAACATTAAAAAACTCTAAAAACCCTTAAAAACACAAAAAAGATGAAAACCCAAAAAAGACCCTAAAACCCTAAAAATTTCTAAAAACCCAGGAAAAACCCAAAAACCCTTACAATCCCAAAATAACCTAAAAAACCATAAGAACCATAAAAATTCTAAAACCCCCTAAATATCCACTAAAATATAAAAGCCACTAAAAACACGAAAAAACCCTGAAAACCATGAAAAACATAAAAATCCTTAAAAACTCTAAAAATCCATAGAAATCCTAAAACCCACTAAAAACTCTAAAACCCCTTAAAATCCCTAAAAACATTAAAAAACTCTAAAAACCTTTCAAACCCTAAAAACTAAAAAAATTGTAAAAACCCTAGAAACACATAAAAAACCTAACACCCCTCTAAAACCCTAAAATCCCTAAAAAACCCTAAAAACTATAAAAATTCTCAAAAACCACTAAAAATCCATCAAAACATAAAAAACCCCCCAAAACCCCCAAAACCCCATTAAAACCACAAAACCCATAAAAATATTAAAACCCCCCTAAAAACCCTAAAAACCCAAAAAACCCCCAAAATCCCACTAAAAACTCTAAAAACCCTTAAAAACACTAAAATGTTAAAAAAACTCTAAAAACCTTAAAAACCCAAAAAAATACAAAAAACCCTAAAAACCCAAAATGAATGAAAAAATAATGATAACCCCTAAAACCCCCTAAAAACCCAAAAAATAGTCAAAATCCCAAAAAACCACAAAATACCATAAAACCCCCTAAAACCATAAAAATTCTAAAAAATCTCTAAAAATCCATGAAACCCAAAAAAAAACCCTAAAAACCATTAAAAACTCTAAAAACCCTTATAAATCTAAAATTGTTAAAAAACTCAAAAAAACCATAAAACCCCTAAAAAACTCAAAAAACCCCCTAAAATCCCTAAAAATAAAAAAAAGACCTAAAAACAAAAAAAGACCCTAAAACCCTAAAATGCTTGAAAAACCCTAAAACCCCTCAAAATCCCAAAAAACTCTAAAAACCCTAAAAAACACCTAAAAACCACAAAACCCCCTAAAACTTAAAAAAACCTAAAAACCAAAAAAATCCTAAACCACTAAAAACTCTAAAAACCCTAAAACCCAAAAAATGTTAAAAAACTCTAAAAAACCCTTGAAAATCCAAAAGAATTTAAAAAAACCCTAAAAACAAAAAAAACCCTAAAACCCCTAAGAGACCCTAAAAACCTAGAGAAACCCTAAAAACCCCTAAAAATGCATAAAATACCCAAAAATAAGAAATACCCCAAACCATAAAAGCGTAAAAACTCTAAAAATCCATGAAAACATAAAAAACCCTAAATACCCTAAAAGACCCATAAAAACCATAACACCCTAAAAACCATAGAAAACCCTAAAAAATCCTTAAAACCATAAAACCACTAAAAACTCTTAAAATATTTTAAACCCCTAAAAGCATTAAAAACTCTAAAAAATGTCAAAAATCCTAAAAAACTCTGAAAAACCCTAAAACCCAAAAAGGCATTAAAAACCATAAAAATCCCTAAAACCCTAAAAGCATAAGAAAACCCCTAAAAACCAATAAAATCCTTTAAAACAACTAAAAATCATAAAAAATACCCAAAAACCCCTAAAAACCCTGAAAATGTAAAAAACCCTAAAAACCAAGAAAAACCCTTGAAATCCATAAAACCACTAAAAACTTGAAAACACTAAAAATCCCAAAACCCCTAAAAACCCACTAAAAAAATCTTAAAACCCTATAAATCCCTAAAATCATTAAAAATATCAAAAAAGACTAAAAACCTTAAAAAACTCAAATAAACCTAAAAACCCAAAAATACCCTAAAACCTTTAAAACCGCTAAAAAACTCAAAAACCGCGGAAAACCCTAAAAACTCTCAAAATCACTAAAACACCCAAATACCCTAAAATTTATAAAATTCCAAAGACCCATAAAAATCAATGAAAACATAAAAATCCCTAAAAACCCTTGAAAACCATAAAAACACATAAAAAACTATAAAACTAATAAAAACCCATAAAAATAAAAAAACCACTAAACTTTAAAATCTCTTGAAAGTCTTAAAAACGTTAAAAATTATAAAAAAATTAAAACAAACCCCTAAAATCATGAAAGCCCCTAAAAACCCCTGAAGACCCCTAAAAAACCTATAAATCCTTAAAAACACTAAAAAATCCTAAAAACTATAAAAATCCTAAAAACCAAAAAAATCCATGAAAACATAAAAAACCCTGAGAACCCTGAGAACACACTAAAAACCATAAAACCCCCTAAAATCTTAAAAACACGTAAGAGACCATAAAAACCTAAAAATCTAAAACCCCCTAAATACTCTAAAAATCCTTCAAACCACAAAAAAAACTTTAAAAACCCAAAAAAACTTTTAAAACCCAAAAAAAACTCAAAAAACGCTAAAATCCCAAAATACCCTAAAACCCTAAAAACATATAAAAACCCTTGAAAACCACTAAAAACTATAAAACCCCCTAAAAACCCTAAAAACCATAAGAAACATAAAAATCCATGAAAACATTAAAAACCCTTAAAAACCCCTGAAACCCATAAAACCCCCATAAAAACCCATAAAAACCCTAAAAACCCAAAAAACCCCTAAAAACCTACTAAAAACTCTAAAAGCCCTTAAAACCCCTAATTTTTTTTAAAAACTATAAAAACCTTAAAACCGCCAAAAAACTCAAGAAACCCCTAAAAACTCTAAAACCCCCTGAAAACACTAAGAAACCATCAAAATCCCTAAAAACCCTAAAACCATAAGAATTCAAAAAATTAAAACCCCTAAATTTTTAAAAAAACTATAAAAACCTTAAAACCCCCAAAAAACTCAAAAAACCCTAAAACCCCAAAAGACCCTAAAAACTGTAGAACCCCCTGAAAATCCCAACAAACCATCAAAATCCCTAAAAACCCAAAAACCATAAGAATCCAAAAAATCTTCTAAAGCCCTAAAAATCCTAAAATCCCATGAAATCCCCTTAAAACCAAAAGAAACCCTAAAAAACATTAAAAAACTATAAAATACCTTAGAAACCCTAAAAATCTCAAAAAACCCTAAAACCCAAAAAAAACCCCTAAAAGCCCTAAAAACCCTTAAAACCCTTAAAACCCTTAAAACCATAAAAACCATAAAAACCATAAAAATCATAAAAACGCCCAAAAATTCATAAAAACATAAAACCCCTAAAAACCTTTAAAAACATAAAAACCTATAAAAACACTAAAAACCACTAAATACTCTAAAAACATTTAAAACCTATAAAAATATTAAAAATATATAAAAAACCTTAAAACCCTAAAAAAACTCAGAAAACACTAAAAACCAGAAAAACCACTAAAAACCTTGAAAAACCACAAAAAACCATAAAACCCCTAAAAACCATAGAAAGCCCAAAAATCCCATAAAAACCACTAAAAACATTAAAACCCCCCAAAATACCTAAAAACGTTAAAAACACTAAAAACATTAAAAACACTTAAAACTCAAAAAAAACATAAGAATCTAAGAGACCCTAAAACCCCTCAAAATCCCTAAAACCCTAAAAACCCTTAAAACCATAAAAAACTAAAACCCATAAAAGTCCACGAAAAAGTAAAAAACCCTAAAACCCCAGAAAACCCCCTTAAAACCTGATGTGAACCATGTTGAAGGCACCAAGTCGATTACCTGAGTGGAGGAGTTGGATTTGTAAGGCCTGATGACGCGTGAGAGATTAAAGATGCTAAATCCAACAATGGGTTCCCATCTCGATTTATTAAAGGCCCAATGGATCTTTCCTTTCATGGATGGAGAAAATTGGCCTATTATCTCACTTATTCAAGCCCAAACATGATGTTTAAAGCTTGGCCCATATAGTTTCACGAGTTTGGATGCCTTTCCCACATGAAAAAATTCTAGAAATGGCATCTTTAGACACCAAAGTCAAATCTGGTGGGCTATGCACTCAAAGTCAAATCTGGTGCACTATAGTTGGAAAAATTTTGTGCCATTTTTCTAAAAGTATTTTGTATACTTTATCTTTTTTTATTTAAGGGAAGAAAGTATTTTAGCATTTATGACTTTAGGGTATTAGAACCTTGACTATTGTACCACCCCCTTGGCTATAAATAGCCACCCCCATGGCACTTGTATGACATCCAAGAATTAATTGAGATCTTATGTTTTGTTTCTCTCCATTATGTGAGAATTGTTCCGAATTTCCCCATTGCTCTTGTGCATTCTTGCCTTGTCAATCTACAAGTTAGATTGGTGATCCAAGATCACAAAGCCACCAATTATGTGCCTCAACCCAAGTGAGTTGTTGTGTGGATTGGATATCACATACCTCCCTTTAGTGTATTGTCTAAGTAGTAGGTCGCGCTCTTTATAGCGTTGATTGACTACTTGCATCCACTATCTGTACCCATCATCTGCCACAAATCCCCAAACCGCATCCTTCAACCGCCGCCCTACGCCGTGAAGATCAGTCCAACCAGTGCATATCATATCAGTTGGTATCAGAGATCCTTTTGACATGATAGGCATCTATCACCCTCTTTTATCCCATATATCTATTACCTTTCTCATCTTTCTTTATTATCCACCCATTCAAAAAAACCTTTTCTTTGAAAACCTTCAGAATTGGCCTTTGTTGTGCAAGATTGATTTTTTTTACATTGAGTCAATTATTCATCCATCTTCTTTTTTTCTTTTAATTCTCTATATGTTATTTTTATCTGGCAAAAAAATCAAAAAAAAATCAAATCCTCTCAACTCATATTTTTGTGCTTTTCAAAATTAAGCACATCCCTTTTCCAGAGATTTCAAAAAAAATTGTCTTAATCTCCCTTCAATCATATTGTGCTTTAAACCAGCCCCCGAAACAATCTTGATTGGAGAATGATTGGTGACAAGTGATCACCCTAAACAAGGTATTATATTTCATAAGAGCTTGGAATTTGAATTGATTGTTGAGAGTGGAGAGAAATAAGAAAAAAAATATATTGTGTGTGTGAGTGTGTGCATTTTGTTGTGTGCATGTGTGTGTGTACATCTTGTGTGTGTGTGTGTGCACATATCACATGTGTGAGTGAGTGTGTATCATTGTGTGCACCCCCTATGTGTTTGTATTTATGTAATATATTATGGCTGAATATCATGGGAATAAAATTGTTCATGCTAGTGATGAAGGAAGCCGAAGTAGGTCTCCTGCACCAGAAGATTCCCCACTCCAAATGCAAGATTTGGTGAGCCATTTCGAGAGGCTTCTTGATCAAAATATGGAGGTTCTACTTGAGAGGATTGATAATCTAGAGAATCAACCAAACCCAAGGATGATCCTTGATAACCTGAAGCGAGCTCCGGAACCGCATCGTCCCCACATCATGATGTAAGAGATGGAAAACCTTGATGGTGATTTTGAGGATGTCCCATAAAGGAGGAGGTTGTAACAAAACCCTAGAGGAGGAAGGATACAACATGATTATGACCTACTTGGTAGGATCAAGATGAAGGTCCTTTCTTTTCAAGGGAAAAGTGATCCGAAAGCATACTTGGAGTGGGAGATGCAGATCGAGCAGGTGTTTTCATGTCATAACTATTCTGAGGAGAAAAAGGTAAAACTTGTAGCCCTTAAATTCATTGATTATGCATTAATATGGTGGGATCAAGTTCAAAAGGAGAGGGAAAGATATGGTGGATGTCCCATCAACACTTGGGAAGACAAGAAGTTTGCCATGCGGAAGTCGTTTGTTCCCACACATTACCATAGATATCTCAATAACAAACTTCGATGCCTCACCCAAGGGAGTAAGAGTGTAGAATACTACTACAAGGAAGAATATGAGTAAACCCACTACCCCTTTCACGCCATGGAAAAATATGAGGAAGAAGATTGGAGAACCATCAAAGGCAAAAGAGGTGGTTGATCAAAAAAGTGACAAGGTAATTATTCCGCCTAAGAAACCTAATTTTGAGGTTAACCAAACCAGGAATCAAGATATTCAGTGTTTCAAATGTAAAGAAAAAGGGGTCACATTGTTAGTGAGTTCCCAAACCGGCGCACCAAGACCATCAAGAAGTATGGAGAATGGGAGACCAATGGAGAGAGCTCGTAAGAGGAGAAGGAATATCCTAAAATTGATAGTGGAGAGTTTGCAAAAGATGGTGAGATTCTTGTCACTAGGAGAGTTATAAGCGCACAAATGACCATGGGAGAGGAGCAGCGAGAGAACCTTTTCCATACACGGTGCAAGATCCATGGGAAGGTATGTTGTGTTATTATTGATGGGGGAAGTTGTAGTAATGTTGCGAGCACCGAGTTAGAACAGAATTTGGGACTTCCTACTTTGAAGCATCAACATCCATATCAGCATCAGTGGTTGAATGATTGTGGAGAGTTGAAGGTTACCAAACAGGTGAAGGAATTGTTATCCATTTGTAAATACAAGGATGAGGTATTGTGTGACATTGTTCCTATGAAGGTGTGCCACTTGTTGTTGGGTTGACCATGGTAGTACGATCAGCGTGTTTCTCGTGATGGTTTCTTGAACCATCACACTTTTATACTATGAGGGGAACCTATAACCCTCAACTTCATGACTCCAAAACAAATTCTGGAAGATCAAATTTTGAGAGAAAAGAAAAAAATGAGTGGTGAGGGAAAAAAGAGAGAAAATGAAAAAGGAGAGAATGTGGGAAAAATAGAAAATGAGAGAAGAAAAGAAATGGAGTGCAAAGAAAAATCAAGAGGGGAAAAAGATTTGAGAGGATAGAAAAGTGTGATGTTGGAAAAAAAGAGTGAGGTTAAGGAAGCTTTTATTTCTTAGCATTATCTCTTAGTACTTATGTACAAAGAGGTGATGTTGAACACTAATGACTTAACATCTCCTTTGCCACATGTTGTTGAGTCTTTGTTGAGGGAATTTGAAAATTTGTTTCCCAAAGAGGTGCCACCTGGTTTTCCACCCATTATAGTTATTGAACATCAAATTTACCACATACCTGGAACATCACTACCGAACCGCCCTTCACATCGCACCAACCCGGAAGAGACAAAATAGATTCAAAGGAAAGTTCGAGAGTTGTTGGATATGGGTTATGTTAGAGAGAGCCTTAGTCCTTGTGTCGTACCGGTGATTCTAGTACCAAAAAATGATAAAACATGGATAATGTGCATTGACTGTAGGGCCATCAACAACATCACGGTCAGGTATCGTCATCCTATCCCTAGGTTAGATGATATGATAGATGAATTAAATGGTTAAACTATTTTTTCAAAAATTGATTTAAGAAGTGGCTACCATCAAATTAGGATAAAAGAAGAAGATGAGTGGAAAACTACATTTAAGAAAAAACATGGACTTTATGAATGGCTAGTCATTCCCTTTGGTCTCACCAATGCACCTAGCAAATTTATGAGGTTAATGAATTATGTCTTACATGTATATATTGGAAAATTTGTGGTAGTTTACTTTGATGACATTTTGGTTTATAGTAGGACCTTGCTTGAACATGTAGATCACTTAAGAAAAGTATAAGAGGTGTTAAGGAAAAAAAACATGTTTGGAAACATAAATAAGTGTGAATTTTGTCTCGATAAGATTGTTTTTCTTGGATTTGTTGTGAGCGGCAATGGAGTTGAAGTAGATACAGAGAAGATCAAAGAAATACAATAATGGGCCACTCTAACCTCTGTTGGACAGGTAAGAAGTTTTCATGGGCTTGCTAGTTTTTACAGGATATTTGTGAAGGACTTCAGCACACTAGAAGCACTGTTGAATGAGTTGACAAAGAAGAATGTCCCTTTCAAATGGGGGACAACTCAAGAGAAGGACTTCCATGCTCTTAAGGAGAGACTCACCCACACCCCTCTACTTACACTTCCGGACTTCGGTAAGACCTTTGAAATTGAATATGATACAAGAAAAATTGGCATAGGTGGAGTACTAGGAGGAAGGTAAGCCTATTGATTATTTTAGTGAGAAGTTAAATGGACCAACTCTAAACTATGCTATATATGATAGAGTTGTATGCATTGTTTAGAGTACTAGAGACATGGAAACACTATCTTTGGCCTAAAGAATTTGTGATCAATTCTGATCACGAGGATCTTAAATACCTTAGGAGCCAACATAAACTAAATAGGTGACATGTTAGATGGTTGGAATTCATTGAATAATTTTTATATGTCATCAAGCATAAAAAGGGTAAAGAAAATACTGTTGCTGATGCACTTTCATGTAGATATTCTCTTTTATCCTTGTTGGATTCAAAACTCCTTAGTTTTGAATACATTAAGGATTTATATGCCACTGATAGTGATTTTAGAGAACGTTATGAACATTGTAAACCTGGAGTTAGTTGGGAAAAGTTCTATTTACAGGATGGATTCTTATTCCGGATGAATAAGCTTTGCATTCCCAATTTCTCTATCTGCTTACTTTTACTGAAGGAATCACATTCGGATTGGTGAATGGGGCATTTTGGTTGGCCTAGGATATCTAGAGATGTTGAGAAATTTGTGGGAAAGTACATTGTCTGCCATAAAGCCAAATAAAAACTGAACCCACCTAGACTATATCTTCCTCTCCCAATTCCCAACACCCCTTGCGAGGACATATCAATGGACTTTATTATGGGGTTACCACGAACCAAGAGGGGGAGAGATTCCATTTTTGTTGTGGTGGATCGGTTTTTATAAATGGCACATTTTATTCCTTGTCACAAAACATATGATGTCACTAACATTGCGACACTTTTCTTTCAAGCAGTTGTCAAACTCCATGGAATGCCAAGGACGATTGTGTTGGATTGAGACACAAAATTTCTTAGTTACTTTTGGAAGACCTTGTGGAAAAAACTGGGTACAAAGTTACTATTTTCCACTACTTTCCATTCACAAACCGATCGACAAACAAAGGTGGTGAATCAGACAATATCATCCCTTCTACGAAAAATTGTCAAGAAGAATATCAAGAATTGGGAGGAGTGTCAGCCACATGTGGAATTCACATATAACAGGGCCAAGCACTCAACTTACTCAATATTCTACATTCGAAATTGTTTATGGTTTTAACCCACTTGCCCCTATTGATCTAGTTCCTTTGCCTTTATAGGAAGCAAATAATATGGACGCGAAAGGGCACACAAAATTCATCAAACAACTCCATGAAAAGGAAAGGAAAAATATCAAGCAAATGACCCAAAAATATGTTGATCGTGCAAATAAGGGTCGTAAACAAGTGTTGTTTGAGCCCGGGGACTTGATTTGGATTCATATGCTGAAAGAAAGATTTCCTGACAAGCGGAAATCAAAACTCATGCCACGAGGCGATGGGCCTTTCCAAGTGCCTGAGAAGATTAACAACAATGCTTACAAGATAGCTTTTCCAGGTGAGTATAGTGTAAGTGCCACTTTCAATGTTTCTGATCTTTCTCTTTTTTTTTGTGTAGAGGACGAAGAGTCGAGGACGACTCCTTTTCAAGAGGGGGAGGATGATGCGAACCATGTTGAAGGCACCAAGTCGATTACCCGAGTTGAGGAGCTAGATTTGCAAGGCTCGATGACACGTGGGAGATTAAAGAGGCTGAATGCAACAATGTGCACCCATATCGCTTCATTAAAGGCCCAATAGATCTTGCCTTTCATGGATGGAGCAAATGGGACTATCATCTCACTTATTAAATCCCAAGCATGATGTTTAAATCTTGGCCCACATGGTTGCACGAGTTTGGAAGCCTTGCCCACATGGAGGATCCTAGAAATGACATCTCTAGACACCAAAGTCAAATCTGGTGGGCTATGCACTCAAAGTCAAATACGGTGGGCTATAGTTGGAATGTTGTGTGCCACTTTTCCAAAAATCTTTGGTAGAATTTATCTTTTTGAATTTAAGGGAACAAAGTAGTTTATCCTTTATGACTTTAGGGTATTAGACCCTTGACTATTGTACCACCCCTTGGCTATAAATAGCCACCCCCATGACACTTGTATGACATCTAAGAATTAATTGAGAGATTATGCTTTGTTTCTCTCCATTGTATGAGAATTGTTCTGAATTTTCCCCTTGCTCTTGTGCATTCTTGACTTGTCAATCTACAAGTTAGATTGGTGATCCAAGATCCCAAAGCCCCCAATTCTGTGCCTCAACCCAAGTGCGTTATTGTGTGGATTGGCTATCACATCCCTCCCTTAAGTGTGTTGTCTCAGTAGTACGTCGCGCTCCTTATAGCGTTGATTGACTACTAGAATTCACTATTCGTACCCATCATCCACCACTTATCCCCAAACCGCATACTTCAACAGTTTCCCTACGCCGTGAAGATTGGGCCACCTAGTGCGTCTCATATCAAAACCATAAAAACCCTAAAAACATAAAAAACCTTAAAAACCCATAAAAACCCTAAAAACCACTAAAAATAAAAAAACCACTTAAAACCCATTAAAACATTAAAAAACTATAAAAATATTAAAAGGCATAAAAACTTAAAAAAAAAACTAAAATCCCATGAAGACCCTAAAAACACCTAAAACCCCTGAAAACCCCAAAAAATATTGAAAATCCATAAAAACCTAAAAACAAAAAAAAACATAAAAATCCTAAAAAAACCCCTCAAAATCCATGAAAATGTAAAAAAACTTCAAAAACACTAAAAAACAAATAAAAATCATAAAACCCCGTAAAAAAAATAAACCCCCCTAAAAACCTTACAAGAACCTAAAAATCCATAAAAACCCTGAAGAACAACTAAAAAATCTGAAATCCCTTAAACCCCAAAAACATTAAAAACTCAAAAAAACCTTAAAAACCCTAAAAAACTCAAAAAAACCAAAAACTCCACAAAAGAACATGAAAACCCTCATAATCCCTAAAAGTAAAAAAATAATAAAAAACATAAAAATACTAAAAAACCACCAAAAATTAATGAAAACGTAATAAACCCTTAAAACCCTAAAAACCCCTAAAAAAATAAAACCCCTACAAACCTTAAAAGCCCCATAACACTCTAAAAACCCACTAAAAATCTAAAAACCATCAAAACCCCTAAAAATGTTTAAAAACTCTAAAACTCATTATAACACCTAAAAAACCACAAAAAACCCTAACCCCCAAAGACCCTAAATTCCTGAAAAACCCTAAAAACCCTTAAAACACCCAAAAAACCATCAATATCTCTAAAAACCATAAAAACACTAAAAATCCTAAAAAACTCTAAAAATTCATGAAAAAGTAAAATGCCCTAAAAACCTTGAAAAACCCCTGAAAACCATAAAATCCCCTAAAAAACTTAAAAACCATAAAACCCATAAAACCCTAAAAAACCCTACACACCCAGGAAGACCCTAAAAAACCATTAAACCCCTAAAAACCATTAAACCCCATAAAATGTTAAAAAGCACTAAAAAACCTTTTAACCCTAAAAAACTCAAAAAAAAACAAAAAAAACCCAAAAAGTCCCTAAAACACCTAAAAACCATAAAAATCCTAAAAATCACTGAAAATCAATAAAAACATAAAAAACCCTAAAAACCATGCAAAAACCTAGAAAACCATAAAACCCATAAAAACATTTAAAAAACCCTAAAAACGCATAAAATCCCTAAAATCCAAAAAAACCCTAAACCGCTAAAATCTATAAAACCCTTTAAATCCTTAAAAACGTTAAAAACTCAAAAAAGCCATGAAACCCTAAAAAACTCAAAAAAACCCTACACACCCAGGAAGACCCTAAAACCAAGAATACCCCCCTTAAAACCCTAAACCCCCTGAAAACCCCTAAAAATACTTAAAATCCTAAAAAACCTAAAAACCATTAAATCCTAAAAATCCTAAAAATCATTAAAAATCTAAGAAAACTTAAAAAACCTTTAAAACCCTGAAAACCCCTAGAAAACCATAAAACCCATAAAAACCATAAAACCCTAAAACCCATAAAAACCCAAAATACAAATAAAAACTCTAAAAACCCTTTAAACCCCTAAAAACGTTAAAAAATCTAAAAAACATTAAAAAATCTAATTGTTTTTGAAAAGAACCTAAAACTCCACAAAAAACTCTAAAAACCCTAAAACCTTTGAAAAACATTAAAAACCTTCAAAATATTTAAAAACCCAAAAAACCTAAAAATAATAACAAACCTAAAACCCCCCTAAAATCCATGAAAATGTAAAAAAAACCTTAAAATCCCAAAAAACCTTAAAACCCAAAACCCCCTAAAAACCTTAAAAAAACCCTAAAAACCCTAAACCACTAAAAACTCAAAAAAACCTTAAAACCCCTAAAAATGCTAAAAAACTCTAAAAAACTTTAAAAACCCTAAAAACATAAAAAAACCCGAAAAAAAAAGGAATCCCTAAATCTTGAAAAAAGCTAAACCCCAAAAAACTGCTGAAAACCCCCAAAACCCCTAAAAATCCCTAAAACCCTAAAAAGAATAAACACAATAAAAATCCTAAAACCCATAAAAATCAATGGGAACGTAAAACCCTAATAACCCTGAAAACTCCCTGAAAACCATAAAACCCCCAAAACCCCTTAAAAACCCCCAAAACCCATAAAAACCCTAAAAACCAACTTAAACCCTTTAAACCCCTAAAAACTATAAAAACTTTAAAAACACTAAAAACCTTAAAAACCCCAGAAAAAATAAAAACAGACACAAAAAAAACCTAGGAGACAACAAAAACTTGAAAACCGCTAAAAACCCTAAAAACCCCCAAAATCTCTGAAAATCATAAAAAACCATAAAAACCCTAAAACCCTAAAAAACCTAAAAACCCTTAAATATCCATTAAAACGCCAAAAATCCTAAAAACCCTAAAATCCCCTGGAAACCATAAAAACTACTAAAAACTATAAAAACCCATAAAAACCCACTAAAAACTCTAAAAACCCTTAAAACCCCTAAAAAAATTAAAAAGTCTAAAAAACCTTAAAAACCCTAAAAAAACACAAAAATACCCTAAAAACACAAAAAGGCCCTGAAAACCTAGAAAACCCCCCAAAACCCTAAAAACCCTCAAAATCCCTAAAATCCCTAAAAAGCATAAAAATCCTAAAACCCCCTAAAAATCCATGAAAATGTAAAAAACCAGAAAAACCCATAAAAACACATGAAAACCATAAAACCCCTAAAAACCTTAAAAAACCCTAAAAACCCTTAAAACGTAACAAATCCACTAAAAACCCTTAAAACCACTAAAAATGTTTAAAAACTCTAAAAAATCTTAAAGCCCTAAAAAATTCAAAAAAACCCCCAAAACACAAAATAACTTAAAAACCTGAAAAGCCGAAAAACATTAAAAACTCCTAAAACCCATCAAAATCCTTAAAAACCCTAAAAATCCAAGAAAAATAAAAATCCTAAGAAACCCCTAAAAATTCATGAAAAGATAAAAAATCCTTGTAACCCGGAAAACCCACTAACAACTATAAAACCCATAAAAACCATAAAAACCATTAAAAGCCCAAAAAACCCATAAAAACCAATAAAAACTTTTAAACCCCTTAAAAATACTAAAAATGTTAAAAAATCTAAAGAAACGTAAAAACCAAAAAACACTCACTAAAAACCTAAAAACCCAAAAAGATATTAGAAACCCTGAATACCCTAAAACCCCTAAAAACCTTAAACCCCATCAAAATCCATAAAAACCCTAAAAACACATAAAATTTCTAAAGAACCTATAAAAATCCTTGAAAATATAAAAAATCCCAAAAAAATCTTAAAAATCACTGAAAACCATAAACCCCTAAAAATCCTTTAAAACCCTAAATAAATAAAAACACTAAAAAATATAAATACCCTTTAAACACCTAAAAATGTAAAAAAAAATTAAAAACCTTTAGAAAGTCTAGAAAACTCAAAAAACCCTTTAAATCCAAAAGACTCTAAAAACCCTAAAAAACTTAAAAACCCATAAAAACCATCAAAATCACTAAAAACCCTAAAAAACCCTAAAAACCGTAAAAATATTAAAAAACCCCTAAAAATCCATGAAAACCTAAAAAACCCTAAAAACACTGAAAAACCTAAGGACACTATAAAACCCCTAAAAATGTTAAATCCCCTAAAAACTGATAAAAACACCAAAACCACTAAAATCTCTAAAACCCCTAAAGTCCTTAAAAATATTGTAAAGCATTATAAAAACCTTAAAAACCCTAAAAACAAAAAAACCCCAAAAACCCAAATGGCCCAAAAAACCCCTAAAAACCCTAAAAACCTTCAAAGTCCATAAAGACCCTAAAAACCCATAAATATTATAAGAACCTAAAAAACCACTAAAATTACATTAAAATGTATAAAACCATAAAAACCCTAAAAAACTCCTAAAAACCACAAAACCCCTAAAAACCTAAAAAAACCCTGAAAACCCATAAAAACCATAACAAATAATTAAAAACTCTAAAACCCTTAAAATCCCTAAAAAGGTTAAAAACTCTAAAAATTCTTAACAACCCTAAAAAAACTCAAGAAAACACTAAAAACCCAAAAGGAACCTACAAACCCTTAAAAACCCTAAAAAATCAGAAAACCCATAAAAACAATTTAAAACCCAACAAAACCTAAAAAACCCAAAACACCATAAAAATCCTACAACCCCCAAAAAATCCATGAAAATGTAAAAAACCCTAAAAAACCTTCAAAACCACCGAAAACCTTAAAAACCCTAAAAAACCTTAAAAAACCCTAAAAACACTAAAACCACTAAAACCACTAAAAAACCTAAAAAACCTAAAAAACACCCCTAAAAACCATAAAAAAACCCTAAAAACCCAAATAGACCCTAAAAACCTTGAAAATCCCTAAAAGCCCAGAAAAACCGTAAAAACTCTCAAAATCCTTAAAAATCCAAAAAATCCCTAAAAATCCATCAGAATGTAAAAAAACTCCTAAAACCCCTTAAAAATCCCTAAAAATTATAAACCCCTAAAAACCTGAAAAACCCATAAAACCCCATAAAAACCCTAAAAACCCACTAAAAACTCTTATACTCTTAAAACCTTTATAAAGGTCAAAAAACTCCAAAAAACCTTAAAACACCTAAAAACTCAAAAAAAACCTAATAACCCAAAATGACCCTAAAACCCTAAAAACCCCTAAAACCTTAAAACCCCCTGAAAAACCCTAAAAATCATCAAAATCCCTAAAAAAACTAAAACACCCTAAAAACCATAAAAATCCTTAAAACGCTCTAAAAATTCATGAAAACATAAAACCCTCTAAAATCCATGAAACCTCCCCTGAAAATTATAAAACCCGATAAAAAAAACTAAAAACCACTAAAGACTCTATAAACTTTTAAAAACCAAAAAAATGTTAAAAAACTCAAGAAAACCTTAAAAACCATAAAATCTCAAAAAACCATAAAGAAACAAAAAGTCCTTAAAAACCCTAAAACCCCTAGAAACCCTAAAAACCCTAAAAAACTCAAAAAATCCCTAAAATAGAAAAAACCATAAAAACCATAAAAATCCTAAAAAACACCTAACAATCCATGAAAACAAAAAAACCCTAAAAGCCTTGAAAAATCCATGAAAACCATGAAACCCCTAAAAACCATAAAAACCCTAAAAAACACATAAAACCCCCAAAAAACCAATATAAACCCTAAACCCATACAAACTTTAGAAACTATAAAAATCTTAAAACCCAAAAAAACTTTTAAAAACCCTAAAAACCATAAAAATCCTAACCCCCCTAAAAATCCATGAAAACCTAAAAACCCTGAAAAAACCTGAAAAAACCTAAAAAAACCCTTAAACCCATTAAAACCCATAAAAATCTTAAAAACCCTTAAAACCATCAAAAACTACTAAAACTCAAAAAACCCTTCAAACCTCAAAGAACATTAAAAAACTCTACATACCTTAAAACACCTAAAAAATTAAAAAAACCCAGAAAACTCTAAAAACCCTCTAAACCTCTAAAAACATTAAAAAACCCTAAAATCCCATTAAAACCCTAAAAACTCTAAAACCCTTAAAACCCCTAAAAACGTTAAAAACTATAAAAAACTTAAAAATCATATAAAACTGAAAACCCCCAAAACCCCCAAAAACCCTAAAAACCCTGAAAAAACCTAAAAACACTAAAACCCCCATAAAATCCCAAAAATCCATCAAATCCAGAAAAACTCTAAAAAACCCTAAAAGCCATAAAAATCCTAAAACACCCTAAAAGTCTATGAAAACGTAAAAAAACCCAAAAAACCCCTAAAAATCCATAAAAACCATAAAACCCGAAGAATCATTAAAAAACCCTAAAAACCCATAAAAACCATAAATACCACAAAAAACTCTAAAACCCTTAAAAACCATAAAAACGTTAAAAAACTCTAAAAAACCCTAAATAACTCAAAAAAACCCTAAAAACACAAAAGACCCTAAAACCCAAATGAACACTAGAATCCATAAAAACCTTTGAAAATCCAAAAAACCTTCAAAATCCCTAAAAACCCTAAAAACCAAAAATCCAGAAAAAAAACCTAAAAAGCTGCAAAAAATTCATAAAAACATAAAAGACCCTGAAAACCCCGAAAACCCCATGAAAACCATAAAAACCCATAAAAACCTTAAAAACCCTTAAAAACACATAAAACCATAAAAATCACTAAAAATACTAAAATATTTTAAACCTATAAAATGTTTAAAAACTCTAAAAAACCGTTAAACCCCTAGAAAACTCAAAAAAACCCCTAAAAACCCAAAAAGACCCTAAAAACCTTGAAAACCCATAAAAACATTGAGAAAAACAAAAAATAATAAAAAACCCAAAAAACCAGAAAAACAATAAAAAAGCCCCTAAAAATTCAGGAAAACGTAAAAACTCTAAAAACCCTGAAAACCTCTGAAAACTATAAAAACCCCTAAAAACCTTAAAAATCCAAAAACCCTAAAAACCACTAAAAACTCTAAAACCCCTTGAAACTTTAAACACTCTAAAAAACCTTAAAAATTAAAAAAAATCCTAAAAACCCAAAACACCCAAAAAACCCTAAAAATCCTAAAAACTACTAAAAACATAAAAAACTCCTGAAAACCCCAAAAAATCATCAAAATACCAAAAAAATCTACAAACCATAAAAATCCAAAAAAATCCAAAAAATCCTGGAAAACATAAAAAACACTAAAAACACTGAAGAAACCCCAAAATACCACAAAAACCTTAAAACCTAACAAACTTAAAACCCTAAAAAACCCGTAAAAAACCTAAAAACAATTAAAAACATTAAAAACCCTTAAAACCCCTAAAAATGTTCAAAAACACTAAAAAATCAAAAACATCCCTAAAACCCAAGAGACCCTAAAAACCCCTAAAACCCATCAAAACACTTAATGTCCCTAAAAACCCTAAAAACCATACAGATCATAAAAATCCCATAAAAATCCATGGAAACGTAAAATCCTAAAATACACTGTAAAACTCCTGAAAACCATAAAAAACCCTAAAAACTTAAAAAACCATAAAACCACTAAAAACTCATATAACCCTTTAAACCCCTAAAAATGTTAAGAAACTATAAAAACCCATAAAAATCCTATAATCTAAAAAACCCCTAAAATCCCAAAAAGAACTTAAAAACACCTAAACCCCCTAAAACCCCCCCAAAACCATCAAAATCCCTAAAAAGATAAAAAACCCTAATAACCGTAAAATTCCTAAAGAACCCCTTAAAATCCATGAAAATGTAAAAAAACCTAAAGACCCTGAAAAACCCTTGAAAACCATAAAAACCATTGAAAACCCTAAAAACCCTAAAGAACCACTAAAAACTCTGAAGACCCTTAAACCCCCTAAAAAGGTTTAAAAAACTCTAAAAAAACCTTTAAACCCTAAATACATAAAAAAAACCCCCCAAAAACCAAAAAAGACAACAAACACCCCTGAAAACCCCTGAAAACCCCCATAATCTATAAAAACCCTAAAATACTAAAAACCATAAAAATCCTAAAAATCACCTAAAAATCCATCAAAACGTAAGAAACCCTAAAATCTGTGAAAACCCCTAAAAACATAAAACTCAAAAAATGTTAAAAAACTCTAAAAACCATAAAAAACCTAAAAACACAAAAACAACCCTAAACCCCAAAAGACCCTAAAACCCTTAAAACCCCTAAAACACCGTAAAAACCCTTAAATCTCTAAAAACCCTAAAAAGGCTAAAAACCATAAAAATCCTAAAAGGTCTTAGAAATCCATGAAACATAAAATGCCATAAAAACCCTAAAAACCCCGTGAAAATCATAAAAACCATGACAAACCATAAAAACCCTAAAACCCCCTGAAAAACCAATAAAAACTCTAAAAACCCATAAAGCAGCCTAAAATGTTAAAAACTCTAAAAACCTTAAAAAGAAGAAATAACTCCAAACCCCAAAAAACCCAAAAAACCCCTAAAAATAATAAAACACCTAAAAACCCTCAAAATCCCTAAAAACCATAAAAAACCGTAAAAACATAAAAATCGTAAAAAACATTGAAAATACATGAAAATGTAAAACACCCTAAAAACCCCAAAACACCCTAAAAACCATAAAAACCCCTAAAAAACCCTAAAACCATAAAATCCCTAAAAACAATAAAAACCCTAAAAACCAACTAAAAACTCATAAAACCACTAAAAACATTAAAAACTCTAAAAACCCTTAAAATCGTAAAAAAACAAAAAAAAACAAAAAAACCCTTAAAATCCCTAAGAAACCATAAAAACCATAAAAATCTTAAGAACCATAAAAAAATTCATAAAAACATAAAAAACACTAAAAAACATGAAAAGCACTTGAAAACCATAAAATCCCCTAAAAGGCATAATAAACACTAAAAACCCATAAAAACCCCAAAACCACTAAAAACTATAAACCCCTAAAAACAATAAAAACCCATACAAACCCTAAAAAACTCAAAAAAACCCTAAAACCACAAGAAGACCCTAAAAACCTGAAAACCCTACAAATCCTAAAAACCCCTAAAAAGCCAAGAAAATGTAAAAAACCCTAAAACCACCTAAAAACCATAAAAACCATGATAAAACATAAAAATCCCAAAAAATCAATAAAAACCACTAAAAAATCCGAAAACCCTGAAAATGAAAAAATACATTAAAAAACCAGAAAAACCCTAAAACCCCTAAAAAAGCCTAAAACCCCCTAAAACTCCTCAAAATCCTCAAAAACCCTAAAATCACTAAAAACCATAAAAATCCAAAAAAACCCCTGAAAAGACCCTAAAACAATAAAAACCCCTAAACCCTTAAAATCCCTCAAAACCCATAAAATCCTAAAAAACTACTAAAAAACTAAAACCCTTAAAACAAATTAAAATGTTAAAAAATTCAAAAAAACCTTAAAACCCATAAATAACAAAAAAAAGCATAAAACCCAAAAAAAATCCCTAAAAACCCTAAAACCCCCTAAAAATCATAAAAGTACATGAAAGAAACCTTAAAACCCATAAAATGTTAAAAGCTCTACAAAACCTTAAATACCCAAAAAACCCAAAAAAAACCCAAAAAACCCAAAAAACCCAAGAAACCCCTAAAACCCCTCAAAATCCATGAAAACCCTAAAAACTATTAAAAATCCTAAAAACCCACTAAAAATCCATGAAAACGTAAAAAATACTAAAAACCCTAAAAAACCCCTGAAAACCAAAAAATCCCTAAAAACATAAAAATTCTAAAACCATAAAAACCCTAAAAAGCCACCAAAAACTCTAAAAACCATTAAAACCCCAAAATGTTAAAAACTCTAAAAAACATCAAAATCTTAAAAAGTAGAAAAACATTAAAAACCAAAAAAGACCCTAAAAACCCCAAAACTATAAATACCCCTGAAAAAATCTAAAACCCTCAAAAAACCAAAAAAACAATAAAAAATCCAAAAAACACCTAAAAATGCATGAAAACTTAAGAAACCCTAAAACCTCGAGAAACCCCTAAAAACCCTAAAACCCCCTAAAAACCTTAAATAACCCATAAAACCCCTAAAATATTAAAAAAAATATAAAAAATTAAGAACCCTAAAAAAGTAAAAAACCCTAAAAATCGAAAAAAAATTCTAACAACCCTGAAATCCCTTGAAACCCAAAAAAACTCATAAAAAACCCTAAAACCTTCCAAATTGATAAAACCCCTAAAACCCACAAAAATCCTAAAAACCCCTAAAAATACAAGAAAATTTAATAAACCCTAATAACCCTAAAAATCCTTAAAAACCATAAAAATGCCTAAAAACCCTAAAAACCCTAAAAACCTAGAAAAACACTAAAACCCCATTAAAAACTCTAAAAATCCTTAAAACCCATAAAAATGTTAAAAACTATAAAAAACTTGAAAACCCTAAAAAACAGAAGAAGAAAAATCTTAAAGCCCAAAAAGACCCTAAAAAACTTGAAATACACTAAAAACCCTTCAAAACTAAAAAAAAACCATCAAAATCCCTAAAAACCGTAAAAAACACCAAAAAACAGAAAAATCATAAACCCCTAAAAATCCTTGAAAAAGTAAAAAACCTTGAAAAATCCCTGAATACCATTATAACGCTTAAAAACCTTAAAAAACCTAAAACCCCATAAAAACCTAAAAAACCACTAAAAACTATAAAAACTCATAAAAACCCTAAAAATGTAAAAAATCTCTCAAAAAAAATAAAAACCCTAAAAACCTCAAAAAAACCTTAAAACCACAAAAATACCCTAAAACCTTGAAAAAACATAAAACCCCTAAAAACCCTTAAAACTTCTAAAAATTCACAAATCAATAACAACCCTAAAAACCATAAAAATACTAAAAACCCCAAAAAAAACCATGAAGACATAAAAAACCATAAAAACCATAAAAAACTCCTAAAAACACAAACCCCAAAAAATTCTAAAAACCTATAAATACCCTAAAAACACTAAAAAATCCTAAGAATCCAAAAAAGAACTTGACAAACCCCTAAAATGCTCAAAATCACCAAAATCCCTAAAAACCTAAAAACCATAAAATTCCTAAAAAACACCTTAAAATCCATGAAAATGTAAAAACCCCTAAAAACCCATAAAGAATCCTAAAAACCATAAAAACCCTAAAAATCCAGAGAAACCACAAAACCCACTAAAAACCCTTAAAATCCTGAAAAATGTTAAAAAACCATAAAAACCATAAAAAATCTAAAAAAAAATAAAAACCCAAAATACCAAAAAAACCTTGAAACCCCTAAAAACCCCTAAAACCTTAAGACCCCTAAAAATATATAAAGTCTCCAAAAACCCTATAAACCATAAAAATACTAAGAAACCCCTAAAATATATGAAAATGTAAAAACCCCTTAAAAACATCTGAAAACTATAAAACCATTAAAAATATTAAAAACCCCTAAAAACCCTAAAAACCCACTAAAAAATCGGAAAACAATTTAAACCTCTAAAAACATAAAAAATTCTAAAGAACAATAAAAACCCTGAAAACAAAAAAAGCCACAAAAACCCAAAAGGTCCTTAAAAACCTGAAAACTCCTAAAAACCTTTAAAAACCCAAAAATCCCTCAAAATTCCTAAAAACCCTAAAAACACAAAAACCCGTAAAAATCCAAATAACCCATAAAAATCCATGGAAATGGAAAAACCATAAAAATACTTGAAAACCAAAAAACCACTAAAAATCTTAAAAACCCTAAAAAAACAAGAAACCCCTAAAAACCACTAAAATCAAAAAAACCTTAAAATACTTAAAAATATTAAAAAATCTAAAAACTATTAAAACCCCTAAAACCTCAAAAAAGATCATAAAATACTGAAAAACCAAAAAACTCTAAAACCCACCTAAAAAACCCTAAAAACCCACAAATCCCTAAAAACCCTAAAAACCCTATAAACAATAAATATCCTTCAAGCCCCCCTAAATGTCCAACAAAACCTAAAAATCCCAAAAATCTCTGAAAACCATAAAGATACCAAAAAACCTTCAAAACCCCTAAAAACCACTAAAAACACTAAAAACCCTTTATAAATCTAAAAATTATAAAAAAATCTAAAAAATTATAAAAACCCTAAAAAACTCAAAAAAAACCAAAAAATGAAAGACACTAAATTTTTTGAAAAACCCCCAAAACCCAAAAACCCTTGAAAAACCCTAAAAACCCTAAAAACCCTCAAAATTCCTAAAAACCTTAAGACCCTAAAAATTATAAAAATCATAGAAAACCCTTTGAAAATCATAAAGAGGAAATGATGTCGTCGCTCTCTCCTGGGCTCTCCCTCCTGCCGCCGTAATTTTTAGGGTTTCATGATGGAATCCTTTACGACAGCTGCATTGTCTGGATTCGCGTTGCGGATGGAGTTCTGGTCAAGCGACCTTCTTCCCTGCACTTTCGAGAGACTAGGCTGCTGCTTTTTGGTGACAGGATCTGGCGGTTCTTTTCGAAAAAAAGAGAATACAATCTGGCATGGATTTTGCGATGATTTTGGTCGGCTTCGGTTCATCCCGATCTAGTGTGTGGCGAACCCGGTAACTCCTTGGAGGTCAGGAAGCCTCCTGGATTTCACACTTTCAAAGAAAATTTCTCAGATATGGTATTTCCATGGATGGGTCAACGGAGTCAGGGGCTTCATCAGCAGAGAGGGCGGCCTCGACGATGTCGGTTTCATCGCCGGAGGGAGTCGCTTCGATGGCTTGGGTGGAGACCTCCTCGATGCTCGGTCACCCTTTCTGGGTTTCGGCGTCCGACCTATTCTCCCTTGGCGATCCATTTCTGGTATGCTTTTTCTTCTGCATGATGGTTCTCAAGTTCTTTTGGCGCGTTGGTGGCTTCTGGATCCAGGTCTCTTTGGTCTTGCAGGGACTTTCTGCTCGAGTTTCTAGTTGTTTTGGCCCTGGTTTGTTTGGTTTCTTTGATGCTGTTGCGGTTCTTGGTGTGTTCCATTGAGAGGATTAGGCTGTTGGATGTTGTTTGCTTACGAGGTGTGGAAGGAGCTTCTGGCTGTCAGAAATGGTGGTGTGGGCTGCTGCGTGCTGATGGTTTGGGATGGGTTGAAGCTGTTGTTTGTGAGTTTGGTTCTGATGGCTCTGCATTTTTTGAAGTGGAACTTCTTAGTGAGGAGGTTCACGGGGCTAGTGATGCCGGCGGTTCTATGCTATTGGTAGTGGTTCTAGTTGCCGAGGAGGTGATGGGTGATAGAAGCGGTGTCAACTTTGATGCCGGTGGTGTAGAAATGTTGGCGGTTGATCTTCTTGGGGAGGAGGTGCTGCAAGTTGGTAGTGCTAGTGGGTTTGTTCTACTGATGGTTGATCTCCTCGGCAAAGAGATGATGGATGATGGATGCTGCTCTGGGATGATCACTGATTGGCTGGGAAGTGATGGAGATGATGAGTTTGAATTTAGTACTGATGGTTTTGTGCTGGTGGCGATGGATAGTCTTGCTACACAATTTTTGGTTAGCTGGAGGGCCGTCTTGCTTTGGGTTTGAATTTTTTCGTGTTGCTAGTGGTGAACTCGATTGGGAAGAACGCGCTGGATGCTGCTGAGATGGGAGGTACTGAAGTTGTAGTTTATGGTCTTGCTGTTGTTGAAGTTGATGTTGTGTTTGTCTTGGTGTGTCTTTGCCTTTGTCTTTTTTGATTTTTCTTTTTTTGGGGTCTTTTGTGTCTTGGGTTGTAAGGGTTTTTGGGTGTAGGTTGATTGACCCCTCCCCTCCCTTGTCCGATTTGTCTCTTTTTTCCTTTAAAATAAATTTTGGGGGGGGGGGGAATAGCCCGACCCTCGCATCTTCCTTGCCCCTTTGAAAATCATAAAAACACTTGAAAACCTTAAAAATCCCATAAAAATTCTAAAACCACTAAAAGCTCTAAATCCCCATAATTTTTTTGAAAAAAAATCTAAAAAACGATAAAAACCCCAAAACCCCAAAAGACCCTAAAAACCCTGAAAACACCTAAAAACCCTAAAACCCCCTAAAAATCCATATAAATGCTCAAAATCCCTAAAACTCAAAAAAATCCTAAAAACCAGAAAAATCCTAAAAAACCCCAAAAAATATATGAAAACATAAATAACCCTAAAACCCTGAAAAACTCTTGAAAACCATAAAACCCCTAAAAACCTTTAAAAACCCCAAAAACCAACAAAACCCCTAAAAAAATAAAAAATCTAAAAAACTCTTAAAACCCCTAAAAAAATAAAACTCTAAAAAACCTTAAAAATTCTAAAAAACTCAAAACCCCCCTAAAAACCAAAAAAGGCATTAAAACTTCTAAATACCCTAGAAACCCTAAAAACACCAAAAAAACACCTACAACCCCTCAAAATCCCTAAAACCCTTAAAAATCCATAAAACACTTTAAAAACATTAAAAACCTAAAAACCATAAAAACTCTAAAAACCCTTAATACTCCTAAAAACTTTAAAGAAATATTAAAACCATTAAAACCCATAAAAACTCTAAACCCCCCTAAAATCCCAAAAATACCCTAAAACATTGAAAAAACATAAAACTCTAAAAATCCTCAACATCCCAAAAAAGCCAAAAAAAAACTATAAAAAACCAAAAAATTCCATAAAAATCCATGAAAAAGTAAAAACCCTAAAAACCCTAAAAAAAGCCCTAAAAACCATAACCAGCCTAAAAACTCAGAAACCCAGAAAACCCAAAAAACCATAAAAAAACCATTGAAAACTCTAAAAATCCTTAAAACCACTAAAAACCCTTTAAACCACTAAAAACATTAAACACTAAAAACCTTTAAAACCCTAAAAAACTCAAAAAATCCATAAAATCCTAAAGACCCGAAAAACCCTAAAAAACAAAAAACCCCATGAAAACCCCCCAAAACCATCAAAATCCATAAAACCCTAAAACCCCTAAAAATCCTAAAAATCCTAAAACCCCTTAAAAATCCCTGAAAATGTTAAAAACCCTAAAAACCCCTCAAGACCATAAAAATCCCTAAAAACCTTAAGAAACCTAAAAACCTATAAAAACACTAAAACCACTAAAAACTCTAAAAGCCCTTTAAAACCCTAAAAACGTTAAAAACTTTAAGAACCTTTAAACCCTTAAAAAGCTCAAAAAACCCTAAAAACCCAAAATGACCCAAAAAACCCTAAGAAACACTAAAAACCTCAAAAAACCCAGAAAACCTATGAAAACCCCTAAAACCCCTCAAAATCCCTAATATCCCTAAAAACCCTAAAAACCATAAAAATCCTAAAAAACCCTAAAACCACTGAAAAACCTCTAAAAACCCTAAAAAACTCTAAAAACCATAAAACCCATAAAACACTTAAGTTCAACAAAAACTCATAAAAACCCTAAAACACTAAATACTATAAAATCCCTTAATACCCCAAAAAATATTAAAAACTCTAAAAAACCGTAAAACCCCAAAAAAGACCTTAAAAACACTGAAAAACCCTAAAAACTATGAAAAACCATAAAATCCCTCAAAATCAATAAAAACACTAAAAAACCAAAAACACATAAAAATCCTAATATACACTTAAAAATCCTTGAAAACGAAAAAATCCCCTAAAACCCATAAAGCCAAAGAAAATCATAAAAACCCATAAAAACCTTAAAAATCCAAAAATCCCATAAAACCCCTATAAAACCCTAATAACCAAAAAATACTATAAAACCCTTAAAATCATTAAAAACATTAAAAACCTTAAAATCCCTAAAAACATCAGAAAAAATCCTAAAAACACAAAAAGAACCTAAAAATCTGGAAAACCCTAAAACCGCAAAAAATTCTAAAACCCCTGGAAAACCCTAAATCCCTCAAAGTCCCAAAAAATCATAAAAAACTTTAAACCCATAATCATCCTAAAAACCTCCCTAAATATAGATGAAAATGTAAAAAACCCTAAAACCCTTGAAAAAATCTAGAAAACCAAAAAAAACCATGAAAAACATTAAAGACCCTAAAAACCCATAAAACCCTAAAAACCATAAAAAACTCTAAAAGCCCTTGAAACCCCAAAAAATCCTTAAAAAAGAACTAAAAAACCTTAAAAACACTAAAAACTCAAAAAACCCCTAAAAACATAGGAGACACTGAAACTCTGAAAAACCTAAAAACCATAAACATCATAAATAATCCCTAAAAATCCATGAAAACGTAAAACCCTATAAACCCTGAAAAATCCCTAAAAACCATAAAAACACCTAAAAACCTTAAAACCCCTAAAAACCCCTAAAAACCCATAAACCCTAAAAACCCACTAAAAACTCGGAAAACCCTTAAAACCACAAAAATGTTAAAAACTTCTAAAAACATTAAAAACCTTAAAAAACTCAAAAAACCTTAAAAAAAGACCTAAAACCCTAAAAAACCTTAAAAAACCTCTAAAAACCCATCAAAACCCCTAAAAACACTAAAAATAATAAAAACCGCAAAAAGCAAGAAAACCCCTAAAAATCCATGGCAACGTAAAAACACTAAAATACCCCAAAAAACCATAAAAACCCTTAAAATCCTTAAAAAACCCTAAAACCCATAAAAACATAAAAACCACTAAAAACTCTAAAATCCATTTAAACCATTAAAATTGTTTAAAAAATCTACAAAACCATAAAATCCCAAAAAAAACTCAGAAAACCCCATAAAAAACAAGAAAAACTCCAAAAACACTGAAAACCCCTCAAAACCCTAAACCCCCTGAAAACCCTTAAACCCCTCAAAATCCGTAAAAACCCTAAAAATCATAGAAATCCTAAAACCCCCAAAAAATCAATATAAACGTAAAAAACCCTAAAAACCTTAAAAACCCTTGAAAATCATAAACACCCATAAAAACCATACAAAACCCTAAAATCCCATAAAAATCCTAAAACCCACTAAAATCATTACAAAACCTTTAAACCCCTAAAAACATTAAAAAGCCCTAAAAATCAAAAAAGACCCTAAAAATCACAAAACCCCCTAAAACACTAAAACCCCCCAAAAAACCCTCAAAATCCTCAAAATCCCTAAAACGCCAAAAACCCCAAAAAACAAAAAAGAAATCCTAAAAGCCCCCTAAAAGTCCATCAAAACGTAAAACCCCCTAAAAATCGCTAAAAACCATAAAATCCCCTCAAAACTTTTTAAACACTAAAAACGAATAAAAACCACTAAAACCCCTTAAAACCCCAAATTTTTTAAAAAACACCAAAAAACCTTAAAACCCTAAACAAAAAAACCCTAAAAATGAAAAAAGACCGTAAAAACCTCTGAAAAACCCTAAAAACCCTAAACACACCTAAAAATCCTAAAAAACATACAAATCATAAAACCCCCCCAAAAGTCCATGAAAATGTAAAAAATCCTAAAAACCCAAAAAAACCCTAAGAACCGTAAAAACCCTGAGAAACCTTAAAAACCCTAAACACCCATAAAAACCCTAAAAACCATGAAAAACTCTAAAAACCCTTGAAACCCCTAAAATTTTTTAAAAAATCTAAAAAACCTTAAAACCTTAAAACCCTAAAAAAATCAAAAAACCATAAAAATCCAAAAAGACCATAAAAACCGTGAAAAACCCTAAAAAACCTGAAAACCCAAAAATCATTTGAAAAAACCTTAAAAATCGTCAAAATCCTTAAAAACATTAGAAACCCCAAAAAACATAAAAATCCTATAACCCCCCCTAAAATCCAGGAAAATATAAAAACCTTAAAAACCCTAAAAACACCTGAAAACCAAATACATTAAAAAAACCCTAAAACCTTAAAAAAACGTTAAAAACTCTAATAAACCTTAAAACCCTAATACATTAAAAAAAACCCTAAAACCCCAAAAGTCCCTAAAACCCCTAAAAACCATAAAACCCTGGAAAAACCTTAAAAACCTTAAAAATCCCTAAAAACCCAAAAATACCCTAAAACCATAAAAATACAAGAAAACCCATAAAAATCCATGAAATCATAAAAAAACCCTAAAAACCTTTGGAAACCATAAAACCCCCTAAAGACCTTTGAAAACCCTAAAAATCAATAAAAACCCTAAAACCCAACTAAACTCTAAAAACCCTTAAAACCCTAAAAATACTAAAAACCTTTAAAAATCCCAAAAACCCTCAAAATACTTAAAAACCCTAAATACAATAAAAACCATAAAACTATAAAAATCCTAAAAAATCCCTAAAAATCCAAGAAAACTTAAAAAATACTAAAAACCCTAAAAAAATCCTGAAAACCATAAATCACCCTAGAAACCTTAAAAATTCAAAAAACCCATAATAACACTAAATTCTATAAAACCCTTAAAACCTCTAATGAAAGAAGATGGCGATTCCCCTACGCGCTCCCGACACTGACGATGGAGACTCCCCGTCGAGGCCATGACGGCGACGACTGCCATGGCCCTACCTCCCCCTCCTTTGGGGGTGTTCTCCTCGCCTGAGTATGATCAGGGCCTTGTCTTCGTCAGTCCCCCTGCTTCTGGTTTTCTTCCACCTTTTCCAACTATTGAGCTGTGTCCGAAGGTCCCTGACCTTTTTGAAGGATATCCTCAGCTTTCACTTTCAGATTCGGAATTTCATGCGGCCGTCGTGCTTCATAAGCTGACACTGATCACCCGATTTGTGGATCGACGCCCCTCGGTGAACACTTCCAACAACTTCATTTTTAAATCTTGGACTTTAAAGGATCGCATCACGGTAGGGTTGCTTGATGGTCATCAGATCATGATTTGCTTCTCCTCAGAGGAAGACTTGATCCGTGCATGGTCTTTGGCTCCTCGCCGCATCAATGGCATCCGCTTTTTTCTGTTCAGGTGGAGTTTTGATCTCCACATGAACCACGACTCAGCGATGTATGCTACATGGGTCAGGTTTCCTGAACTCCTACTTCTATTCGAAAACCCTTCTATTATGAGTATGATGGGAAATATGTTGGGTCGTTTCCTTTGCTCTGATAGCAGAACTCAAGTAATCTCCCACCCCATCGTCCCAAGGATCTGTGTCGAGGTGGATGCATCTAAGGAGATGGTTGATTATGTATGGATTTCTGTAGGCAAGGAATTCCGGTACAAGCAATCGGTCCTTTTTGAATCATCAGTGGCTTTTTGCTCCTCCTGCAGGAAAATGGGTCATCTTTGGAGTGATTGCAGGAATAGGATCAAAAGAATTAAAGATCTGGGGTTGGGTCATGATGAGGCGAGGGCGGGTCCTGCTGTTTCAACGGCTGGTCTTTGTGCTATTATGGCGGTTCATGGTGTGAAGGTGGCTGTTGATGTTATGGTGGAGCTTGCCCGACAGCTAGTGACTGACCAGGGTGGGGGCGCTGGGGCTGGTCTGCTACTCTCGAGGTGTGATGAGGAGTTGAGGAAGGATGATAGCAATGGAGGTGTTGCTGATCAACCCGGGGCAGCAGCTGTTGATCCCATCCTGGTGGAGACTCCCTCACAGTCTGTAGGGACTGGGGGGATGATACCCAGTGGTGATGGCATGGTGCAGCCTCCATCAGCTGGGGTTGGCCCTGCCATTGAGGAGGAGGCTATGGCTTCCCATGAGGAAGCACTGGCCTTTGTGCAGACGTCAATTCTTGCTGGAGAAAGCGAATTACAGAGAGATCCAAGGCCTCAGGATAATGTTGAACCTGGGACACAGTCCTCTGGCGAGGATGGGGTTACGTCCTGCCATGCCTGTGTAGAGTTTTTGTCTTCGATGCGCTCTTCCTTAGATGTTGCTGGGTGGACCTGTGTAGGGGAGCCGGGTGGCATTTAGCAGGTGGTATCTGCACCTGCTGTGGTGTCTGGCTTTGACCTGGGAGGCTTGGACGTGAGCTCCAATATGGCTGTTGCTGCTGTCTTTGAGTGATTGAAGCAAGACCTTACCCCGGGGGCCAATATGATTTGCAAGAATATGGATGCTGCTAACCATAGTGGAGGCACTGGGCATGTTGAAATATTTGAAGTTGCTGATCATGTAGAGGCTCCTAGATCTCAAGAGCTTGAACAGGACGTGGCACAACAGGTACTAATAGAGGTGATCAAACCGGGGGAGTCCTCTTAGCAAGGGGATTTAACGATGCAGGTATTGGTGGTATGTGCTGAGACAGAGGTGACCAATGTGGTGGTGGGAGAGACTGGTCGCGAAGGTGTGGCTAGTGGAAGGTTATCTGAAATGGTATTACTTTCATCTGGGGTGGTGCTTGAGGGGATTGTTGGTAGGGATCATATGACTACACAGGAGAGGGTGGAGGAGCAAGGGTTTGTAGAGAACCTGGAGGAGGCAGCTGATCAGGGGGAGGGACATGGGATGGGGGGTGTTTCCGAGCAGAGAGATGCTGCTACTCATGCACATGAAAGGGTTCTTGCGGGCTGTTCACTTAACCAGGAATCCTCCTTCATTCCCGATCAAGTCCAAGAGGATAATAGTAGGATGTATCACAACATGGATATGGTCCTTAAGGAGAGGGTCAAGCTTGAGGAGGCCACCGGGAAGGAAAATAAGCCTGTTGGAATCCATGTTTATCCAAAAAGGAGGAAGCCAAGGACCACTCTTCCTTGATAAAGACTGTGTCCACAAGAGCATCCTGCAAAACTATGAAAAATGCCTCTGGAGGAGGTGAAAGGGCTGCCAAGAAACAGCTGAATGTGGAGCAGATGAGGTTAAGGGAGTACTATGCCAATTTCTTGAAGCAATACGACTCTTCTAAATGGGAATCAGTAGACTCTAATGTGGCCTCCGGTAATGGTGCCGAGCGAGATCCCCCTGGTGCGGATTATGATGATGATGGTGAGGAAGGCTGGTAGATCCTGGGAAAGGATGGGCTGCTGATGGATGCTTGGTGCTTCTTTTGGGTTTTCTTTTCTGTGGTATTTGGCTGTGTGTTTGTTAAGGGATTTTGGGTGTGGGTTGATTGACCCCGCCCCTCCCTTGTCTGCAGTGTCTTTCTTTTCTCTAATAATTTTGGGCAGAGTCAGGAATATCCTCGCCCCGAGCCTTTTTTGCCTTAAAACCTCTAAAATTTTAAAAAACTCTTGGAAACCATAAAACCCTTATATCTCAAAAACACCCAAAAAACCAGAAAAACCCTAAAAACCCTAAAAAACCCTAAAAACCCATAAAACACCTCAAAATCTCTAAACACAAAAAAAACCCTAAAACCCAAAAAAATCCTAAAAAAACCCTAATATCCCTGAAAATAGAAAAAACCCTAAAAACCATAAAAACCCCTTGAAATCCATAAAAACCCCTAAAAACCTTCAGAAATCATAAAAAAACTAAAACCCCTCTAAAACTCTCAAAAGAACCCTAAAAACCCAAAAAGACCTTAAAAACTTTGAAAACCCCTAAAACCCCTCAAAATCCATAAAAACCCTAAAAACCCATAAAAATCCAAAAAATCCTAAAAAATATACGAAAATATAAAAACCCTAAAGCCCCCAGAAATAACCCTAAAAACAACAAAAACCCCAAAAAATTTAAAGAATCCCTAAAATCCCTAAAAATCATGAAAAATAATTAAAAACTCTAAAAAACCTTTAAACCCCTAAAAATGTTAAAGAACTCTAAAAACCTTAAAACCCTAAAAAACTCAAAATAACCCTAAAAACCCAAAGACCCTAAAACCCATAAAAATCATAGAATCCCTAAAAATCCTGAAACACCCTAAAACCCCTCAAAATCTCAAAAACCCCTAAAAAAAGTTAAAAAACATAAAAACCTGAAAAACCTCCTAAAAACACATGAAAACGTAAAAACCCATTAAAAACTCTAAAACCCCAAAAAACATTAAAAAACTCTAAAAATCCTAAAAACTCAAAAAAACCAAAATAGCCCTAAAAACCCTGGAAATGCCTAAAAACACTAAAACCCCTCAATATCCAAAAAAACCCCAAAACCCTCAAATCCACTAAAGACCATAAAAAACCCCCAAAAACCTTAAAAACTCTAAAAACCCATAAAAATCAACTAAAAACACTAAACCCCTTAAAACCCCTAAAAACATAAAAAAATGTCAAAACCAAAAAAACACAAAAAAATGCTAAAAACCCAAAAGATCCCAAAAACCCTTAAAACCCATAAAAACTGTTGAAAACCCTAAAAACCCTCAAAATCTATAATAACCCTGAAAACCTTAAAACCCATAAAAATCATAAACCCCCCTAAAAATCCATAAAAACGTAAAAAATCCCTAAAAACCCAAAACCCCATGAAAACCATAAAACCCCTAAAAACCTAAAAAAACCTAACACCTCTCCAAAACACGAAGAACCCACCAAAAGCTCAAAAAACCTTTTAAACCGTTAAAAACATTAAAAACTCTAAAAACTGATAAAACCCTAACAAACTAAAAAATGTCAAAACCAAAAAGAACATAAAACGCCTAAAAAATCCTGAAGACCCTAAAAACCTCAAAATCCCTAAAAACCCAAAATACCCAAAATACCATTAAAATCCTAAGAAACCCCCCTAAAAATCTAGGAAAACATAGAAAAACCTAAAAAACTAGAAAACCGACTAAGAACCGTAAAGACCCCTAAAAACCTTTAAAAACCCTAAAAACCCATAAAAACCCTAAAAACCCACTAAAAATTAGAAAAACCCTCAAAACCCCTAAAAAAGAACTCTAGAAAACCTTAAAAACCCTGAAAAACTCAAAAAAACCCCAAAACTCTAAAAATAGTTAAAACCCCTAAAAATGTTAACAAACTCTAGAAAACCTTAAAAAATCTAAAAAACTCAAAAAAACCCTAAAATCCCAATAAGATCCTGAAAACCCTGAAAACCCCTAGAAACCAAAAAACTATAAAAAACCTTAAAAACCCTCAAAATCCTGAAAAACCCTAAAAACGCTAAAACCCTAAAAACGCTAAAAACACCTTAAAATCCAAAAAACCCCTTAAAAACACTGAAAACTCTTAAAACAGTTAAACAACTTAGAAACGTCAAAAAACTCTAAAATCCCTAAAACCCCCAAAATACCCTAAGAACCCTAAAACCCCTAAAAACCATAACCCCCCCCCCCCCGAAAAAACCCTAAAACCCACAAAATACCTAAAAACCTTATAAGTCTTAAAAAACCCTTTAAAATCCTTCAAGACATTAATTTCAACACAAACCCTCAGGGAAACTGGATGACAAAGGGCCCTAGTTCGACTATCCACACACAAAAACCGTCCGACCAGATTTCCCGGCATAGTAATAATGGACATATTTTGAAAGGGTAGGGGGAGTTCAGGGAACCTTACCCAGATTGCCATCAGTGGGGAGTCACGATTTAAATGGAATTCAAAGTTCCACCGAAAAAGGGAGAAGCGAGTGGCATCACACCTACGAAGAGTTGACGACCATGCCCGGATAAGGTCATCCTATGACGAGAACCAAATCAAAATGCGGCTGGAGTAAACCAAACCAACAGTGGCGCGGTTCCTGAGATCCCAATGCTTGAACACAAACCTGTCAAAAAAATCAACGGGGGACGCCATTTCAAGAACATGGCTACCAGGGTTAGGCTATGGAGGGAATAGGCCTTGTTGAACTCTGCAATCGACAGAGGAAGCTTCGACATCCCTTCGTGCAAGCTCAACACCTTAGGGTAGAGATCAATCTGTGGGAAAGCAGGAAGCGAATCAGGATCTGAGAAAGGTGAGAACTTGTCTTTAACAGGGGGTAGAGGCGGCCCCTCCCTCGCGGAGGGGGGAGGATAAGACGCAGCCATGTCTTTATCTTCAAGCCATCGATGAAGCGGCAGGAGTGCCATCGCAGGAGCGGAGCGGATCATCCATATTCTAACTTCTCTTCTTATCTTAGGGTCTTTAGGGGTTTTAATGGTTTTAGGTTCTTTTGGGTTTTTAGGGTTTTTTTGATTTTTTTGGGATTTTAATGTTTTTTACAATTTTTTAACATTTCTAGGGGTTGTAAGGGTATTTAGAGTTTTGCTGGTTTCTAGGGGTTTTATGTTTTTTATAGTTTTTTTAAGGTTTTAAAGGGAATTTATGGTTTTAAGGGGGTTTTTAGTATATTTAGGGTTTTTTATGTTTTCATCGATTTTTAGAGGTTTTTAGATTTTTATGGTTTTCAGGGTTTTTTGGGTTTTTTGGAATTTTGAGGGATTCTACTGTTATTCATAGGTTTTTAAGGTTTTTTAGGGTTTTAGGGTCTTTTTGGGGTTTTAGTGTATTTTTTTTCCTTTTTTAGTGTTTTCAAGTGTTTTTAGAGTTTTCAAACGTTTTTAGTGGTTTCAAGGGTTATTAGGATTTTTAGTTATTTTTAGGGTTATTATGGGGCTTTAGGTCTTTTTAGGGTTTTAGGGGTTTTTTCATTTTCAGGGATTTTATCGGTTTTTTAGTATTTTTATGATTTTTTGGGGGTTTTATGTTTTTTAGAGAATTTGAGGGTTTTGAGGGGTTTTTAGAGGTTTTTTGGGTGTTAGGCTTTTTCAGGGTATTTGGGGTCTTTGGGGTTTTTAGGGATTTTTTGAGTTTTTAGGGTTTAAACGTTTTTAGAGTTTTTTTACCTTTTTAGGGGTTTTAAGGGTTTTTTTTAGTGGTTTTTTAGAGTTTTTAGGGTTTTTAAGGTTTTTAGAGGTCTTGATGATTTTCATGGGGTTTTCAGAATTTTTTTAATGTTTTTATGGATTTTTAGTGATTTTTTTTAATTTTATGATTTTTATGATTTTTTTGGGATTTTGGTGGTTTTAGGGGGTTTCAATGGTTTTAGTGTTTTCAAAGTTTTTTCGGTTTAAGGGGCTTTAAGGGTTTTTAGAGATTTTAGTGATTTTGGGGGGGTTTTATGGGGTTTTATTGTTTTCATGGGGTTTTCTCGATTTTCAAAGTCTTATAAGATTTCATGTATTTTTTGGGGTTTATTAGGTTTTTATGGTTTTAGGGTCTTTTAGGTTTTTTCACGATTTGGGGGGGGGTAGGGGTTTTTAAATTTTTTCAGGTTTTTTATGGTCCTTTTGGGTTTTTAGGCCTTTTTTTAGTTTTTTATGGTCTTTAAAGTTTTTAGAGTTTTATAACATTTTTAGGGGTTTTAAGGATTTTTAGATATTTTAGTGGGTTTTAAGGTTTTTATGGGATTTTAGGATTTTTAAAAGTTTTTAGGGGGGTTATGGTTTTCAGGGGTTTTGGATTTTTTACATTCTCATGGATTTTTAGGGGGTATTTATGATTTTTATGGTTTTTATCATTTTTAGGGATTTTTTAGGGGTTTTAGGGGTTTTAAGGGGATTTTATGATTTTGGGGGGTTTTAAGGTTTTTAGGGTATTTTTGGGGTTTTAGGGATTTTTTTGAGTAGACTAGAATTTTTCATCTTTTTAGGAGATTTAAGTGTTTTTAGAGTTTTTAGTGGTTTAATGGTTTTTATTGGATTGTAGAATTTTTATGGTTTTTAGAAGTTTTATGGTTTTTATTGGTTATTTATGGTTTTTAGGGTTCTTTACATTTTCATGGATTTTAAAGGTTTATTATGATTTTTACAGTTTTTTCAGTTTTTTGGGTTTTTTGGGATTTTGAGGGTTTTAAGGGTTTTTATGTGTTTTTAGGGCCTTTTAAGTGTTTAGGGTTTTTTGAGTTTTTTAGGGTCTTTAAGGTTTCTTAGGGATTTAATGTTTTTAGAGATTTTTAATGTTTTTACGGGTTTTAAGGGTTTTGAGAGTTTTTAGTGGTTTTGAGTTTTTATGCACTTTTGAGTTTTTAATGTTTTAGGGGGTTTTATGGGTTTTAGGGTTTTTTAAGGGTTGTATGGATTTTACATTTTCATAGATTTTAGGAGTTTTTTAGGATTTTTATGGTTTTTAAGGTTTTTGGGAATTAAGGTATTTTCAGGTTTTCTTGTGTTTTTTTGGGCTTTTCGGGGTTTTAAGGTCTTTTTCGGTTTTTAGAATTTTTTAGGGTTTTAAGGGTTTTTATAGTTTTTAGTTGTTATAGTGTTTTTATGCGTTTTTAGGAGTTTTTAAAGTTTTAAGTGGGATTTATGGTTTTCAGAGTTTTTTCAGGGTTTTCATGGTTTTTTATGTTTTCATGGATTTTTAGGCATTTTTAGGATTTTTATTGTTTTTAAGGTTTTAACGGTGTTTAGGAATTTAGTGGGTTTCCAGGTTTTTTCTAGTTTTTTTGTTTTTAGGGGTTTTAAGGGTTTTGGGGGTCTTTTGGGGTTTTAAGGTTTTTAGAGTTTTTGGTGTTTTAAGGTTCTTTAGAGTTCTTTAGTGTTTTTAGCATTATTAAGGGTATTTAGAGTTGTTTTTGGTGTTTTATTGTTTTTATGGGCTTTTAGGGGTTTTTAAGATTTTTAGGGTTTTTATGGTTTTTAGGGGCTTTTGAAGGGTTTTTTGGGTTTTTACAGTTTTCATTGATTTTTAGGGGTTTATTAGGTTTTTTATGGATTTTTAGGGTTTTTATGGATTTTGAGGTGGTTTAAGTTTTTTAGTGATTTTAGGGTCTTTTGAAGTTTTAGAGTTTTTTTGAGTTTTTTTCTTTTTTAAGGTTTTTTAGATTTTTTCAACGTTGTTAGGGTTTTTAAGGGGTTTTAAGGGTTTATAAAATTTTTAGCGGGTTTTTAAGGATTTTAGGGGTTTTTAGATTTTTTTTATGGTTTTAGGGGGGTTTTGGTTGTTTGGGCATTTTTTTGGATTATTAGGATTTTTTTATGTTTTCAAGGATTTTAGGGATTTTTTTGTATTTTTATGGTTTTAGGGGTTTTACGGTGTTAGTTTTTAGGGATTTTGTGGGTTTTTAGGGGTTTTTAAGAGTTTTTAGATGTTTGGGTTTTTCAGTGTTTTTATTGTCCTTTTGGGATTTAGGGTTTTTTTTAGTTTTTTAGGAGTTTTAAGGTTTTTTGGAGTTTTTTTATGGTTTTTAGGGGTATTGTGGGTTTTTAGTGGGGTTTTAAGGTTTTCATGGGTTTTTAGGGATTTATGGTTTTTGGGGTTTTTAGGTTTTTTTAGTTATTTTAGGATTTTTTTGAAATTTTGATGGTTTTTAGGGGGTTTTAGGGTTATTAGTGTTTTATGGGTTTTAGGGTCTTTTTGGGTTTTAGGGGTTTTTTGTGTATTTTGGGGTTTTAAAATTTTTTCATGTTTTTTTAACATTTTTAGGGATTTTAGAGTTTTTAGTGTCTTTTATGGTTATTATGGGGTTTAGGGTTTTTACGGTTTTTAGGGTTTTTATGGTTTTCAGAAGTTTTTCAAGATTTTTTGGGTTTTTTATGTTTTCATGGAAATTTAGGGGATTTTTAGGATTTATATGGTTTTTAGGGGGTTTTTTAATATTTTTAGGGACTTCATGGTTTTTAGGTTTTTTCAGGAGTTTTTAGGAGTTTTATGGGTTTTTAGGCTTTTTAGGGTCTTTTGGGGTTTTTTTGGGGGTTTTAAGTTCTTTTAGAGTTTTTTAACATTTTTATGTGTTTTAATGGTTTTTAGATTTTTTAGTGGTTTTTAGTGTTTTTTCTATATTTTAGGAATTTTTAAGGTTTTAGGGGTCTTTATGGTCTTTGGGGGTATTTTAGGGTTCTTAGGGTTTTTACGTTTTCATGGATTCAAAGAGGGGGTTTAGGATTTTTATTGTTTTTAGGTATTTGGATGTTTTTTTGGGTGTTCCAGTATTTTTAGGGTTTTTAGGTATTTACAGGTTTTTGGGGGTCTTTTTGACTAAAAATTAATTTTTTATTAAGATAGCCCCCCTTTTATGGGGGAAGGAGGAACCCAAAAGACTTCAAAGACATAAACATTCAAGCCCCACGGTCCAATGTCTAAAGATAAAAAACAAATCGATTCAAATGTGCAAAGATGGTCCCCTCCCAGCAATAAAAACATTACAACGAGCTTCCACCTTCACATCCATGCTTGGCTAGCAGTCTCGTACATGAATGCAGGAGCACAGTACCGATGGAAAACACCATACCCTCTCAATCAACCAATTCCGGATAACCATGATCTGCGAAAGCTTCCTGCTCTGAACCTCTTTTGGAGCCGTCCTTGAGGAGAACCAGATGCATTGATCCATAGATTGTGAACTGAAGCGCCACAAAATAGACAGAACAACCATTCCACAGATTCACAAATTCAACCAAAATAAAACCATCCAACATGCTGCAAAGTCTCCACAGTAAAACCCTCACAGCAATCAACGTGCTCCACCACTGAGATTCCATCACAGGTCTCTGCACATCACCCCAATACATTGATCGGAATAGCACCAACCAAATAAAAAAATCAATGCCAAAACACCCAAATCATCGAAGCCAAAATCACACCAGAGGACTCTCGAAGAGATCTCTCTGTGAGTCACTATCCGGTCACCGCCATCAGATCCGCAAGCACACAGAGACCAAAACAAGCCATCCATCACACCCAAAGTCGACGCTAAAACAAGGCGCCATCCCACTGTCCGTAGAGGAAAGGGGCACAACCTAGACACTACACCACTGCCAAAGAAAACTCTAGCCATATCGACAACTAGGGCGAGAAAAAGGGAGACAATGTGAATCGCTGAGGAACGTCCCACAAGTCACCTCCACGAATAGGGACATGAAATTCATAGAGTGGGGTTTTTTTTCAAAATATTTTAGGTTTTTATAGTTTTTAACATTTTTAGGGGTTTTAAGGACTTTCATAGATTTTAGTGGGTTTTTAGTATTTTTATGGGTATTTAGGGTTTTTAAGGTTTCTAGGGTTTTTACGTTTTCATGAATTTTTAAGCGTTTTTTATGATTTTTATGGTTTTTAGGGTTTTCAAGGGGTTTAGTGTTTTCAGGGTTTTTAGGGCCTTTTTTGGGTTTTAGGTGTTTTTTTTTGAGTTTTTAGGTGTTTAAATGTTTTTTAAATCTTTTTTACTATTTTAGGGGTTTAAAAGGTTTTTAGAGTTTTTAATGTATTTTTAGGGATTTTATGGGTATTTAGGGTTATTTAAGGTTTTACGGGTTTTTTTAGTTTTCGGTAGTTTTTTAGGGTTTTTTACGATTTCATGGATTTTTAGGGGTTTTTTAAGAATTTTATGGTTTTTAGGGTTTTTAACGTTTTAGGTATTTTGAGGGATTTTAGTTTTTTTCAGGGTTTTTAGGGTTTTAGGGGTTTTCAAGGTTTTAGGGTCCTTCTGGGGGTTTATATTTTTTCAAGTTTTTAGGGTTTTAAAGGTTTTTTTAGAGTTTTTTAACCTTTTTAGGTGTTTAAGGTTTTTTGGAGTTTTTAGTGGTTTTTAATGTTTTTATGGTTTTTAGGGTTTTTTTATCTTTTTTAGGTGTGTTTGTGGTTTTTAGGGGTTTTTTGGGATTTCAGGTTTTTTTACGTTTTCATGGTTTTTAGGGGTTTTTTAGGATTTTTTTGGTTTTTAGGGTTTTTAGGGTTTCTCATGGGTTTTTAGGGTTTCAAGGGTCTTTTTTGGTTTTTAGTGTTTTTTGGGTTTTTAAGGTTTTTTAGAGTTTTTGAACATTTTTAATGGTTTTAATGGTTTTATTGGTTTTATTGGTTTTAGAGATTTTAGTGGTTTTTGGGAGTTTTATGGGGTTTTGGGGTTTTTTATGGTTTTTAGCCATTTTCAGGGTTTTAATTTTTTCTTGGATTTTGAGGATTTACAGGGTTTTCCTGACGTTTTAGGGATTTTTGGGTTTCAATGTTTTTTTTTCAGTTTTTAGTGTTTTTAAGGATTGTGGAGTTTTTAACATTTTTTAGGGTTTTAAGTGTGTTTAGAGTTTTTGGTTGATTTTAGGGGTTTGGGGGGGGGGGTTAAGTTTGTTAGGGGTTTTGTGGTTTTTAGGGGATTTTTATGGTTTTTAGGGATTTTTATGTGTTCATGGATTTTTAGGGGGTTATAGGATTTTTATGGGTTTTATTGGTTTTTAGGGTTTTTAGGAGTTTTTAGGAGTTTTAAAGGTTTTTAGTGATTTTTTAGGGTTTTTAGGGCCTTTAAATTTTCATGAATTTTAGGAGATTTTAGGATTTTCATTATTTTTAGGAAGTTTTAATGTTTTTAGGGATTTTGAAGGTTTTTAGGGTTTTTCCAGGTTCTTAAGATTTTTTAGGATTTAAGGGCCTTTTGGGTTTTTAGGGTCTTTTTAAATTTTTAGGGTTTTTAAGTTTTTTTAGAGTTTTTTTAACCTTTTAGGGGTCTTTTTGGATTTTAGAGTTTTTAGTGGTTTTTTAGGTTTTTATGGGTTTTTATTATTTTTTATGTTTTTAGGGGTATTTATGGTTTTTAGAGGTTTTTCAGGATTTTTAGGGGTTTTTACATATTCATGGATTTTTTGGGGTTTTTTAAATTTATTATATATTTTTTGGATTTTTAGGGTTTTTTTGGTTTTTAGGGTTATTAGGGGTTTTAAGGGGCTTTATGGGTTTTAGGGTTTTTTAGGGTTTTTAGGTTCTTTTTGAGTTTTCAGGGTTTTTTTGTGTGTTTTTAGTGTTTTTAAGGTTTTTGAGAGTTTTTTAACGTTTTTAATGTTTTATAATGGTTTTTAGGGTTTTTAGGGTTTTTATATTGTTTTAGGGGATTTTAGGTTATTATAGGTTTTATGGATTTCATCTGGTTTTCAGGGTTTTAGGGTTTTTTTATGTTTTCTTGTATTTTCAAGAATTTTTTGAATTTTTATGTTTTTTTGGAACTTTAAAGTTTAAAGGGGTTTTTAGGGGTTTTCAAAGTTTTTAGGGTCTTTTTGGGTTTTTAGGATTGTTTTGAGGTTTTTAGGGGTTTAAGGTTTTAGAGTTTTTTAACGTTTTTATGGCTTGAAGGGAATTTAGATTTTTTAGTGGTTTTTTGTTTTTTTGGGATTTTTAAGGTTTTTGGGTGTTTTTTAGGGTTTTTAGGTTTTTTACATTTTCATGGATTTTTAGGGGGATTTTAATATTTTTATGGTTTTTAGGTTTTTTTAGGTTTTTCAGGGATTTTAAGGGGTTTTAGGGTTTTTTAGGTTTTCTTTGGTTTTTAGGGATTTTCGGGGGTTTTAAAGTCTTTTTGGTTTTTGGGATTTTTTGTATTTTTTAGGGTTTAAAGGGTTTTTAGATATTTTTGACATTTTGAGTTGTTTTTATGGTTTTTAGGGGGTTTTCAGGGTTTTAGGGTTTTTTTACATTTTCGTGGATATTTAGGGGGGTTTTCTGAATTTTTATGGATTTTAGAGGTTTTTTTGGGGTTTTCAATATTTTTAGGTCCTGTTGGGTTTTTAGGGTTTTAAATTTCTTTAAGAGTTTTTAATATATTTTGGGGTTTATAGGGTTTTTAGAGTTTTTATTGGTCTTTTTGAGGGTTTATGGGTTTTTAGTATTTTTAAGGTTTTTAGGGGTTCTCTGGTTTTTATAGAGTTTTCATGGTTTTTTATGTTTTCATAGATTTTTAGGGTTTTTTTTGACTTTTATGATTTTTAGGGTTTTTAGGGACTTTTTGGGGTTTTTAAGGTCCTTTTTGGTTTTTAGGGTTTTCTAAGGTTTTCAAGGGTTTTAGAGTTTTTAGGGGTTTTCATCTTTTTTATGGTTTTTTACGTTTTCATGATTTTTTTGGGGTTTCTTAGGATTTTTATGGGTTTTGGGGTTTTTAGGGATTCTGAGGGTTTTTAGGACTTTTTAGTGGTTTTAAGGGTTTTCAGCAGTTTTCAGGGGTTTTAGGGTCTTTGGCTTTTAGGGTCTTTTGGGGTTTGGGTTTTTTATTTGAGTTTTAGGGGTTTTTATGGTTTTGGAGTTTTTAACGTTTTTAGGGGTTTAAAGGGTTTTTAGATTTTTAGTGGGCTTTTAGGGTTTTATGGGGTTTTTAACAGTTTTAAGGGTTTTATGTTTTTAAGGGGTTTTAGTGTTTTTAGTTTTTAGTGATTTTGGGGGTTTTTATCTTTTTTCTAAGAGTTTTATGATTTTTTGGAGGTTTAGGGTGTTTTTTTGTGTGTTTTGGTTTTTTTGGGTTTTAAGGTTTTTTTAGTGTTTTTAATGTTTTTTGGGTTTTAAAGGGTTTTAAAAGTTTTTAGTGGTTTGGGGTTTTATGGGTTTTTTTGGGTGTTTATAGTTTTGAGGGGCTTTCTGGGTTTTTAGGGTCTTTTTTTCTTTCATGTATTTATAAGGGTTTTCTAGGATTTGTATGGTTTTTAGGGTTTTTAGTGATCTTGATGGGTTTTATGATTTTTAGGGGTTTTAAGGGTCTTATGGATTTTTTGTGATTATTTGAATTTTTACGGGTTTTAACATTTTTTATAGTTTTTGATGTTTTTATGGATTTTAATTGTTTTTAGAGTTTTTAGTGGTTTTTAGGGGTTATTTAGAGGTTTTATAGTTTTCTACAGTTTCATCCATTTTTATAGATTTTTTAGGATTTTTATCATTTTTGGGATTTTTAGGGATTTTAGGGTTTTTACAACCTTTAAGGTTTTTAAGGTTTTTTTTATAGTTTTTTAGGTTTTTAAAGGTGATCAGTGTTTTTAACATTTTTAGGGGTTTAAAGGGTGTTTATATTTTTTAGTGGTTTTTAGGGTTTTATGGTTTTTATGGTATCCACAAGCTTTTTAGCGTTTTTAGGGGGTTTTACACTTTAATGGATTTTTAGGGTTTTTAAGATATTTATGGTTTTTAAGGTTTTTAGGGTTTTAGGGATTTTTAGGGATTTTAGAGTTTTTTAGGGTTTTTAGGGGTTTTCAGGGTTTTAGGGACTTTTTGGTATTAAGGGATTTTTCGATCTTTTTAGGGATTTTAAGGTTTTTTGAGTTTTTGAACATTTTTTTTGGTTTTAAGGTTTTATAGAATTTTTTGTTATTTTAAGGGTTTTTATGGGTTTTTAGGTGTTTTTAAGGTTTTTAGGGGTTCTTATGGTTTTAGGGGGGTTTTAAGTGTCTTTAGGGGTTTTTTACGTTTTCATGGATTTGTTGGGGGTTTTAGGATTTTTATGGTTTTTAGGGTCTTCCAGGGTTTCCAGGATTTTGAGAATTTTTAGGGGTTTTCATGGGTTTTTAGGTCTTTTCAGTGTTTTTAGGGTCTTTTTGGGTTTTCTGATTTTTTGTTTGTTTTTAGGGGTTTTAAATATTTTTATAGTTTCTTAACATTTTTAAGGTTTTAAGGGTTTTTAGAGTTTTTAGTGTTTTTCTAGGGTTCTTATGGGTTTTAGGGTATTTTTAAGGTTTTAGGTGTTTTCATGGTTTTATGGGGGAGTTAGGGTTTTTATCATTTTTTACGTTTTTATGGATTTTATGGGTTTTAAGATTTTTATGGGTTATAGGATTTGTGGGTTTTTTTGGATTTTGAGGGGTTTTATGGGGTTTTCAAGTGTTTTTAGGGGGTTTCAAGGTTTTTAGGGTATTTTTAGGTTTTTAATATTTTTTAAATTTTTTTAGGGGTTATTTATTTAAATTTTTATGGGTTTTATGCTTTTAGGGTTTTGAGGTATTTTGAGGGTTCTGAGGGTTTTTAGAGGTTTTTAGGGGTTTTTAGTGGTTGTAGGAATTTTCAGGGTTTTTTGGGTTTTTTGGGTTTTTAGGGGCTTGTTTGAGTTTTTTAGAGTTTTAAAGGTCTTTTTAAGTTTTCTATGTTTTTATGGATTTTAAGGGTTTTTAGATTTTTTAGTGGTTTTTATGGGTTTTTATAGTTTTTAAGGTTTTTAGGAGTTTTATGGTTTTAAGTGGGTTTTCAGGGTTTCTAGGGGTTTTTACCTTTTCATGGATTTTTAGGGGTTTTAAGGATTTGTACTATTTTTATGGATTTTTAGGGTTTTTAGGGATTCTGAGGGTTTTAAAGGTTTTTAATTATTTTTAGGGTTTTTACGGATTTTTAGGGGTTTTGGGACTTTTGGGGGTTTTATGGTTTAAATTTTTTAAACATTTTTAGGGTTTTTAGATATTTTAGTTATTTTGGGGGTTTTAGGGGTTTTAAGGTTTTAAGGGGTTTTACAGTTTTAAGGGGATTTTCCTGGGTTTTAGCGGTTTTTACATTTTCAGGATTTTTAGGATCTTTTTGGATTTTATGGTTTTTAGGGATATTTAGGGTTTTCATGGTTTTTCAGGGGATCTAGGGATTTTAGGGTTTTTAGGGTTTTTAGGGTTTTTAGGGTATTTTGGGGTTTTAGTGTATTTTTGAGAATTTTAGGGTTCTTAATTTTTTTTAGAGTTTTTAAACATTTTTAGGGGTTTAAAAGGTTTATAGATTTTTTATGATTTTTAGGGTTTTTATGGTTTTTAAGGTTTTTAGGGGTTTCAGGGGTTTTTCTCGGTTAGGGTTTTTTACATTTTCACATATTTTTAGTGGGTTAAAACATTGTTACGCTATTTAGGGTTTTTTTGGGTTTTTATGGATTTGATAGGTTTTAGGGTTTTTAGAAGTTTTTAGGGGTTTTCAGGTTTTTTTAGGGTCTTTTCTATTTTTAGTATTTTTTTAGGTTTTTTGGGGGGGTTTAGGTCCTTTAGAGTTGTTAATACTTTCAAGGGTTTTATATGGTTTTAGCGTTTTTAGTGGGTTTTAGGGTTTTTATGGGGGTTTAGAGTTTTTTTTAGGTTCTTAGGAGTTTATATGGTTTTAAGGGTTTTTTTTGGGTTTTAGGTATTTTTATGTTTTCATGGTTTTTAGGGATTTTTTAGGTTTTTTATGGTTTTTTGGGGTTTATAGAGGCTTTTATGGATTTTTAGGATTTTCGGGTCTTTTTTGGGGTTTTGGGGTATTTTTGAGTATTTTGGGGTTTTTAAGGTTTTTTAGATTTTTTAATATTTTAAAGGGTTTAAAGGGTTTTTAGAGTTTGTAGTGGTTTTATTGATTTTTATGGGTTTTTAAAGGTTTTTTATAGTTTTACGGGTTTTTAGGATTTTTTCTGGGTTTTCAGTGTATTTTACATTTTCAAGGATTTTTTGGGGGGTTTTAGGATTTTTATGTCTTTTAGGGATTTCAAATATGTGTAAGATTAGTTTCAGTTTTTAGGGTTTTTCAGGGTTCTTCGTTTTTTGGGGGTTTTAGGGTTTTTTTATTTTTAGGGTTTTTAAGGGTTTTTAGAGTTTTTAACGATTTTATGGGTGTTAAGGATTTTTAGGGTTTTTAGTGATTTTTATGGTTTTTATGGGTTTCAAGATTTTTATGATTTTTAGAGGTTTTTATAGCTTTTAGTGTTTTTCAGGGTTTTTATGGTTTTTTACATTTTCATGGATTTTTATTGGTTTTTTAGGATTTTTATGGTTTTTAGGGTTTTTATGGTTTTTATGGATTTTGAGGGGTTTGGGGGGGTTTTCAGGGGTTCTTAGGGTTCTTTTGTTTTAATGGTTTTTTGGGCCTTTTGTGGGTTTTAGGGTTTTTTTTGTTTTTTAGGATTTTAAGGGTTTTTGTTAATTTTCAACGTTTTTAGGGGGATTGAAGGGTTTTTAGAGTTTTAGTGGTTTTTAGGATTTTTATCAATTTTTAGGGTTTCTTAAGGTTTTTAGGGGTTTTGTGGTTTTCAGGGGGGGGTGTTTGGGTTTTTATGGTTTTTAACATTTAAATGGATTATTAAAGAGTTTTAGGATTTTTATGGTTTTTTGTGTTTTTATGATTTTTAGGGGTTCTTTGGGGATTTTAGGGTTTTTAGCGGTTTTCAAGATTTTTAGGGTATTTTGGGATTTTTGTGTTTTTTTGAGTTTTTTTGGGTTTTAAGGTTTTGTAGTGTTTTTAACATTTTTTGGGGTTTTATGGGTTTCTAGAGTTTTTAGTGGTTCAGGGTTTTTATGGGTTTTGGGGGTTTTTCTTTGTTTTTAGGGTTTTAAACATTTTCATGAATTTTTTTAGGGGTTTTAGAATTTTTTTGGTTTTTAGGGTTTCTAGAAATTTCAAGGGCTTTAGGGTTTTTATGGGTTTGAAGGTTTTTTTAGGGTTTTAAGGGTATTTTTTGGGTTTTTAGGGGTTTTTATGTTTTTAATGGTATTTAAGGTAGTTTTAAAACATTTTTAGGGGTTTAAAGAATTTTTAGTGGTTCTTAGGGGGTTTTAGGGTTTTTAGGGTTTTTAGGTTTTTACGGGTTTAATGGTTTTCAGGGGGTTTTAGTGTTTTTATGTACTTGTATATTTTTATAGATTTTTAGGGGATTTTTAGGATTTTATGGTTTTTAGGGATATTAGTGATCTTGAGGGGTTTTAGGGGTTTTGGGGGTTTTATCGTTTTTCAGTGGTTTTGGGGCCTTTTGGGGGTTTTACATGTTTTTTTGTGTTTTTTTGGGGGTATAAGGGTTTGTATTGTTTCTTTTATCATTTTTAGGGGTTTAAATATTTTTAGACTTTATACAGGTTTTGTTGTTTTATGGGGTTTTAGTGTTTTTAAAGGTTTTTAGGGGTTTTAAGTTTTTTAGGGGGTTTTCATGGTTTTTAAGGGGTTTTAAGGGTTTTAGGGTTTTTATGTTTTCATTTATTTTGAGGGGTTTTTAAGGTTTTTATGGTTTTTATAGTTATTTAGGTTATTTAGGGATTTTGAGGCATTTTAGGGTATTTAGGTTTTTTTGAGTTTTTTACCAGTTTAAGCTTTTTTAGCGTTTTTTAACATTTTTATGGTTTTAAGGGTTTTTAGTGGTTTTTAAGGGTTTTAGGAGTTTTTAGGGTTTTATTAAGGTTTTTAAGGGGTTTTATGGTTTTCAAGGGTTTTTCATTGTTTTAGGGGTTTTACAGTTTCATGGATTTTTAGGGGGTTTCAGGAATTTTATGGTTTTTAGGGTTTTAAGGGATTTTTAGGGTTTTTAGAATTTTTTTGGGTCTTGATTTTTAGGTTTTTTTTGAGTTTTTTAAGGTTTTAATTTTTTTAGAAAATTTTAACATTTTTAGAGGTTTTAAGGGTTTTTATGGGTTTGTTGTGGTTTTTATAGTTTTTAGGGTTTTTTATGTTTTCTTGGATTTTTAGTTGTTTTTTTAGGATTTCTATAGTTTTTAGGGTTTTAGGGTTTTTTTAGTGGGTTTTAGGGGTTTCAGGGTTTTTAGGTTCTTTTAGGTTTTAGGGTTTTTTTGAGTTTTTTAGGGGGTTTGAAGTTTTTTGGAGTTTTTAACTTTTTTAGGGGTTTTATGGGTTTTTAGAATTTTTAGTTGTTTTTAGGTTTTTTTGTTTTTTTTTTCAGGAAAATAGAACATGATATATAAATGGGAAAATGAGTTGAAGTAAAAACTATGACCCAAGGGTGAAACAACTGACCCAAATGACAAAAACAACAAAAATAATGAAGCAAAACCGAAGCTAAAGACTAGCATTATGCACTCCACTGCTCTTATCCACAAGCAAGCATCTGCAAAAGTCCATGGCTAAATGCACCCCAGCAAAGCACGAAATAGCATGCCACTAACCTGCAACCCCAACATAGCCCACCAAACGAAAACTAGAACCAGAAGTACAAAAAACTCCTCGCTAACATGAGCAGCTAGAAGCCACCAAACCAAAAAAGGTATCTTTAAAACCCAGCACCCAACAACCCAAGAAATAACACCCTGTCAGCACAAAAACAGTCAGTCAAGAGCAGTTTCCACATTCGCGAGAGACTAGACAAGAGCAACCACGAGAGGATTTTAGGGTTTTTTAAGGTTTTTAGGGGTTTTTATGTTTTCAAGGGGTTTTCAGGGTTTTTAGGGTTTTTGAGAGTTTTTAGGTTTTTTCATTGGTTTATAGGGTTTTCAGGTTTTTAGGATATTTTTGGGTTTGTAGGGTTTTTTGAGTTTTTAGGGTGTTTAAGGTTTTTTAGAGTTTTTAAAACATTTTTAGGGTTTTAAGTATTTTTAGTGTTTTTAGTGTTTTTTTGGGTTTTAAGGGGGTTTTAATGTTTTTAGGGGAATTTATGATTTTTAGTAGTTTTTTGGGGTTTTAGGGTTTTTAACATTTTCATGGATTTTTAGGGGGTTTTCAGCATTTTTATGATTTTTAGTGTCTTTTAATATTTTTAGAGATTTTGAGGGTGTTAGCGTTTTTAGTGGTTTTAGGATTTTTTTTCTAGGATTTTAGGGACTTTTTGGGTTTTTTGGTCTTTTGGGTTTTTTACATTTTCAGGGATTTTTTGGGGTTTCTTAGGACTTTTATGGTTTTTAGGGGGTTTTAGGGATTTTGAGGGTTTTTAGGATTTTTAGATGTTTTTAGGGGTTTAGGGGTTTTCAGGGTTTTAGGGTATTTTGGGTATTTAGGTGTTTTAAGGGTTTTAAGATTTTTTAGTGGTTTTTTGGGTTTTTAAGGTTTTAGGGGGTTTTCAGGGTTTTCAATGTTTTTTACATTTTCATGAATTCTTAAGATTTTTTTAGGATTTTTATGGTTTTTAGTTGTTTTATGGAATTTAGGGATTTTGTGGGTTTTATGGTTTTTCAATGGTTTTTAGGGTCTTTTGTGTTTTTAGGGTTTTTTTTGTTTTTTTTAGGGTTTTAAGGTTTTTTAGATTTTTTAATCATTTTTAGGGGTTTTAATGGTTTTTAGAGTTTTTAGCGGTTTTATGGTATTTTTAATTTTTCATGAATTTTTAGGGTTTTAGGGGTTTTTATGATTTCATGGATTGATAGTGGTTTTTATGATTTTTATGGGTTTTTAGGGTTTTTAGGGATTTTGGCAGGTTTTATTATTTTTTGTGTTTTGGTGTTTTTTTGTGTTTTTAGTGTTTTTAAGGTTTTTTAGATATTTTTAGTGTTCTTAGGGGTTTTAAGGGTTTTTAAAGTTTATAGTGAGTTTTTAAGTTTTTTATGGTGTTTTAGGATTTTTTAAGGCTTTTAGGGGTTTTATGGTTTTCATGGGTTTTTTAGGGGTTTTGGGTTTTGTATGTTTTCATGTATTTTTAGGAGTTTTATGGTTTTTAGGGTGTTTTAGGGATTTTAGGGATTTGGGGGGGGGGGGGGTTCGGGGTTTTCAGGGGGTTTTAGGGTTTTAGGAGTTTTTAGTATTTTTATGGGTTTTAGGGTTTTTTAGGGTTTTTAGGGGTTTTTAGGGCCTATTTGTTTTTTAGGTTTTTTTTGAGTTTTCAGGGGTTTGAAGGTTTTTTAGAGTTTTTAATGTTTTTAGGGGTTTTTAGAGTTTTAGTTGGTTTTTAGGGTTTTTATAGGGTTTTAGGGTTTTTAAAGGTTTTTAGTAGTAATTATTGTTTTTTTGGGGGGGGGGGGGTTCTAGTGTTTTTAGGGTTTCTTTATTTTTTCATCGATTTTTAAGGTGTTTTTTGGATTTTTATGGTATTTAGGGTTTTTTAGAGTTTTTTGGGATATTGAGGGTTTTTAGGGTTTTCAGGTGTTTTCAGGGGTTTTAAGGTTTTTCAGGGTATTATTGGGTTTTTAGGTTTTTTTAGTATTTTAGGGGTTTTTGTGTTTTTAGTGTTTTTAGTGTTTTTGGAGTTTTTAATGGGGTTTTAGGGGTTTTCAGGGTTTTTAGAGTCTTTTTGGGCTTTAGGGGTTTTATAGTTTTTAGTGGTTATTTGGTTTTTAAGGGTTTTTATGGTTTTTATGGTTTTCAAGGGGTTTTTAGGGTTTTTAACATTTTCATGGATTCTAAAGAGTTTTTTATGTTTTTTATTGTTTTTAGGTTTTTATGGTTTTTAAGGTTTTTGAGGGGTTTTAGGATTTTTAAGGGTTTTTAGGGTCTTTTAGGGGTTTTTTGAGTTTTTTAGGAATTTTAAGGTTTTTAGAGTTTTTATTTTTTTTCTAGGTGTTTTATGATTTTTTACAGTTTTTACGATTTTTTAGGGAATTTATGGTTTTCAAGGGGTTTTCAGGATTTTTAAGTTTTTTTACATTTTTATGTATTTTTAGAGATTTTTATGATTTTTATGGTTTTGGGGTTTTAGGAATTTTGAGGGTTTTTAGGGTTTTTTTCATAAGTTTTTATGGATTTTCAATGTTTTTAGGGTCTTTTGGGGTATTTAGTGTTTTCTTTTGACTTTTTTTGGGTTTTAAACCTTTTAAGAGTTTTTAAATGTTTTTAGTGGTTTTATGGGTTATTATATGATTATTTTTTTATATGTTTTATGGGTTTCTAGGGTTTTTAATGATTTTTAAGTGTTTTATGGTTTTTAGGGGCATTTCAATGTTTTTACAGTTTTTTATATTTTCATGGATTTTTAGGTGTTTTTTTGGATTTTTTATTTTAAGGGATTTTCTGGTTTTTTAGGGAATTTTTATGTTTTTAAGGGTTTTCAAGGGTTCTTAGGGTTTTGGGTTTTGTAGGGTTTTTTTTGGAGTTTTTAGGGTTTTAAGGGTTTTAGAGTTTTTAGTGGTTTTGGGGTTTTTAAGGGTTTTAGGGGTTTTGATGGTTTTTAGTGGTTTTTTAGGGTTTTAGGGTTTTTTACATTTCCATGTGTTTTTATGGGTTTTTAAGATTTTTTATTGTTTTTAGGAATTTTGATGGATTTTAGGGGTTTTTTGGGTTTTTTGGGTTTTTTTGGTTTAAGGTTTTTTTTGAGTTTTTAGGGGTTTTATGAATTTTCAAAGTTTTTTAACATTTTATGGGGTTTTAATGGTTTTTAGAGTTTTTAGGGATTTTTTTTGTTTTTATTTTTTTTAAAGTTCATCTGTTTTTTTTTGTTTTCATGGGTTATTCTGGGTTTTCAGGGTTTTTTAGGTTTTTATCTATTTTTTGGGGGGTTTTAGGATTTTAACCATTTTAGAGTTTTTTTGGGTGTTTAGGGATTTTTGTGGGGTTTTTAGAGGTTTTTAGGGGTTTTTTAGTGTTTTTAGGGTCCTTTTGGGTTTTAGGATTTTTTTGAGTTTTTGGGGGTTTTCAGGTTTTTTTAGTTTTTTTATATTTTCATCGATTTTTAGTGTTTTTTAGGTGATTTATGTTTTTCAAGGTCTTTTGGGATTTGATGGTTTTTAGGGGTTTTCACGTTTTTTTAGGGTTTTTATGGTCTTTGGGGTTTTTTGGTTTTTTTTTTGAGTTTTTTAGAGTTTTTAACGTTTTTAGGAGTTTTAATGTATTTTAGGGTTTTTCATGATTTTTATGGTTTTTATGGGTTTATAGGGTTTTAAATGTTTTTAGGGGTTTTATAGTTTTCAGTGGTTATTTAGGGTTTTTTACATTTTCATGGATTTTTAGGGGTTTTTTAAAAATTTATGGATTTTAGGGTATTTTGGGATTTAAAGGGTTTTAGGTGTTTTCAAGGGTTTTTATGGTCTTTTGGGTTTTTTGATATTTTTATGGTATTTAAGGTTTCTTTGGGTTTTAAAGGTCTTTTAGATTTTTTTAATGTTTGTAGGAAAAGAAGGCTTAGAACTAGGCTATTTCTGGTCCCCCAAAATGTATTAGAAAAAAAAAGTCAAACAAACAAGGTAGGGTTTTTATGGTTTTAGGGGTTTTTAGGTATTTAGGGTTTTAAGGATTTTTATGGTTTTTTACATTTTCAGGGATCTTAGGGGTTTTTTATGTTTTTTTTGGTCTTTAGGATTTTAGGTATTTTTTGGATTCTTAGGGTTTTTTGGGTTTTCTGGTGTTTTTAGGGTTTTTCAGGGTTTTAGGATCTTTTTGGGTTTTTTGGAGTTTTTTAGATTTTTTTAGGTTTTTAAAGGGATTTTAGAGTTTTAAACATTTTCATGTGTTTTAAGGGTTTTTAGTGTTTTTAGTGGTTATTGGTTTCATGGTTTTTAAAGGTTTTTCAGGGTTTTTTTGGGTTTTTTTATGTTTTCATGGATTTTTATGCTTGGATCTCCATTTTACATTTTCTATGGCTTTCCTTCATGGATTTTCAGCATTTTTTATGTTTCTTAATTTTTTAGGGTTTTAGGGTTTATGTATTTTGAGGGTTTTTGAAGTTTTTCGAGGGTTTTTTTTTTTGTTTTTAGGTTTTAGGGTTTTTAGTGTTTTAGCCTTTTTAAGGTTATCTATAATTTTTAAAGTTTTTAGTGTTTTAAGGGTATTTTGAGTTTTTATTTGGTTTTAGGGCTTTTATGGGCTTTTAGGGTTTATAAGGTTTTTAAGGTTTTTATGGTTTTCAAGGTTTTTTGAAGGGGTTTTAGGTTTTTTTACATTTTCATTCATTTTTAGGGGTTTTTTATGTTTTTTATTCTTTTTAGGCTTTTTATGGATTTTGATGTTTTTTAAGTTTTCAGGGGGTTGTAGGGCTTTTAAGGGATCTTTCAGTTCTTTTTTGGGTTTTTAGGATTTTTTTAGTTTTTTTGTGTTTTTAAGGTTTTTTAGATTTTTTTGACGCTTTTAGGGGTTTAACGTTTTTTAGAGTTTTTAGTGGGGTTTTAAGGATTTTATGGGTTTTTATGGTATTTTTTGATTTGGGGGGTTTTATGGCTGTCCTGGGTTTTTATGATTATTGGGTTTTACGTTTTCATGGATTTTTAGGGATTTTTAGGGTTTTTAATGAATTTTGAGGGCTTTTAGGGGTTTTCATATCTTTTTAGGGGTTTTAATTTTTTAGGGTTTTAAGGATTTTTGGATTTTTAGGTGTTTTAGAGTTTTAACATTTTTAGGGTTCTTATCTGTTTTTAAGGTTTTTAGTGGTTTTTATGGTTTTTTTACGGATTTTATGGTTTTTAGGGGTTTTATGGTTTTCAGGGGTTTTCAAGGTTTTTCGGGTTTCTCACGTTTTCATGGATTTTTAGGGATTTTTTAGATTTTTTAAATATTTTTAGGGGTTTTTTGAATTTTGAGTGTTCTTAGGGTTTTTAGGGGTTTTGGGATCTTTTTGGGTTTTAGGGTTTTTTTGAGTTTTTTTGGGGTTTTATGTTTTTTGGATTTTTAACATTTTTAGGGATTTTAAGGGGTTTTCGAGTTTTTAGTGGGTTTTTTATGGGGTTTTAGGATATTTAAGGTTTTTAGGGTTTTTTTATAGTTTTCATGGGGTTTTTAGGGTTTTTAGGGTTTTTACGTTTTTATAGATTTTTAGGGGGTTTTAGGATTTTTATTGTTTTTAGGGTTTTTTTATGCTTTTTAGGGACTTGAGGGTTTTTTGAGTTTTTAGGGGTTTTAAGATTTTGTAGAGTTTTTTAATGTTTTATGGGTTTTAAGTATTTTTTGTATTTTTAGTTGTTTTGTATAGCGTTTTAGGTTTTTTAAGATTTTTAAGGGAATTTTTTGTTTTCATGGGTTTTTTTTAGGGTTTTTTTACATTTTCATGGGGTTTTCATGGGTTTTTAGGATTTTAGGATTTTTAATATTTTTATAGATTTTGAGGGTTTTAGGGTTTTTCAGAGGTTTTTAGGGTTCTTTCTGGGTTTTTAGAGACTTTTTGGGTTTTATGGTCTTTTTGGGTTTTTATGGTTTTTAAGGTTTTTGGGGGTTTTATGGTTTTTAGGGATTTTTCAGGTTTTTTAGGGGGTTTTACATTTTCATGGATTTTTAGGGGTTTCTTGGGATTTTGATGGTTTTTAGGGGTTTTGGGGATTTTTTGTGTTTTTAGAATTTTTTTGAGGTGTTATGGGGTTTTAGGGGTTTTTAGGGTTTTAGGGTATTTTTGAGTTTTTAGGTGTTTTAGGGGTTTTTCAGGGTTTTCAGGGTTTTTTACATTTTTATAAATTCTTAATATTTTTTTAGGATTTTTATGGTTTTTAGTGGTTTTAGGGAATTTAGTGATTTTGTGGGTTTTATGGTTTTTCAATGGTTTTTAGGGTTTTTATGGTACTTTGTGTTTTCAGGGGTTTTTTTTGAGTTTTTTAGGGTTTTAAGGTTTTTTAGATTTTTTAAACATTTTTTGGGATTTTAATGGTTTTTAGAGTTTTTATATGTTTTTGTGGTTTTTATGGGGTTTTAGGGTTTTTGTGGTATTTTTAATTTTTCATGGATTTTTAGTGTTTTAGGGTTTTTTATGATTTCATGGATTGATAGTGTTTTTTATGTTTTTTAGGGTTTTTAGGGTTTTTCAGGATTTTGACAGGTTTTATCATTTTTAGGGGTTTTAGTGTTTTAGGGGTTTTTATAGATTTTAGGGTCTTTTTTGGTGTTTTGGGTTTTTTTGGGTTTTTATTTTTTTTAAGGTTTTTTAGATATTTTTAATGTTTTTAGGGGTTTTAAGGGTTTTTAGTGTTTCTAGTGGGTTTTTAAGTTTTTTATTGGGTTTTATGAATTTTTAAGGCTTTTAGGGGTTTATGTTTTTCATGGGTTTTTAAGGGTTTTCTTGTTTTGTCTGATTTCATGTATTTTTTAGGTTTTTATGATTTTATGGTGTTTTCGGGATTTTAGGTATTTGGGGGTGTTTTAGGGGTTCTTAGGGGTTTTTAGGGTTTTAAGGGTCTTTTATTTTTTTTTTTGTGGATTTAGGGGTTTTTAGGATTTTTATGGGTTTTAGTGTTTTTAAGGGTCTTTAGGAATTTTGATTGTTTTTTAGGGTTTTTAGGGGGTTTTAGGGGTTTTTAGGGTCTATTTGGTTTTTAGGGTTTTTTTTTTGTTTTCAGGGGTTTGAATATTTTTTACAGTTTTTAATGTTTTTAGGGGTTTTAAGGGTTTTTAGAGTTTTTAGTTGGTTTTTAGGGTTTTTATTGGTTTTTAGGGTTTTTTAAGGTTTTTAGTAGTAATTATGGTTTTTGAGGGGTTTCCACGGTTTTTAGGGTTTCTTTATGCTTTCATCGATTTTTAAGGTGTTTTTGGGATTTTTATGGTATTTAGGGTTTTTTAGAGTTTTTTGGGATATTGATGGTTTTTAGGGGTTTTGGGGGGTTTAAGGTTTTTCAGGTTTTTAGGGTCTTTTTGGGTTTTTAGGGGTTTTTTAGTATTTTAGGGTTTTATGGTTTTTAGAGTGTTTAGAGTTTTTAATGGGTTTTTAGGGGTTTTTAGAGTTTTTAGATCATTTTTGAGCATTGGGTGTTTTATAGTTTTTCGTGTATTTTTGGGTTTTTAAGGGGTTTTATGGTTTTTATGGTTTTTAAGGGTTTTTCATGGTTTTTAACATTTTCATGGATTCTTAAGGGTTTTTTATGGTTTTTATGGTTTTTTAGGTTTTTAGGGTTTTAGGATTTTGAGGTGTTTTAGGGTTTTTCAAGGGTTTTTAGGGTCTTTTTGGGTTTTATTGGGGTTTTTTGAGTTGTTTAGGAATTTTAAGGTTTTTAGAGTTTTTAACATTTTTAGGGGTTGTAAGGGTATTTAGAGTTTTTAGTTTTTTTAGGTGTTTTTATGATTTTTTAAAGTTTTTAAGATTTTTTGGGGAATTTATGGTTTTAAAGGGGTTTTCAAGATTTTTAGGCATTTTTAGGATTTTTAAGGTTTTCACGGATTTTAGGAATTTTGGGGGGTTTTGGGGTTTTTTTCATAATTTTTTATGGTTTTTCCGGATTTTTAGGGTCTTTGGGGGTTTTTTGTGTTTTCTTTTCAGTTTTTTTGGGTTTTAAGGCTTTTTCGAGTTTTTAAATGTTTTTAGTGGTTTTAAGGGTTATTATATGATTAGTTTTTTTGACTTTTTTTTGGGTTTTTATAGTTATTAAATATTTTTAAGGGTTTTATGGTTTTTAGGGGTTGTTCAAGGATTTTACGGGTTTTTAAATTTTCATGGATTTTTGGGTGTTTTTTTTGGATTTTTTTTTTATTTTTAGGGATTTTTTGGGTTTTTAGGGAATTTGTCTGTTTTTAAGGGTTTTATGGTTTTTAGCGTTTTTATGGTCTTTTGGAGTTTTTGGGTTTTTTTGAGTTTTTAGGGTTTTTAGGTTTTTTAGATTTTTTTAACGTTTTTAGGGGTTTGAAGGGTTTTTAGAGTTTTTAGTGGTTTTAGGGTTTTTAAGGGTTTTAGGGGTTTTTTAAGGTTTTATGGTCTTTTACATTTTCATGTATTTTTAGGGGTTTTTAATATTTTTATATTTTTTATGATTTTTTAGTGTTTTAGGGATTTTGATGGATTTTCAAAGGTTTTTAGGGGTTTTAGGGTCATTTTGGATTTTAGGGTTTTTTTGAGTTTTTTAGGGGGTTTTCAGTTTTTTTAGTTTTTTTATATTTTCATGGATTTTTAGTGTTTTTTAGTAGATTTATGGTTTTCAGGGTCTTTAGGGATTTGAGGGTTTTCAGGGGTTTCCAAGTTTTTTTAGGGTTTTTATGGTCTTTGGGGTTTTTTGGTTTTTTTGAGTTTTTTAGAGTTTTTAACGTTTTTAGGAGTTTTAAGGTATTTTAGAGTTTTTCACGATTTTTATAGTTTTTATAGTTTTATAGGGTTTTTAAGGTTTTTAGGGGTTTTATTGTTTTTAGTGGTTATTTAGGGTTTTTTAAATTTTCATGGATTTTTAGGGTTTTTTTAAAAAAATTATGGATTTCAGGGTTTTTTGGGATTTCAAAGGGTTTTTAGGGTCTTTTGGGTTTTTTGAGATTTTTAGGGTATTTAAGGTTTCTTAGGGTTTTAAAGGTTTTTTAGATTTTTTTAACATGTGTACGGAAAAGAAGGCACAGGAGTAGGCTATTCCTGGTCCCCCAAAATGTATTAGAAAAAAAATAATGTCAAACAAACAAGGTAGGGTTTTGAGGGGTTTTAGGGGTTTTAGGGGTTTTATGGTATTTAGGGTTTTAAAGGGTTTTTAGGGTTTTTTACATTTTCATGGATGTTTGGGGTTTTTAGGTTTTTTATGGTATTTAGGGTTTTTGGTATTTTTAGAATTCTTAGGGTTTTTTGGGGTTTATGGTGTTTTTGGGGTTTTTAAGGGTTTTATAATCTTTTTGGGTTTTTTAGAGTTTTTTAGATTTGTTAAGTTTTTAAAGGGGTTTTAGTGTTTTCAACATTTTCATGGGTTTTAAGGGTTTTTAGAGTTTTTATTGGTTATTGGGTTTTTATGGGGTTTTAGGAGTTTTTAATGTTTTTGGGTGTTTCATGGTTTTTAGAGGGTTTTTAGGGTTTTTTATATTTTCATGGATTTTTATGCCTGGATCTCCATTTTCCACTTTCAATGACTTTCCTTCAGATATTTTTAGTTGTTTTTAGGATATTTTATTTTTTTAGGGTTTTTAGGAATTTTGAGGGTTTCTACAGTTTTTCTAGGGTTTTTTTTGTTTTTAGGGGTTTTTAGGGTTTTTAGGGTCTTTTGGATTTTTAGGATTTTTAGAATTTTTTGTCTTTTAAGGTTATTTAGAGTTTTTTTAATGTTTTTAGTGTTTTTAAGGTTATTTAGAGTTTTTATTTGGTTTTAGGGTTTTTATGAGCTTTTAGCGTTTTTAAGGTTTTTAAATTTTTTATGGATTTCAAGGTTTTTAGAAGGGTTTTTAGGTTTTTTAACATTTTCATTCATTTTTAGGGGTTTTTTAGGTTTTTTTTTTGTTTTTAGGCATTTTATGGATTTTGATGGGTTTTAAGTTTTTCAGAGAATTTTAGGGATTTTAGGGATTTTTAGGGTCTCTTGCGGTTTTTAGGGTTTTTTTTGATTTTTTTGGGTTTTAAAGGTTTTTTAGATTTTTTTTATGCTTTTAGGGGTTTAAGTTTTTTTTAGAGTTTTTAGTGGGGTTTTAAAGATTTTATGGGTTTTTATGTTATTTTTTTGATTTGGGGGGTTTTATGGTTGTCAGGGTTTTTTATGGTTATTTGGGATTTTTACGTTTTCAAGGATTTTTAGCGATTTTAAAATTTTTATGGGTTTTAGGGGTTTTTAGGGTTTTTATTGATTTTGAGGGTTTTAGGGGTTTTCATATGTTTTTAGGGGTTTTTTTTTCTGGGTTTTAAGATCTTTTTGGCTTTTGATGGGTTTTAGAGTTTTTAAAATTTTTAGGCTTCTTATATGTTTTTAAGGTTTTTAGTGTGTTTTATGGGTTTTTAGGGATTTTATGATTTTATGGGTTTTTATGGTTTTTAGTGGTTTTTCAAGGTTTCTCAGGTTTCTCACATTTTCATTGATTTTTAGGGGTTTTTAGATTTTTTAAATATTTTTAGGGGTTTTAGGAATTTTGAGTGTTTTTAGGGGTTTTTAGGGGTTTTAGGGTTTTTAGGGGCTATAGGGTCTTTTTGGGTTTTAGGGTTTTTTTGAGTTTTTTTTGGGGTTTTATTTTTTTGGATTTTTGAATGTTTTTAGGAATTTTTAGGGGGTTTTAAGATATTTAATATTTTTAGAGTTTTTATAGTTTTTATGGGGTTTCAGGGATTTTATGGGGGTTTTGTGAGTTTTATAGTTTTTAGGTGGTTTTAGGGGTTTTTAGGGTTTTTTTTGGTTTTAGGGTTTTTTAGTTATATTGGGTTTTTATGTTTTTTTTAGTTTTTTAGGGTATTTAAAATTTTTATAGTTTTTCACATTTTTAGGGGTTTAAAGTTTTTTTAGAGTTTTTGGTGGGTTTTATGGGTTTTTAGGATTTTTAAGGTTTTTAGTGTTTTATACATTTTCGTTGATTTTTATGGGTCTTTTATGAATTTTATGGTTTTTAAGGTTTTTAAGTTTTTTAAGGATTTTGAGGGGCTTTTGGGTTTTCAGGGGTTTTAGGGTTTTTAGGGGTTTTCTTGGTTTTTAGGGTCTTTTTGGGTTTTGAGGGATTTTTTGAATTTTTAGGGTTTTTAAAGTGTTTAGAGTTTTTAACTTTTTAGGAGGTTTTATTGGTTTTTAGGGTTCTTTGGGTTTTTATGTTTTTAGGGGGTTTTAATAGTTTTTAGGGGTTTTTTTCATTTTCATGGATTTTTACAGGCTCTTTAGGGTTTTATGGTCTTTAGGGTTTTTAGGGTTTTTAGGGATTTTGTTGGTTTTTTCTGTTTTTCAGGGGTTTTAAGGGTTTTTAACATCTTTTGAGACTTTTGGGTTTTGAGGTCTTTTTTTTTGAATTTTTATGGGTTTAAGGTAATTTTAGAGTTTTTTAATGTGTATAGGCATTTTAAGGATTTTTAGTGTTTTTATTGATTTTTTGGGTTTTTTTGGGTTTTGAGGATTTTTAAGGGTTTAAGGGGTGTTATGGTTTTCCTGGGGTTTTGGTAGTTTTTAGGATTTTTTACGTTTTCATTGATTTTTAGGGTTTTTAGGGTTTTTATAGATTTTGAGGGGTTAAGGTTTTCCATGTGTTTTTAGGGATTTTAAGGTATTTTGGGTTTTTAGGTTTTTTTTTGAGTTTTTTTATGGTTTTTAAGGTTTTTTAGAGTTTTTATCATTTTTAGGGGTTTTTAGAGTTTTTATTATTTTTTGGATTTTATGGGTTTTTAGGGTTTTTTATGGTTTGGGGGTTTTTATGGTTTTTCAGGGGGTTTAGTTTTTTTAGGGATTTTGAGGGGTTTTAGGGGTTTTTAGTGGTTTTTGTGGTTTTTAGTGTTTTAGGGTTTTTTTTGTTTTTAGGGTTTTAAATATTTTTAACATTTTAGGGATTTTAAGGGGTTTTCAGGGGTCTTTAGGGTTTTAGGGTTTTTAGGGTTTTATGGTCTTTGGGTTTGTAGGGTTTTTTAGTTTTTTTGGGGTATTAAGGTTTTATAGAGTTTTTTTAATATTTTTTGTGGTTTTAAGGGTTTATAGATTTCTTAGTGGGTTTTTAGGGTTTTTATGGGGTTTTAGGGTTTTTTTTCAGTTTTCAGCGGGGTTTATGATTTTCCAGTGGTTTTCACGATTTTTAGGGGGGTTTTTATGTTTTCTTGGATTTTTAAGGGTTTTTTAGGTTTTTTATTATTTTTAGAGTTTTTTGGGGTTTTTAGGGATTTGAGGGTTTTTAGGGGTTTTAGGGTTTTTAAGGTATTTTTGGGTTTTTTGGTTTTTTTGAGTTTTTTTTGGGTTTTTACAGTTTTTAGAGCTTTTTAACATTTTCAATTATTTTAAGCGGTTTTATAGTTTTTACAGATTTTATAGGATTTTATTGGTATTTAGGGTTTTAAAGGTTTTTATGATCTTAGGGGTTTTCGTGGTTTTTAGAGTTTTTTACGTTTTCATTGATCTTTGGGGTTTTTAGGATTTTTATGGTTTTTCTGGTTTTTAGGGATTTTTTTCAGGTTTTTTAGGTTTTTAAGACCTTTCAGGATTTTTAGGGCCTTTTGGGTATTTATGGAATTTTTTATTCTTTTTTGGTTTTTATGGGTTTTAGAGTTTTTTTAACGATTAAGGGTTTTTAGTTTTTTTAATAGTTTTTAGGTTTTTCATTTGTTTTTAGAGGTTTTTAATGTTTTAGGGGTTTTTATGGTTTTATGTTTTTATGGATTTTTTGAATTTTTTACGCTTTTTGGAATTTTTAGAGGGTTTCTAGGATTTTCAGGGTTTTTTGGGTTTTTAGGGTTTTTAGGGATTTTGATGGGTTTTAGACTTCTTTCAAAGGTTTTTAGGATTTTTTGGGTTTTTCAAGGTTTTTAGAGACTTTTAGGGTTTTATGGTTTTTTAAGTTTTTAAAGTTTTAAAGGGTTTTTTGAGTTTTGTGATGTTTTTAGGGGTTTTATAGATTTTTATAGTTTTCAATGGGTTTTAGGGATTTTATGAGTTTTTATGGGTTTTAAAATTTTTTTGGGGGTTTTCTGGTTTTCATAGGGTTTTTTGGGGTTTTTATGTTTTCATGGTTTTATAGGGGTTTTAGGATTTTTTTGGATTTTAGGTTTTTTTAGGATTTTTATGGATTTTTAGGGATTTTAGGGTTTTGAAGGGTTTTTAGGTCATTTTCGAATTTTAGGTTTTTTTTATTTTTTAATAGTTTTTACGGGTTTTATAGTTTTTTAACATTTTTATTGGCTTCAAGGGTTTTTAGAGTTTTCATGGTTTTTTAGTGTTTTCTATTATTTTTGGGTTTTTATGGTTTTTAGGGGTTTTTTAAGGTTTTTAGGGTTTTTTACGTTTACATGAATTTTTAGGGGGTTGTAGGATTTTTATAGTTTTCAGGGTTTTTCAGGGGGCTTTCAGGGGTTTTTAGGGTTTTTATGGTTTTTAGAGTATTTTAGGTCTTTTTGGGGTTTTCAGGTTTTTTTTGAGTTTTTTAGGGGTTTAAATTTTTTTTTAGAGTTTTCACATTTTTAGGGGTTTTAAGTGTTTTTAGAGTTTTTGGTTGGTTTTTAGGGGTTTTATGGGTATTTAGGATTTTAAAGGTTTTTAGTGTTTTTTATGTTTTCATTGATTTTTATGGGATTTTTATGATTTTTATGTTTTTAAGGTTTTTTGGGCTTTTAGGGATTTTGAGGGGTTTTAAGTTTTTCATGGGTTTTTAGGGTTTTTTTGAGTTTTTTAGGGTTTTTAATGTTTTTAGTTTCATTAACTTTTTAGGGGGTTTTAAGGGTTTTTAGATTTTTATAAGTTTTAATGAATTTTTAGGGGTTTTTATGATTTTTATGGATTTTAGGGATTTTGAGGGGTTTTCAGATTTTTCATAGGGGTTTAAGATCTTTTTGGGATTTTTGAGGTTTTTTTTTAGTTTTTTGGGTTTTAATGTTTTTTAGATTTTTTAACACTCTAGGGGTTTAAAGTGTTTTTAGAGTTTTTTGTGGTTTTAGAGTTTTTTATGGGTTTTTAGGGTTTTTAAGTTTTTAGGGGGTTTTCATCGTTTGTAGGGTTTTTTAAATTTTCATGGATTTTTACCGGCTCTTTAGGGTTTTAAGGGTTTTTTTAACATTTTTTTGCGTCTTTTTGGGTTTGTAGGTTTTTTTTGAGTTTTTGGGTTTATATTGTGTTTTTAGGGGTATTAATGTGGTTTTATATTTTTTTAACATTTTTAGGAGTTTTAATGGTTTTTAGAGTTTTTAGTAATTTTTTGGGTTTTTATGGGTTTTTATGGGTTTTAAGGGTTTTTTAGTGTTTAAGGGGGTTTTCAAGGTTTTTACGGGTTTTTTGGGGTTTTAAGGGTTTTTTATGTCTTTATAGATTTTTAGGATTTTTATTGTTTTAGGATTTTTATGGTTTTTATATATTTTGAGGGGTTTTAGGGTTATCTAGGTTTTTTAGGGTTTTTAGGGTCTTTTGGGGTTTTAGGTTTTTTGAGTTTTTTTTTATGGTTTTTAAGTTTTTTTAGAGTTTTTAACATTTTTTTGGATTTTTAGAGTTTTTAATGTTTTTAGGGTTTTTATGTGTTTTATGGGTTTTTTATGGTTTTGGGGGTTTTTAGGGGTTTTTAGTGTTTCTTAGTGATTACGGTTTTTTTTTTGTGTTTTTAGGGTTTTAATTATTTTTATCATTTTTAGGGATTTTAACTGCTTTTTATGGGTTTTAAGGGTTTTTATGTTTTCTTAGGGTTTTTAGGGTCTTTGGGTTTTTAGAGTTTTTTAGATTTTTGGGGGTTTTAAGGTTTTCTAGAGTTTTTAATATTTTTTGGGGTTTTAAGGGTTTTTATATTTCTAAGTGGGTTTTAGGGTTTTTATGGGGTTTTAGGGGTTTTTAGGTTTTTAGGGGTTTTTATGGTTTTCGACAGTTTTTCAAGGTTTTTAGAGTTTTTATGCTTTCATGGATTTTTCAGGTCTTTTTAGGTTTTTATGGTTTTTAGAGTTTTTTAGGGTTTTTTCATTGGTTTTTAGGGATTTAGGTTTTTTAGGGTATTTTTGGGTTTTTAGGTTTTTTTTAGTTTTTTTAGTGTTTTTAAGGTTTTTATAGTTTTTTTTAAATTAGGTATTTTAAGGGATTTTATAGTTTTTAATGATTTTATAGGGTTTTTATGGGTTTTTAGTGTTTTTTAAAACTTCTATGTTTTTAGGGGGTTTTCAGGGTTTTTGATGTCTTTTAGATTTTCATTGATTTTTGGGGGGTTTTAGGTTTTTTATAGTGTTTCAGATTTTTAGGGATTTGGTTTTTCAGGGTTTTTAAGTTTTTCAACGCCTTTCAGGGTTTTTAGGGTCTTTTTGGGTATTTATGGTTTTTTTATCCTTTTTTGGTTTTTAAGGTTTTACGAGTTTTTGAATGATTTTAGCGGTTTTAAGGGGTTTTAGAGTTTTTAGTGGTTTTTAGGTTTTTATAGGTTTTTAGGGGTTTTCAAGGTTCTAGGCATTTTTATGGTTTTTAGGGGTTTTCTGGATTTTCTGTATTTTTTACATTTTCATGAATTTTTAGAGGGTTTTTAGGGATTTTGATGGTTTTTAGATTTTTTCCCTAGGTTTTGGGGGTTTTTAGGGTTTTTCAAGGTTTTTATAGACTTTTAGGGTTTTAGGTTTTTTTAAAGTTTATAGGGTTTTAAAGGGTTTTTAGAGTTTGGTAATGTCTTTAGGGGTTTTATAGGTTTTTTATAGTTTTTATGGGTTTTAAAGGTTTTTAGGTTCTTTTCTAGTTTTCTGGGGGTTTTCAGGGTTTTTTATGTTTTCATGGATTTTAAGGGTTTTAGGCAAGGAAGATGCGAGGGTCGGGCTATTCCCAACCCCCCAAATTTATTAGAAAGAAAAAAAGAGAAACAGAAGACAAGGGAGGGGAGGGGTCAAACGACCCACACCCAAAGACCCCTTACAACCCACGCCAAAAAAAGAAAAATCAAAAAAAGAAAAGAGAAACCAAGCAAGAACACCAAGGTCCAAACAGCAACCAACACCCTCATCTAGCAGTATCCAGCATCCAGCAGCTCGCTACCAAGAAATAACCAGCTTCCAACCTCGTAAAAACCAGCATCCAGCAACTTCTCACCAAAACCAGCTACCACCAGCAGCACATAACCATCAGCACCAGAAAAATTCATCACATTCCAGCCAAATAGCAACCATCCCACAACAGCATTACCAAAAAACACAACCAATCCAGCAACATCTCCATAATTACCAGCTCCCACTTTCAGCCAAGGACCAACTAGCTCATCCATCACCACGACACCAGACAGAGACATTCCCCACAGTACAGAATCACCAGCACCAAACACAAGCACATCATTCTCAACATATCTCAGCCAAGTAACACACACAAGACCAGCAAAACACACCCAAAAGCACCACCAGGGGTGTAGAATCACCAGCACCGTAACCCAAACATCCCTTCCAGCAAAAGGCAGTATCCATCCAAGAATAACAGTAGAAAACCGAGGACCGAAGAAGCCATTTTGATACCCAGACGAGCCAAAGACCAGCAAAATAACCAGATCCCAGCACCGCTTAAGCCACCTCGCAACAACAACATGAAAATTAGACAAATCCAAGGAACCAAAAAACCAAACCTGAACCCTATGCGTGATTCTTTGATGATCAAATCTGTAAGCACAAGCCATAGGACCAAGCACAACACCAGCAGATCGACGCTAAACCCTCTGGATCCTCTACGCAGACCAGAAACTGTTCGACATCTTCTGCACCATCTGCTGCCGAGTCGAGATCATCTGCGCCTCCTTGCCAAGACATCTCACAAAAACCGCAACTCCAGGAATCACCCGTCGGAGCCAGAAACCATGAATCCAGTACCTGCAACATCGATGGGGCCCCGGACTCCGTATATCCTCCCGGGGGCCAGGATCTGCAACAAGGAATCCGATCTCCAAGGAGACATTTTCTTCGCTGCAAGCCAGATCAGACCGATCCAAAACCACAACAACCCACACAACCTTCAAATCCGATGAAACGCAGGCACTCCAGTAGAGAATCCCATCCAAAGTTGAGATCCAGAGCAAGGAACTAAGAGAACAAAGCAGCCGAAGACCTGATGCCATCGCCGTCTTGAGACCGAAGAGCGTGATCAGAGAGACCCATCGCCGGGGAAGCGAGAATCCAGCGCCAAGATCCCGAGAAGAAACTCGGGGAAGACCTGGAAGAAGCGTCGAGCGAGAGCGAGATTCGGGGGAGTGCACCGCCATCTTTAAGGGTTTTAGGATTTTTATGGTTTATAGGTTTTTTTGTATTTTTATGGAATTTGAGGGATTTTAGGAGTTTTAGGTTTTTTAGCGAATTTTCAGGTTTTTCGGTGATTTTGGGATTTTATGTTTTTTTTTCATTTTTTATGGGTTTTAAATATTTTATAGTTTTTTAACATACTTATGGGTTTTAATGGTTTTTAGATTTTTAGTGGTTTTTCAGGGATTTTTGGGCTTTTGGGGTTTTTAAGCTTTTTAAGGGTTTTATGGTTTTCCGGGGTTTTTCAAGGTACTTATGGTTTTTACGTTTACATGGATTTTTAGGGTTTTTCAGTGGTTTTTAGGTTTTTATGGTCTTTAGGGTTTTTCAAGTCATTTTGGGTTTTTAATTTTTTTTGAGTTTTTTAGGGTTTTAAGGGTTTTTAGAGTTTTTCACATTTTTTGGGGATTTAAGTGTTGTAGATTTTTTGGTGGGTTTTAGGGTTTTTATGGGTTTTTAGGATGTTTCACATTTTTAGTGTTTTTAATTTTTCATCGATTTTTATGGGATTTTTATGATATTTATAGCTTTAAAGGGTTTTTAGGGATTTTGAGGGGTTTTAGGGGTTTCAAGGGTTTTTAGAGTTTTTAAGGGGTTTTAGTGTCTTTTTGGATTTTTTGGGTTTTTTGAATTTTTTAGGGTTTTTTAAGTTTATAGGTTGTTAAATTTTTTTGGGGGTTTTAAGGGTTTTTAGATTTTTAGTAGTGTTTTAGGGTGTTATAGGTTTTTAGGGGTTTTTAAGGTTTTTATGGGTTTTTATGGTTTTCATGAGTTTTTCAGGGTTTTTAGAGTTTTTTAAGTTTTCATGAATTTTTAGGTGTTTTTTGGATTTTTGTGGATTTTACGGATTTTGAGGGTTTTTTTGGTTTTTCATAGGGTTTTAGGATCTTTTTTGGATTTTTGGGTTTTTTTGAGTTTTTAGGGGTTTTAATGTTTTTTAAAGTTTTTTAATGTTCTAAGGGTTTAAAGTGTTTTTAGAGTTTTATTGGTTTTTAGAGTTTTTATGGGTTTTTAGGTTTTTTATGTTTTTAGGGGCTTTTCATTGATTTTATGGTTTTTTACATTTTCAGGGCTTTTTACGGGCTCTTTAGGGTTTTATGGCCTTAAGGGTTTTTTTGGGGTTTTGGGATTTTGTGGGTTTTTTAGCTATTTTAGGGGTTTAAAGGGTTTTTTAACATTTTTTTTTGGGTTTTTTGGGTTTTTTGGGTTTTTTATGTGTTTTTTAGTTTTTAGGGGTTCTAGGGTAATTTTAGAGTTTTTTAATGTTTTTGGCGTTTTAAGGGGTTTTAGTGTTTTTGGTGATTTTTTAGGGTTTTTATGGGTTTTAAGGTTTTTTAAGAGTTTAAGGGGTTTATGGTTTTCAGGGTTTTTTTGGGTTTTTAGGGTTTTTAAATTTTCATATATTTTTAGGGGTTTTTATGATTTTTAGGGTTTTTGGGTTTTTAGAGTTTTTATAGATTTTGAAGGGTTTCGGTGTTTTCCACATTCTTTTAAGGTTTTTAGGGTGTTTTGGGTCTTTAGGTTTTTTTTGAGTTTTTATTATTTTTACGGATTTTTAGAGTTTTTAGCATTTTTATGGTTTTAGGGGGTTTTATGGTTTTTCAGGGGTTTTATGGTCTTTAGGGATTTTGAAGGGTTTTAGGGGTTTTTAGTGGTTCTTAGTGTTTTAGGGTTTTTAATACTTTTAACATTTTAAAGACTTTTAAGGGGGTTTTCCGGGGTTTTATGGTTTTATGGTCTTTCAGGGTCTTTTTGGTCTTTGGTTTTTTAGGGTTTTTTTGTTTTTTTTGGGTTTTACGGTTTTTCAGAGTTTTTTAATGTTTTTAGGGGTTTTAAGGATTTTTAGATTTCTTAGTGGGTTTATAGGGTTTCTAAGGAATTTTAGGATTTTTACGATTTTAGGGTTTTTTACTGTTTTCTAGGGGTTTTTAAGGTTTTTTGGGTTTTCTTAAGATTTTTGAGGATTTTTCAAGGTTTTTTGGATTTTTAGGGGGGTTTTAGGTTTTTTATTGTTTTTTGAGTTTTTTATGGTTTTTAGGGATTTGAGGGCTTTTCAAGGGTTTTTAGGGTTTTAGGGATTTTCAGGGTTTTTAGGGTATTCTTAGGTTTTTAGGTTTTTTTGAGTTTTTTTCGAGTTTTTAAGGTTTTTAGTGTTTTTTAATGTTTTTAGGTATTTTAAGTGTCTTTAGAGTTTTTACTGATTTTATAGGGTTTTATGGATTTTTATGGTTTTTTAAGGTTTTTATGTTTTTTGGGGTTTTTAAGGGTTTTTGTGGTTTTTTATGTTTTCATTTATTTTTGGGATTTTATAGGATTTTTATGGTTTTTTGGGTTTTTAGGGATTTGGTTTTTCAAGGTTTATTGGGACTTTTTGGGTATTTATGGTTTTTCTATTCTTTTTCAGTTTTTAAGGTTTTTTAGATTTTTTTTATCTATTTTATCGATTTTAAGGGTTTTAGACTATTTAGATTTTTAAGGTTTGTTATGGGTTTTAGGGGTTTTATAGTTTTTTGGGATTTTCTGAATTTTTTACGTTTTCTTGAATTTTTAGAGGTTTTTTAGGAATTTTATGGTTTTTTGAATTTTTTAGGGTTTTTAGGGATTTTGAAGGTTTTTAGATTTTTTTTACAAGTTTTTTGGGTATTTCAGGGTTTTTAGAGACTTTTAGAGTTTTATGAGTCTTTTGTGTTTTTAGGGTTTTAAAGGGCTTTTAGAGTTTTGTAACGTTTTTAAGGGTTTTATAGGTTTTTAGAGTTCTCAATGGGTTTTAGGGTTTTTATGAGTTTTTATGGGTTTTTAAGGTTTTTAGGAGTTTTTCTAGTTTTCAGGGGTTTTCAGGGTTTTTAGGGATTTTAATATTTTCATTGTTTTTTCTAGGGTTTTAGGATTTTTTTTTGTTTTTAGGTTTTTTAATATTTTTATGAATTTTGAGGGAATTTATGGGTATTCATTGGTTTTATGTTTTCTAGGGGATTTCTGAGTTTTTGGTTCATTTTGGGATTTTATGTTTTTTTTGAGTTTTTTATAGTTTTTTAACATTTTTATGGGTTTTAAGGGGGTTTAGAGTTTTAGTTGTTTTTTAGTGTTTTCTGGGCTTTTGGGTTTTTAAATATTTTTAGGGTTCTTATGGTTTTCAAGGTTTTTTTCAAGGTTTTTTGGGTTTTTTACATTTTTATGGATTTTTAGGGATTTTTAAAGATTTTTATAATTTCTAGGGTTTTTCAAGGTTTTTTATTGTTTTTTAGGTTTTTTCGGGACTTTTTTGGGTTTTAAGGTTTTTTTCAGTTTTTAAGGGTTTTTATGGGTTTTTATGATTTTTAAGGTTTTTAGTTTTTTTAAGTTTTCATCGATTTTTGTGGTATTTTTATGATTTTTTTGGTTTTTATGGTTTTTTGGGGTTTTAGTGTTTTTAGGGCTTTTTAGGGCTCTTAGGGTTTTCAAGGTTTTTTAGGGTTTTTTAAGGTTTTTAGGGTCTTTTTGGGATTTTAGGGTTTTTTTTTAGTTTTTAGGGTTTTTAATGTTTTTAGTGTTTTTAACTTTTATGGGGTTTTAAGGGTTTTTTATTTTTATAAGTATTTTTGGGTTTTATAGGTTTTTAGGGGGTTTTAAGGTTTTTAATGGTTTTTATGGTTTTCAAGAGTTTTTCAAGGTTTTTAGAGTTTTATAAGTTTTAATGGATTTTTAGGGGTTTTTAGGATTTGTATGGGTTTTAGTGATTTTGAGGGGTTTTTAGGTTTTTCATAGAGTTTTGGGATCTTTTTGGGATTTTTGGTTTTTTTTAGTTTTTAGGAGTTTTAAGGTTTTTAGAGTTTTTTAAAGTTCTTGGGGTTTAAAGGGTTTTTATAATTTTTAGTATTTTTATGGGTTTTTATGTTTTTAGGGGGTTTTCATGGATTTTTACAGGCTCTTTAGTGTTTTATGGTCTTTAGGGTTTTTTGGGCTTTTTGGGATTTTGTATGTTTTTCGGTTTTTCTGGGGTTTTATGGGTTTCTTAACATTTTTTGGTTCTTTTTGGGTTTTTTGGTTTTTTTAAGTTTTTAGGGGTTTTAAGGTAATTTTAGAGTTTTTTTAATGTTTTTAGGCGTTTTAAGGGTTTTAGAGTTTTTAGTGATTTTTTAAGGTTTTTATGGGTTTTCAGTGTTTTTAAGGGTTTAAGGGGTTTTTATGATTTTCAAGGTTTTTTTTGGGTTTAAGGGTTTTTTATGTTTTTATAGATTTTTAAGGGGTTTTAGGATTTTTAGGGTGTTTATAGATTTTGAGGGGTTTTAAGGTTTTCCAAGTGTTTTTATGATTTTTAGGGTCTTTTGGGTTTTTTGGTTTTCTGATTTTTTTATGGTTTTTAAGGTTTTTTAGAGTTCTTAAAATTTTTAGGGGTTTTTAGAGTTTTTTGTGTTTTTTAGGGTTTTTATGGATTTTTAGAGTTTTTTATGGTTTTGGGGTTTTTATGGTTTTTATGGTTTTTATGGTTTTTCTGGGGTTTTAGGGATTTTGAAGATTTTTAGGGGTTTTTAGTCATTTTTAGTGTTTTATTATTTGTTTGAGTTTTTCGGGTTCAAAAGATTTTTAAAGCTTTTAGGGGGTTTTCAGGGGTTTTATGGTTTTTCAGGGTTTTAGGGTCTTTAGGTTTTTAGTGTTTTTTAGTTTTTTGGGGGGTTTAAGAGTTTTTAGAATTTTTTTAATGTTTTTAGGTTTTTTAAGGATTTTTAGATTTCTTAGTGTGTTTTTACGGGTTTTAGGGGGTTTTGGGGTTTTTACAGTTTTTAGGGGGTTTTATGGTTTTCTAGGGGGTTTTTAGGTTTTTAGGGTTTTTTATGTTTTCAATGATTTTTAGGGGTTTTCTAGGATTTTTATGGTTTTTATAGTTTTTTAGGGTTTTTAGGTATTTGAGGGTTTTCAAGGGTTTTTAGGGTTTTAGTGTTTTAGTGTTTTTAGAGTTTTTTAACCTTTTTAGGTATGTGAAGGGTTTCTAGAGTTTATAATGATTTTATTGGGTTTTTTGTAGGTTTTTAGAGTTTTTAAAGGTTTTTATGTTTTTAGGGGTTTTTCAGGGTTTTGGTGTTTTTTACGCTTTCATTGATTTTTGGAATTTTTTCATATTTTTACGGTTTTTCTAGTTTTTAGGGATTTGGATTTTCAGGGTTTTTAGAGTTTTTAGGGCCTTTTAGGGTTTAAGGATCTTTTTTCGTATTGAAGATTTTTTTCTTTTTTGGTTTTTAAGGTTTTTTAGAGTTTTTTAATGATTTTAGCAGTTTTAAGGGTTTTTAGTTGTTTTGGTTTTTTATTGGTTTTTAGGGTTTTTTAGGGTTTTAGGAGTTTTATGGATTTTATGGGTTTTCTTTATTTTTTGGATTTTTTACGTTTTCATGAATTTTTAGAGGTTTTTATGATTTTTAAAGGTTTTGGGTTTTTAGGGATTTTGATGTTTTTTAGAATTTTATGGCTTTTAGGGTTTTAGGGTTTTTTTAAAGTTTTTTGGGATTTAAAGCGTTTTTAGAGTTTTGTAACGTTTTTAGGAGTTTTATAGGTTTTTAGAGTTTTCAAATGTTTTTAAGGGTTCTATGAGTTTTTATGGGTTTTAAAGGATTTTAGGGGGTTTTCTAGTATTCTGGGGGTTTTCAGGGGTTTTTATGTTTTCATGGATTTTTAGAGCTTTTTGGATTTTTATGGTTTTTAGTTTTTTTAGATTTTTATTGATTTTGAGGGATTTTAGTGGTTTTCACGGGTTTTAGGTTTTTTATGGGTTTTATGGGTTTTTGGGTCATTTTGGGATTTTAGGTTTCTTTTGAGTTTTTTATGGTTTTTAAGGTTTTTATAGTTTTTTATCATTTTTATGGGCTTTAAGGGTTTTTAGAGTTTTAGTGGGTTTTTAGAGTTTTTTGGGCATTGGGGTTTTTTATGGTTTTTAGGGGGTTTTATGGTTTTCACATGGTTTTAGTGTTTTTATAGTTTTTTGTGGATTTTTCAGGTCTTTTTGGGTTTTTAAGGTTTTTTTGGTTTTTAGGGGTTTTAAGGTTTTTTAGAGCTTTTCACGTTTTTAGAGGTTTTAAGTGTTTTTAGAGTTTTTGGTTGGGTTTTAGAGTGTTTATGGGATTTGGGTGTTTTTTAGGTTTTCATCGATTTTTATGGGGTTTTTATGATTTTTATGGTTTTTAAGGTTTTTTAGGGTTTTAGAGTTTTTTAGTGTTTTTAGGGTCATTTTGGGTTTTTAGTGTCTTTTTTGAGTTTTTTAGGGTTTTTAATGTTTTTAGAGTTTTTACATTTTTAGGGGGTTTTATGGGATTTTAGATTTTTAGTGGTGTTTTAGGGTTTTATTGGTTTTTAGGGGGTTTTATGGTTTTAAGGAGTTTTATAGGGTTTTAGAGTTTTATAAGCTTTAATGAATTTTTAGGGGTTTTGAAGATTTTTTAGGATTTTAGGGATTTTGAGGGGTTTTTAGGTTTTTTGTAGGGTTTTAGGATCTTTTTGGGATTTTTTGGATTTTTTGGGGTTTTTAGGTTTTTGGGATTTTTTGAGTTTTTTTGGGGTTTTAAGGTTTTTTAGAGTTTTTTAATATTCTAAGGGTTTAAAGATTTTATAGAGTTTTTCGTGGTTTTTAGAGTTTTTATGTATTTTTAGGGTTTTTAAGTTTATAGGGGGTTTCATGGTTTTTGGGGTTTTTACATTTTCATGGAATTTTAGGAGCTCTTTAGGGTTTTATGGTCCTTAGGGTTCATAGGGAGGATTTGGCACAATTTTTTCATTTTTAGAGGTTTAAAGTGTTTTCAACATTTTTTGTTTTTTTGGGTTTATCTTTTTTTTTTTGAGTTTTTAGGGGTTTTGAGGTAAATATATATTTTTTTAATGTGTTTAGGTGTTTTAAAGGTTTTTCGAGTTTTTAGTGATTTTTTAAGGTTTTTATGGGTTTTCTAGTTTTTATGGGTTTTCTAGTTTTTAAGGGTTCAAGTGGGTTTTATGGTTTTTAGGGGTTTTTTGGGTTTTTAAGGATTTTTTTTTGTTTTCATATAATTTTAGGGGTTTTTAGGATTTTTATGGTTTTAGGATTTTTAGGGTTTTAAAGATTTTTCAAGGGTTTTAGCGTTTTCCAGGTGTTTTGGGGTTTTTAGGGTCTTTTGGGTTTTCAGGGTTTTTTAGTTTTTTATAGGTTTTAAGGTATTTAGAGTTCTTCTCATTTTTAGGGTTTTTTAGAGTTTTTAGTGTTTTTTAGGGTTTTTTATGGTTTGAGGGGTTTTATGTTTTTTCAAGGGTTTTAGGGTTTTTAGTGATTTTGAGGGTTTTCTAGGGTTTTTAGTGGTTTTTAGTGTTTTTGAGTTTTTTTTTAGTTTTTAGGGTTTTAAATATTTTTTAACATTTTTAGGGATTTTAAGTGGTTTTTAGGGGGTTTTAGTGTTTTTATGGCTTTTCAGGGTTTTTAGGGTCTTTGGATTTTTAGCGATTTTTTAGTTTTTTGGGTGTTTTAAGATTTTTTTTAGAGTTTTTCTAATGTTTTTAGGGGTTTTAAGTATTTTTAGATTTCATAGTGGGTTTTTTATATTTTCATGTATTTTTAGGGGTTTTTTAGGATTTTCATGGTTTTTAGATTCTTTTAGGGTTTTAGAGATTTGAGGATTTACAAGGTATTTTAGGGTTTTAAGGTTTTTTAGTGTTTTTAGGGTGTTTTAGTTTTTAGGTTTTGGAGTTTTTTAGGGTTTTTTGAGTTTTTTTTTTACAATTTTTAGGTATTTAAGAGTTTTTAGAGTTTTTACTGATTTATAGGGGCTTTTTTTTGGGTTTTTAGGGGTTTTTAAGGATTTTAGGGGGTTTTGAATTTTTAGGTGGGTTTTAGGTTTTTATGTTTATTTACGTTTTCAATGACTTTTTTAGGGTTTTATTAGGATTTTTAAGGGTTTTCAAGTTTTTAGGGATTTGGTTTTGTAGGGTTTTTAGGGGTTTAGGGCCTTTTAGGGTTTTTAGAGTCTTGTTAGGTATTTAGGGTTTTTTATTCTTTTTCAGTTTTTATGGTTTTTTGAGTTTTTAACGATTTTAGTGGTAGTAAGGTTTTTAGGGTTTTTAGTTTTTTTAACGTTTTTATGGGTTTTAGGGATTTTTAAGGTTTTAGGGGTTTTTAGGATTTTTAGGGTTTTTTCTGGATTTTTTGGGTTTTTAGGGTTTTTTTGAGTTTTTAGGGTTTTTAAGGGTTTATAGAGTTTTGTAAAGTTTCTAAATGTTTTACTGGTTTTTAGAGTTTTTAATATTTTTATGGTTTTTATGAGTTTTTATGGGTTTTTAAGGTTTTAAGGGATTGTTTTTGTTTTCAGGGGTTTTCAAGGTTTTTAGAGTTTTTTATGTTTTTAAGGATTTATAGTGGTCTTAGGATTTTTATGGTTTTTACGTTTTTTAGGATTTTTAGGGATTTTAAGGGTTTTTTGGGGTTTTTGGATCTTTAGGGTTTTCTAGGTTTTTTGGTCATTTAGTGTTTTTAGGTTTTTTTGATTTTTTATGGGTTTTAGGGTTTTTTGAGTTTTTTGACATTTTTAGAGGTTTTAAGGGTTTTTAGAGTTTTAATGTTTTTAGGGTTTTCTGATATTTTAGGGGTTTTTAAGTTTTTATGGGGTTTTATGGGTTTCGATAGTTTTTCAAGGTTTTTAGGGTTTTTTACATTTTCATGGATTTTTAGGGGGTTTTAAGATTTTTATAGTTTTTAGTGTTTTTCTGAGGGTTTTAGGGTTTTAGGGTTTTTAGGGACTTTTGGGTTTTTAATGTTTTTTTATGTTTTTTAGGGTTTTTAATGTTTTATAGTTTTTAACTTTTTAGGGGCTTCAAGAGTTTTTAGATTTTTTGGTGGGTTTTTATGGTTTTTTGTTTTTTTTACGTTTCCATGGATTTTTATGGATTTTTTATGATTACTAATGGGATTTTAGAGTTTTGTAACATTTTTAAGGGTTTTATAGGTTTTTAGAGTTCTCAATGGGTTTTTTGGTTTTTATGAGTTTTTATGGGTTTTTAAGGTTTTTAGGAGTTTTTCTAGTTTTCAGGGGGTTTTCAGGGTTTTTAATATTTTCATTGTTTTTTTGGGGTTTTAGGATTTTTTTTTTTGTTTTTATGTTTTGTAATATTTTTATGAATTTTGAGGGAATTTATGTGTTTTCATGGGTTTTATGTTTTCTAGGGGTTTTCAGAGTTTTTGGTTCATTTTGGGATTTTATGTTTTTTTTGAGTTTTTTATGGTTTATAAGTTTTTAATAGTTTTTTAACATATTTGTGGGTTTTAAGGGTTTTAAGAGTTTTAGTTGTTTTTTAGTGTTTTCTGGGATTTTTGGGTTTTTAAATATTTTTAGTGGTTTTATGGTTTTCAAGGTTTTTTTCAAGGTTTTTAGGGTTTTTTACATTTTTATGTATTTTTAGGGATTTTTAAATTTTTTTATAGTTTTCAGGGTTTTTCAAGGGTTTTTAGGTTTTTTATTGTTTTTTATGTTTTTTCGGGACTTTTTTGGTTTTTAAGGTTTTTTTGAGTTTTTAAGGGTTTTTAACGTCTCTTAGAGTTTTCACATTTTTAGGTGTTTTAAGTGTTTTTAGAGTTTTTGATAGGTTTTTTGGGTTTTTATGGGTTTTTATGATTTTTTCAGGTTTTTAGTTTTTTTTACGTTTTCATCGATTTTTATAGGATTTTTATGATTTTTTTGGTTTTTATGGTTTTTTTGGGTTTTTAGTGTTTTTTAAGGTTTTTAGGGTCTTTTTGGGATTTTAGGATTTTTTTGAGTTTTTAGGGTTTTTAATGTTTTTAGTGTTTTTAACTTTTATGGGGTTTTAAGGGTTTTTTTATTTTTAGTAGTATTTTTGGGTTTTATAGAATTTTAGGGGGTTTTAAGATTTTTAATGGTTTTTATGGTTTTTAAGAGTTTTTCAAGGTTTTTAGAGTTTTATAAGTTTTAATGGATTTTTAGGGGTTTTTAGGAGTTGTATGGGTTTTAGTGAATTTGAGGGGTTTTCAGGTTTTTCATAGATTTTTGGGATCTTTTTGGGATGTTTGGGTTATTTTTGTTTTTTAGGAGTTTTAAGGTTTTTAGAGTTTTTTAAAGTTCTAGGGGTTTAAAGTGTTTATATGGGTTTTTATGTTTTTAGTGGGTTTTTATGGTCTTTAGGGTTTTTTGAGATTTTGTAAGTTTTTCTGTTTTTTTGGGTTTTTATGGGTTTTTTAACATTTTTTGGTTCTTTTTGGCTTTTTTGGTTTTTTTAAGTTTGTAGGGGTTTTACGGTAATTTTATAGTTTTTTAATGTTTTAGGCGTTTTAAGGATTTTAGAGTTTTTAGTGATTTTTTAGGGTTTTTATGGGTTTTCAGTGTTTTTAAGGGTTTAAGGGGTTTTTATGATTTTCAAGGTTTTTTGGGGGTTTAAGGGTTTTTTTCTGTTTTCATGGATTTTTAAGTGTTTTTAGGATTTTTAGGGTTTTAGAATTTTTAGGGTGTTTATAGATTTTGAGGGGTTTTAGGGTTTCCAAGTGTTTTTAGGAATTTTAGGGTCTTCTGGATTTTTGATTTTTTGATTTTTTATGGTTTTTAAGGTTTCTTAGAGTTCTTAACATTTTTAGGGGTTTTTAGAGTTTTTTTGTGTTTTTAGGGTTTTTATGGATTTTTATAGTTTTTTATGGTTTTTCAGGGGTTTTAGGGATTTTGAAGAATTTTAGGGGTTTTTAGTCATTTTTACTGTTTTAGTGTTTGTTTGAGTTTTTCGGGTTTAATTTTTTTTTAAGATTTTTAAAGCTTTCAGGGGGGTTTTAGGGGTTTTTATGGGTTTTCAGTGTTTTATGGTCTTTAGATTTTTAGTGTTTTTTAGTTTTTTGGGGTTTAAGAGTTTCTAGAATTTTTTTAATGTTTTTAGGGGTTTTAAGGATTTTTAGATTTCTTAGTGTATTTTTACTGGTTTTAGGGAGTTTTAGGGTTTTTACAGTTTTTAGGGGGTTTTATGGTTTTCTAGGGGGTTTTGAGGTTTTTAGGGTTTTTTATGTTTTCAGGGATTTTTAGAAGTTTTCTAGGATTTTTATGGTTTTTATAGTTTTTTAGGGTTTTTAGGGATTTGAGGGTTTTCAAGGGTTTTTAAGGTTTTAGGGTTTTAGTGTTTTTAGATTTTTTTAACCTTTTTAGGTATGTAATGGGTTTCTAGAGTTTTTATTGATTTTATTGAGTTTTTATGGGTTTTTACAGTTTTTAAAGGTTTTTATGTTTTTAGGGGTTTTTCAAGGTTTTGCTGTTTTTTGCGCTTTCATTGATTTTTGGAATTTTTTCATATTTTTATGGGTTTTCTAGTTTTTAGGGATTTGGATTTTCAGGGTTTTTAGGGTTTTTAGGGCCTTTTAGGGTTTTAGGATCTTTTTTTGTATTTAAGTTTTTTTTTTCTTTTTTGGTTTTTAAGGGTTTTTAGAGTTTTTTAATTATTTTAACAGTTTTAAGGGTTTTTATAGTTTTTATTGGTTTTGGTTTTTTATGGATTTTTAGTGTTTTTTAGGGTTTAAGGAGTTTTATGGCTTTTATGGCTTTTATGGCTTTTCTGAATTTTTTGGATTTTTTACGTTTTTATGAATTTTTAGAAATTTTTAGGATTTCTATAGGTTTTGGGTTTTCAGGGATTTTGATGTTTTTTAGAATTTTTAATAGTTTTTTAGGGCTTTTACGGTATTTCTATGTTTTTAGAGGGTTTTAGGGTTTTAGGGATTTTTTTAAATTTTTTTTGGGCTTTAAAGGGTTTTTAGAGTTTTATAACGTTTTTAGGGGTTTATAGGTTTTTAGAGTTTTCAATGGTTTTTAAGGGTTCTATGAGTTTTTATGGGTTTTAAAGGATTTTAGGGGGGGTTTCTAGTATTATGGGGGTTTTCAGGGTTTTTTATGTTTTCATGGATTTTTTGAGCTTTTTGGATTTTATGGTTTTTAGTTTTTTTTGTATTTTTATTGATTTTGAGGGATTTTAGTGGTTTTCACGGGTTTTAGGTTTTTTATGGGTTTTCTGGGTTTTTGGGTCATTTTGGGATTTTAGGTTTCTTTTGAGTTTTTTATGGTTTTTAAGGTTTTTATATTTTTTTATCATTTTTATGGGCTTTAAGGATTTTTAGAGTTTTAGTGGGTTTTTAGAGTTTTTTGGGCATTGGGGTTTTTTATGGTTTTTAGGGTTTTTATGGTTTTCAGGGGGTTTTAGTGTTTTTATAGTATTTTGGGGATTTTTCAGGTCTTTTGGGTTTTTAAGGTTTTTTTAGTTTTTAGGGTTTTAAAGTTTTTTTAGAGATTTTCACGTTTTTAGAGGTTTAAAGTGTTTTTAGAGTTTTTTGTGGGGTTTTAGAGTGTTTATGGGATTTTGGTGTTTTTTAGGTTTTCATCGATTTTTATGGGGATTTTATGATTTTTATAGTTTTTAAGGTTTTTTAGGGTTTTTAGGGGTTTTAGAGTTTTTTATTGTTTTTAGGGTCATTTTGGGTTTTTAGGGTCTTTTTTGAGTTTTTAAGGTTTTTTTAATGTTTTTAAAGTTTTTAAAATTTTTAGGGGGTTTTATGGGATTTTAGAATTTTAGTGGTGTTTTAGGGTTTTATAGTTTTTAGGGGTGTTTAAGGTTTTTAAGGGTTTTTATGGTTTTAAGGAGTTTTTTAGGGTTTTTAGAGTTTTATAAGTTTAAATGAATTTTTAGGGGTTTTTAAGATTTTTTAGGATTTTAGGGATTTTGAGGGGTTTTTAGGTTTTTTGAAGGGTTTTAGGTTCTTTTTGGGATTTTGGGGTTTTTTTTTATTTTTTTGGGGGTTTTAAGGTTTTTGGGATTTTTTGAATTTTTTTGGGGTTTTAAGGTTTTTTAGAGTTTTTCAATGTTCTAGGGGTTTAAAGAGTTTTTAGAGTATTTCGTGGTTTTTAGAGTTTTTTATGCCTTTTTAGGGTTTTTAAGTTTATAGGGGTCTCATAGTTTTTGGGGTTTTTACATTTTCATGGATTTTTATGGGCTCTTTAGGGTTTTATGGTCCTTAGGGTTTTTAGGGGTTTTAGGGATTTTGTGCAGTTTTTTAGGGGTTTAAAGTGTTTTCAACATTTTTTGGGTTTTTTTGGGTTTTTCTAGTTTTTTTTTGAGTTTTTAGGGGTTTCGAGGTAGTTATATATTTTTTTAATGTGTCTAGGTGTTTTAAAGGTTTTTAGATTTTTAGTGAATTTTTCAGGTTTTTATGGGTTTTCCAGTTTTTAAGGGTTCAAGTGGTTTTTATGGTTTTAGTGGTTTTTTTGCGGTTTTAAGGATTTTTTTGTTTTCATATATTTTTAGGGGTTTTAAGATTTTTATGCTCATAGGATTTTTAGGGTTTTTATAGATTTTTCAAGGGTTTTAGCATTTTCCATGTGTTTCTAGGGTTTTTAGGGTCTTTTCGGTTTTTAGGTTTATTTAGTTTTTTATGGTTTTTAAGGTATTTAGAGTTTTTCAAAATTTTAGGGCTTTTTAGAGTTTTTAGTGTTTTTAGGGTTTTTTATGGTTTGATGGGTTTTATGGTTTTTCAAGGGTTTAGGGTTTTTAGTGATTTTGAGGGTTTTCAAGGGTTTCTAGTGGTTTTTAGTGTTTTAGAGTTTTTTTTTGAGTTTTTAGAGTTTTAAATATTTTTAACATTTTTAGGGATTTTAAGTGGTTTTTAGGGGGTTTTAGGGTTTTTATGGCTTTTAAGGGTTTTTAGGGTCTTTGGATTTTTTGCGATTTTTTAGTTTATTGGGTGTTTTAAATTTTTTTTAGATTTTTTCTAATGTTTTTTGGAGTTTTAATACTTTTAGATTGCATAGTGGGTTTTTTATATTTTCATTTATTTTTAGGGGGTTTTTAGGATTTTTAGGATTTTTAGAGTTTTTTAGGCTTTAGAGTTTGAGGATTTACAAGGTATTTTAGGGTTTTAAGGTTTTTCAGTGTTTTTAGGGTCTTTTAGTTTTTAGGTCTTTTGAGTTTTTTAGGGTTTTTAGAGGTTTTTTAGAATTTTTAGGTATTTAAGAGTTTTCAGAGTTTTTACTGATTTTATAGGGTTTTTATGCGTTTTAAGAATTTTATGGGTTTTTATATTTTTAGGGGGGTTTTAGGTTTTTATGTTTTTTTACGTTTTCATTGATTTTTTTAGGGTTTTTTAGGATTTTTATGGTTTTTCAAGTTTTTAGTGATTTGGTTTTGTAGGGTTTTTAGGGGTTTAGGGCTTTTAGGGTTTTTAAGGTCTTGTTGGGTATTTAGGGTTTTTTTATTCCTTTTCAGTTTTTATGGTTTTTGAGTTCTTAATGATTTTAGCAGTTGTAAGGTTTTTAGGGATTTTAGTTTTTTTTAATGTTTTTATGGGTTTTAGGGATTTTTAAGCATTTAGGGGTTTTTATGGTTTTCATGGGTTTTTCTGGATTTTTTTGGGTTTTTAAGGTTTTTTTGAGTTTTTAGGGTTTTTAAGGGTTTTTAAGGGTTTATAGAGTTTTGTAAAGTTTTTAAAGGTTTTACCAGTTTTTAGAGTTTTTAATGTTTTTATGGTTTTTATGAGTTTTTATGGGTTTTTAAGGTTTTAAAGGATTATTTTGGTTTTCAGGGGTTTTCAAGGTTTTTAGAGTTTTTTTTATTTTTTTAAGGATTTATAGTGGTCTTAGTATTTTTTGGTTTTTACATTTTTTGGGATTTTTAGGGATTTTGAGGGTTTTTTGGGGTTTGAGGTTCTTTAGGGTTTTCTAGGTTTTTTGGTCATTTAGTGTTTTTAGGTTTTTTTGATTTTTTATGGGTTTTAGGCTTTTTAGAGTTTTTTGACATTTTTAGGTTTTTTAAGGGTTTTTAGAGTTTTAGTGTTTTTAGGGTTTTTTGGGATTTTTGGAGTTTTTAAGTTTTTACGGGGTTTTATGGGTTTCGATAGTTTTTCAAGGTTTTTAGGGTTTTTTACATTTTCATGGATTTTTAGGGGTTTTTTAAAAAATTTATAGTTTTTAGGGTTTTTCTGAGGTTTTTAGGGTTTTTATTTTAGTAGGGTTTTTAGGGACTTTTATGTTTTTAATGCTTTTTATGTTTTTTAGGTTTTTTAAGTTTTTATAGTTTTTAAAATTTTTGGGGCTTCAAGAGTTTTTAGATTTTTGGTGGGTTTTTATGGTTTTTAGTTTTTTTACGTTTTCATTGATTTTTATGGATTTTTTATGATTATTTTGATTTTTAAGGTTTTTTAGTGTTTTTAGGGATTTTGAGGGATTTTAGGGTTTTCTGGGGGGGTTTAGGGTTTTTTCTGTTTTCAGTGTTTTTAGGGTCTTTTGGGGTTTTTAGGGTTTATTTGAGTTTTTTAGGTTTTTTAATGTTTTTTGAGTTTTAAATTTTTTTAGGGGTTTTAAGAATTTTTAGATTTTGTGTGGTGTTTTAGGGTTTTCTAATTTTTTGGGGGGTTTTATGGTTTTTAAGGGATTTTAGGGTTTTTAGGATTTTTAGGGTATTTAGGGTTTTTTATGGATTTTGAGGGATTTTCATGGGGTTTTAGGATCTTTTGTGGATTTTTTTTGAGTTTTTTAGGGGTTTTAAGGTTTTTAGAGTTTTTTTTAACATTTTTGGGGTTTAAAGTGTTTTTATAGTTTTTAGTGGTTTTTAGAGTTTTTTATGGGTTTTTAGGGTTTTTAAGTTTTTAGGGATTTTTATGGTTTTAGGGAGTTTCTTGGCTTTTGAGGTTTTTTACATTTTCATAGATTTTTATGGGCTCTTTAGGGGTTTTAAGAATTTTGTGTGTTTTTCATCTTTTCACGGGGTTTTAGGGGTTTTTAACATTTTTTTTGTGTTTTTTGGGTTTTTAGGTTTTTTTTGAGTTTATAGGGGTTTTAAGGGTTTTTATAGTTTTTGAACATTTTTAGGCGTTTTAAGGGTTTTTAGAATTTTTAGTGGTTTAAGGGTTTTTATGTACTTTTAGGGGTTTAAAGGGTTTTAGGGGTTTTTAAGGTTTCATGGGTTTTTTAGGGTTTTAAGGGTTTCTTTTACTTTTTCATAGAATTTTAGGGGTTTTTGGATTTTTATAGTTTTTGGATTTTTATGGTTTTTAAAGATATTGAGGGTTTTTAGTGTTTTCTAGGTGTTTTTTTGGGTTTTTAGGGTTTTTGGGTTTTAGGTTTTTTTGAGTTTTTTGTACGGGTTTTATTTTCTTATAGTTTTTCACATTTTTTGGGTTTTTAGAGTATTTAGGGTTTATGGGGTTTTATTGGTTTGGGAGGTTTTAGTGGTTTTTAGTGTTTTTAGAGGTTTTTGAGTTTTTAGGATTTTTAATGTTTGCTAATGTTTTAGGTCTTTTAAGGCTTTTAGAGTTCTTAGTAGGGTTTTGGGGTTTTTATGGATTTTTAGGGTGTTTTATGGTTTTTGGGATTTTAAGGATTTTATGGTTTTTTTAGTGTTTTATGGTTTTTTACATTCTCATGGATTTGAGTGGTTTTAAGATTTTCTATGGTTTTTAGGGTTTTTTAGAATTTTTTGGGATTTTGAGGGTTTTTATGATTTTTCTGGGGTTTCTAGGAATTTTAGGGTTTTTTTGGGTCTTTTTGGGTTTTTAGGGTTTTTTTGTTTTTTGGGTTTTTATGGTTTTAAGGGTTTTTAGAGTTTTTTACATTTTTAGGGGTTCTATGGGTGGTTTTTTTTATTTTTTAGGGTTTTTAGGGATTTTGAGGGGTTTTAGTGTTTTTTTGGAGTTTTTTAGGGTTTTATAGTTTTTTAGGGTTTTTTAATTATTAGGGGTTTTAAAGTTTTTTAGAGTTTTCTAACATTTTTTGGGGTTTTAATGGTTTTGTGAGTTTTTAGTGGTTTTTAGTGTTTTTATGGGTTTTTAGTGTTTTTTTGTTTTCAGTGGGTTTCCGGGGTTTTAGGGTTTTTTAAGTTTTCGTGGATTTATAGAGGTTTTTTAGGTCTTTATGGTTTTTAAGGTTTTTAGGAATTTTTAGGGTTGTTAGGGGTTTTTAGTGGTTTTTAGAGTTTCTGAGGTTTTATGGGTTTTCAGGGTTTTTAGGGTATTTTGGGGGTTTGGCTTTTCTTTAGTTCCTTATGGTTTTAATGATTTTTTAGATTTTTTTAACCATTTTAAAGTTTTTAAGGGTTTTTAGAGTTTTTAGTGGTTTTTAGGTGTTTTATTGGTTTTTAGAGTTTTTTGAGGTTTTTCAAGGGTTTATGGTTTTTAGTGGTGTTTTAGGGTATTAGGTTTCTTTTACGTTTTCATGGATCTTTAATATTTTTTTTTGGATTTTTACAGATTTTAGGTATTTTAGCGATTTTGATGGTTTTTAGGGGCTTTCAGGGATTTTAGGGTGTTTTGGGGGTTTTAGGGTTTTTTTTTGAGTTTTTGAGGGGTTTAAAGGTTTTTTAGAGTTTTTTAAGGATTTTTGGGGTTTGAAGGGATTTTAGAAATTTTAGTGGTTTTTAGGGTTTTTATGGGTTTTTTAGGGTTTTTATGATTTTAATGTGTTTTTAGGGTTTTTATGGTTTTTAACATTTTCTTGTACTTTTAGGGTTTTTTAGAACTTTAATGGGATTTAGGGGCTTTTAGGGTTTTTAAGGATTTTTGGAAGTCTTAGGGTTTTCATGGTTTTTAGGACCATTTTAGGTTTTTTTTGTTTTTTTTTTAGTTTTTTAGGGTTTTAATGGTTTTTTGAGTTCTTTTACGTTATTTGGTTTTTTAAGGGATTTTAAAGTTTTTAGTTGGTTTTTTGGGTTTTTATGGGTTTTTAGGGGTTTTAAGGTTTTTAGGAGTTTTATTGTTTTAAGGGTTTTTTTAGGGTTTTTTACGCTTTCATATATTTTTAGGGGTTTTTTCAATTGTTTTTGTTTTAGGGTGTTTGAGAGTTTTTATAGATTTTGAGGGTATTTCAGGGTATTTTAGGGTTTTTAGGAATTTTCAGGATTTTTAGGGTCTTATTTGTGTTTTTAGAGATTTTTTTGAGTTTTTTAGGGTTTTTTAATTTTTTTTAGAGTTTTAACATTTTCAGGGGTTTTAGGGGTTTTTCGAGTACTTAGAGGGTTTCAGGATTTTTATGGGATTTTATGGGATTTCATGGTTTTTAGTGTTTTTTATGATTTTTGGGGGGTTTTCAGGGTTTTTTTACGTTTTTTTGTGTTTCCATGGATTTTTAGGTCTTTTTAGGATTTTTATTTTTTTTTAGAGTTTTTTTATGGTTTTGGAATTTTCATGGTTTTTTAGGGGTTTTTAGAATTTTTATATTTTTTGGGGTTTTAGGGATTTTGATGATTTTAAGGTTTTAAGGATCTTTGTGGGTTTTTAGTTGTTTTTTTGATATTTTTAGGGGTTTACGGGTATTTAGAGTTTTTTAACATTTTTAGGGTTTAAAGGTTTTTTAGAGTTTTTTCTCAGTTTTTAGGGATTTATGGGTTTTTCTGGTTTTTAGGGTTTTTATGTTTTTCAGGGGTTTTTAAGGGTTTTTAGAAATTTTTACATTTTCATGGATTTTTAAGGGGTTTTAGGATTTTTATGGTTTTTAGGGTTTTACGGATTTTGGTGGTTTTTAAGGTTTTTCAGGGTTTTATGGTTTTTGGGGGTTTTGTTTTTTTCAATTTTTAGGGGTTTAGAGGGGTTTTTAGAGTTTTTAAACAAATTTTGAAAAAATTTAGAGTTTTTTAGAGGTTTAGTGGTTTATTAGGGTTTTAGGGATTTTGACGGGTTTTTTTGGTGTTTTTGGGATTTTGAGGGTCTTTAGGGGTTTTTAGGGTTTTTAGGGTTTTTTTATGGTTGTTAGGGCCCTTTGGGGTTTTTACGGGGTTTTTTTTTAGTTTTTTAGGGTTTTTATATTTCTTAGTGGGTTTTAGGGTTTTTATGGGGTTTTAGGGGTTTTTAGGTTTTTAGGGGTTTTTATGGTTTTCGAGTGTCTTTCAGAGTTTTTAGGGTTTTTTACGTTTTCATGGATTTTTAGGGGTTTTTTTGGTTTTTTATGGTTTTTAGAGTTTTTAAGGTTTTTAGGGATTTGAGGGTTTTTCATGGGTTTTTAGAGATTTAGGGTTTTTAGGGTATTTTTGGGTTTTTAGGTTTTTTTGAGTTTTTTTAGTGTTTTTAAGGTTTTTATAGTTTTTAATGATTTTATAGGGTTTTTATGGGTTTGATGTGAGACGCACGGGGTTGCCCGATCTTCACGGCGTAGGGCGGCGGATGATGGATGCGGTTTGGGGCTAAGTGACGGGTGAAGGGTATGGATAGTGGAAGCAAGTAGTCAACCAACGCTATATGGAGCGTGACCTACTACTTAGACAACACACTCAATGGAGGGGTGTGATGGCCAATCCACACAACAACGCACTTGGGTTGAGGCACAGAATTGGGGGCTTTGTGATCTTGGATCACCAATCTAACTTGTAGATTGACAAGGCAAGAATGCACAAGAGCAAGGGGGAAAACCTGGGATAATCCTCACACAACGGAGAGAAACAAAGCATAAGCTCTCAAATTAAGTCTTGAATGCCAATACAATGCCATGGGGTGGCTATTTATAGCCAAGGGGGTGATACAATGGTCAAGGGTCTAATACCCTAAAGTCGTAAAGTCTAAACCTACCTTGTCCCCTTAAAAGTCAAAAAGATAAAAGCCAACAAAGACTTTTGGAAAAGAAGCACACAACTTTCCAACATAGCCCACCGGATTTGACTTTGAGTGCATAGCCCACCGGATTTGACTTTGGTGTCCAAAGATGCCATTTCTAGAATCCTCCATGTGGGCAAGGCCTCCAAATTCGTGCAACCATGTGGGCCAAGTTTTAATCATCAATTTTGGGCTTGAATAAGTGATATTATAGGCCCATTTGCTCCATCCATGCAAGGTAATACCCATTGGGCCTTTAATGAAGCAAGATGAGCGCCCATTGAAGCATTCAACCTCTTTAATCTCCCTCGTGTCATTGGGCCTTGCAAATCCAATTCCTCCACCCGAGCAATCGACTCTGTGCCTTCCGCATGGTTCGCATCATCCTCCCCCTCTTGAAAATGAGTCGTCCTCGACTCTTCATCCTCTACACCCAAAAAAGGAGAAAGATCAGAAACATTGAAAGTGGTACTTACACCATACTCACCTGGCAAAACTATCTTGTAAGCATTGTTGTTAATCTTCTCAAGCACTTGGAATGGTCCATCGCCTCGTGGCATGAGTTTTGATTTCCGCTTTTCAGGGAATCTTTCCTTCCGCATATGAATCCAAACCAAGTCACCGGGCTCGAACAACATTTGCTTGCGACCCTTGTTTGCACGATCCATATATTTTTGGGTCATCCGCTCGATATTTAACATTGCCTTTTCATGGATTTTCTTGATGAATTCTGCACGCCCTTTTGCATCCATATTAACTGCTTCCTGTAAAGGCAAAGGAACTAGATCAATAGGCGCAAGGGGGTTAAAGCCGTAAACTATTTCAAATGGAGAATATTGAGTAGTGGAATGCTTGGCCCTGTTATATGCGAATTCCACATGTGGCAGACACTCCTCCCAATTCTTGATATTCTTTTTGACAATTGTTCGCAGAAGGGTTGATAGTGTGCGATTCACCACCTCTGTTTGCCCATCGGTTTGTGGATGACAAGTAGTGGAAAATAATAACTTTGTACCGAGTTTTCTCCACAAGGTCTTCCAAAAGTAACTAAGAAATTTTGTGTCTCGATCCGACACAATGGTCCTTGGCATTCCATGATTCTTGACTACTTCCTGAAAGAAAAGTGTTGCAATGTTAGTGGCATCATCTGTTTTGTGACAGGGAATAAAATGTGCCATTTTTGAAAACCGATCCACCACAACAAAAATGGAATCTCTCCCCCTCTTGGTCCGTGGTAACCCGACAATAAAGTCCATTGATATGTCCTCCCAAGGGGTGTTGGGAATTGGGAGAGGAAGATATAGTCCATGTGGGTTCAGCTTTGATTTGGCTTTATGGCAAACAATGCACTTTCCCACAAATTTCTCAACATCTCTAGATATCCTAGGCCAATAAAAATGCTCACAAAGAACACTTAGAGTTTTTGAAACACCAAAATGCCCCATTAGCCCACCTGAATGTGACTCCTTTAGTAAAAGTAAACGGATAGAGCAATTAGGAATGCAAAGCTTATCAATCCGAAATAAGAATCCATCATGTAAATAGAACTTTTCCCAACTAACTCCAGGTTTACAATGTTCATAAGGTTCTCTAAAATCACTATCAGTGGCATATAAATCCTTAATGTATTCAAAACCAAGAAGTTTTGAATCCAACAAGGATAAAAGAGAATATCTACGTGAAAGTGCATCGGCCACAGTATTTTCTTTACCCTTTTTATGCTTGATGACATATGGAAATGATTCAATGAATTCCAGCCATCTAGCATGTCTCCTATTTAGTTTATGTTGGCTCCTAAGGTATTTAAGAGCCTCGTGATCAGAATGGATCACAAATTCTTTAGGCCAAAGATAGTGTTGCCATGTTTCGAGTACTCTAAACAATGCATACAACTCTTTATCATATGTAGCATAGTTTAGTGTTGGGCCATTTAACTTCTCACTAAAATAAGCAATAGGCTTACCTTCTTGCATGAGTACTCCTCCTATGCCAATTCCGCTTGCATCACATTCAATTTCAAAGGTCTTACCGAAGTCTGGAAGTGCAAGTAGAGGGGCACGGGTGAGTCTCTCCTTTAGCGCATGGAAGGCTTTTTCTTGAGTTGTCCCCCATTTGAAAGGAACATTCTTCTTTGTCAGTTCATTCAATGGTGCTGCTAGTGTGCTGAAGTCTTTCACAAATCTCCTGTAAAAACTAGCAAGCCCATGAAAACTTCTTACCTGTCCAACAGAGGTTGGAGTTGGCCATTCTTGTATTGCTTTGATCTTCTCGGTGTCCACTTCAACTCCATTTCCACTCACAACAAATCCAAGGAAAACAATCTTATCGAGACAAAATTCACACTTTTTTATGTTTCCAAACAGGTTTTCGTTCCTTAACACCTCTAGGACTTTTCTCAAATGATCTACATGCTCATGCAAAGTCCTACTATACACCAGAATATCATCAAAGTAAACTACCACAAATTTTCCAATATATGCACGTAAGACATGATTCATTAACCTCATAAATGTGCTAGGTGCATTGGTGAGACCAAAGGGCATGACTAACCATTCATAAAGTCCATGTTTTGTCTTAAATGCAGTTTTCCACTCATCTCCTTCTTTCATCCTAATTTGATGGTAGCCACTTCTTAAATCAATTTTTGAGAAAATAGTTGAACCATTTAATTCATCTAGCATATCATCTAACCTAGGGATAGGATGACGATACCTGACTGTGATGTTGTTGATGGCTCTACAGTCAATGCACATTCTCCATGTTCCATCCTTCTTTGGTACTAGAAGCACCGGTACCGCACAAGGACTAAGACTCTCTCTCACATACCCCACATTCAACAACTCTTGAACTTGCCTTTGAATTTCTTTTGTCTCCTCTGGGTTGGTGCGATATGCTGGGCGGTTCGGTAGTGATGCTCCAGGTATGAGGTCAATTTGATGCTCAATACCTCTAATGGGTGGCAAACCCGGTGGCACCTCTTCGGGAAACACATCTTCAAATTCCTGCAACAAAGACTCAACAACATGTGGCAAAGAAGATGTTAAGTCGTTAGTGTTCAACATCACCTCTTTGTACATAAGTACTAAGAGATTTTGTCGAGAAATAAAAGCTTCCTTAACCTCACTCTTTTTTGCCAACATCACACTTTTCTCTCCTCTCAAATCTTTTTCCCCTCTTGATTTTTCTTTGCTCTTCATTTCTTTGCTTCTCTCATTTTCTATTTTTTCCTCATTCTCTCCTTTTTCATTTTCTCTCTTTTTTTCCTCATCACTCTTTTTTTTCTTTTCTCTCAAAATGTGATCTTCTAGAATTTGCTTGGGGGACATGGGGTTGAGGGTTATAGGTTCCCCTCGGAGTACAAAAGAGTGACGGTTCAAGAAACCGTCATGAGTAACACGCCGATCGTACTGCCATGGTCGACCCAATAACAAGTGGCACGCCTTCATAGGAACAATGTCGCACAATACCTCATCTTTGTACTTACCGATGGTGAACAATACCTTCACTTGCTTGGTGACCTTCAGCTCCCCACAATCATTCAACCACTGAAGTCGGTATGGATTTGGATGCCTTAAAGTCGGGAGTCCCAACTTCTCCACCAACTCGGTGCTCGCCACATTGCTACAACTTCCACCATCAACAATAACACTACATACCTTCCCATTGATCTTGCATCGTGTATGGAAAAGGTTCTCCCGCTGCTCCTTTTCTCCAATGGTCATTTGTGCACTTAAAACTCTTCTACTGACAAGAATCTCACCATCTTCCGCAAATTCTCCATTTTCAATTTCTGGAGATTCATCTTCCTCCTCTTCGGAGCTCTCTCCATCAGTCTCCCATTCTCCATACTTGTTGATGATCATGGTGCGACGGTTTGGGCATTCACTAGCAATGTGACCCCTTCCTTGACATTTAAAACACCGAATATCCCTATTCCTGGTTTGGTTAGCCTCAAAAGTAGGTTTCTTAGGTGGAAGAATTACCTTGTCACTTTTGCGATCAACCACCTCTTTTGCCTTTGATGGTTCTCCAATCTCCTTCCTTGGATTTCTCCATGGTGTGAAAGGGGTAGTGGGTTTCCTCATGTTGCTCCTCCTTTTGATTTGTTGCTCGATCTTGGTGGCTTGGTGGATCATATCTTGTATCTCTACATGGTGGTACATCTCCACTTGATCCGCAATCTCCCGATTGAGCCCATGTAAAAACCGTGCCATGGTTGCCTCCGGATCCTCCTCAACGTTTGCCCGAATCATGGCAATTTGCATCTCCTTGTAGTAGTCTTCTACACTCTTACTCCCTTGGATGAGGCGTTGAAGTTTGTTGTGGAGATCTCTATGGTAATGTGTGGGAACAAACCGCTTCCGCATGGTGAACTTCATGTCTTCCCAAGTGTTGATGGGACGTCCACCATATCTAGCCCTCTCCTTTTGAACTTGATCCCACCAAATTAAAGCATAATCAGAAAATTCAAGGGAAGCAAGTTTGACCTTTTTCTCCTCGGAATATGCATGGCATGAAAAGACCTGCTCGATCCGCATCTCCCACTCCAAGTATGCTTCCGGATCGCTTTTCCCAAGAAAAGAAGGGACCTTCACCTTGATCCCGCCAAGTAGGTCATCATCATGTTGCCTCCTTTGGGGTCCTCTCGGTTGTTGGTACAACCTCCTCCTTTGTGGGACTTCATCAAGATCATCATCAAAGTTCACCATCTCCTCCTCCATGATGTGGGGACGACGTGGTGCGGGAGCGCGTCGTGGGTTATCATGGAACATCCTTGGGCTTGGTTTATTCTCCAATTCATCAATCCTCTCATGTAACACCTCCAACTTCCGATCAAGAAGCTTCTCGAAGTGGCTCACCAAAGCTTTCATTTGGAATTGCGTAGCTTCAGGTGCGGGAGATCTACTTCGACTTCCTTCATCGCTAACATGAGCAATTTTCTTCCCACGATCTTCTGCCATGATAAGTTACACAAACACAAACACACACCGGGGGGGGGGGAGAACACACACAATGATACACACTCACTCACACAATATATACACACTCACACGCACAAGATGTACACACACACGCACACAACAAGATGCACACACTCACACACACAAGATATATTTTTTTTTTGCTTATTTCTCTCCACTCTCAAAACTCAATTTGAATCCCAAGCTCTTATGAAATATAATACCTTCTTTAGGGTGATCAAGTGCCACCAATTCCTCCCCAATCAGGATTGTGTTGGGGGATGGTTTAACACAACCCGCTTGAGTGGTAAGGGGTTTAACGGTAAAGGGTCAAAAAGAGGGTGGAAAGAAGGGGTAGATAGGTGGATTGTGGGTTTTGCCCGATTGTGCAAGATAAGATAAATGAATAACAATATGAGCCAAATACAAAATGGGGATGAAGTAAAATGATGGAAAAAGTTATATATGGAAATAGAAAGTGCTAATAAGGTAAAGCACAAAGGAGTAATTGTATCCGCTCTTTTTTTTTTTTGCTTTTTTTTTGTCAATTCTCCCCAAAAAGTGTTGTGCTTGGAGTTTTAAAGCACAAGATGATAGAACGGAGAGTAAGACAATTTTTTTTCTTTTTTTTTTCTCTTTTTTTTGAAATCTCTCAAATAAAGGATGTGCTTAATTTTGAAAAGCACAAAATGATGAGTTGAGAGATTTTTTTTTGCCGGATACAAATCACATATAGAGAATTAAATGCGAAAAGAAGATGAATGAAAATTTGGCTCAATTTATAATAATCCAAGCTTGCACAAACTAGGACAATTCGGGAGGCTTTCAAGAAAAATGGATTTTTTTTTTTGTTGAATGGGTGAATAATATGGAAAGATAAGGAGGGTAATGGATAGAATTAAAGTAAATGAAGGGATAGACGCCTACCGTGTCAACCGGAGCTCTGATACCAACTGATGTGAGACGCACGGGGTGGCCCGATCTTCACGGCGTAGGGCGGCGGATGATGGATGCGGTTTGGGGCTAAGTGACGGGTGAAGGGTATGGATAGTGGAAGCAAGTAGTCAACCAATGCTATATGGAGCGTGACCTACTACTTAGACAACACACTCAATGGAGGGGTGTGATGGCCAATCCACACAACAACGCACTTGGGTTGAGGCACGGAATTGGGGGCTTTGTGATCTTGGATCACCAATCTAACTTGTAGATTGACAAGGCAAGAATGCACAAGAGCAAGGGGGAAAACCTGGGATAATCCTCACACAACGGAGAGAAACAAAGCATAAGCTCTCAAATTAAGTCTTGAATGCCAATACAATGCCATGGGGTGGCTATTTATAGCCAAGGGGGTGATACAATGGTCAAGGGTCTAATACCCTAAAGTCATAAAGTCTAAACCTACCTTGTCCCCTTAAAAGTCAAAAAGATAAAAGCCAACAAAGACTTTTGGAAAAGAAGCACAGAACTTTCCAACATAGCCCACCGGATTTGACTTTGAGTGCATAGCCCACCGGATTTGACTTTGGTGTCCAAAGATGCCATTTCTAGAATCCTCCATGTGGGCAAGGCCTCCAAATTCGTGCAACCATGTGGGCCAAGTTTTAATCATCAATTTTGGGCTTGAATAAGTGATATTATAGGCCCATTTGCTCCATCCATGCAAGGTAATACCCATTGGGCCTTTAATGAAGCAAGATGAGCGCCCATTGAAGCATTCAACCTCTTTAATCTCCCTCGTGTCATTGGGCCTTGCAAATCCAATTCCTCCACCCGAGCAATCGACTCTGTGCCTTCCGTATGGTTCGCATCAGGGTTTTTAGTGTTTTTTAAGGTTTCTATGTTTTTAGGGGTTTTCAGGGTTTTGGGGGTTTTTTAGATTTTCATTGATTTTGGGGGTTTTTTAGGTTTTCTATGTTTTTTGGATTTTTAGAGATTTGGTTTTTCAGGGTTTTTAGGTTTTTCAGGGCCTTTCAGGGTTTTTATGGTCTTTTTGGGTATTTATGGTTTTTTATTCTTTTTTGGTTTTTAAGGTTTTTAAGAGTTTTTTAAAGATTTTTAGCGGTTTTAAGGGGTTTTAGAGTTTTTAGTGGTTTTTTATAGGTTTTTAGGGTTTTTTAAGGTTCTAGGTGTTTTTATGGTTTTTAGGGGATTTCTAGATTTTTTTTTCTTTTTTTTATTTTCATGAATTTTTAGAGGGTTTTTAGGATTTTTATGGATTTTTGGGTTTTTAGAGTGTTTCAGGATTTTGATGGATTTTAGATTTTTTCATAGGTTTTTGGGTTTTTTAGGGTTTTTCAAGGTTTTTAGAGACTTTTAGGTTTTAGGTTTTTTTTAAGTTTTTAGGGTTTTAAAGGGTTTTTAGAGTTTTGTAATGTTTTTAGAGGTTTTATAGGTTTTTTATAGTTTTTAAGGGTTTTTATGTGTTTTTATGGGTTTTAAAGGTTTTTAGGTTCTTTTCTGGTTTTCTGGGGTTTTTTCAAGGTTTTTTATCTTTTCATGGATTTTAAGGGCTTTAGGATTTTTACGTTTTTTTGGTTTTTTAAGGATTTTTATGGATTTTGAGGGATTTGGGGGGTTTTAGGTTTTTTAGTGATTTTTTGGGATTTTGGGTAATTTTTGGGATTTTATATATTTTTTAGTTTTTTATGGTTTTGAGGGTTTTTATATTTTTAGTGGTTTTTAGAGTTTTCTGGGATTTTTGGGTTTTTAAGACTTTTAAGGTTTTTATGGTTTTCAGTGGTTTTTCAAGGTACTTATGGTTTTTTACGTTTAGATAGATTTTTAGGGGTCTTTTAAAAATTTATAGTTTTTAGGGTATTTCAGTGGTTTTTAGGTTTATTATAGTCTTTAGGGTTTTTCTAGTCATTTTGGGTTTTTAATGTTTTTTTGAGTTTTTTAGGGTTTTAAGGTTTTTTATAGTTTTTCAAATTTTTAGTGGATTTAAGTGTTTTAGAGTTTTTGGTGGGGTTTTAGGTTTTTATGGATTTTTAGGATGTTTAAGGTTTTTAGTGTTTTATGTTTTCATCGATTTTTACGGGATTTTTATGTTTTTTATGGGTTTTAAGGTTTTATAGGTTTTTTAGGGATTTTGAGTGGTTTTATGGTTTTTAGGGGTTTTAGAGTTTTTAAGGGGTTTTAGGGTCTTTTTGGATTTTTTGGGGTTTTTTTTTACTTTTTTAGGTTTTTTAAAGTTTATAGAGTTTTTAAATTTTTTAGGGGGTTTTAAGGATTTTTAGATTTTTACTGGTGTTTTAGGGTGTTATAGGTTTTTAGGGGTTTTTATGGTTTTTAAGGGTTTTTATGGTTTTCAGGAGTTTTTCAGGGTTTTTAGAGTTTTATAAGTTTTCATGAATTTTTAGGTGTTTTTTGGAGTTTTATGGATTTTACGGATTTTGAGGGGTTTTTCGGTTTTTCATAGGGTTTTAGGATCTTTTTTTGGATTTTTGGGTATTTTTGAGTTTTTAGGGGTTTAAATGTTTTTTAGATTTTAAAGTGTTTTTAGAGTTTTTAGTGGTTTTTGGAGTTTTTATGGGTTTTAGGGTTTTTATGTTTTTAGGGGGTTTTCATTGATTTTATGGTTTTTTACATTTTCCTGGATTTTTACGGGCTCTTTAGGGTTTCACGCCCTTAAGGTTTTTTTTGAGTTTTTTGGGATTTTGTGGGTTTTTTTTCGCTTTTTCAGGGGTTTTAAGGGTTTTTTTAACCTTTTTTTGGGTCTTTTAGGTTTTCAGGTTTTTTTAGTTTTAGGGGTTTGAGGGTAATTTTAGAGTTTTTTTAATGTTTTTAAGCTTTTAAAGGGTTTTTAGAGTTTTTAGTGATTTTTTAGGGTTTTTATGGGTTTTAAGGTTTTTTTAAGAGTTTAAGGGGATTTTAAGGTTTTCTGGGGTTTTTTGGGTTTTTAAGGTTTTTTACATTTTTATATATTTTTAAGGGTTTTTAAGATTTTTATGATTTTTGGATATTTCGAGTTTTTATAGATTTTGAAGGGTTTCAGTGTTTTCTAGGTTCTTTTAAGGTTTTTAGGGTCTTTTGGGTTTTTAGGTTTTTTTTTTTGAGTTTTTATTGTTTTTAAGGATTTTTAGAGTTTTTAACATTTTTAGGGGTTTTTAGAGTTTTTAGTGTTTTTTAGGGTTTTTATGGGTTTATTAGGTTTTTTATGGTTTTAGGGGGTTTTAGGGGGTTTTATGGTTTTTCAAGGGTTTTGGGTTTTTAGGGATTTTGAGGGTGTTATGGTTTTTCAGGGTCTTTTGGGTCTTTGGTTTTTTAGTGTTTTTTTAGTTTTTTCGGTGTTTTATGGTTTTTTTAGAGTTTTTTAATGTTTTTAGGGGTTTTAAGGGTTTTTAGATTTCTTGGTGGATTTTTAGGGTTTCTTTGGGGTTTTAGGATTTTTACGGTTTTATGGGTTTTTTACGGTTTTCTAGCGGTTTTCAAGGTTTTTTGAGTTTTCTTACGGTTTTATAGGGTTGTCAAGGTTTTTTGGATTTTTAGGGGTTTTTGAGGGGTTTTTCGAGGTTTTTAGGGTTTTAGGTTTTTTTAGTGTTTTTCATTGTTTTTAGGGCATTCTTAGGTTTTTAGGTTTTTTTAGTTTTTTAGGGTTTTTAAGGTTTTTAGTTTTTTTAATGTTTTTAAGTATTTTATGTGTTTTTAGAGTTTTTTCTGATTTTATATGGTTTTTATGGTTTTTTGGGTTTTTTGGAATTTGGTTTTTCAGGGTTTTGGGGTTTTTTTTGGTATTTATGGTTTTTCAATTCTTTTTCAGTTTTTATGGTTTTTTAGATTTTTTTATTGATTTTACGATTTTAAAGGTTTTTAGACTTTTTAGTTTTTTAGGTTCTTTATGGGTTTTATGGTTTTTTAGAGTTTTAGGGGTCTTTTGTGTTTTTGGGGTTTTAAAGGGTTTTTAGAGTTTTGTAACGTTTTTAAGGGTTTTATAGTTTTTAGGATTTTTATGGATTTTGAGGGATTTTATGGCTTTTCATGGGTTTTCTAGGTTTTTGGTTCATTTTGGGATTTTAGGTCTTTTTGATTTTTTATGGTTTTTTTGTTTTTTATAGTTTTTTATGATTTTTATGGGTTTTAAGGGTTCAAGGGTTTTTAGAGTTTTAGTTATTTTTTAGTGTTTTCTGGGATTTCTGGGTTTTTAAATATTTTTAGGGGTTTTATGGTTTTCAAGGTTTTTCAAGGTTTTTAGGGTTTTTTACATTTTTATGGATTTTTAGGGATTTTTAAATATTTTTATAGTTTTTAAAGGTTTTCAAGGTTTTTTAGGTTTTTTATTGTTTTAGGGTTTTTCGGGACTTTTTGGGTTTCTATGTTTTTTTTTAGTTTTTAGGGGTTTTTAATGTTTCTTAGAGTTTTTCATGATTTTATGGGTTTTAAGTGTTTTTAAAGTTTTTGATAAGTTTTTAGGGTTTTTATGGGTTTTATGATTTTTAAGGTTTTTTACGTTTTCATCAATTTTTATTGGCTTTTTATGATTTTTATGATTTTATTATTTTTTGGGTTTTTAGGGTTTTTAGGGTTTTTAGGGATTTTGAAGTGTTTTAGGGTTTTTAGGGGTTTTTAGGGTTTTTAAAGGTTTTTAGGGTCTTTTTGGTATTTTAGGGTTTTTTTGAGTTTTTAGGGCTTTTAAAGTTTTTAGTGTTTTTAAATTTTTAGGGGTGTTTAAGGGTTTTTCGATTTTTAGTAGTGTTTTAGGGTTTTATAGGTTTTTAGGGGATTTTAAGGTTTTTAATGGTTTTTATGGTTTTTGAGAGTTTTTTAGGGTTTTTAGAGTTTTATAAATTTTAATGGATTTTTCGGAGTTTTTAGGATTTGTATGGGTTTTTGTGATTTTGAGGTTTTTTATTGTTTTTCATAGAGTTTTTGGATCTTTTGGGGATTTTTGGGGTTTTTTTAGTTTTTATGAGTTTTAAGGTTTTTAGAGTTTTTTAACATTCTAGGCGTTTAAAGTGTTTTTATAGTTTTTAGTGTTTTTATGGGGTTTTATGTTTTTAGGGGATTTTCATGATTTTTAGGGTGTGTTACAATTTCATGGATTTTTATGGGATCATTAGTGTTTTATGGTCTTTAGGGTTTTTTGGGTTGTTAGGCATTTTTTAGGTTTTTTCGGTTTTTTCTGGGGTTTTAAGGGTTTTTTAACATTTTTTTGTTCTTTTTGGGTTTTTAGATTTTTTTTTAGGTTTTTAAGAGTTTTATGGTAATTTTAGAGTTTTTTTAATGTTTTTAGGTGTTTTAAGTGTTTTAGAGTTTTTAGTGATTTTTAGGGTTTTTATGGGTTTTTAGTGTTTTAAGGGTTTGAGGGGTTTTAATGGTTTTCAGGTGGTTTTTTGGATTTTTATGGGTTTTAGGGTTTTCTAGGATTTTAGGGATTTGGTGGGTTTTTAGGTTTTTTCAGGGGTTTTATGATCTTTTGGGTGTTTTGTGGGTTTTTTGAGTATTTTAGGGTTTTTAATATTTTTAGAGTTTTTTAATGATTTTACGGGTTTTATGGATTTTTAGAGTTGTTAGTGGGTTTTTAGGGCAAAGAAGGCGTAGGACTAGGCTATTCCCATCCCCTCAATATTTATTAGAAAAAAAAAAGAAAAATCAAACAAAGCAGGCGCGAAGTTAAACGACCCACATCAAAAAACCTTGGACACACCCAAGAAACTAAAAAAACCCAAAAAACCCAAAATCCCACAAGAGAGGGCTGAGTCAAGCAACCCATGCCCAAAATAATCTACAACATGGGGTCACCATCAACACCATAACCATAAGTAGTAACTTCATCACCTTCTAGCCATGCAGTAACCATCATCCAGCAGCTCATATTCCAGCATTTACCACATCCTAGCCAAGTAGCTCCCAGCATTTTCCGGCTCATATTCCAGCATCCAACACCTCCAAACCAATCATCTCCTAAGAATTTGCAGCTCAGAATCCAACATCCAGCACCTCCTAACCAATCAGCTCTCAGCATTTCGCACCCCGCAGCAAAGCCAACATCGCACTACCAGCACCCACACCCAAGACCATTCCACAACACCCAACACCCCTTGAATAGAACAAATCTCCAAGTAGCTCCTCTAGCAACCCAGTATTTTAATAGCATCACTAGACAATGCCTGCATCTATAGCGTGACGGGAAGGCGAAGCCGAGGAACCAGATCGACCACAAACCTGCAGATGATGTACGAATTGAAGATAAACCCAAACAAGAGCGCAATATTAACATGCATCTGCTTCGTGAGACAAAGAAGAACCCAAGGATGGATCCCCATGCACACGAACCCTCCAAATAGCTCCACTAGAAACAGATTTCTAAACTGAGAAAACTGCACCATCACCCGACGATCCGAGCTGAACCGAAGTCACGACTCTCCGTGCAAATTCTAGAATCGCTGATGTCAAGTCTCTCCACCAAAAATCCTAGTCGTGAAGGGATCTAGTGCCGAAATGCCGAGAAAATCCGCCTCTAAAAAAAACAAAGATGCCAAAGAATACCTGCTGCCTTGTATCCGAAGAACGCAGCTAAAGCCCACCGCCACCGAGAAGGCCCCCACAAGTTCGAGGAAAGGTGGGAAGGGGCAAAGATATGTCACCAAAGCCACTAGAAGAATCTAGATAAAACCCTAGAAGCCGCATAGAGATAGAGAGAGAGAGAGAGAGACCTAGGAGAGTGCACCACCATCTTATATATTTTTAGTGATTTAAATGTTTTAGGGGTTTTTTGGTTTTCTGGGGGTTTTAAGGATTTCTAGGGTTTTTTAAATTTTGAAGTATTTTTAGAGGTTTTTTAGGATTTTAATGGTTTTTATGGTTTTTTGGGTTTTAGTAATTTTGAGGGGTTTTAGGGGTTTTCAATAGTTTTTAGGGGTTTTCAATGTTTTTTGGGTATTTTGGGGTTTTTAGGGTTTTATGAGTTTTTTAGGGCAAGGTAGGTGTAGGACCAGGGTATTCATGACCTCCCCAAAAATGTATTAGAAAATAAGACACAGACCAGGGAGGGTGGAGTCAATCAACTTTTTGAGTTTTTAGGGGGTTAAAGGTTTTTTAGATTTTTTAACGTTTTTAGGGGTTTAAAGGGTTTTTATAATTTTTAGTTTTTTAGTATTTTTATGAATTTTTCGGGGTTTTAAGTTTTTTAGGGGGTTTTATTGTTTTTAAGGGTTTTTATTATTTTCAGGGGTTTTTTAGGGTTTTTATGTTTTTTAAATTTTTATTGATTTTTAGGGGTTTTTATGATTTTTATGGTTTTTATGGTTTTCTAGGAGTTTTAGGGATTTTGAAAATTTTTAGGGATTTTCAAGGGTTTTTAGAGTTTTCCAAGGGTTTAGGATATTTTGGGGGTTTTAGAGTTTTGTTGAATTTTTATGCCTTTTAAGGTTTTTTTAGAGTTTTGTAACCTTTTTAGGGATTTTAATGGTTTTTAGAGCATTTGTGGGTTATTATAGTTTTATGGGTTTTATGGGTTATAATGGGTTTTTAATGATTTTATGGTTCTCAAGGGTTTTTCAGGGTTTTTAGGATTTTTGGGAATTTCAGGGTTTTAGGGGTTTTTCGGGGGTTTTAGTGTTTTTAGGGGGTTTCAAGGTTTTTATGGTCTTTTTAGGATTTTAGGGTTTTTTGAGTTTTTATGGTTTTAATGTATTTTTATATTCTTTAATGGTTTTATGGTGTTTAGTGTTTTTAGTAGGTTTTTATGATTTTTATGAGGTCTTTGGGTTTTTTAAGGTTTTTAGGATCTTTATGGTTTTCAAGGGGTTTTTGGGGTTTTTAGGGTTATTTACCTTTTAGTGGATTTTAAGGGTTTTTAATTCTTTTGTGATTTTAGGGTGTTTTTAGGGTTTTTGTGATTCTTATGGTTTTAGGGTTTTCTGGTGTTTTTTGGGGTTTTAGGGTTTTCAGGGGTTTTAGGATCTTTTTGGGTTTTTAGGGTTTTTTTTTTTGAGTTTTTTAGGATTTTTAGATTTTTTTAAGGTTTAAGGGGTTTAAAGGTTTTTATAGGTTTTTAATGTTTTTACGAGTTTAAGGTTTTTTAGAGTTTTTACAAGTTTTTAGGGTCTCTATGGGTCTTTTCGTATTTTTTAAGGTTTTTATGGTTTTTAGGATTTTTAGTTTTTTTACGTTTTCATATATTTTTAAGGATTTTTTAGATTTTTATGTCATTTATGGTTTTTAGGGATTTTGAGGGGTTTTAGGATTATTTTCATAGCTTTTAGGGGTTCTCAAGTTTTTAGGGACATTTTGGGTTCTTAGGGTTTTTTTGAGTTTTTTAGGGTTCTAAAGTTTTTTAGAGTTTTTTAACATTTTTAGGGGCTTAAATTTTTTTAGAGTTTTTTTTGTTTTTATGGGTTTTAGGATTTCATAATGTTTTAGTATTTTTTACGGATTTCAAGTGTTTTTCATGGGTTTTAGGGTTTTTTTATGTTTTCATGGATTTTTAGGGTTTTTTTTATGATTTTTAGGGTTTTTTGGGTTTTTTGGGTTTTTTGGGATTTTGAGGAGTTTTAGGGGTCTTCGTGGGTTTTTAAAGGTTTTGGGTCTTTTTGGGTTTTTAGTGTATTTTTTATTTTTTAAAGGTTTTTTGGTTTTTTAGAGTTTTTCACGTTTTTACATGTTTTAAGGTTTTGTAGAGTTTTAGTGGTGTTTTGGGTTTTTTTGGTTTTTAGTGTTTTTCAAGGTTTTTAGGGGGTTTTGCGGTTTCTAGAGGGTATTTAGGGGTTTTATGGTTTATTACATTTTCATGGATTTTTATGGGTTTTTAGGATTTTTATCATTTTTAGGGTTTTTAGGGATTTTAAATTGTTTCAGGGTTTTTTTAGGGTTTTTAGGGTTTTAGGGTTTTTTAGGGATTTTAAGTAATTTTTGGTTGTGGGTTTTTTTTTGAGTTTTTTAAGGGTTTATGGTTTTTTAGAGTTTTTTTAACTCTTTAAGGTTGAAGGGTTTTTTGTATTTTTTGTGTGTTTTAGGGTTTTTGGTTTTCAAGGGTTTTTAAAGGTTTTTAAGGTTGTTTAAGTTTTCATGGATTTTAATGTGTTTTTTAGTATTTTTTTTGTTTTTTGGGTTTTTAGTATTTTTAGTGATTTTGAGGGTTTTTTGGGTTTTTAGGGTTTTTAGGGGTTTTCTGTGGTTTTAGGTTTTTTAGGGTTTTTGGGGTCGTTTTTCATTTTTAGGGTTTAAAATGTTTTCCGAGTTTTTTAATATTTTTTGGGCTTTTTAGAGTTTATAGTGTTTTTTGGGTTTTTAAAGGTTTTTAGGGGGGTTTTACGTTTACATTTATGTTGATGGTTTTTTTAGTTTTTTATGGTTTTTAAGGATTTTGAGGGTATTTTGGGTTTTTCAATGGTTTTTAGGATTTGTAGGGTTTTTTAGGGATTTTAGAGTCTTTTGGGGCCATTTGTTTTTTTTTGCAGATTTTTATGGTATTTTAGATTTTTTAACGTTTTTAGTGTTTTACGGGTTTTTTGAGTTTTTGTTGGGTTTTATGGGTTTTAGGGTTTTTTAAGACTTTTCATGTCGTTTTTATTGTTTTTAGGGTTTTTTCAGGGTTCTTTTGGGTTTTAGGGTTTTTCTTATTTTCTTGGATTTTTAGGGTTTTTTAAGATTTTTATGGATTATAAGGGTTTTAGTGTATTTTGGGTTTTTTAGGGTTTTAGTGTTTTTCAAGGGTTTTATGGTTTTTAAGGTTTTCAAGGTTTTAGGGTCTTTTTGGGTTTTTATGGGTTTTTTTAGTTTTTTGGGCTTCTTTAGGTTTTTATAATTTTTTAACTTTATTAGGTTTTTTATAAGTTTTTTGAGTATTTAATGGTTTTTAAATTTTCTTGTGGGTTTTTAGTGTTTTGGAAGGTTTTTAGGGGTTTTTATTATTTTCAGGGGTTTTCAGGGTTTTTAGAGTTATTTATGTTATCTTGGATTTTTATGGGTTTTTTGAGGATCTGTATGGGTTTTGGGGTTCTTTTTAGAATTTTTAGGGATTTAGATATTTTTTATGATTTTTCAAGTTTTTTAGGGTTTTTCAGAGTTTTTGGGTCTTTTTGGGATTTATGATTGTTTTATCTTTTTCAGGTTTTAAGGTTTTTATTGTATTTAAACATTTTTAGGGGTTTTAAGGGTTTTAACAGTTTTGATGGTTTTAGGTTTCTATGGATTTTTATGGGTTCTAAAGGTTTTTAGGGGGTTTTCAGGGTGTTTAGGGTTTTTTACTTGTTCATGGATTTTTAGGGGTCTTTTACGTTTTTTATGGTTTTTATTGATTTTAGGGTTTTTAGGGATTTTGTGGGGTTTTAGGGTTTTTTCAGGGTTTATGTTTTTTCGGGGTTTTTTGGGTTGTTTTGGTTTTTTTTGTGTTTTTTTAGTTTTTTAGGGTTTTTACGGTTTTTTAGTGTTTTTTAACGTTTTAAGGGTTTTAAGGGTTTTTAGAGTTTAGTGTTTTAGGGTTTTATGGGGAATTAGGGATTTTTAAGGTTTTTAGGGTTTTTTTGTTTTTAGGCTTTATTCAGGGTTTTTAGTGTTTTTTATGTTTTCTTTGATTTTTAAGGCTTTTTCGGGTTTTATGGTTTTTTATATTGAGAGTTTTTAGGGATTTTCAAGGTGTTTTAGGGTTTTTATGGTTTTGTAGTGGTTTTTGGGTCTTTTGTGGTTTTTTGGGTTTTTAGGGGTTTTATGGGTTTTTAATGTTTTTTAACGATTTTAGGGGTTTTCGAGTATTTAGTGGTTTTAGGGTTTTTATGGGTTTTTATATATTTTTAGGGGTTTTATGTTTTTAGGGAGTTTTCAGAGTTTTTTACATTTTCTTGGTTTTTAGGGGTTTTTGGAATTTTATGGTTTCTAGGTTTTTTAGGGATTTTCCTATTTTTTTTTTGTGTTTTAGGGTTGTTCAGGGTTTTAGGGTATTTTTGGGTTTTTTGGGTATTTTTTATTTTTTTTTATGGTTTTTAAGGTTTTTTTGAGTTTTTTAACGTTTTTAGGTGTTTGAAGGGTTTTTCGAGGTTTTAGTGATTTTTAGGGGATTTATGGGGTTTTAGGGTTTTCTAAGGTTTTTAGGTGTTTTATGGTTTTCAAGGGGTTTCAACGTTTTTTGGGTTCTTTAAATTTTCATGGATTTTTAGGGGGTTATTAGAATTTGTATGTTTTTAGGGTTTTTTAGTGATTTATGGATTTAGAGGGGTTTTATGTTTTTTCAAGTTTTTTGTTGTGTTTTTATTGTTTTTTGGGTCTTTAGGGGGTTTAATGGTCTTTAGGGGGTTTTCAGGGATTTTAGATGATACGCGATGCAAGACCCGCTAGGAATTGTCCTAGGAACCTTGTATAATGTTCGCGCGTTGAGCACCCGGATCGCCGCAAGAAAACAAGTGTATTTGGTGTGCGGATAGTGAAATGAGAAGGAAGGGGGAAATGGTCAAGGTAGAACCCAAAGAGAACTTGTCTCTAAGAACTCTAGCCACAAGACGCCACAAAGGATGACCAATCCTTTGATAAGTCAAGAATTAAGCAAGAACACAAAGGTTGCAAGCAAAAATCACCATAATAACATTACCTTCATTCATGATGCTTCAAGAGTACAAGGGGGTGGCTATTTATAGCCAAAGAAACTTGAAATTAGAATTACACATGGGGTGGCTCTTTACATTAGTCTAATGGCTAGTTTTCCATAGTCAAAAAGCCTATAGGATGCTTTTGACAACTTTGGCACTTGACCAAGACTTTAGGAGACAAGTAGCACACCCTTTTGGAAAAGAAAAGACAAGTAGCCCACCACCTTTTGACTTTGAAGATTCCATGGTGGGTGGGCTTGAAATCTCGTAGCACCACTTGGGTTGGGTTTTTAAAAGCATGTTTGGGCCTTAATTAATGTAATTATAGGCCCGAATGCTTCCCCCAAGCAAAGGTGTTGGGCCTCCTCTTGGAATTCCATGATTAATCCATTTAAGGCCTCCTTCATTCTCTTGGTCCGCTCCCTTGTCATTGGGCCTCCAATTCCACGCAAAGGGTCTTGTCCACTTGTGTGCATTCCGCCTTCCTCATCATGTCCACCTCCAACCCCGTGATGCCCATGTGTTCCATGATCCTCATCATCTCCTCCCTCCTCAAAAGGATTCGTCCTCGAATCTGAAAATTCAAAGGGAGAAAGATCAGCAACATTAAAGGTACCACTAACATTCCCATACCTGTCGGGTAAATCAATCTTGTAGGCATTATCATTGATCTTCTCTAAGACTTGGAAAGGACCATCTCCTCGTGGATGAAGTTTTGATTTTCGTTGCTCCGGAAACCTCTCCTTCCTCAAGTGTAGCCACACCCAATCTCCAGGTTGAAAAACCATTTTTCGCCGACCTTTGTTGGCGTGCTTCGCTACTTGTTCATTCTTCCGCTCAATGTTGGCCTTTACCTTTGCATGGAACTCCTGCACAAACTTTGCCTTCTTTTCACCTTCAAGATTCGAAAATTGATTAGTAGGAAAAGGTAAAATATCAAGTGGAGTTAATGGGTTAAAACCATACACAACTTCAAACGGTGAAGCATTAGTAGTGGAGTGAACCACTCGATTATAAGCAAACTCAATGTGAGGCAGACATCTTTCCCAATGTTTTAGATTTTTTCTAAGGATGGAACGCAATAATGTGGAAAGTGTTCTATTGACCACCTCCGTTTGACCATCTGTTTGTGGGTGTGCAGTGGTGGAGAACAAAAGTTTGGTTCCAAGTTTGTTCCACAATGTCCTCCAGAAGTGACTAAGGAATTTGATATCCCTATCACTCACAATGCTCTTGGGTAAGCCATGCAACCTAACAATTTCCCTGAAAAACAAATCAGCGATATGAGTTGCATCATTGGTTTTAGAACAAGCAATAAAATGAGCCATTTTACTAAACCTGTCCACCACCACAAAGATGCTATCCTTACCTGATTGTGATCTTGGCAAGCCGAGGACAAAATCCATTGATATGTCAACCCAAGGATGAGAAGCAGCAGGCAAAGGGGTGTATAAGCCATGTGGAAGCACTTTCGACTTTGCATGTTTACACACATTACAATTTCCACAAACACTTACCACATCCCTACGCATGTGAGGCCAATAAAAATGTTCACTCAATAAGGACAATGTTTTCTCAACCCCAAAATGCCCCATTAATCCACCACCATGTGTTTCTCTAACAAGCAATTCACGCATGGAACAAGATGGAACACACAATTTATTTTTCCGAAAAAGAAATCCATCATGTTTGTAAAAATCACTTTTGCCATGTTTTTCACACAACTTCCAAATTTCAGAAAAATCCACATCATTCTCATACATGCTTTTCAACATTTCAAAACCAAGTATTTTAGCATGCATTGAAGTAATAAGAGAATATCTCCTAGACAAAGCATCAGCGACAACATTTTCTTTTCCTTTTTTATGCTTAATGATGTAAGGAAATGTTTCAATGAATTCAAGCCATCTTGCATGCCGCCTATTCAACTTTCCTTGTGACTTAAGAAATTTTAGGCTTTCATGATCCGAATGAATCACAAATTCCCTTGGCCACAGGTAATGTTGCCAATTTTCTAAAGTTCTTTTGAGAGCATACAATTCCTTGTCATAGGTAGAGTAGTTCAATGCAGCCCCATTAAGCTTCTCACTAAAGTATGCGATAGGCTTAGAGTCTTGCATTAAAACAGCCCCAATTCCTATTCCAGAGGCATCACACTCAACCTCAAAAACTTTAGAAAAGTCAGGCAGAACTAAGAGAGGTGAATTGGTTAACTTACCTTTGAGTGTGGAGAAGGCTTCCTCTTGAGCTTTTCCCCACTTGAAACTCACCCCTTTCTTGACCAACTCATTCAATGGTGCCGCGATTGTTGAAAAGTCCCTCACGAACCTTCGGTAAAAACTCGCAAGTCCATGGAAGCTCCTCACCTCATTGGCATTCTTTGGTTGTGGCCAATCCCGAATCGCCTTCACCTTCTCTTCATCAACCCTCATGCCATCAGCTCCTACCACAAAACCAAGGAAAACAACCGAATTTAAACAAAATGTACATTTTTCCAAGTTTGCAAACAACCTATTTATCCTAAGAGTCTCAAAAACATGTTTCAAATGTTCATGATGTTCATCAAGGCTCTTAGAATAAACGAGGATGTCATCAAAATACACAACCACAAATTTCCCAATGAATGGACGGAAAACATGATTCATTAAGTTCATGAATGTACTAGGGGCATTAGTTAGTCCAAAAGGCATAACTAGCCATTCATACAATCCAAACTTAGTTTTAAATGCGGTTTTCCATTCATCTCCCTCTTTCATTCTAATTTGATGGTATCCACTCCTTAGGTCAATTTTAGTAAACAAGCATGCACCATGGAGTTCATCAAGCATATCATCCAAACGAGGTATGGGATAACGATACTTTACCGTGATTTTGTTGATAGCTCGACAATCAACACACATTCTCCACTTACCATCTTTTTTTGGGACAAGAATTACCGGCACCGCACAAGGACTCAAGCTCTCTCGGACAAATCCCTTCCTTAGCAATTCTTCCACTTGTCGTTGGATTTCTCGAGTCTCCTCCGGGTTAGCCCGATAGGCCGGTCGATTGGGAAGTGTTGCTCCTGGGAGGAAGTCGATGTGGTGCTCGATACCCCGCAAGGGAGGTAAGCCATCGGGAATTTCCTCCGGAAACACATCACCAAATTCCTGCAAAAGAGACACAACACTAGAAGGCAATGATGGGTTAAGAGAGTTAGCCGTAAAACATTCTCCCTTGCATAAAAGCATGAGAGTTTCCTCCCCCTCTAATGCTCTCTCTATCTCTCTTTTTCCAGAAAATAGACTCACTTTTCCCTCAACACTCTTGTTTTCACTCTTATTTTCACTCTTGTTTTCAACTCTTTTATTTCCCTCATTTCTTTTGATTTCACTCATCACTCCTTTTTCACTCTTGATTTTTCCACTCTTCTCAATCTCTCTATTTTTTTCTCTCTTTTCTTTTTCTCTCTTCTCACAATCTCTCTCAATCCTCACTTGGTCTTCATAAGCTTGCAAAGGTCTCAATGGTGTAAGAATAATCGTCCTCCCATTATACTCAAAAGAATATCGATTGGTGTATCCATCATGTGTGACCCTCCTATCAAATTGCCACGGTCTTCCCAACAAAATATGACTAGCATGCATTGGAACAACATCACACATCACCTTGTCTTCATACTTCCCAATAGAAAATGGAACTTGTGCTTGCTTAGTCACTTTGACATCCCCGCTGTTATTTAACCATTGCAATCTATAAGGCCTAGGATGTCTAGTTGTAGCCAATCCCAATTTATCAACCATCAAACCACTTGCTACGTTTGTACAACTACCCCCATCAATAATCATACTACATACCTTATCTTTGACGAGGCATCTAGTATGAAAAATGTGCTCCCTTTGATCTTGATCATGTTCTCCTTCGGGTTGAGCACTCAAAGCACGCCTTGCCACAAGCATTTCTCCATGTACGGGGCTTTCTACTTCCACCTCCGAATCATCCTCAAGTGATGACATTTCATCTTCGCTTGAGCTAGCACTAAGAACATCTCCATCATCCAAAATAATCATTGTTCTCTTGTTTGGGCATTGTGAGGCAATATGTCCAAATCCTTGACATTTAAAACATTTGATATCTCGTGATTTGGAAACAACCTTACCCTCCATTTTACCTTTAGATTCCGGAAATAATGGTTTTGGTTTGGGAAACTCCTTCGAATCAGTTTTGTGTTCCCTTACATGCTCTTGTGGTTTGGAATCCTTAAACTTGAATGAAGGTTTAGAATCCTTACCATAAGATGTAGGGCGCATCCTTCTTGCCTTTACTTGCCTCTCCGCTTTGGTGGACATGTGAAGTAGATCCTCCATGTCCAAGTAGTGGTGCATGTCCACTATGTCCCGAATGTCATGGTTGAGGCCGTTCACAAACCTTGCCATGGTGGCCTCTCGCTCCTCATCAATATTCGCTCGAATCATGATGATCTCCATATCTTTGTGATACTCCTCAACACTCATGACCCCTTGTTTCAAACCCTGCAACTTGAGGAACAAATCACGATAATAGTGGCTAGAAATGAACCTCTTACGCATTACCACTTTCATCTCCTCCCAAGTGTGGATGGGTCTTTCTCCACTTCGCCGTCGACTCACTTGTAGTTGGTCCCACCAAATACTAGCATAATCGGTGAACTCCACGGCCGCCAACTTCACTTTGTTTTCCTCCGAATAGGTGTGACAACCAAAAACATGTTCGACCTTTCTTTCCCATTCCAAGTAAGTTTCAGGATCATTCTTACCTTGGAATGAAGGGATCCTCAACTTCACTCCTCCAAGATCATTGGCTTGCCTCCATGGTGGTTGATTTCTCTGAATTGGTGACTCGTGAAAATCGGATAACTCCTCCTCTTCTTCAACAACTCGCCTCCTTGGTGGTGCTCTAGAATTGGAAGGGGATTGAAGTTCATCCATCCTCGCATTCAACCTTTGGAATTGTTCTTGTACAGCCCTCATGAACATCTTAATGTCCGCTTCACTGGTGTTACTCGACTCCGCCATTTACGTATCCTGTGAGAAAAATGAAAGGGAAAGGAAAAATGGACCTCACACACTCCCTCACTTGTTTACACTCAAAACAATTTGTTCGCTCGTGTTTCACTCAATTTTGGCTTTTATCAAAATGTAACACTCTTGCCTTTTACCACTCAACTTGCTTCCTATAGCGTTCTTACCCAATTTCAACAAATCGAAAGGATCTTTGAAATGTGGCAATCCCGAACTAGAATTCAAAGATAAAATTCAAATTGGATTCAAGATGAAAAATTTGGGAAGAGGAAGAAAAGGGAAGAAGAAGAATGAAAATGGGACGTAGAATTCAAAATGTTGCAATTTTTTTTTTTGAGCCTTTAATTTTTTTTTCTGATTTTTTTTGTTTTTTTTTTTGCTCTTTTTTTTTTGGTAGATGCAGTGGCAACAAGATGAATTTTTTTCAATATTTAAATGCAGGAGAAGCAATAATTTGTAACATCAAATGGAATCAACGTGAGATTTGCGTGGTTTTAAAATTGTAGAATTTTTTGCAAAATTTGAACCCGCTGTATCTCGCTATGTATAGCTCTGATTTTAATGATTCCAAATGGAGAAGAAAGATGAGCTTCTCAACTACAAGAAGGATATACTGTACGTCCGAAACGACGAAGAAATGACGTCTTTAGGGGAAGAAGAAAATGGACCAGAATTGTTGTTGACCCGATTTGAAGAGAAATGAAAATGGAAGAAAGGATAAGAAAGAAAGAACCTGATTTCTTGCAAATGGGCTCTGATACCAAATGATACGCGATGCAAGACCCGCTAGGAATTGTCCTAGGAACCTTGTATAATGTTCGCGCGTTGAGCACCCGGATCGCCGCAAGAAAACAAGTGTATTTGGTGTGCGGATAGTGAAATGAGAAGGAAGGGGGAAATGGTCAAGGTAGAACCCAAAGAGAACTTGTCTCTAAGAACTCTAGCCACAAGACGCCACAAAGGATGACCAATCCTTTGATAAGTCAAGAATTAAGCAAGAACACAAAGGTTGCAAGCAAAACTCACCATAATAACATTACCTTCATTCATGATGCTTCAAGAGTACAAGGGGGTGGCTATTTATAGCCAAAGAAACTTGAAATTCGAATTACACATGGGGTGGCTCTTTACATTAGTCTAATGGCTAGTTTTCCATAGTCAAAAAGCCTATAGGATGCTTTTGACAACTTTGGCACTTGACCAAGACTTTAGGAGACAAGTAGCACACCCTTTTGGAAAAGAAAAGACAAGTAGCCCACCACCTTTTGACTTTGAAGATTCCATGGTGGGTGGGCTTGAAATCTCGTAGCACCACTTGGGTTGGGTTTTTAAAAGCATGTTTGGGCCTTAATTAATGTAATTATAGGCCCGAATGCTTCCCCCAAGCAAAGGTGTTGGGCCTCCTCTTGGAATTCCATGATTAATCCATTTAAGGCCTCCTTCATTCTCTTGGTCCGCTCCCTTGTCATTGGGCCTCCAATTCCACGCAAAGGGTCTTGTCCACTTGTGTGCATTCCGCCTTCCTCATCATGTCCGCCTCCAACCCCGTGATGCCCATGTGTTCCATGATCCTCATCATTAGAGTTTTTTATGTTTTCATGGTTTTTAGGGATTTTTAGGATTTTCATGGTTTTTAGAGATTTTTAATGTTTTTAGGGTTTTTATGGTTTTTAGGGTCTTTTAGGGTTTTAATGAGGATCATGGAACACATGGGCATCACGGGGTTGGAGGCGGACATGATGAGGACGACGGAATGCACACAAGTGGACAAGACCCTTTGTGTGGAATTGGAGGCCCAATGACAAGGGAGCGGACCAAGAGAATGAAGGAGGCCTTAAATGGATTAATCATCGAATTCCAAGAGGAGGCCCAACACCTTTTCTCGGGGGAAGCATCCGGGCCTATAATTACATTAATTAAGGCCCAAAAATGATTTTAAGAACCCAACCCAAGTGGTGCTACGAAATTTCAAGCCCACCCACCATGGAATTTTCAAAGCCAAAAGGTGGTGGGCTACTTGTCTTTACTTTTCCAAAAGGGTGTGCTACTTGTCTCCTAAAGTCATGTTCAAGTGACAAAGTTGTCAAAAGCATCCTATATGCTTTTTTACTATGGAAAACTAGCCATTAGACTAATGTAAAGAGCCACCCGATGTGTAATTCGAATTTTAAGTTTCTTTGGCTATAAATACCCACCCCCTTGTACTCTTGAAACATCATGAATGAAGGTAATGTTATTATGGTGAGTTTATCTAGCAACCTTTGTGTTCTTGCTTAATTCTTGACTTATCAAAGGATTGGTCATCCTTTGTGGCTTCTTGTGGCTAGAGTTCTTAGAGACAAGTTCTCTTTGGGTTCTACCTTGACCATTTCCCCCTTCCCTATCATTTTCATTATTCGCACACCACATTCACTTGTTTTCTTGCGGTGATCCGGGTGCTCAACGCGCGAACATTATACAAGGTTCCTAGGACACTTCCTAGTGGGTCTTGCATCGCGTATCATTAGGTATCAGAGCCCATTTGCAAGAAATCAGGTTCTTTCTTTCTTATTCTTTCTTCCATTTTCATTTCTCTTTAAATCGGGCCAACATCAATTCTGGTCCATTTTCTTCTTCCCCTACAGACATCATTTCTTCTTTTTTTGGACGTACAGTATATCATTCTTGTAGTTGAGAAGCTCATCTTTCTTCTCCATTTGGAATCATCAAAATCAGAGCTATACATAGCGAGATACAGTGGGTTCAAATTTTGCAACAAATTATGCAATTTTAAAACCACGCAAATCTCACGTTGATCTCATTTGATGTTACAAATTATTGCTTCTCCTGCATTTAAATATTGAAAAATTCATATTTTTGCAGCTGCATCTACCAAAAAAAAGAGCCAAAACAAAAAACAAAAAAAATCGAAAAAAAAATTAAAGGCTCAAAAAAAAATTGCAACATTTTGAATTCTACGTCCCATTTTCATTCTTCTTCTTCCCTTTTCTTCCTCTTCCCAAATTTTTCATCTTGAATCCAATTTGAATTTTATCTTTGAATTCTAGTTTGGGATTGCCACATTTCAAAGATCCTTTCGATTTGTTGAAATTGGGTAAGAACATTATAGAAAGCAAGTTGAGTGGTAAAAGGCAAGAGTGTTACATTTTGATAAAATCCAAAATTGAGTGAAACACGAGCGAACATATTATTTTTGAGTGTAAACACGTGAGGGAGTGTGTGAGGTCCATTTTCCTTTCTATTCACTTTTTTTTACAGGATTCCTAAATGGAGGAGTCAAGTAATACCAATGAAGCGGACATTAAGATGTTCATGAGGGCTGTACAAGAACAATTCCAAAGGTTGAATGTGAGGATGGATGAACTCCAATCCCCTTCCAATTCTAGAGAACCACCAAGGAGGCGATTTGTTGAAGAAGAGGAGGAGTTGTCCGATTTTCATGAGTCACAAATTCGGAGAAATCAACCACCATGGAGGCAAGCCAATGATCTTGGAGGATTAAAGTTGAGGATCCCTTCATTCCAAGGTAAGAATGATCCTGAAACTTACTTGGAATGGGAAAGAAAGGTCGAACCTGTTTTTGGTTGTCACACCTATTCGAAGGAAAACAAAGTAAAGTTGGCGGCCGTGGAGTTCACAGATTATGCTAGTATTTGGTGGGACCAACTACAAGTGAGTCGATGGCGAAGTGGAGAAAGACCCATCCACACTTGGGAGGAGATGAAAGTGGTAATGTGTAAGAGGTTCATTTCTAGCCACTATTATCATGATTTGTTCCTCAAGTTGCAGGGTTTGAAACAAGGGGTCATGAGTTTTGAGGAGTATCACAAAGAGATGGAGATCATCATGATTCGAGCGAATATTGATGAGGAGCTCACCATGGCAAGGTTTGTGAATGGCCTCAACCATGACATTCGGGACATAGTGGACATGTAACACTACTTGGACATGGAGGATCTACTTCACATGGCCACCAAAGCGGAGAGGCAAGTAAAGGTAAGAAGGATGCGCCCTACATCTTATGGTTAGGATTCTAGACCTTCGTTCAAGTTTAAGGATTCCAAACCACAAGGGCATGTAAGGGAACACAAAACTGATTCGAAGGAGTTGCCCAAACCAAAACCATTCTCTCCGGAATCCAAAGGAAAAATGGAGGGTAAGGTTGTTTCCAAATCATGAGATATCAAATGTTTTAAATGTCAAGGATTTGGACATATTTCCTCATAATGCCCAAATAAGAGGACAATGATTATTTTGGATGATGGATATGTTCTTAGTGCTAGATCAAGCGAAGATGAAACGCCATCACTTGAGGATGATTCAGATGGCCCCATACATGGAGAAATGCTTGTGGCAAGGCGTGCTTTGAGTGCTCAACCCGAAGGAGCACATGATCAAGAGAAAAGGGAGAACATTTTTCATACTAGATGCCTAGTCAAAGATAAGGTATGTAGTATGATTATTGATGGGGGTAGTTGTACAAATGTAGCAAGTGGTTTGATGGTTGATAAATTGGTATTGGCTACGACTAGACATCCTAGGCCTTATAGATTGCAATGGTTAAATAATAGAGGGGATGTCAAAGTGACTAAGCAAGCACAAGTTCCATTTTCTATTGGGAAGTATGAAGAGAAGGTGATGTGTGATGTTGTTCCAATGCATGCTAGTCATATTTTGTTGGGAAGACCATGACAATTTGATAGGAGGGTCGCACAAGATGGATACACCAATCGATATTATTTTGAGTATAATGGGAGGACGGTTATTCTTACACCATTGAGACCTTTGCAAGCTTATGAAGACCAAGTGAGGATTGAGAGAGATTGTGAGAAGAGAGAAAAAGAAAAGAGAGAAAAAAATAGAGATAATGAGAAGAGTTGAAAAATAAAGAGTGAAAAATGAGTTTTGAGTGAAAGCAAAAAAAATGAGGGAAATAAAAAAGTTGAAAATAAGAGTGAAAATAAGAGTGAAAACAAGAGTGTTGAGGGAAAAGTGAGCTTATTTTTAGGAAAAAGAGAGATAGAGAGAGCTTTGGAGGGGGAGGAAACTCTCGTGCTTTTATGCAAGGGAGAATATTTCACCACTAACTCTCCTAACCCTTCTATGCCTTCTAGTGTTATGTCTCTTTTGCAGGATTTTGGTGATGTTTTTTCCGAGGAAATTCCCGATGGCTTACCACCCTTGCAGGGTATCGAGAACCATATCGACTTCCTCCCTGGAGCAACACTTCCCAATCGACCGGCTTATCGGGCTAACCCGGAGGAGACTCTAGAAATCCAACGACAAGTGGAAGAATTGCTAAGGAAGGGATTTTGTTCGAGAGAGCTTGAGTCCGTGTGCCGTACCAGTAATCCTTGTCCCAAAAAAAGATGGTAAGTGGAGAATGTGTGTTGATTGTCGAGCTATCAACAAAATCACGGTAAAGTATCGTTATCCCATACCTCGTTTGGATGATATGCTTGATGAACTCCATGGTGCATGCTTGTTTACTAAAATTGACCTAAGGAGTGGATACCATCAAATTAGAATGAAAGAGGGAGATGAATGGAAAACCGCATTTAAAACTAAGTTTGGATTGTATGAATGGCTAGTTATGCCTTTTGGACTAACTAACGCCCCTAGTACATTCATGAACTTAATGAATCATGTTTTCCTTCCATTCATTGGGAAATTTGTGGTTGTGTATTTTGATGATATCCTTGTTTATTCTAAGATCCTTGATGAACATCATGAACATTTGAAACATGTTTTTGAGACTCTTAGGAAAAATAGGTTGTTTGAAAACTTGGAAAGATGTACATTTTGTTTAAATTTGGTCGTTTTCCTTGGTTTTGTGGTAGGAGCTGATGGCATGAGGGTTGATGAAGAGAAGGTGAAGGCGACTCGGGATTGGCCACAACCAAAGAATGCCAATGAGGTGAGGAGCTTCCATGGACTTGCGAGTTTTTACCGAAGGTTCATGAGGGACTTTTCAACAATCGCGGCACCATTGAATGAGTTGGTCAAGAAAGGGGTGAGTTTAAAGTGGGGAAAAGCTCAAGAGGAAGCTTAATGGGGCTGCATTGAACTACTCTTCCTATGAAAAGGAATTGTATGATCTTAAAAGAACTTTAGAAAATTGGCAACATTACTTGTGGCCAAGGGAATTTGTGATTCATTCGGATCATGAAAGCCTAAAATTTCTTAAGTCACAAGGAAAGTTGAATAGGCGACATGCAAGATGGCTTGAATTCATTGAAACATTTCCTTACATCATTAAGCATAAAAAAGGAAAAGAAAATGTTGTCGCTGATGCTTTGTCTAGGAGATATTCTCTTATTAATTCAATGCATGCTAAAATACTTGGTTTTGAAATGTTGAAAAGCATGTATGAGAATGATGTGGATTTTTCTGAAATTTGGAAGTTGTGTGAAAAACATGGCAAAAATTATTTTTACAAACATGATGGATTTCGTTTTTGGAAAAATAAATGGTGTGTTCCATCTTGTTCCATGCGTGAATTGCTTGTTAGAGAAACACATGGTGGTGGATTAATGGGGCATTTTGGGGTTGAGAAAACATTGTCCTTATTGAGTGAACATTTTTATTGGCCTCACATGCGTAGGGACGTGGTAAGTGTTTGTGGAAATTGTAATGTGTGTAAACATGCAAAGTCGAAAGTGCTTACACATGGCTTATACACCCCTTTGCCTGGTGCTTCTCATCCTTGGGTTGACATTTCAATGGATTTTGTCCTCGGCTTTCCAAGATCACAATCAGCTAAGGATAGCATCTTTGTGGTGGTGGACAGGTTTAGTAAAATGGCTCATTTTATTTCTTGTTCTAAAACCAATGATGCAACTCATATCGCTGATTTGTTTTTCAGGGAAATTGTTAGGTTGCATGGCTTACCCAAGAGCATTGTGAGTGATAGGGATGTCAAATTCCTTAGTCACTTCTGGAGGACATTGTGGAACAAACTTGGAACCAAACTTTTGTTGTCCACCACTGCACACCCACAAACAGATGGTCAAACGGAAGTGGTCAATAGGACACTTTCCACATTATTGCGTTCCATCCTTAGAAAAAATCTAAAACATTGGGAAAGATGCCTGCCTCGCATTGAGTTTGCTTATAATCGAGTGGTTCACTCCACTACCAATGCTTCACCGTTTGAAGTTGTGTATGGTTTTAACCCATTAACTCCACTTGATATTTTACCTTTGCCTATTAATCAATTTTCGAATCTTGAAGGTGAAAAGAAGGAAAAGTTTGTGCAGGAGTTCCATGCAAAGGTAAAGTCCAACATTGAGCGGAAGAATGAACAAGTAGCGAAGCACGCCAACAAAGGTCGGCGAAAAATGGTGTTTCAACCTGGAGATTCGGTGTGGCTACACTTGAGGAGGGAGAGGTTTCCGGAGCAACGAAAATCAAAACTTCATCCGCGAGGAGATGGTACTTTCCAAGTCTTAGAGAAGATCAATGATAATGCCTACAAGATTGATTTACCCGACATGTATGGGAATGTTAGTGGTACCTTTAATGTTGCTGATCTTTCTCCCTTTGAATTTTCAGATTCGAGGACGAATCCTTTTGAGGAGGGAGGAGATGATGAGGATCATGGAACACATGGGAATCACGAGGTTGGAGGCTGACATGATGAGGATGGCGGAATGCACACGAGTGGACAAGACCCTTTGCGTGGAATTGGAGGCCCAATGACAAGGGAGCGGACCAAGAGAATGAAGGAGGCCTTAAATGGATTAATCATTGAATTCCAAGAGGAGGCCCAACACCTTTGCTTGGGGAAAGCATCCGGGCCTATAATTACATTAATTAAGGCCCAAACATGCTTTTAAAAACCCAACCCAAGTGGTTCTACGAAATTTCAAGCCCACCCACCATTGAATCTTCAAAGCCAAAAGGTGGTGGGCTACTTGTCTTTACTTTTCCAAAAGGGTGTGCTACTTGTCTCCTAAAGTCATGGTCAAGTGCCAAAGTTGTCAAAAGCATCCTATATGCTTTTTGACTATGGAAAACTATCCATTAGACTAATGTAAAGAGCCACCCCATGTGTAATTCGAATTTCAAGTTTCTTTGGCTATAAATAGCCACCCCCTTGTACTCTTGAAACATCATGAATGAAGGTAATGTTATTATGGTGAGTTTTACTTGCAACCTTTGTGTTCTTGCTTAATTCTTGACTTATCAAAGGATTGGTCATCCTTTGTGGCGTCTTGTGTCTAGAGTTCTTAGAGAAAAGTTCTCTTTGGGTTCTACCTTGACCATTTCCCCCTTCCCTATCATTTTCATTATTCGCACACCACATTCACTTGTTTTCTTTCGGTGATCTGAGTGCTCAACGCGCGAACATTATACAAGTTTCCTAGGACACTTCCTAGTGGTTCTTGCATCGCGTATCATGTTTTTTGAGTTTTTTAGGGTTTTTATGGTTTTTTAGAGTTTTTAACATTTTTAGAGGTTTTATGGGTTTTTATAGTTTTTAGTGGGCTTTATGGTTTTTATGGGTTTTAGGCAATTCTAACATTTTTATGGTTTCTTGGGGTTTGTCATGGTTTTTAGGGGTTTTTTACATTTTTAGGGATTTTTGGGGGTTTTGGTATTTTAATAGTTTTTAGGGTCTTTTCGGGCTTTTATGGATTTTGAGGGTTTTTAGGAGTTTTTGGGTATTTTGGGTATTTAGGGTTTTACTGATTTTATTATGGGTTTTATGATGTTTTAGAGTTTTTATGTTTTATGGTTTTTAAGGGTTTTTAGAGTTTTAGTGAATATTTAGGGTTTTTTGGGTTTTTAGGGGTTTTAGGATTTTTATGGTTTTTAGGGATGTTTAGGGTTTTTAGGATTTTGAATTTTTTTAGGGGTTCTTAGGTTTTAGGGTGTTTTCAGGGGTTTTATGGTTTTTTAAGGTTTTTTTTAAGTTTCTAGGGTTTTTAATATATTTTAGAGTTTTTAACGTTTTTAGGGTTTTGAGGGTTTTTTTAGTTTTTAGTGGGTCTTTGAGAGTTTTGTGGAGTTTTAGGGTTTTTTTAAATGGTTTTAGGATTTTTTTTATGGTTTTCATGGGTTTTTCATTGTTTTTATGGTTTTTTAGGATTTATATGGTTTTTAGGGTTTTTTAGGATTTATATGGTTTTTAGGGTTTTTTAGGATTTTTTTGGGAATTTCACGTGTTTAGGGTTTTTAGGGGGTTTTGGGTGTTTTTAGGATTTCTATGTTTTTTTGGGTTTTTAGGGTTTTTTTTGAGTTTTTAGGGTCTTTAAGGTTTTTAAGAGTTATTTAACGTCTTAGGGTTTTTATAGTTTTTATTGGTTTTTTTCTGTTTTATGGTTTTTTAGTATTTTTTTATCATTTTAGGGGTTTTTATGGTTTTCATGGGTTTTTGAATATTTTTTGGACTTTTTACATTTTAATTTATTTTTAGGTGTTTTTAATAATTTTTATGGTTTTATGGTTTTTAGGGTTTTTAGGAATTTTGAGGGTTTTTCGGGTTTTTCAGTGTTTTCTTGGATTTTGGGGTTTTTGATGTTATTTTGGGTCTTTTGAGTTTTTAGGGTTTTTTTGAGTTTTTAAAAGTTTTCTATTTTTTTTAGAGTTTTGTTTTCTAATTTTTAGGGGTTTAAAGGGTTTTAAATTTTTTTAGTGGGTTTTAAGGGTTTTTATGTGTTTTGGGCTATCTCAGGGTTTTAGGGGTTTTAATTGTTTTCAGGGTTTTTTTTGGGTTTTTAGGGTTTTTATGTTTTCCTGGAATTTTAGGGGGTTTTTAAAAATTTTATCGATTTTAGGGGTTTTTAGGGTTTTTATTGATTTTGAGGGTTTTAGGAGGGGTTTTTTGGGTTTTATGTTTTTTTGGGTCTTTTGGGGGTTTTATTGTTTTTTTGAGTTATTTAGGGTTTTAAGGATTTTTAGTGTTTCTAATGCTTTTAAGGGTTTAAAAGGTTTTTATAGTTTTTAGTGGGTTTTTTAGATTTTTTTGGGTTTTTAAGGTTTTTAAGGGTTTTGTGGTATTCAGTGGTTTTTTGGGTTTGTTATGTTTTCATGGATTTTTAGGGTTTTCAAGATTTTTCTGGTTTTTAGGGTTTTTTTAGGGTTTCTAGGGATTTTGAGTTTTTTTGGGTTTGTTTGGGTTTTCAGGGTTATTTTTTGAGTTTTTTTTGAGTTTTTATGGGTTTTTAGAGTTTTTCAACGTTTTTAGGCGTTTTAAGGGTTTTTAGAGTTTTGAGTGGATTTTATGGTTTTTGTGGGTTCCTAGGGGATTAAAAGGTTTTTAGAGGTATTAATGGTTTTAGGGGGTTTTCAGTGGTGTTTATGTTTTCATGGATTTTTAGGGGTTTTTATGATTTTTATGGTTTTTAGGGATTTTAGGGGTTTCAGGGATTTTGAGGATTTTTTATTTTTTAGGGTTTTAAGGTTTTTAGAGTGTTTTAATGTTTTTATGGTTTTAAACTATTTTAGTGTTTTTAGTAGTTTTTTGGGGTTTTTTTGGATTTTTAGGGTTTTTAGGTGTTTTTATGTTTTTCAAAGGGTTTTCAAGATCTTTAGGTTTTTTTACGTTTTTATGGATTTTTAGGGTTTTTTTAGGATTTTTATATTTTTAGGGGTCTTATGGATTTTGAGGGGTATTTTCAAGTTTTTTTTGTTTTTAGGGGTTTTCAAGAGTTTTGGGGTCTTTTCGGGTTTTTAGGGTTTTTGTGAGTTTTTTTGGGTTTTAAGGGTTTTTAGAGTTTTTTGACTTTTTAGGGGTTTTAAATCTTTTTAGATTTTTTAGTAATATTTTTGTGATATTTGAGGTTTTTAGGGTTTTTATGGTTTGGGGGTTTGGGATTTTAGGGTTTCTTACATTTTCATGTCTTTTTAAAGGCTTTTAGGGTTCTAGATTTTTTAGGGTTTTTAGACTTTTAGGGTTTTTAGGGATTTTGAGGTGTTTTGGGGTTTTTCAAGGGTTTTAGGGTTTTTTAGGGGTTTTCGTGTCTTTTTGGGTTTTTAGGGGTTTCTTTTTGAGTAGTTTGGTGGTTATAAGGTTTTAAGAGTTTTTAACATTTTTGGGGTTTTAATTGTTTGTAGAGATTTTAGTTGTTTTTTAAGGTTTTTATGGATTTTTATGATTTTCTGGGGGTTTTCATGGTTTTTACAGTTTTTTACGTTTGATAGATTTTTAGGGTTTTTTTATGATTTTTATGATTTTTACAATATTTTAGGGTTATCTTGGATTTTGAGGGGTTTTAGGGGTTTTCACAGTTTTAAGGTTGTCTTGGGTTTTAGGTTATTTTTTGAGTTTTTTAGGGATTTTGTAGTTTTCAGGGTTTTTAAGGTTTTTAGGGATTTTACATTTTTCATGGAATTTTAGGGTTTTTATGGTTGTTAATGATTTTGAGGGGTTTTATGGTTTTTATGGGTTTCTAGTGGTTTTTAGGGTTTATAATTATGTTTAGGGTTTTTTAGGTTTTTTTTTGTTTTTTGATTTATTTGGATTTTTAAGGGTTTTTAGCATTTTTTTACATTTTTTGGGATTTTAAGGGTTTTTAGAGTTTTTATGGGGTTTTAGGGTTTTTCGGGTTTTTAGGGTTTTTTCCATGTTTTTAAGGTTTGTTACGTTTTCATTTATTTTTAGGGGTTTTTAGGCTTTTTATGGTTTTAGGGTTTTTTAGGGTTTCTATAGATTTTGGGGGATTTTAGGGTTTTTCAGGTGTTTAGGGTTTTTAAGGATTTTCAGTGTTTTTAGGGAATTTTTGGGTTTTTTATGTTTTTTATTTTTTAGGTGTTTTAAGGTTTTTTAGTGTTTTTAACATTTTTGGGATTTCAAGGGTTTTTAGAGTATTAAGTGGTTTTTCTGGGATTTATTGGTTTTTAGTATTTTTAAGGTTTTTAGGGGAATTCATGGTTTTGAGGGGTTTTTCAAGTTTTTAGGTTATTTTACGTTTTCATGGATTTTTAGTTGTCTTTAGGATTTTTATGGTTTTCAAGGTTTTTATGGTTTTTAGGGTTTTTAGTGTTTTTAGGATTTTTGAGGGGTTTTAAGGTTTTTCAAGGTTTTTAGGTTTTTTAGGGTTTATCCGAATTTTTTGGATCTTTTTGGGGTTTGGGGTTTTTTTTGAGTTTTTAGGGGTTTTAAGTCTTTTTAGAGTGTTTTAACATTTTAGATTTTCTTAGGGTTTTTAGAGTTTTTTGTTGTTTTTATGGGTTTTTTTTGTTTAATGGTTTTTAGGGGTTTCTCTTTTTTTTCAGGGGGTTTTCATAGTTTTTAGTATTTTTTAAATTTTCATGGATTTTTGTGGTTTTTATGTATTTTTATGCTTTTTACAGTTTTCAAGAGTTTTAGGGAATTTGAGAGTTATTTCGAGGTTTTAGGGTTTTTACGGGTATTTAGGATTTTTTGGGTCTTTTGGGGTTTTAAGGATTTTTTTTGAGTTTTTTTAGGGGTTTTAAGGTTTTTATATTTTTTTATTATTTTTAGGGGGTTTAAGGGTTCTTATAGTTTTTAGTGGTTTTTAGGGTTTTTCAAGATTTATAGGGTTTTTTACATTTTCATAGATTTTTAGGGTTTTTTTATGATTTTTATGGTTTCTAGGGTGTTTAAGGGTTTTTAGGATTTTTCTAGGGTTTTAGGGGTTTTAGGGTTTTTATAGTGTTTGAAGGTTTTTAGGTTTTTTTTGAGTTTTTAGGGTTTAAAGGTTTCTTAGAGTTATTTAATAATTTTATGGGTTTTAGTGGTATTTAGAGTTTTATTGGTTTTTATGGGTTTGAGGGGATTAAGATTTTTAGGGATTTTTATATATTTCCGGGGTTCTTCATCATTTTTATGGTTTTTTACATTTTCATGGATTTTAGGGGTTTTAGGATTTTTATGGTTTTTATGGTTTTTAGGGTTTTTATGGGTTTTAGGGTTTTTAGGGATTTTCATGGGTTTTGGGGTTTTTTTTCAACTTTTTTAGATTTTTTAACGTTTTTTTAGAGTTCTTTAAGGTTTTTAGGGGTTTAAATGGTTATTAGAGTTTTTAGTGGTTTTAGGGGTTGTATGAGTTTTTAGGGTTTTTAAATTTTTATTGGCTTTTCTAATTTTCATGTGTAAGTATTTTTTATGATTTCATGGATTTTTAGGGGTTTTTTGTGATTTTGAGGGGTTTTAGTGGTTTTCAGGGTTTTTAGGGGTTTTAATGGATTTTAGGGTCTTTTTTGGTTTTTTGGGTTTTTTAAGTTTTTTTAAGTTTTTTAGGGTTTTATGGTTTTATGTTTTTATTGATTTTTAAGGTTTTTTTAGATTTTATATGGTTTTTAGGGTTTTTAGGGATTTTAGGGATTTTAGGGATTTTAAGAAATTTTATGGCTTTTCAGAGGGTTTTAGGGGTTTTTAGGGGTTTTAGGATCTTTTGGGGTTTTTAGGATTTCTTTTGAGTTTTCTAGAGTTTTATAACATTATTATGGGTTTAAGGGGTTTTTAGAATTTTTAGTCGGTTTTTAGGGTTTTATGGGTTTTGGGGATTTTAAGATTTTTAGGGGTTTTTATTGTTTTCATGGGTTTTTTACATTTTCATGGATTTTTATGGGGTTTTTAGGACTTTTTGGGGGTTTTATGGGTTTTAGGGTTTTCAGGGGTTTTTAGGGTCTTTTTTTTCATTTTTAGGGTTTTTTTATTTTTTTAGGGATTTTATAGTTTCTTAGAGTTTTTTAATGTTTTTTGGGTTCAAGGGTTTTTAGTGTTTTAATGGTTTTTTGGGTTTTTATGGGGTTTTATGATTTTAAGTTTTTTAGGGGTTTTGTGGTTTTTAAGTGCTTCTTGGTATTTTAGTGTTTTATGGTTTTTAGGGGGTTTATGGTTTTCAGATATTTTTCAAGGTTCCTTGGGGTTTTTACATTTTCATGGATTTTTTGGAGTTTTTAGGGTTTTTATGTTTTTTAGGGTCTTTTATAGAATTTAGTGATTTTGACAGTTTTTTGGGGTTTTCAGGAATTTTGAGGGTTTTTAAGGGTTTTCTGGGTTTTTCAGGTTTTTAGAGACTTTTTAGGTTTTTAGGGTTTTTTGAGTTTTTAGGGTTTTTAGAGTTTTTTAAAATTTTTAGGGGTTTTGAGGTTTTTGATAGTTTTTAGAGGTTTTTAGGGCATCTATTCATTTTTAGGGTTTTCTTACTTTTTTAGGGGTTTTTGTTTTTAAGGGTGTTTTCAAAGTATTTTAGGGTTTTTATGTTTTCATAGATTTTTAGGGTATTTTCGGATTTATACGGTTTTAGGGTTTTTTAGGGTTTTTATGGATTTTGAGGGTTTTTAGGGTTTTTCAGGGGATTTTTAGGGGTTTTAGGGGTTTTAGGGTTTTAGGGTCTTTTAGGGTATCTAGATTTTTTTGAGTTTTTAGGGTTTTTATGGTTTTTTGAATTTTTTAACATTTTAGTTCTTTTAATGGTTTTTTGATTTTTTATTGGGTTTCTATGGATTTTATGGGTTTTAAGGTTTTTTAATATTTTTAGGGGTTTTTATATTTTTCAAGGGTTTTCAGGGTTTTTAGGGGTTTTTGCATTTCATGGCTTTTTAGTGTGTTTTTGGATATTTATGATTTTTAGGGACTTTTAGTGTTTTTATAGATTCTCATATATTTTAGGGGTCTTCAGGTGTTTTTTGTGTTTTTAGGGGTTTTCGAGCTTTTAAAGGTGTTTATGGGGTTTTAGGGTTTTTATGTTTCTTAGAGTTTTTTCACGTTTTTTGGGGTTTTAAGGGCTTTTATAGTTTTTAGTGGTTTTGTAGGTTTTTATGTTTTTAGGGTTTTTTAAGATTTTAAAGGATTTTTATGGTTTTCAGTGGCTTTACCAGGTTTTTAGGGATTTTTTAGGACTTTTATGGTTTTTATATTTTTTTAAGGGTTTTAGGGATTTTGAAGGTTTTTACGGTTTATAAGTTTTTTGGGGTTTTCAGGGATTTTACATTTGTTTTGGATTTTTAGGGGGATTTTTGATTTTTTTGTTTTTTTAAGGTTTTTAAAATTTTTTAACGTTTTTAAGTGATTTTATGGGTTTTATGGATTTTTAGGGTTTTTTAGGGTTATAGGGGCTATCATGGTTTTCAAGGGGTTTTTAGTGTTTGTTACATTTTCAAATATTTTAATGGGTTTCCTAAGATTATTATGGTTATTAGGTTTTTAGGGATTTTAGGGATTTTAGGGGTTTTCAAAGATTTTTAGTGATTTTAGGGTTTTTAACATCTTTTTGGGTTTTTGGGTTTTTTTTTTGTTTTTTAGGTTTTTTATGGTTTTGAGAGTTTTTTAATGTTTTTTGGGGTTTAAAGGTTTTTTAGATTTTTTGTGGTTTTTTGGGTTTTCTAATGTTTTTAGGGATTTTATGATTTTTAGGGATTTTTCAAGGTTTTAAGGGTCTTTTTTACATTTTCATGGAGTTTTGGGGCTTTTTACATATTCATGGAGTTTTTGGGGTTTTTAGGTTTTTTATGCTTTTTAGTATTTTTTCATATTTTGAGGGGTTTTAGGGTTTTCAAGGATTTTGATGGTTTTTCTGGGTTTTAGGGTCTTTTTTGGTTTGTAGTGTTTTTTGAGTTTTGTAAGGTTTTAAGGTTTCTTAGAGTTTTTAATGTTTTTAGGTGTTTAAAGGGTTTTTATAGTTTTTAGTAAAATTTAGGATTTTTATGGATTTTTTGTTTTTTTAGGGTTTTTAGGGGTTTTATGGTTTTTAGGGGCTTCTCATGGTTTTATGGATTTTTATGTTATCTTGGTTTTTAGGGATTTTTCAGGATTTCTATGGATTTTTATGCTTTTATGGCTTTTAGGGATTTTGAGGGTTTATAGAGTTTTTCAGGGGTTTTTATGGTTTTTTGGGTTTTCAAGGTTTTAAGTGTCTTCTTGGGCTTTTTTAAGTTTTTGGATTTTGAAGGTTTTTAGAGTTTTTTTAGGTTTTTAGGGTTTTAAGGATTTTTAGATTTTTTAGTGGGTTTTTATGGTTTTTTTATGTTGGTGGGGGTTTTAAGGTTTTTTAGAGTTTTTAAATATTGTAGGGGTTTAAAGGGTTTTTAGAGTTTTTAGTGGGTTTTAGATTTTTTATAGGTTTTTTGGGTTTTTAAAGTTTTATTGGGGTTTTGTGTTTTTCAGGGGTTTTATGTGTTCATGGAATTTTATTGGTTTTCTAGGAGTTTTATGGGTTTTAAAGTCTTTTAAGGTTTTTTATGGATTTTGATGGCTTTTAAGGTTTTTTAGGGTTTTTAAGGGGTTTTATGGTATTTTTGGGTATTGGGGTTTTATTGTGATTTTTTGGGTTTTTATGGGTTTTTAGATTTTTTTAACATTTTTATGGGGTTTTACAGTTTTTTGTGGATTTTTATGTTTTTTAGGGATTTTTAAGGTTTTCATGGTTTTTTAGGGTTTTAGGGTTTTTTATGTTTTCATGGGTTTTTAGGGGTTTTATGGTTTTTTATTATTTTTAGGGTTTTATGGTTTTTTTGGAATTTTGAGACGTTTTAATGTTTTTTGGGGGTTTTGGTGGGGGGGGGGGGATTTTAGGGTCTTTTGGGTTTTGAAGGTTTTTTGAGTTTGTTGGGTTTTTAAGGTTTTTAGATATTTTTATGATTTTAGGGGTTTAAAGGGTTTTTAGAGTTTTTAGTGGTTTTATTGTTTTTTAGGGTTTTTAAGGTTTTTAGGTGGTTTTATGGGTTTCAGTGGTTTTTCTGAGTTTTCAGGTTTTTTTCTGTTTTCATGGATTTTTAGGGGTTTTTAGGATTTTTATGGGTTTTTGGGTTTGTAAGGATTTTGAGGGTTTTTAAATTTTTTTAGGGGTTTTATGGTATATCTAGTGGTTTAGGGTCTTTTAGGTTTTGAGGTTTTTTTTTCTTCAGTTTTTTAGTGTTTTTAAGGTTATTTATAATTTTTCAACATTTTAGGGGCTTAAATGGTTTTTAGAGTTTTTAGTGGTTTTTAGGGTTTTTGTGGGTTTTTTAAAGGTTTTTATGGGTTTTATGGTTTTCAGGGTTTTTAGTGTTTTTTATGTTTTCATATATATTTAGGAGTTTTTAAGGTTTTTATGGTTTTCAGGGGTTTTTAGGGATTTTGAGGGTTTTTAGGATTTTTCAAGGGTTTTTAGGATTTTAGGGTCCTTAAGGGGTTTAAGGTTTTTTTTGAGTTTTTATGGATTTAAAGGGTTTTTTGATTTTTTTAAATTTTTAGGGGTTTTAAGGGCTTTTAGAGTTTTTAGTGGGTTTTATGGGTTTTATTGGTTTTTTGGATTTTTTAGGGTTTTTATAGGTTTTTGGTTGTTTATATAGTTTTAGGGGGATTTTAGGGTTTTAAGGATTTTTTACGTTTTAATGGAATTTTTATGGATCTTTAGGATTTTTATGGTTTTTAGGATTTTTAGTGGTTTAGGGATTTTTTAGGGTTTTTAGTGTTTTTCGGGGTTTTAGGGGTTTTCTAGGATTTTAGGGTCTTTTTTCTTTTTTATTGAGTTTTTTAAGGTTTTGAATGTTTTTAAGAGTTTTTAAAGTTATTAGGGGTTTAAGGGTTTTTATAGTTTTTATTGTTTTAGGGTTTTTTTTTGTTTTTTCAATGTTTTTTAAAGGTTTTTAGGGATTTTTATGGCTTTCAGGTGTTTTTTCATTGTTTTAAGGTTTTTTACATTTTCATGGAGTTGTATGAGTTTTAGGATTTTAATGGTTTTTAGGTTTTTTAGGGGTTTTAGGGATTTTGAGGGTTTTTAGTGGTTTTCATGGGGTTTAGTTATTTTCAGGTTTTCTTACGGTCTTTTGGGATTTTAAGGTTTTTTTGATTTTTTCGAGTTTTATGGGTTTTTCGAGTTTTTTAGGGGTTTTAAGGGTTTTTAGAGTTTTTAGTGGTTGTTTAGGGTTTTTATGGGGTTTTAGGCTTTTATGGTTTTTAGTGGGTTTTATGGCATTCATGGGTTGTTTAGGGTTTTTTTTCGTTTTCATTGACTACTAGTTTTTTTTAGGATTTTTATGGTTTTTATGGTTTTAGGGATTTTGATGGTTTTTGGGTCTTTCCGGGGTTTTTAGGGTTTTTCAAGGTTTTTAGTGTCTTATAAGGGTTTTTAGGCTTTTTGAGTTTTCTAGGATTTTTAATGTTTTTTAGAGTTTTTTAACCTTTTTTGGAGTTAAAAAGGTTTTTAGAGTTTTTAGTGTATTTTTTTTGGTTTTTAGTGGTTTTTAAGGTGTTTGGGGGTTCTTATGTTTTTCAAGTGGATTTCAGTGTTTTTCGGATTTTTAAGTTTTCATGGATTTTTTGGGGACTTTTTGGATTTTTATGGTTTTTATGGTTTTTAGGGTTTTTAGGGAGTTTGAGGTTTCAAGGTTTTTTAGGGGTTTTCAAGGGTTTTAGGGTATTTTTGTGTTGTTATGGGTTTTTTAGTTTTTTAGGGCTTTTATGGTTTTTAGAGTTTTTATAGTTTAAGGGTTTTAAGGAGTTTTAGAGTTTTAATGGGGTTTTAGGGTTTTTTGGGGTTTTAGGGTTTTCTAAGGTTTTTAAGGGTTTTTTTGGTTTTAATGGGTTTTAGGGTTTTAATGAGTTTTTAGGGTCTTTTGGGTTTTTAGGGGTTTAATGGTTTTTTAGACTTTTTTAGCATTTTTAGGAGTTTTAGGGGTTTTTAGAGTTTTCAGTGGTTTGTTAGGGTTTATGGGTTATTATGATTTTCAGTGGGGTTTTACAGTATTTTGAGGTTTTTTTATGTTTTCGTAGATTTTTCAGGGTTTTAGAATTTTTATTGTTTTTATGGTTTTTTGGGTTTTTAGGGATTTTGAGGGTTTTTATAGTTGTTTAGGGGTTTTTAGGGTTTTATGGGTTTTTCAGGGTTTTAGGGTCTTTTGGGTTTTAGGGTTTTTTTCAATCTTTAGAGCTTTTAAGGTTTTTTATAGTTTTATACTGATATAGGAGTTTAAAGGATTTTTAGAGTTGTAGTGGTTTTTAGGGTTTTAAAGGGATTTTAAGGTTTTTTAATGTTTTTAGGGGTCTTTGTGGCTTGATGATTTTCCATGGTTTTTGGGGTTTTTTACATTTTCTTGGATTTTTAAGGTTTTTTTTATATTTTTTATGAATTTTAGTGTTTTTAGGGTTTTTGAGGGTTTTTAGGGATTTTAATGGGTTTTAGGGTTTTTAGGGGTTATCGTGGATTTTAGGGGCATTTTGGGGTTTTAGAGTTTTTTTGAGTTAATAGGGGAATTTATGGATTTTAGGGGTTTTAAGGGTTTTTAGATTTTCTTAGTGGGTTTTATGGCTTTTATGGGATTTTAGCGGTTTTCTGGTTTTCTGGAGTTTTTATGGTTTTTTACATTTTCATGGATATTTATGGGTTTTATATGATTTTTATGGTTTTTAAAGGTTTTAGGGACTTTGAGGGGTTTTAGAGTTTTTCGGGGGGTTTTAGAGTATTTTGGATTTTTTAGAGTTTTTAGTGTCTTTTTGGATGTTTAGGATTTTTTGAGCTTTTAGGGCTCTTTAGAGTTTTTTTAACATTTTAGTGTTTTAAGGTTTTTTAGTTTTTTTAGTGTTTTTAATGTTTTTATTGGTTTTTTAATATTTTTAGGGGTTTTTATGGTTTTCATGAGTTTTTATGGGTTTTTAGGGCTTTTTACATTTTCTTGGGTTTTTAGGGTTTTTTTTGTTTTTATGGGTTTTTTAGTGTTTTTAAGGGTTTTTATGGTTTTTCAGGTGGTTTTAGGATTTTAAGGGTTTTTTTATAGGGTTTTTAGGGTTTTTAGATGTTTTTAACAATCTTAGGCGTTTTAAGGGTTTTTTGAATTTTTAGTCGTATCTTTGGATATTTTTTGGGTTTTTAGGGTTTTTAACATTTTTAGGTGTTTTATGGATTTTACGTATTTTTCATGTTTTTTAGGGTTTTTTTACGTTTTCATAAGCTTGTTGGGTTTTTTGGTTTTTTATGTTTTATAAGATTTTTAGGGATTTTGAGGGGTTTTAGGGTTTTTAAGGGTTTTTTTGGGTTGTTATGGGTTTTCAAGGTTTTTAGCGTGTTTTGGGTTTTTCAGGGTTTTTTTTGACTTTCTAAGGGTTTTTTTGGTTCTTAGAGTATTTTTAACATTTTTTGGGGTTTTAAGTATTTTTAGAGTTTTTAGTTTTCTTTTAGGGTTTTAGGGTTTTTGATGGTTTTCAAAGGTTTTTCAGGGTTTTTTAGAGGTTTTTAGGGATTGAAGATATTTTGAGGGTTTTTAGGGTTTTGAAGGGTTTTATGGGTTTTTGGGGGTTTTAGGGTTTTTAGGGTTTTTAGGGTTTTTTAGTTTTTTAGGGTTTTAAAGGTTTTTTGTTTTTTATAATTTTTAGTGGTTTGAATGGTTTCTAGAGTTTTTATCATTTTAGGGATTTTTAAGGTTTCTAGGGTTTTTAATGTTTTTAGGGGTTTTATGGTTTTTGTTGGACCCTCTCTGATATACTGATTTTCATAATCACAAATAATGTCAATATACAAATTCTATTATCTCTAAGTAATTCATTTATGTCATACTGTACAATACATTTCAATAAGTCAATAAAGAATATTTATGCTTCAATATGTTTACAAGTGTATATTTACATGTATTTATGGATGTCACTTAATCTGGTTATGTTCTGTGTAAGGCAGACACTTTATGAGTTTCTCGCAGTCCCTAGCACTGTTAGTTCTGATGACTCACTGATGGAAAACACACTGATGGTCGACACACCGATGAACGACACACTGATGATCAACACACCGATGGACGACACATTGATTATCGACACACTGATGGAGGACACACCGATGATCGACTCACCGATGGATGATTCATCGATGAACGACTCACCGACGGGCGACAGACTGATAGCATAAATGGCTCACCGACGGGCGAAAGACTGATAGCATAAACGACCCACCAATACTCTGAGTCACCGATACCGATGGAAATAACTCACCGATACTCGGAGTCAATAATGCTGACAGGCCGATGCCGACAGACCGATGCTAACAGACTGATGCAAATGAGTCACCGATACTTATGACTCACCGATAGTCATAAAAACTATTTCAAATTTATTAAATTCAAATTTACTTCTAACAGTCGTATTTAGACAAATTAATGTTTCTGACATTATTTAATTTTTTCTGTAGGACTATCCGTAGACAGTATGAGGTACATGCACGTGGGGAGATCTTCATGCCTACTAGACCTTGAAGTATAAAAGTATTGCATGCTAAACCATGCAGCAACGATATATACATAATAGAAGAATGTGAAAAATTGTGAAAATAGAATAACTGGAATTCTAAGAACTCAAAGCTAGTGTACACAAGGAGTTCAGTAAGACAAGCAAGAATGTGCTGAATTTCTTTGAACTTCCTAACATTGAAGAGCTGAACTTTTCACACCTGGAAGCTAGAGTATAGAGGCTGTGATACTCTGTTCTGAGTCCATCATCCAGAAGAGAACACAAATATCATTTTCTTGACTTCAATCTAGTCTAGAGCTTCACTTCATAACACACAGAAATTTCTAAACTCTATTATTCATTTATAACTCAGTTGTGATCTTGTGTTTACATTTTTTATCAGTGTTGTGTATCTATTTGTTTCACACACACTATTTCATGTTCATAACTAGAGGATACTCAATATCCTTACACTCACTCTCTTTTTACTCATGTATCCCACGTAGAATAGTGGAAGAGATCAAGTGTGATTTGTTTGTTGTTTTTCCCACGAATAACTGTGGTAGAGGTCAAGTGTGACCTGGACAACCTTGTGTGCTCTTGTGAACCCCATTCCAGGGTGTGGATCCAAAAAATTATTAATATAAACTTCTTGGCGGTAGGTGATCACCAAGTGAATAGGACTAACTCCCAGCTTGAGACTGAACCTCTTGTTTTTATCAACTGTGTATTTGTCTTTTAGTTTAATTTGATCTGTGTTTATTTCATTTCAAATAAAACTAAATTGAACTTTGATAGTTAGTTTAGCAAGTGTTTATATCTTTTTTGAATTAGTAGATTAGTTTCAAATGTTTGACTAATCTTTAGATTGGTAAATTTGAGAACTAATCAATCTTCTGAGAAATTAATTGAACATTCAGGACTTTTATAAATTCACTACAAATTGACTTTGATTATATTTTAATTGGGGGATATCTTTCACAGAAACTTTTTTAACATAAATTTTTATAGGTACTCAATTCACCCCCCCCCCCCCTTGAGTAATCTACTTCGACCAACATTTTTCATGGGATTTTTAGGGTTTTTATGATTTTTTATGTTTTCATGTATTTTTAGGGGGTTTTTGGATTTTTATGGTTTTTTGGGGTTTTAGGGTTTTTAGGGATTTTGGGGTGTTTGGGGTTTTTCAAGGTTTTTTATTGTTTTTTAGGGTTTTTAGGGTCTTTAGGGTTTTAGGGTGTTTTGAGTGTTTTAAGGTTTTTAATGTTTTTATAGTTTTTAACCTTTTTAGGGTTTTTAGAGTTTTTAGTGGGTTTTAGGATATTTTGGGTTTTTAGGCTTTTTAAGGTTTTAGGGGGTTTTATGGGTTTCAAGGGTATTTCATCCTCTATAGGGTTTTTAGTTTCTTCATGGATTTCTAGAAGTTTTAGGGGTTTAAAGGGTTTTATGGGTTTTCAAGGGTTTTTAGGGGTTTTAGGGGTTTTTAGGGTTTTCAGGTTCATTTTGTATTTTTAGGATTTTTTGAGCTTTTTAGGGATTTTAAGGGGTTTTGGAGTTTTTGGTGGTTTTTTAGGATTTTTATGGGTTGGGGGTTAAGGTTTTCAGGGTTTTTTATGGTTTTCACGAGGTTTTTCATGGTTTTTAGGGTTTTTTTATGTTTTCTTGGATTTTTAGGGGGGGTTTAGGGTTTTTATGGTTTTTAGGGATTTTAAGGGTTTTTATTGATCTTGAGGGGTTTCAATATTTTTTCAATGTTTTTTTGGGTTTTTAGGGTTTTTCTAGGTTTTTAGGGGCTTTGGGGGGTTATAGTGTTTTATTGCGTTTTTTAGGGATTTTAAGGGTTTTAGCGTATTTTAACGTTTTAGGGGTTTTTCGGGTTTTTAGAGTTTTTAGTTTTTTTTAGGGTTTTTAGGTTTTTAAGGTATTTAGGGCGAAGAAGACGCAGGACCAGGCTATTATTGGTCCCCCAAAATTTATTAGAAAAAAGTATAAGTATACAAGGAAGAGGAGAAGTCAAATGACCCAACCCAAAGGGAGTTACATGTTATATAGTTCAATATCCCCACCACCGTCATTGTAAGAAGCTGCGGTGTAAGGGTCTTCATCAGCACCATATCCGGAGTCCGCATCAGTATTCGCCGACTCCCATTCAGATTTATGTTTCTTGAATAAGACAATGTAGTTTCCTCTGAGCCTTTTCTGCTCTTCATTTAGCTACACCTTAGCAGGTCGCCCTCCCCTATCAGAATCATTTTTCTTTGTAGCTTTGGAGGAGGCTCTGGTGGACACTGTCTTTGGAAAACTGAAGTAGTCTTTCCTTGGCTTCCTCTTTTGGGGGTCTGATGTGATGCCTACAGATTTATTTTCCTTCCCATACAAAATGGTCTCCTCTATCAAAGCTCTCTCCTTAATGATCATAGCCATGTTATAGCTCATCCGGCTACCCTCCTCCCGGAAAAGACTTTCATTTTTGGGGATGTAGGGGTTTTAATTTTTTTCAATGGATTTTTTAGTGTTTTTAGGGGTTTTTTGTATTTTTATGGTTTTGGGGGGGGGGGGTTGGTTTTTTTGGGTCTTTTTGGATTTTTAGGGGTTTCTTGAGTTTTTAGTGTTTTAAGGGTTTTAAGAGTTTTAATGTTTATAGGGGTTTAAAGGGATTTTATAGTTTAGTGGGTGTTTATGATTTTTGGGTTTTAGTGTTTTTAATTTTTTTAAGGGTTTTTATTGATTTTAGGGGGTTTTTAATGTTTTCAGGGTTTTTTTTATGTTTTCACAGATGTTTAGGGTTTTTTTTTTGATTTTTATGGTTTTAGGGTTTTTTAGGGATTTTAGGGATTTTGTGGGATTTTAGGGTTTTTTAGGGTTTTTAGGATTTTAGGGAATTTCAGGGTTTTTTAGATCCTTTTTGGTTTTTAGAGTTTTTTTGAGTTTTTAGGGATTTTAAGGTTTCTTAGAGTTTTTTAACATTTTTGGGAGTTTTAAATGTTTTTAGATTTTTTAGTGGTTTATAAGGTTTTTATGGGTTTTTAGGATTTTTATGGTTTTTAGATATTTTTAAGGGTCTTTTAAGGTTTTTTTATGTTTTCATGGAATTTTAATGGTTTTTAGGATTTTTGTGGGACTTCGAGTTTTTAGGGTTTCTATGGAATTTGAGGTTTTTTTCGGTTTTTTTTGGTTTTCTAGAGGTTTTTAGGGTTTTAGTGTTTTTTAGGGTTTTTATGCTCTTTTAGGTTTTTAGGGTATTTTTGAGTGCTTAGGGTTTCAATGGTTTTTTTATAGTTTTTTAATATTTTTTGTGGTTTTAAAGGTTTTTAATGTTTTAGTGGGTTTTAAGGTTTTTAGGGGTTTTATGGTTTTTAGGGTTTTAGGGTTTTTTATATTTTCATTAATTTTTAGGGTTTTTTTAATATTTTTATGGTTTTTTGGGTTTTTTAGTTTTTTAGGGATTTTGAGAGTTTTTAGGGGTTTTCATGGGTTTTAGGATTTTGAGGGTTTTTAGGGTCTTTTAAGGGTTTTTTGTTTTTTTTTGGAATTTTTTAGGTTTCTTTATGGTTTTTAAGAGTTTTTTTACGTTTTAATGGTTTTAAGGGTTTTTAGTGTTTTAGGGTCTCTAGGGGGTTATGGGTTTTAAGGTTTTTTTAATGTTTTTAGGGTTTTATGGTTTTTAGGGTTTTTTAGTGTTTTATAAGTTTTCATGGATTTCAGGGGTTTTTAGGATTTTTTTGGTTTTTAGGGTTTTAGGGTTTTTAGATATTTTGATGGGTTTTATTGTTTTTTAGGGATTTTAGTTTTTTAGGGTTTTAGGGTCCTTTTGGGTTTTTAGGGGGTTTTTGAGTTTTTTTAGGGTTTTTATTGTTTTTTAGAGTTTTTAACGTTTTTAGGGATTTTGAGGGGTTTATAGATTTTAGTTGGTTTTAGGATTTTTTTTTCTTATTTTTTAGGTGTTTTTAAGGTTTTTTGGGGTTTTGATGGTTTTCAAAAGTTTTTCAAGGTTTTTGATGTTTTTTACGATTTCGTGGATTTTTAGGGTTTTGTCAGATTTTTATGGTTTTTAACTATTTTGAGGGGGTTTGGGGGGGTTTTAACTATTTTGAGGGGTTTTAGGGTTTTCAAGGGTTTTAGGAATTATAGGGATTTTTAAGGATTTTCATGGAATTTTTGGGTTTTTAGTATTTTTTGAGTTTCTTAGGGTTTTTAATGTTTTATCGTTTTTTTAACATTTTTATGGGTTTAAACGGTTTTTAGAGTTTTTAGAGTTTTTAGTGGTTTTTAGTGGTTTTTTGGGGTTTTAAGGTTTTCAGGGGGTTTTCAAGGTTTTTATGTCTTTTTATGTTTTCATGTATTTTTAGGGGGGGGGGGGTTATGATTTTTATGGTATTTATGGTCTTTTAGGGTTTTTAGGAATTTTTAGGGGTTTAAGGGGTTCTCAGGGTTTAAGGGTCTTTAGGGTTTTTAGTGTTTTTGTGAGTTTTTAGGGTTTTAAGATTTGTTAACAAATTTTAATTTTTTTCGGGGTTTAAGTGTTTTTAGATTTTCTAGTGGGTTTTTGGAGGTATTATGGGTTTTTAGTGTTTTTAAGGTTTTTAGGTGTTTTATGGTTTTCATGTGATTTTTTGGTTTTTTATGTTTTCATGGATTTCTTGGGGTTTTTATGACTTTTTATGGGTTTTAAGGTTTTTTAGGGCAAGGATGATGCGAGAGTCGGGCTATTCCCGGCCCCCCCAAATTTATTAAGAAGAAAAAAGACACAGAAGACAAGGGAGGGGAGGGGTCAAACGACCCACACCCAAAAACCCTTCATAGTAAAAGACCCCAAAAAAAGAAAAATCAAAAAAGAAAACAAAAACGGAGAAAAAGACACAAAAACAAAACACAACAGCAGCGTCCACACATCTTGTCCAGCCATCACCAGCATCAAGCACCAATACCAAACATCACAGCCAAGCAGCGTCCACACATCCTGTCCAGCCAACACCAGCATCCAACACCAATACCAAACATCACAGCCACGTAGCAGAAACAACATGTCCAATCCAACCAACCCCAGCAACCAACAGCCCCAGCTCCGACGTCACAGCAAATCACAACAAGCAGCATCAAACCACAACAAAAACCGCAGACCACAGCAGTCATCATCATCTTCCAGCACTCAGCAACAAACAACCAGCAGTCATCAATCCCACTCTACTGCGATATGTCCCTGACCCTGGACACTACCACCAGCACGATCCCAAAGCCTCCACAAATACCAGCATACGAGACCAAAGTGGGGTCCGGTACATTGGGAAGGGCGGCCAAAGCAGCGGTGGGTGTTCGAGTCAATGACACACCATCAGGGAGAGTAGCCTCATCATACAGCCAGCCCCTCAGACAGGACCAATAGCAAATCATCCAGTCACCACAACCACAACAAGCAACAACATAAACCATCAGCACCAAGCCAAAAGCATCACCTCCCATCCAAGCAGCATTCCAACAGCCACCAATACACAGCATTCACAGACAAACACATTTCCTCAAAACCAAAAACAACAACTCGCCAAGGATCACACCCAGACCAGCCATCACCACAAACCGGCAAATCAAACAAGACCAGGTATTCCGACCAGAACCAGCATCAGCAGCATGAAACAAATATGGAGCCAGGGAGCCAGAACGGAACAGCAGAAGCGCAAAACACAGACAAAATCACACCCAAGCATAGAACGGACCTGTAACAGCATCAATCCACCACGAGTGGGTATATTTGTTCTTGAAACTGCAAGATTCTACCAGATCTGGATAGATCTGGACTATCTTCTTTGAAGGTGCCACAAACCGCCAAGCCACAGGTCGTCGAACCAGAAGATGAAGATGCCACCACCCACCGAGGATGACTCCGCGTCTTCTGCACCGAACCGCCACCACAACTTCAACCCCGATCCAGAGTGACCTGACACCATGGGAACGCCAGCAGGACAACTCTAGAACCTCTGAGATCTGGTCCTCAGCAGCAAACCAAATCCTTCGCCTTGAAAACTCGAGCTGAGCCATCAACTTCCAATAACAACAAAGAGCATCACGCAAAATCGCCTGCCTCCTAAGAAGAGACCCAGATCTGAGGTCAACGAAATGGATCACCAAAGTAAACAACTTCTTCCTCTTCGAAAGATCAAAGCCACAACCCACCAATCGCCAAAACCACAACATCATCCGCCATAGACCTTCACCACCAAGGGACAGACGACCTCGCCAAAGCCCCGCCGAAGGAGACCGAGGAGGGTGAGCAGGGTGAAAGGGACGACGGCGCCGTGGAGCCCTAGCGCGGGGAGAGAGAAAACCAAGAGAGACAAGATCCATCCTTCTCTTAAGGTTTTTAGGGTTTTTATATATTTTGAGGGTTTTAAAGTGTTTTTATAGGTTTTAGGGTTTTCATGATTTTTAGGTTATTTTTTGGTTTTTGGGGTTTTTCAGTTTTTTAGGGTTTTTAATTTTTTTCAGTGTTTATTAACATTTTTAGGGGTTGTAAGGGTTTTTAGAGTTTTTATTGTTTTTTAGAGTTTTTATGGGTTTTAATGGTTTTTTTATTGTTTTTTGGGGTTTTAATGATTTTTTATGGATTTTATGGTTTTTTACGTTTTCATGAATTTTTAGGGTTTTTTCCGGATTTTTATGGTTTTGGGGTCTTAGTGTTGTTAGTGATTTTGAGAATTTTTAGGGGTTTTAAAGGGTTTTTAGGGTTTTTATTGGTTTTTAGGGTCTTTTGGGTTTTTAGGTTTTTTTGGATTTTTCAGGGATTTTATGCATTTTTAGAGTCTTTTAAAGTTTAGGGTTTAAAGGGATTATGAGTTTTTTGTGTTCTTTAAAGGGTTTTATGGTATTTTAATATTTTAGGGGTTTTATGGTTTTCAAGGGGTTTTCACGGTTTTAGGGTTTTTTATATTTTCATGGATTTTTAGGGGTTTTTTATGATTTTTATGGTTTTTTTTGGTTTTTTAATTTTTAGTTTTTTTTTAATTTTTTTAACATTTTTTGGGGTTTAAAGGTTTTTTAGAGTTTTTAGTAGGTTTTTAGGGGTTTTATGGGTTTTTAAGTTTTTTAAGGTTTTTAGGTGTTTTTATGGTTTTTAAGGGGTTTTTAGGCTTTTTAGGGGGTTTTACATTATCGTGGACTTTTAGGGGTATTTAGGGCTTTTATGGGGTTTAGGGTTTTTTTTCTGGATTTTAGGGATTTCTAGGGGTTTTGGGGGGTTTTAAGGTTTTTAAGGATTTTCATAGTTTTTAGGGTTTTACAGGTTTTTAGAGTTTTTTAAAGTTTTTAGGGGTGTTATTGATTTTTAGAGTTTTTAGTAGTTTTTAGGGTTTTTTCATTTTTTGGGGTTTAAAATTTTTTTCAGGGGTTTTTTTCGGGATCTTAGGGGTTTTTATGTTTACTGAGATTTTTATGGGTTTTTAGGACTTTTATGACTTTTAGGGGGGTTTTAGGGTTTTTTGGGATATTGATGGTTTCTATTGTTTTTAGGGGTTTTTATGGTTTTCAGGGGGCTTATGGGTTTTTAGGGGTTTTTTAGGATTTTAATGGTTTTAGGGTTTTTTGGGTATTTATTAATTTTGATGGCTTTTAAGGGGTTTTTGGGTTTTTTTTGGGGTTTTCATGCTTTTTAGGGTCCTTTGGGTTTTTAGTAATTTTTTGAGTTTTAGTGGGTTTTTTGGGGTTTTTTGGGTTTATAGGTTGTTTTATGGGTTTTGGGGGTTTTTAGAGTTTTTAGGGGTTTATGGTTTTTAGGGTTCTTTTGGGTTAGGTTTTTTTACGTTTTCAAAGATCTTTAGGGGTTTTAGGGATTTTGATATATTTAGGTATTTTGATAGTTTTTAGGGATTTCATGGTGTTTTTAGAGGGTTTTGGGTCTTTTTATGTTTTTTTTCAGTTTTTTTGAGTTTTTAGGGTTTTTAAGGTTTTGATAGTTTTTAATGTTTTAGGGGTTTAAAAGGGTTTTTAGAGTTTTTATTGGTTTCTAGGGTTTTAATGGTTTTTTATATTTTGTTAATGTTTTATGGTGGTTTTATTGTTTGATCTGGGGGGGTTAGGGTTTTTTACATATTTATGGATTTTTAGGGGGGGTTTTAGGATTTCTATGGTTTTTAGGTTTTTTAAAAAAAATTAGGGGTTTTAAGGATTTTCATGGGTTTTAAAGTTTTTTCTGGGTTTTTAGGGTTTTTAGGGTCTTTTTAGGGGGATTGGGTTTTTTTGAGTTTTTAGGGTCTTTTTAGGGGGATTGGTTTTTTTTTGAGTTTTTAGGGGTTTTATGGTTTTTTGTAGTTTTTCGTAAAATTTTTTGACTTTAAGGGTTTTTAGAGTTTTTAGATTTTTTGTATGTTTTTTATGGTTTTTATGATTTTTTATTATTTTTAGGGGATTTTATGGTTTTCAGGGCTATTATCGGGTTTCTAGGTTTTTTGACGTTTTCAAAGATTTTTAGGGGTTTTTTAGAATTTTTATGAGTTTTTGGGTTTTTTTAGGATTTTTAGGGATTTTGAGGGTTTTTAGGGGTTTTCAAGGTTTTTAAAATTTTTAGTGGGTTTTTAGGGTCCTTATCGATTTTAGGGTTTTTATGGTTTTAATGGGTTTTTATGTTTTTAGGGGATTTTCAGGGGGTTTTGAGGGTTTTTTTATGTTTTTATTTATTTTTAGGGGATTTTTAAGGTTTTTAGGGTTTTTTAATATTTTGATGGTTTTTTGTGATTTTCATGGTTTTCAGGGGTTTTAGGGTTTTTTAGGGTTTTAGGTTCTTTTTGTGTTTTTCAGGTTTTTTGAGTTATTAGGGTTTATAAGTTTTTCTTTGGATTTTTAATGTGTTTAGGGGTTTAAAGAGTTTTTAGAGATTTTAATGGTTTTTTGGGGTTTTTTACGGTTTTTAGGGTTTTTATGGTTTTTGAGGGTCTTTCAGGGGTTTTATGGATTTTTTACATTTTAATGTATTTTTTGGGGATTTTTAAGATTTTTATAATTTTTAGTGTTTTAGGGGTTTTAGGGATTTTGAGGGGTTTGGGGGTTTTAGGGGTTTTAGGGGTTTTAGGGGTTTTCAAGGTTTTTAGGGTCTTTTTAGGTTTTAGGCTTTCTTGAGTTTTTTGGGTTTTGTGGGTTTTTAGAGCTTTTTAATGTTTTTAGTGGTAATTAGAGTTTTTAGACTTTTTGTGGGTATTTTTGGTTTTTATGTGATTTTAGAGTTTTTTATGGTTTTAAAGGTTTTAATGATTTTTAGGGGTTTTCATAGTTTTTTTGGTTTTTTATGTTTTCAAGGATTTTTAGGGGGTTTAGGATTCTTATGGTTTTTTATGTTCTTAGGGAATTTTAGTGTTTTTAGGGTTTTCCAGGGGTTTTTACAATTTTTATAGGTTTTTAGGGTTCTCGGTGTCTTTTTTTATTTTTATATGTATTTTTTTATTTTTTAGTGTTTTCAAGGTTTTTTGGAGTTTTTAAAGGTTTTTTGGGGTTTTATGGATTTTTAGAGTTTTTAGTGGTTTTTAGGGTTTTTATGGGTTTTAGGGATTTTTAAGGTGTTTAGGGGTTTTATGGTTTTTAGGGGTGTTTCTGGGTTTTTAGGGTTTTTTACGTTTTCATTGATTTATGGGGTTTTTAGGATTTTTATGATTTTTCGGGTTTTAGGGATTTTGTGGGGTTTTAGGGGGTTTCAGAGGTTTTTAGGCTTTTTTTAAATTTTTTTAGGGTTTTATGGTTTTTTAGAGTTCTTTAACATTTCTAGGGGTTTGAGGGTTTTTAGTGTTTTTGGTGGGGTTTTAGGGTTTTTTTGTGCTTTTTAGGTTTTTTAGGTTTTAGGGGTTTTTATGGTTTTCAGGGGTTTTTAGTGTTTTTAGGGTTTTTTATGTTTTCATTGATTTTTATGGTCTTTTTTGGGGTTTTAGTGTTTTTAGATATTTTATGGGCTTTTGGGGGGGGGGGGTTAGGGGTTTTTAGGGTTTTTAAGGGATTTAGGGTATTTTGGTGTTTTTTTTCTTTAGTTTTTTATAGTTTTTAAGGTATTTTAGAGTTTTTAAATGTATTTAAGTATTTTTAGAATTTTTGTTGGCTTTTAGAGTTTTTAGGTGTTTTAATGGTTTTAGGGGGTTTTTAGTGTTTTAGGGTTTTTCACATTTTCATAGATTTTTGGGGGGTTTTAGAATTTTCAAGGATTAAAGGTTTTTATGATTTTCAGGGGTTTTCACAGTTTTTTTGGTTTTTTATGTTTTCAAGGATTTTTAGGGGGATTAGGATTTTTATTGTTTTTTACGTTCTTAGGGAATTTTTAGTGTTTTTACGGTTTTCCAGGGGTTTTTACAATTTTTATAGGTTTTTAGGGTTCTCGTTGTCTTTTTTTTCTTTTTAAATGCATTTTTTTTATTTTTTAGTGTTTTTAAGGGTTTTTTGGAGTTTTTAAAGTTTTTTTGGGGTTTTATGGATTTTTTGAGTTTTTAGTGGTTTTTAGGGTTTTTATGGGTTTTAGGGATTTTTAAGGTGTTTAGGGGTTTTCTGGTTTTTAGGGGTGTTTCTGGGTTTTTAGGGTTTTTTACGTTTTCATTGATTTATGGGGTTTTTAGGATTTTTATGATTTTTAGGGTTTTAGGGATTTTGTTGGTTTTTAGGGGGGTTTCAGAGGTTTTTAGGATTTTTTTTATTTTTTTAGGTTTTTTTGGTTTTTTAGAGTTATTTAACATTTCTAGGGGTTTGAGTGTTTTTAGTGTTTTTGGTGGGGTTTTAGGGTTTTTTTGGGCTTTTTAGGTTTTTTAGGTTTTATGGGTTTTTATGGTTTTCAGGGGTTTTTAGTGTTTTTAGGGTTTTTTATGTTTTCATTGATTTTTATGGTCTTTTTTGGGGTTTTAGTGTTTTTAGATATTTTATGGGCTTTGGGGGGGGGGGTTAGGGGTTTTTAGGGTTTTTAAGGGATTTAGGGTATTTTGGGGTTTTTGTTTTCTTTAGTTTTTTCTAGTTTTAAGGTATTTTAGAGTTTATAATGTATTTAAGTGTTTTTAGAATTTTTGTTGGCTTTTAGAGTTTTTAGGTGTTTTAATGGTTTTAGGGGGTTTTTAGTGTTTTAGGGTTTTTCACATTTTCATAGAATTTTTGGGGGGTTTTAGAATTTTCAAGGATTTTAGGATTTTTAGATATTTTGAGGGGTTTTAGGGTTTCTTAGGGGGGTTTTAGGGTTTTTAGTTTTTTTTAGGGTTTTTTACTTTTACATAGATTTTTAGGGTTTTTTTGTAATTTTTATGGTTTTTAGGGTTTTTAGAGATTTTGAAGGTTTTTAGGGATTTTATGGGGTTTTGAGGTTTTAGGGTTATTTGAATTTTTAGGGTTTTTAGGGTTATTTTCAGTTTTTAGTTATTTTGGGGGTTTTATGGTTTTTTGGGGTTTTTCAGGGTTTTTTTTTTATTTTCATGGATTTTGGGGCTTTTAGGCTTTTTTATCATTTTTAGTGTTTTATAGTGGTTTTAGAGATTTTGATGGTTTTTAGGGTTTTTAGAGGATTTTAAGCCTTTTTTGATTTTTAGGTTTTTTTGTTTTTTTTGGGTTTTTAAGGGTTTTAGTGTTTTTTAACATTTTAGGGGTTTTAGGGGTTTTATGGGTTTTAAGGTTTTTATGGGATTTCATGGTTTTAACATGTTTTTCAAGTTTTTTAGAGTTTTTTTATGTTTTCACGGATTTTTATTATTTTTAGGGTTTTTCAGGGTTTTAGGGATTTTGAGGGTTTTATGTTTTTTCAGGGGTTTTTAGGTTTTTAGGGGTTTTTAGGGTATTTTTGGGTTTTTTTTGAGTTTTTTAGGATTTTTTTGGTTTTTAGAATTTTTTAAAGTTTTTTGGGGTTATAAGGGTTTTAGTTTTTTAGTGATTTTTTAGGTTTTTTGTGGGTTTTTAATGTTTTAATGTCTTGACAGTTATTATGGTTTTCCGGGGGTTTTTCAGGGTATTTATGGTCTTTTATGTTTTCATTTATTTTTAAGGGTTTTTAGGATTCTTATGGTTTTTAATGAATTTTGAGGGGTTTTAGGGGTTTTTAGGGGTTTGAGGGTTTTTACAGTTTTTAGTGTGTTTTTAGGGTTTTTATGGGTTTTTGGGGTTTTTTGGTTTTTAACTATTTTTATGGTTTTTAGTGGGTTTTTAGGGTCTTTTGGGTTTTTTTCACTTTCTTGGATTTTTAGGGGCCTTTTAGGATATTTAATGTTTTTGGTTTTTTAGGGTTTTTTAGAGTTTTTTTTTATTTTGTGGTTTTTTTGGGTATTTTATGGGTTGTTAGTGTTTTTCGTGTTTTTCTGGGGTTTTAGGATCTTTTCGGTTTTTAGGGGTTTTATGAATTTTTAGGGGTTTTAAGCTTTTTTAGAGTTTTTAAACATTTTTAGGGGTTGTAGAGGTTTTATAATTTTTATTGGGTTTTTTGGGTTTTTATGATTTTTTAAGGTTTTTATGTGTTTTAGGGTTTTTAGGTTTTTTAGGGGTGTTTTGTTTTCTGGAGTTTTCAGGATTTTTAGTCTTTTTTACATTTTTAGGTATTTTTGGGGGGTTTTAGGATTTTTATAGTTTTTAGATATTTTTAAGGGTTTTAAGGACTTTGAGGGTTATTAGGGGTTTTAGGGTCTTTTTGGGTTTTTAGGAATCTTTTTGAGTTTTTAGGGTTTTTAAGGTATTTAGAGTTTTTTATAGTTTTTTGGGGTTTTAAGTGCTTTTAGAGTTTTTAGTGGTTTTTTTTGGGTTTTTAGGGTTTTAAAAGGTTTTCATATGTTTTTATGGTTTTAAGGGGGTTTGGGGGGTTTTATGGTTTTTTACATTTTCAAGGATATTTAGTGGGTTTTTAGGATTTTTTTTTTTGTTTTTGTAGTTTTTTAGGGGTTTTAGGGATTTAGAGGGTTTTAGATTTTTTCAGGGATTTTAGGGTTTTTTGGGGTGTTCAGGGTTTTTAGTGTCTTTTCGGTTTTTTTTTGAGTTTTTTTAGGGTTTTTAATTTTTTTTATAGTTTTTATCATTTTTAGGGGTTTTAAGGATTTTTAGAGTTTTTAGTAGTTTTTCGGGTTTTAAGTATTTTTAGTTTTTTTTGGTTTTGGGGGTTTTACGGTTTTAAGGGGTTTATAAGGGTTTTTTACATTTTCGTTAATTTTTTTCTGGTTTTTGAGGATTTTTATGGTTTTTTGGGTTTTGGGGGCGTTTTAAAGGATTTTGAGGGGTTTTGGTTTTTCCGGTGGTTTTTAGTGTTTTTAGGATTTTTAGGGTCTTTTTGGATTTTTGGGTTTTATTTGAGTTTTTTAGGGTTTCTAAATTTCTATAGAGTTTTTAACGTTTTTAGAGGTTTTATTGGTTTTTAAGATTTTTAATGGTTTGATAGGGTTTTTATGGGTTTTTAGGGTTTTTAATGTTTTTAGAGATTTTAACTTTTTTGTGGTGGGTTTAGTTTTTTATAATTTTTTGTGTTTTTTTATGGTTTTTATAGGTTTTAGAGTTTTTATGGTTTTTAAAGGTTTCTTAGGATTTTTAGGGATTTTTATGTTTTCATGGATTTTTAGGGGATTTTTAGGATATTTATGGTATTTATGGTTTTAGGGATTTTGAGGGGTATTAGGTTAAGGGCCTTTTAGTGCTTTTTAGGGTTTTTATTGGTTTTGAGGGTTTTTAGGGTCTTTTGGGTTTTTAGGTTTTATTCGTTTTTTGAGGTTTTTAAGGGTTTTCAGTGTTATTTAACTTTTTTAGGGGTTTTAGAGTTTTTTATGGTTTTTATGGCTTTTATGGTTTTTTATGGGGTTTTAGGTTTTTTCAGTTTTTATAGGTTTTATGGTTTTAATGGATTTTCAGCGTTTTTATGGTTTTTACATTTTAATGGATTTTTAAGTGTTTTTAATGATTTTTATGTTTTTAGGGTTTTTAGTTATTTTGAGGGGTTTTCAGGGGTTTTAGAAATTTTATTATTTTTAGTGACTTTTTGGGGGTTTTGCGTTTATTTGAGTTTTTTAGGGTATTTAAGTTTTTTAGCGGTTTTTAATGTTTTAAGGGTTTTTAAAGTTTTTAGTGGGTTTTAGGGTTTTTATGGGTTTTTATGGGGTTTTAAAAGGTTTTTTTGGGTTTTATGGTTTTTAGGGGTTTTTTAGGGTTTTCAGGGTTTTTACGTTTTCATGGATTTTTAGGGGTTTTTCAGGTTTTTTATGGTTTTGGGGGTTTTTATTTTTTATTCAGGGACTTTGATGGTTTTAGTGTTTTTCTGGGGTTTTTAGAGTTTTTCAATGTTTTTAGGTTTTTCAAGTTATTTAGGTTCTTTTTAGATTTTTAGGGTTTTTTGTGTTTTTCAGATTTTTACGGGTTTTTTATAGTTTCTTAACATTTTTAGGGGGTTTAAGTGTTTTTAGAGTTTTTAATAGGTTTTTAGGGTTTTATGGTTTTTTAAGTTCTTAAGGTTTTTTGTGGTTTTTCAGCTGTTTTTCAAGGTTTTTTGGTTTTTTTACTTGTTCATGGATTTTTAAGGTTTTTTAGGATTTTTTGGTTTTTAGGGGTTTTAGGGTTTTTTATGTATTTTTAGGGGTTTTAGGGTTTTTTAGGGGTTTCTAGGGATTTTCAGCGTTTTTATGGTCTTTTGGGTATTAAATTTTTTTAGTGTTTTAAGGTTTTTAGAGTTTTTTAACATTTTTAGGGGTTTTATGTGTTTTTAGAGTTCTACTCGGTTTTAGGGGTTTTTTACGTTTTCCTGGATTTTACTGTTTTTTATAATTTTTATGGTTTTTAGTGTGTTTTAGGGGTTTTACAGATTTTGAGGGTTGTTAGGGGTTTTCAAGGTTTTCAGTGTTTTTAGTGTTTTTCAGGGTTTATGGTGTCTTTTAGGGATTTTATAGGTTTTTAGGTTTTTTAGGGTTTTTTAGATTATTTAACATTTTTAGGGGTTTTATGGGTTTTTAGTGGTTTTTTTGGGTTTTAGGGTTTTTATGGTTTTTGGGGGTTTTTATAGTTAGGGGGGTTGGGTCAGGGTGTTTAGGGTTATTTACGTTTTTATGAATTATTAGGGTTTTTTTGGTATTTTTAAGGTTTTTATTATTTTTAGAGGTTTAAGGGATTTTGAGTGGTTTAGGGGTTTTCGGGGTTTTCGGGGTCTTTTTTGGGTTTTTTGGGGTTTTTTTATTTTTTTAGGGTTTTTAAGTTTTTATATATTTTTTTTAACATTTTTTAACATTTTTAGGTGTTTTAAGGTTTTTTTTGTTTTTTACATTTTCATTGATTTGTAGGTGTTTTTATGATTTTCATGGTTTTTAGGTTTTTATAAATTTTCAGGGTTTTTGGGTTGTTCATGGGTTTTTAGGGGTTTTCAAGATTTTCAGGATTTTTCAGGATTTTATGGTTTTTTGAGTTTTTAGGGTTTTTAATGTTTCTAGAGTTTTTTAATGTTTTTTGGGTTTTAAATTGTTTTTAGAGTTTTTAAAGGTTTTTAGAGTTTTTATGGGGTTTTAGGGGTTTCAAGGTTTTTATGGGGTTCTTGATTTTCAGGGGGTTTTATAATTTTTAGGGTTTTTTATTTTTTCGTGGATTTTTAGGGGTTTAAAAGGATTTTTATGTTTTTTTGGGATTTTTTAGGATTTTTGAGGGATTTTGAGGGGTTTAGGGGTTTTCAAAGGTTTAAGGGTTTTTACTGTTTCCAGGGTTTTTAGGTTGTTTTTAGGTTTTTTAGATTTTTTTGAGTTCCTTATGGTTTTTAGGATTTTTTATAGTTTTTAACATTTTTGGGGTTTTAAGAGTTTTTAGAGTTTGTAGTGGGTTTTTTGGGTTTTTTTGGTTTTTAGGGTTTTTAGGTATTTTAGGGATTTTATGGATTTTCGGGATTTGGGGGGTTTTAAGGGTTTTTCAAGTGCTTTTAGGGATTTTATGGGTTTTTATAGTTTTTAAGTTCATTTTGGGGCTTTAGAGATTTTTTTGATTTTTTAGGGTGTTTATGGGTTTTTAGAGTTTTTTAACGTTTTTAGGGGCTCTAGGGTTTTTAGACTTTTAGTAGTTTTTTGGGGTTTTTAGAGTTTTAGTAGTTTTTTTGGGTTTTTAGTGTTTCTATGGATTTTAGAGTCTGTAGGGATTTTGAGGGGTTTTGGGTTTTTTTAGGTTTTTTCAGGTTTTTAGGTTTTTGTTTGAGTTTTTATGGTTTTTAATGTTTTTTAGAGTTTTTATGTATTTTGGGGTTTTACGGGTTTCTGGAGTTTTAAGTGGGTTTTTAGGATTTTTATGGATTTTTAGGGTTTTTACGATTTTTAGCAGTTTTCTGGTTTTGAAGGTTTTTTTTATGTCTTCATAGTTTTTTAGTGATTTATTTAGGTTTTTTATGGTTTTTAGGGGTTTTAGTGTTTTTAGGGTTTTTAGGAATTTTTTGGGTTTTAGGGTTTTCAGGGGTTTTAAAGGTTTTAGGGTCTTTTGTGTTTTTATGGTTTTTAAAGTTTTTTGGGGGTTTTTATGGTTTTTCGATGCTTTTCAGTGTTTTTAGGGGTTTTTTAGTATTTTTAAGGTTTTTATTGTTTTTAGGGATTTTGAGGGGGTTTTGGGGTTTTCATGGGGTTTTAGGTTTTTCATGGTTTTTAGGGTCTTTTGGGGTTTTTAGATTCTTAGATTTTTTAAGGGTTTTTATATTTCTTAAAGTTTTTAGGATTTTTAAGGGTTTTTGAGTTTTCAGTGGTTTCTAAGGTTTTTATAGGTTTTAGGGTTTTTAATTGTTTTTAGGGGTTTTAGAGTTTTTAATGTTTTTTGGGATTTTTAGGAGGTATTTTAGGATTTTTAGGATTTTTAGGATTTTTTGGGACTTTGTGTGTTTTTTGGAGCCTTTATTGTTTTTAGGGGGTTTCGGGTTTTTTTTGGGTCCTCTTGGGTTTTTAGGGTCTTTTTTGTTTTTAGGGTTTTTAAGGTTTTTAGAGTTTTTAAACATTTTTAAAGAGTTTAAATGTTTTTAAAGTATCAGTGGTTTTTTAGGGTTTTTATGGTTTTTAGGGACTTTTATGGTTTTCATGGGTTTTAGGGTTTTTAGGGTTGTTTATTTTTTTCATTGATTTTTAGGGGTTTTTAGGATTTTTGTGGTTTTTTTGGTTTTTTGGGGTTTTGATGGTTTTTAGGGATTTTCAGGGGTTTTAAGGAGTTTTATAGGGTTTTAGGGTCTTTTTGGATTTTTAGTGGTCTTTAGGTTTTTTATTTGTTTTTAAGGTTTTTTTGGTTTTTAAGGTTTTTTTGGTTTTTATGGGTTTATATTATTTTCAGGGGTTTTCAGGGTTTTTATGATTTTATACAATTTCATGGATTTTTAGGGGGGTTTTAGGATTTTTCTGGGTTTTATGGGGTTTTAGTGTTTTTAGGGATTTTGAGGGTTTTTATAGTTTTTTAGGGGTTTTCAAGGTTTTAAGGGTCTTTTTTGAGTTTTTTTAGGATATTTAAGGTTTTTAGAGTTTTTTAAAAATTTTAGGGAATTTAAGAGGGTTTTATGGTTTTTATGGCTATTTTGGGTTTTGAAAGTTTTTACGGGGTTTTACGGATTTCAATGGTGTTTTCGGTTTTTTACATTTTCAATAGTTTTTAGGGGTTTTTAAAGATTTTTATGGTTTTTAGGGTTTTTAGGATTTTTAGGGAATTTGAGGGTTTTTAAGGTTTTTCAAGGATTTTAGGGTTTTTCTGAGTTCTTTGGGTCTTTGGGGTTTTAGTGTTTTCTTTTGAGTTTTTAGGGTTTTTAAAGTTTTTTAGAGTTTTTTAGCATTTTAAGGGGTTTAAATAGTTTTTTATATTTTTACTGGTCTTTTAGGTTTTTATGGGTTATTAGGGGTTTTAAGGTTTTTAAGGTTTTTTATGGTTCTCAGGGGTTTTCAAGGTTTTTAGGATTTTTTCAATTTCATGGATTTTAATAGGTTTTTAGGATATTTATGATTTTTAGGGTTTTGGGGGGTTTTAGGGATTTTGAGGGGTTCTAAGGGTTTTCAGGTGTTTTTAAAGTTTTTAGGGGTTTTCAAGGTCTTATGGGTTTTTATGGTTTTTTTAGTTTTTTAGGTTTTTACATTTTTTAGAGTTTTTTAACATTTTTAGGGGTTTAAAGGGTCTTTAGAGTTTATAGTGGTTTTTAGATTTTTTTATCTATTTTTAGGGTTTTTTAATGTTTTAGGGGTTATTATGGTTTTCAGTGGTTTTTTAGGGTTTTTAGGGTTCTTTGTGTTTTTGTAGTTTTTAGGGTTTTTTATGGTTTTTATGGTTTTAAGGGGTTTTTAGGAATTTGGTGGGGGGGTTTGGTTTTTAGGGTTCTTAAGGGTTTTAGGGTTTTCGGGGTTTTTTGGGTCCTATGGGGTTTTGAGAGTTTTTGAGTTTTTATGGTGTGTATGAGTTTTAGAGTTTTTAACATTTTTAGGGGTTTAAAAGGTTTTTAGAGTTTTTAGTGGTTTTATGGTTTTCAATGGGTTTTCGTGGTTTTTAGAGGTTTTTGTGTTTTCATGGATTTTTAAGGGTTTTTTGGATTTTGATGGTTTTTAGGGTTTTTATGGATTTTGACAGTTTTTAGGGTTTTGGTTTTTTGGGTTTTATAGGGTTTTGAGGTTCTTATGGTTTTTTGGTGTTTTGTAGTTTTTATGATTTTTAAGGTTTTTTAGAGTTTTTTAATGTTTTTATGCATTTTAACAGTTTTTAGAGTTTTTAGTTGTTTTACATTTTTTAAGTTTTTTAGTGGGTTTTATGGTTTTTAGGGTATTTTATTTTTTCACAGATTTTTATTGTTTTTTTTTGGATTTTATGGCTTTTAATGTTTTTTAGGGTTTTTAGGGATTTTGAGGGGTTTTAGGGTTTCCAAGTGTTTTTAGGGTTTTTATGGTTTTCAAGTTTTTTATGGTCTTTTTGGATTTTAGGATTTTTTTAGTTTTTTAGGGTTAAGGATTTTTAGAATTTTTAACGATTTTATGGGTTTTAAGGGTTTTTAGAGTTTTTAGTGGGTTTTTCGTGTTTTAACAAATTTTTTGGGTTTTTAAGGTTTTTAGGAATTTTATGGTTTTCAAGGGATTTTTAGGGTTTTAGGGCAAGGTAGTTGTAAGAACTAGGCTATTCCTGCCCCCCCCCCCCCCCACAATTTATTAAGAAAAAAGAGGACACTGTGGACAGGGGAGGGGCGGGGTCAATTGACACATGCCCAAAAAACAAACCCCAAAGGGAAATTTAGGGTTTTAGGGGTTTTATTGGTTTTTAATGCTTTTAGGGTTTTTTTATGGTTTTCAGGGGATTTTCAAGGTTTTTAGTATTTTTTACATTTTCATGGATTTTTTTGTGTTTTTATGATTTTTATGGTTTTTAGTGTTCTTTAGGGTTTATTTGGATTTTTAGGGTTTTACGGTCATTTCTAGGGTTTTTCGGGTTTTTGTGGGTTTTCTAGGTGTTTAGGGTCTTTTGGGATTTTTAGAGGTTTTTTTGAGTTTTTTTTGGGTTTTAAGATTTTTTAGAGTTATTTTATATTTCTAGGAGTTTTAGATTTTTTATTGGTTATCAGGATCTTATTGGTTTTTAGGTTTTTTTAAGGTTTTTAGTGGTTTTATTATTTTCAATGGATTTTCAGTGTTTTTCATGTTTTTTACTTTTTCATAAATTTTTAGGTTTTTTAGGATTTTTATGGTTTTAAAGGTTTTAAGGGTTTTTTTAGGATTTTGAGATTTTTTAGGGTTTTTAGGGGTTTTAGGGGTCTTTTTGGTCTTTGGGGTTTCTAGGGTTTTTTTGAGTTTTTAGGGTTTTTTAGAGTTTTTAAAAAAATTTGGGATTTTAAGGGGTTTTAGTGGGTTTTATGGGTTTTATGGGTTTTAAATGTTTTTAGAGGTTTTATGGTTTTCTGGGGTTTTTCAAGGTTTTTTATGATTTCATGAATTTTCAAGGGTTTTAAGGATTTTTATAGTTTTGGGGGTTTATGGTTTTTAGGAATTTATATGGTTTTTATGGGTTTTTAGGGGTTTAGGGATTTTCAGGTTTTTCAAGGTCTCTTCGGGTTTTTTTAGGGGGGGTTGAGCTTTTAGGGTGTTTAAGGTCTATTAGTTTTTTTTTAACATTTTTAAGGTTTTTTAGTTTTTTTAGTGTTTTTAGGTTTTTTATGGGTATTAGGGTTTTTAAGGTTTTTTTGGGGTTTTATGGATTTCATGGGATTTAGGGTTTCTTACGTTTTCATGGATTTTTAGGAGTTTTTATGATTTTTATAATTTTTGGGTGGTTTAGGGGTTTTAGGGATTTTGAGGGTTTTTAGGGATTTTTAGTGGTTTTTTGGGTCATAAGGTCTTTTCATGGGTTTTAGGGTCTTTTGGGTTTTTAGTGTTTTTTTAGTTTTTGATGGTTTTTAAGATTTTTTAGAGTTTTCTAACATTTTTATGGTTTGATGGGGTTTTAGAGTTTTTAGTGTGTTTTTTGGGTTTTTAGGGTTTTTATATGTTTTTAGTGTTTTTTTATGTTTTTGAGGGGTTTTATGGTTTAATTTTTTTTTCGGGTTTTTAGTGTTTTTTACATTTTTTTATATTTTTAGGGGGTCTTTAGGATTTTTATGGTTTTAGGGTTTTTTAGGTTTTTTGAGGTTTTTAGGGATTTTGATGGTTTTTACGGGTTTTAAGGATTTTTTAGGGTTTTTAGGGGTTTTCAAGGTTTTTAGGGTCTTTTTCGGTTTTTAGGGTTTTTTTAGTTTTTTAAGGATTTTAAGGCTTTTAAGTGTTTTTTACATTTTTAGGGGTTTAAAGGGTTTTGTAGATTTTAGTGGTTTTAGGGTTTTATGGTTTTTATGTTTTTTAGTGGTCTGTATTGTTTTAGAGATTTTACATGGTTTTAGGGTTTTTTATGTTTTCATGGATTTGGAGGGGGTTTTAGGATTTTATGGTCTTTATGGTTTTTAGGGGGGTTTTATGGGTCTTTCTGGGTTTTTAGGTTTTTTATGTTTTCATGGATCTTTAAGGGTTATTTATGATTTTTATGGTTTTTAGGGTTTTTAGGGGTTTTAGTGATTTTGGGGGTTTTTAAGGGTTTTTAGGGGTTTTGGTGTTTTAGGGTTTTCAGGATTTTTAGGGTCTTTTGGGGCTTTTAAGGTTTTTTAACTTTTTTATTGTTATAAGGTTTTTTTGATTTTCTTAATGTTTTTTGGGTTTTTAGGTGTTTTAAGGGTTTTTAGACTTTTTAGTAGGTTTTTAAGGGTTTTAGGATTTTTAAGGTTTTTAGGGGTTTTTATGTTTTCAAGGGGTTTTTTGGGTTTTAGTTTTTTTAACATTTCCATGGATTTTTAGGGGTTTTTTTGGAAGTTTTATAAATTTTAGGAGTTTTTAAGGTTTTTAGGGATTTAGAGGGTTTTTAGGGGTTTTCAAGTTTTTAGGTTCTTTTTGGGTTTTTAGGGTTTTTTGATAATTTTAGGGGTTTAAAGGGTTTTAGAGTTTTTAAACATTTTTAAAGATTTTAAGGGTTTTTTGAGTTCTTAGTGGGTTTTAGGGGTTTATGGTTTTTAGGGTTTTTTAACATTTTGGGGGTTTTCATTGTTTTCTGGGGGGTTTTTAGGGTTTTTAGGGGTTTTTACGTTTTCTTGGAATTTTAGTGTTTTTTAGGATTTTTATTATTTTGGGTTTTTTTAGGGTTTTGAGGGATTCAAAGGGTTTTAGGGGTTTAAGGGTCTTTTGGGGTTTTAGGTTTTTTTTAGTTTTACACGGTTTTTAAGGTTTTTTACATTTTTTAACGTTTTTAGGGGTTTTAAGGGGTTTTATGTTTTTTAGCGTTTTTTTTTGGATGGGTTTTTAGGGTTATTAAGGTTTATAAAGGTTTTTATGGTTTTCAGAAGTTTTATGGGTTTTTACCACTTCATAGTTTTTAGGATTTTTTTAGTATTTTTATGGTTTTTAGTGTTTTTCAAGGTTTTAGTGTCTTTTTGGGGTTTTATGGTTTTTTTTGTGTTTTAGGGATTTTAAAGTTTTTTAGAATTGTTTAAAAATTTTAGTGGTCTTAATGGTTTTTAGAGTTTTTAGTGGGTTTTAGGGTTTTTATGGGATTTTTGAGTTTCTTAAGATTTTAGGGGTTGTATGGTATTTAAGGGTTTTTAGGATTTTTTACATTTTCATGGTTTTTTATGGATTTTAGGGTTTTTATGGATTTTAGGGTTTTTATGGTTTTTAGATATTTTGAGGATTTGGGGGGGGGGGGTTTAGGGTTTTTATGGTTTTTAGGGGTCTTCAGGGTTTTTAGGGTCTTTTGGGGGTTTCTGGTTTTTTTAGTTTTTTAGGGTATTTAATGTTTTTTATTATTTTTTAACCTTTTAACGGATTTAAGGATTTTTAGAGTTTTTAGTGATTTTAAGGGGTTTTGGGGGGTTTTTTAGTTTTTTGGGGTTTTATGGTTTTCAAGGGTTTTCAAGGTTTTTAGTGTTTTTTACGTTTTCAAATATTTTTTGGGGGTTTTCTTAGAATTTTATCATTTTTAGGGGGTTTTAGGTTTTTAGGTATTTTGAGTGTTTTTAGGGTTTTTATGTTTTTTTGTGTTTTTTTTAGTTTTTTAGGGCTTTAATGTTTTTTAGAGTTTTTAATGTTTTTAGGGTTTTAAGGATTTTTACAGTTCTTAGTGGTTTTTTGGGGTTTTTATGGGTTTTTATGGTTTTTAAAGGGTTTTATGTGTCTTTAAGGTTTTCAGGGGTTTTCCAGGGTTTTTAGGGTTTTTATATTTTTATGGATTTTTAGGGAATTTTAAAGATTTTATGGTGTTTAGTTTTTTTAGGTTTTTTAGAGAATTTTGAGGATTTTTAGGGATTTTCATGGGTTTTAATGTTTTTTGGGGTTTTCAGGGTTTTTAGGATATTTTGGGTTTTTAGGGGGTTTTTTGAGTTTTTAACGGTTTTTTTGAATATTTAGAGTTTTTTTTAGGTTTTTAGGTTTTTTATGAATTTTAGGGTTTTTTAATGTTTTTAGGGGTTTTAGGTGTTTGGGGGTTTATTTCATTTTGATGTATTTTTAGGGGTTTTTAGGATTTTTATGTTATTTCATGTTTTTAGATTTTTAGGGATTTTGATGGGTTTTAGGGTTTTTTAGGGGTTCTTAGTGTTTTATAATTTTTTTTGGGTTTTTAGTGTCTTTTTTTCTTTTAGGGTTTTTTTTGAGTATTTTAGGTTTTTAAAGGTTTTTTAGAGTTTTTTAAGATTTTCTTTGATTTTAAGGTTTTTTAGAGTTTTAGTGGTTTTTTAGGGATTTTATGGGATTTTAGGTTTTTGTAAGGTTTTTGGGGTATTTATCATTTTAAGGGGGTTTTCAGGTTTTTAGGAGTTTTTAAATTTTCATTGAATTTTAGTGGTTTTTTAGGATTTTTATTGTTTTTATGGTTTTTAGGGGTGTTTAGGGTTTTGAGGGGTTTTGGGGTTTTTTGGGTTTTTGAGGGATTTTAGGGTCGTTTGGGGTTTTAGGGTTTTTAGTTTTTTTGGCTTTTTAAGCTTTTTTATAGTTTTTTAACGTTTTTTGGGGTTTAAGGGATTTTAGAATTTTATTGGTTTTTTAGATTTTTTATGGGTTTTAGGTTTTTTTTTATGATTTTAAGGGGTTTTCCGTATATTTTTTGGGATTTTTAGGTTTTCATGAATTTTAGAAAAATTTTATGGTTTTAGGGGGTTTTAGGGTTTTTAGGTATTTTGAGGGTATTTAGTAGTTTTCAAGTGGTTTTAGGGTTTTAGGGTTTTCTAGGTTTTAGGGTATTTTTGGGTTTTAAGGTAATTTTTGAGTTTTTTAGGGGTTTTAATATTTTTTAGAGTTTTTTAAAAAAATTAAGAGTCTTAGGGTTTTTCGATTTTTTAGTGGGTTTTAGGGTTTTTATGGGTTTATAGGGTTTTTAATGTATTTCGTGGTTTTTAGGCTTTTTAGGGGTTTTTCAGGGTTTTTAAGGTTTCCTATGTTATCATGGATTTTTAGGGATTTTTAATGATTTTTATGGTTTTTAGGGTTTTTATGGTTTAAAAGGATTATGAGGGTTTTTAGAGTTTTAGGGTTTTTCAGTGTTTTTAGGGTCTTTTTAGGTTTTTAGGACGTTTTTGAGTTTTTTAGAGTTTTAAAGGGTTTTTAGAGTTTTTTAAAGTATTTAGAGGTTTTAGCGGTTTTTAGAGTTTTTATAGGGTTTTTACGGGTATTTTTGGGTTTTAAGTTTTTTATGGTTATTTAGGGATTTCATGGGTTTTTATGGTTTTTATGGTTTTTAGGGGTTTTGGGGGTTTTTAGGGACTTTTTGGGTTTTTAGGTGGCTTTTGAGTTTTTTCTGGGTTTTAAAAGTATTTTGGAGTTTTTATCATTTTTATGGGTTTTAAGGGTTTTTTTGAGTTTTTATTAGGTCTTTCAGGGATTTATGGATTTTTAAGGTTTTTTGGGGTTTTTATTGCTTCTAGGGTGTTTTTACGGTTTCTTATATTTTTAGGGAATTTTTGGTTTTTTAGGATTTTTATGGGTTTTAGGGTTTTTTAGGGGTTTGGGGGATTTTGAGGCTTCTTAGGATTTTTTAGGGTTTTCAGGGGTTTTCAGGGTTTTTTAGGTCTTTTGGGTTTTTTTTTGTTTTTTGGGTTTTTTTGATTTTTTACGGATTTAAGGTTTTTTAGAACTTTTTTAATGTTTAAAGGGATTTAAAGGGTTTTTAGTGTTTTAGAAATTTTTAGGGGTTTTATGGTTTTCAGGGGGTTTTGAAAGGTTTAAGTTGTTTTACTTTTTCATGGATTTTATGGATTTTTTAGGATTTTTTTAGGTTTTTAGGGTTTTTAGGGGTTTTTAGGGGTTTTAGGGGTTTTTAGGGTTTTTAGGGTTTTATGAATTTTTCAATGTTTTTAGGGGTTTTAAGGTTTCTTAGAGTTTTTTGAGGTTTCTTATGATTTTTATGAGTTTCTAGATATTTTTGTAAGTTTTTAGGGGTTTTATTGTTTTCAGGGGTTTTTCAGGGTCTTTATGGTTTTTAGGGTATTTTAGGATTTTTAAGGTTTTTAGGATTTTTAGCTTTTTTCAGGGATTTTGAGGGTTTTTAGGGTTTTTAGGGTTTCTTGCGTCTTTTTGGTTTTTAGGGTTTTCAATGTTTTTAGAGTTTTTTAGTGTTTTTGGGTCTTTAATGGTCTTTGGAGTTTTAAGCTGGTTTTTAGGGTTTTTAGAGTTTTTTTAAAATTATTTTAGGGTTTTTATGGGTTTTATGGGTTTTTTATGGGTTTTGAGAGGATGAATGGTTTTAATGTTTTTAGTGTCTTTTTAGGGTTTTAATGGGTTTCGGGGGGTTTTTAGGATTTTTAGGGTTTTTTATTTTCATGGATTTTTAGTGGGTTTTAATTTTTTTGTGGTTTTTAGGGGTTTTTTTGGGTTTTTTGGGTTTTTTGGGATCTTATGGGGTTTTAGGGGTTTTTTTAAAATTTATAGGGTTTAAATATTTTTTAGAGTTTTTTTATTATTTTTGGGGGTTTTAAGGGTTTTTATAGTTTTTTCGGGGTTTTATGGGTTTTGTATGTTTTTATAGTTTTTAGTGGGTTTTAGGGTTTTTAACATTTTTTGGGGTATTTATAGTTTTCTGGTGTTATTCAAGGATTTAAGGGGGTTTTTTTTACTTTTTCATGGACTTTTATTGATTTTTAAGGATTTTCTTGGTTTTTATGGTTTTAGGGATTTTGAAGGTTTTTTGGGGTTTTTAGTGTTCTCGTGTTTTTAGGGTCTTTTTTGGGTTTTTTGGTTTTTTGAGTTTTTGAGGGTTTTAAATATTTTTTTGAGTGTCAACATTTTTAGGGGTTTTAAGAGATTCTAATCTTTTTGTAGGTTTTTTAGGTTTTTATAGGTTTTTTGGGATATTTAAGGTTTTTAGGTATTTCATGGTTTTCAGGGGGTTTTCTGTGTTTCTTGGGATTTTATGTTTCTATGGATTTATAGGGGTTTTATAGGATTTTTACGGTTTTTAAGTTTTTAAAGGTTTTTAGGAATTTTCAGGGTTATTAGGGATTTTCTGTGGCTTTATGGTTTTTAGGGTTATTAGGGTTTTTAGGGGGTTTTCAATTTTTTAGGTTTTTATGGTTTCTTAAACATTTTTAGTGGTTTTTTGGGGTTTTCATGGGTTTGAGGGTTTTTTGGGTTTTTAGTGATTTTTTTAGTTTTTATGTTTTTTAAGGTTCGTTAGAGTATTTTTAACATTTTTTGAGGTTTAAAAGGTTTTTAGAGTTATGGTTTTTTAAGGTTTTTAGGGGTTTTATGGTTTTCAGGGTTTTTAGGGTTTTTTAGGTTTTTTATGGTTTTAATTGGTTTTTAGGAATTTTAGGGATTTTGAGGGTTTTTTGGGTTTTTAGGGGTTTTAGGGTTTTTATGGTTTTTAAAGGTTCTAGGATCATTTTGGGTTTTTAGGGTTTTTTCTTGAGTTTTAAAGGGTTTTAATTTTTAAGAGTTTTTTTAACATTTTTTGGGGTTTAAAGGTTATTTAGTGTTTTTAGTGGTTTTTATGGGGTTTTAGGGTTTTTTAAAGCTTTTAGAGATTTTTGTGATTTTCCAGGGGTTTTAAGGGTATTTAAGGTTTTTTATGTTTCATTGTTTTTTAGGATTTTTTAAGTATTTTTATGGTTTAAAGGGTTCTTTTGGGTTTTTGGGATTTTGAGGTGTTTTGAGGTTTTTTTTTTGTTTTTAGGGGTTTTCAGGGTTTTTTGGATCTTTTTGGGGTTTTGGGGGTTTTTTGAGTATTTAGTGGTTTTAATATTTTTTGAGTTTTTTAATGTTTTTAATGGTTTTATACTTTTTAATGTTTTTATGGGGTTTAAGGGTTTTTTGAGTTTTTGTTGGTTTTTATGTTTTTAATGGGATTTTAGGGTTTTTAAGGTTTTAAGGGGGTTTTATGCTTTTCATGGGGGGTTTAGGTTTTTTAGGGTTTTTTACATTTTCATCGATTTTTAGGAGTTTTTTAGGATTTTAGGTTTTTAATGTTTTTAGGTTTTTTTTTTGTTTTTTAGGTTTTTTTTTTGAGTTTTTTAGGGTTTTTAAGGTTGTTGAGATTTTTTAAACATTTTTTGTTTTTTAAGGGTTTTTTTATTTTTTATGGATTTTATGTGTGTTTATGGTTTTTAGAGGTTTTTAAGAGTTTTTATGGTTTTTAGGGGGTTTTCAAGATTTTCAAGGTTTTTTATGTTTTCATGGATTTTTAGGGGATTTTAGGATTTTTATAGTTTTAGGGACTTTGAGGGTTTTTTGGGGTTTTAGAGTTTTTAGTGTCTTTGTATTTTTTTTGAGTTTTTTTTTTGGTTTTTAGAATTTTGTTGTGTTTTAAGGGGCCTGTGGGTTTTTATATTTTTTGTGACTTTTTATGGTTTTTACGGTTTTTGGGGTTTTAATTGTTTTTGGGATTTTGTGGTTTTCAGGTGGTTTTCAAGGTTTTTTGTGTTCCTTACATATTCATGAACTTTTAGGAGTGTTTTAGAATTTTTATGGTTTTTAGGGTTATTAGAGATTTTTTGGGCTTCTAGTGTTTTTGAAGGGGTTTATGGTCTTTAGTGATTTTAGGATTTCTAGTGTCTTTTTCAGTTTTTATGGTTTTTTTAGTTTTTTAAGGGGTTTTATATTTTTTAGATTTTTTAAACATTTTTAGGGGTTTAAATGGTTTTTAGAGTTTTTAGTTATTTTTTGGGGTTGTTATGAGGTTTTTGAGTTTTTTTATATTTTAAGAGGTTTTTATGGTTATAGGGGTTTTTCCTGGTTTTTAGGGATTTTTATGTTTTCATGGATTTTTACAGGTTTTTAAAATTTTTATAATTTTTAGGGGTTTTTAGGGGTTTTTGGGATTTTGATTCCAATTAGGATTTTTATTGGGTTTTTAGGGGTTTTAGGGTATCTTAAGGTTTTTGAAGGTCTTCTGAGTTTTTAGGGGGGGGGTTCAGTTTTTTAGGGTTTTTAACTATGTTTAGAGTTTTTAGGGTTTTAAGGGTTTTTAGAGTTTTTAGTAGTTTTTTAATGCTTTTATATGTTTTTATTTTTTTATGTTTTTTTTGGTTTTAATGGTTTCATGGGTTTTTCATGTTTTTTAGGGTTTCTTATAGTTCCATGGATTTTTAGGGGCCTTTTAGGATTTTTATGGTTTTTAAGGATTTTGAGGAATTTTTGGGTTTTTAGAGGTTATTAGAATTTTTAGGGATTTTAAAGGTTTTAAGGTATTTAATTTTTTTAACGTTTTTAAGGGTTTTTAGAGTTTTTAGTGGGTTTGAGGATTTTTATGGGTTTTTAGGTTTTTTATGGTTTTAGGTGTTTTTATTATTTTTAGGACTTTTTTCTGGTTTTTAGGGTTTTTTACATTTTTAGGGTTTTTTCGGATTTTTAGGTTTTTTATGTTTTTTAGGGTTTTTAGAGATTTTGAGGGTTTTTAGGGTTCTTCATGGGTTTTTAGGGTTTTTTACGATTTTAAGGTTCCTTTTAGTATTTTATGTTTGTTTAATTTTTTTAGGGTTTTTGAGTTTTTATATAGTTTTTAACGTTTTTAGGGGTCTTAAGGGTTTTTAGAGTTTTTAGTGTTTTTTTGGGTTTTTGTAGTTTTTTTTAATTTTTTAGGGGTTTTACAGTTTTCACGGGTTTTTCAAGTCTATTTTTTTTACATTTTTATGGATATTTAGGAGGGTTTTTGAAATTTTATGGATTTTTAGAGTTTTTAGGGACTTCGAGGGTTTTTAACAGTTTTCATTAGTTTTTAAGGTTTTTAGGGTCATTTGGGGGATTTAGAGTTTTTTTAGTTTTTTAGGTCTTTAAGGTTTTTTATAGTTTTTTAACATTTTTAGGGGGGTTAAGAGTTTTTAGTGTTTTTATTGAGTTTTTTTTTCTCTTTTTATAGGTTTTTAGGATTTTCTAATCTTTTTAGGGTTTTTTTTATGGTTTTCAAGGTCTTTTTTGTTTTTTTTGTGGTGATGGATTTTTTGTGGGTTTTTAGGATTTTTAAGGTTTATAGGGTTTTTAGGGATTTTAAATGGTTTTTAGGGGTTATTGAAGGGTTTTCATGGTTTTTAGGGTGTTTTTTAGGAATTTTATGTTTTTTAGGGTTTTCAAGATTTTGGGGAGTTTTATGGTTTTCAAATCTTTTTCAAGATTTTTAGGGGCTATTTTATATTTTCAGGATTTTAGGGGTTTTTTATAATTTTTTTGGTTTTATGTTGTTTATGGATTTTGAGGGTTTTAGGGTTTTTATATGTTTTTAGGGGGTTTAGGGGTTTTTTAGGTTTTTAGGGTCTTCTCTGTTTTTAGGGTTTTTTCGTTTTTATATTTATTTATGTTTTAGAGTTTTTTAACGTTTTTAGGGGTTTAAGGTTTTAGAGTTTTAGTTGTTTTAGGGTTTTTTATGGGTTTTCATGGATTTTTAAGGTTTTAAGGTGTTTTATGGTTTTCATGTTGGTTTTAGGGTTTTTAGATTTTTTAAGGTTTTTTATGTTTTCATGGATTTTTAGGGGTTTTTATGATTTTTATGGGTTTTAGGTTCTTATGGATTTTAGAGACTTTTTGGGTTTTGAGGGTTTTGGGTTGTTCTTTAGGGTTTTTAGGGTCTCTTTGGGTTTCTGGGATTTTTATAAGTTTTTTGGGTTTATAATGTTTTTTAGATTTTTTAAACATTTTTAATGGTTTTAATGGTTTTAATGGTTTTCATAGTTTTTAGTGGGTTTTTTGGGTTTTTTGGGTTTGGGCGTTTAGGGGTTTTATTATTTTCAGGGTTTTTTTTTTGGGTTTTTAGGGTTTTTTATATTTTAATTTATTTTTAGGGGTTTTTAGGATTTTTATAGTTGTTATGGTTTTTAGGTATTTTGAGGGTTTTTATGGTTTTCAGGGGTTTTTGGATTTTTAGGGTTCTTTGATATTTTTAGGTTTTTTAGTGTTTTTAACGTTTTTGGGGGTTTTAGAGTTTTTTTGGTTTTTATGGTTTTAAGGGGTTTTAGGGTTTTTACTATTTTTATGGATCTGTATGGTTTTAAGGGGGTTTTCACGGTTTTTTGGATTTTTTACATCATCATGTATTTTTAGGGATTTTCGGGGTTTTCATGACTTTTTTCAGGTTTTTAGAGTTTTTAGTTGTTTTTATAGGTTTTTATGGTTTTTAAGGGTTTTAGGGGTTTTTATAGGTTTTTATGGTTTTTAAGGGTTTTAGGGGTTTTTATGGTTTTTAAGGGATTTTCAGGGTATTTAGGAATTTTACTTTTTCTTGGATTTTTAGGGGGGTTTAGGGTTTATAGGGATTTTGAGGTTTCTAGGGGTTTTCAATTTTTAGGGTCTTTAGGGTGTTTAGGGTCTTTTGGGGTTTTTGGGTTGTTTTTTGAGTTTCTTAAGATTTTTATTGTTTTTTTTAACATTTTGGAGATTTTTGAGGGTTTTTATAGTTTTAGTCGGTTTTAGGGGTTTTTTGGGGTTTTAGAGTTTTTGGGGGTTTTGGGGGTTTTATTATTTTCATGGGTTTTTAGTGTGGTTTACATTTTCATGGATTTTTATGGGTTTTTGGATTTTTATGATTTTGATAAGTTTTAGGATTTTTCAGGGGGTTTTAGGGGTTCTAGGATTTTTTAGGGTTTTTGGTTTTTTTTTGAGTTTTTAAGGGTTTTTAAGGTGTTTAGAGTTATTTTAACGTTTTTAGATTTTTTTATAGTTTTAACAATGTTTTTAGGGTTTTTAGGGTTTTTACATTTTAATGTATTTGTAGGGGTTATTTAGGATTTTTATGGGTTTTAGGGATTTTCAGGGGTTTTAGGGTTTTCCTAGGTTTTAGGGTCTACTTGGTTTTTTAGGGTTTTTTTTTATATTTTTAGGGTTTTAATTATTTTGAGATTTTTATAATTTTTTTAGGGGTTTAAAATTTTTTTAGATATTTTAATGGTATATTAGGGTTTTTATGAGTTTTTTAGGGGGTTTATGGTTTTTAGGGTTTTTAGGGTTTCTTAATTATCTTGGATTTTTATAGTTTTTTTAGCGTTTTGATTGTTTTTTGGGTTTTTAGGGATTTTTATAGTTCTTATGGGTTTTCATAGATTTTTAGTGTTTTTGGGGTTTTGAGGGTTTTAGGGTCTTTTTTGGTTTTTAGGGTTTTTTGAGTTTTTTTGGGTTTTAAAGATTTTTTAGAATTTTATAACATTTTCAGGGATTTTAGAGTTTTTAGTTGTTTTTAGTGGTTTTATGGGTTTTTAGAATTTTTAATGGTTTCTAGGGGTTTTTTACGTTTTCTTGGAATTTTAGGGATCTTTTAGGATTTGTATGGTTTTGGAGTTCTTTATGTTTTTAGAGATTTATAGGTGTTTTAGGGTTTTCAGGGTTTTTAGAGTTTTTTATATTTTTTATGCTATTTTTTTGGTTTTAGGGGTATTTTGAGTTTTTTAGAGTTTTTAAGGGTTTCTATAATTTGTTAATGTTTTTAGGGGTTTTATGGATTTTTCGAGTTTTTATTTTTTTTTAATGTTTTTATGGGTTTTTAGGTTTTTTAAAGGTGTTTAGGGGTTTTTATGGTTTTAGGGGTTATTCAGGGATTTATAGGTTTTTATGTCTTCATGGATTTTTTAGTGTTTTTTATGATTTTTATGGTTTTGAGGGTTTTAGGAATTTTGAGGGGGTTTTAGGTGTTTTGGGGGGGTTTATGGATTTTCAATGTTTTTAGGGTTTTTTGGGTTTTCAGTGTTTTTTTGAGTTATTTAGGGTTTTTAAGGTGTTTTAGAGTTTTTAACATTTTTATGGGTTTAAGGGTTTTATGAGTTTCTCGGGGCTTTTATTTTTATAAAGGTTTTTAGGGTTTTTTAAGGTTTTTTGGGGGTTTTATGGTTTTCAGTGTGTTTTCCAGGTTTTTACATTTTCATGAATTTTTAGGGGTTTTTTATGATATTTAGGGTTTTAGGGTTTTTACTGATTTCAAGTGTTTTAAGGGGTTTTCACGAGTTTTAAGGATTTTTATGGTTTTTAGTGTCTTTTTGGGTTATTAGAGTTTTTTTGAGTTTCTTATTGTTTTAAGGTTTTGTAGAGTCTTATAACGTTTTTAGGTTTTTTTTTGGTTTTTTAGTGTTTTTTGTGGTTTTATGGTTTTTATGGGTTTTTAGGGTTTTTTAAATTTTTAGGGGTTTTTATGGTTTTCAAGTTTTTTTGTTTTCTTGGATTTTTAAGGGGTTTTTAGATTGTTTATTGGTTTTAGGGTTTTTTAGGTTTATTATGGATTTTGAGGGGTTTTAGGGTTTTTAAAGGAGGTTTTAGGGTTTTGTAGTGTTTTAGGGTCTTTTGTGTTTTTAGGGTTTTTTGAGTTTTTTAGGGTTTTAAGGTTTTTTTAGTCTCTTAACATCTTTAGTGTTTTTAATGACTTTTATAGTTTTAGTGGTTTTTAGGGTTTATAAAGTTGTCGGGGTTTTTATAGTTTTGAGTGTTTTTTTGGGTTTTATGGATTTTGAGTGTTTTATGGGGATTTCAAGGGTTTTTAGGATTTTTCAAAGTTTTGGGGGTCTTTTTAGGTTTTGGGGGTTTTTTGAGTTCTTTAGGGTTTTTAAGGTTTGTTAACATTTTTATCGTTTTTAGTGGTTTTAAGAGTTTTTTGAGTTTTTAGTGGGTTTTAAGGATTTTATGGGTTTTTGGGGGTTTTTAAGGTTTTCAGGGGTTTTGTGGTTTTGAAGGGGTTTTTAGTGTTTTTATGGTTTCTTACCTTTTCCTGGATTTTTAGGGGTTTTTTAGTATTTTTATGGTTTTTAGGGTTTCTTAGGATTTTTGGATATTTTTATGGTTTTTGAGGTTATTTAGGGGATTTGAGGGTTTTTAGGATTTTTTTATGGTTTTTAGGGTCTTTTTGGGTTTTTAGGTTTTTTTCGAGGGGTTTAAAGGTTTTTAGAGTTTTTAATGTTTAAAAGGGTTTAAAGGGTTTTTAGATCTTTTAGTGGGGTTTTAGGTTTCTTTAAGGGTTTTAAGGGTTTTTATGGTTTTTATGGTTTTCAGGGTTTTTTAAGTCTTCATGGGTTTTTAGGGGCTTTAGGGTTTTTAGGATTTTTAGGTATTTATAGGATTTTGATGGGGTTTTAGGGGGTTTGAGGTTTTGTTGGTTTTTTAGGGGTTTTTTGAGTTTTTTAATGTTTTTAATGGTTTTATACTTTTTAATGTTTTTATGGGGTTTAAGGGTTTTTTTAGTTTTTGTTGGTTTTTATGTTTTTAAGGGGATTTTAGGGTTTTTAAGGTTTTAAGGGGGTTTTGTGCTTTTCAGGGGGGGGTTAGGGTTTTTTACATTTTCATGGATTTTTAAGAGTGTTTTAGGATTTTAGGTTTTTAATGTTTTTAGGTTTTTTTGGTGTTTTAGAGTTTTTTTGAGTTTTTTAGGGTTTTTAAGGTTTTTTAGATTTTTTAAACATTTTTTTAAGGGTTTTTCTATTTTTTATGGATTTTATGTGTGTTTAAGGTTTTTAAAGGTTTTTAAGAGTTTTTATGGTTTTTAGGGGGTTTTCAAGGTTTTTTATTTTTTCATGGATTTTTAGGGGATTTTAGTATTTTTATAGTTTTAGGGACTTTGAGGGTTTTGGGGGGTTTTAGAGTTTTTAGTGTCTTTGTATTTTTTTTTTGAGTTTTTCATGGGTTTTTAGAGTTTTTTTTGTGTTTTTAGGGGCTTGTGGGTTTTTAGATTTTTTGTGAGTTTTTATGGTTTTTACGGTTTTGGGGGTTTTAATTGTTTTTGGGATTTTATGGTTTTCAGGTGGTTTTCAGGGTTTTTTGTGTTTCTTACATATTCATGGACTTTTAGGAGTTTTTTAGAATTTTTATGGTTTTTAGGGTAATTAGGGATTTTTAGGGTTTCTAGTGTTTTTCAAGGGGTTTATGGTCTTTAGTGATTTTAGGATTTTTAGTGTCTTTTTTAGTTTTTAGGGTTTTTTTTAGTTTTTTAAGGGGTTTTATATTTTTTAGAGTTGTTTAACATTTTTAGGGGTTTAAATGGTTTTTAGAGTTTTTAGTTATTTTTTGGGGTTGTTATGGGTATTTTGAGTTTTTTTTTTGATTTTAGAGGTTTTTATTGTTATAGGGGTTTTTCATGGTTTTTAGGGTTTTTTATGTTTTCATGGATTTTTACGGGTTTTTAAAATTTTTAAAAATTTTAAGGGTTTTTATGGGTTTTAGGGATTTTGATTCCTATTAGGATTTTTCTTCGGTTTTTATGGTTTTTAGGGTAGCTTAAGTTTTTTGAAGGTCTTCTGAGTTTTTAGGGGGGGTTTCAGTTTTTTAGGGTTTTTAAGTATGTTTAGAGTTTTGAGGGTTTTAAGGGTTTTTAGAGTTTTTAGTAGTTTTTTAATGCTTTTATGTGTTTTTATTTTTTTATGTTTTTTTGGGTTTTAATGGTTTCATGGGTTTTTCATGTTTTTTAGGGTTTCTTATAGTTTCATGGATTTTTAGGGGCTTTTTAGGATTTTTATGGTTTTTAGGGATTTTGAGTAATTTTTGGGTTTTTTAGAGGTTATTAGAATTTTTATGGATTTTAAAGGTTCTTAAGGTCTTTTAATTTTTATAATGTTTTTAAGGGTTTTTAGAGTTTTTAGTGGGTTTGGGGGTTTTTATGGGTTTTTACAGTTTTTACGCTTTTAGGGGTTTTTATTATTTTTAGGACTTTTTTTTGGTTTTTAGGGTTTTTTCAGATTTTTAGGATTTTTATGTTTTTTAGGGTTTTTAGAGATTTTGTGGGTTTTTAGGGTTCTTCGTGGGTTTTTAGGATTTTTTACGATTTTAAGGTTCCTTTTAAGATTTTATGTTTGTTTAATTTTTTTAGGGTTTTTGAGGTTTTATAGAGTTTTTAACGTTTTTAGGGGTTTTAAGTATTTTTAGAGTTTTTAGTATTTTTTGGGTTTTTATAGTTTTTTTTAATTTTTTAGGGGTTTTACAGTTTTCACGGGTTTTTCAAGTTTTTATTTTTTTTTACATTTTTATGGATATTTAGGAGGGTTTTTGAAATTTTATGGATTTTTAGAATTTTTATTGACTTCGAGGGTTTTTAACAGTTTTCATGAGTTTTTAAGGTTTTTAGGGTCATTTGGGGGTTTTAGGGTTTTTTTTAGTTTTTTTGGTCTTTAAGGGTTTTTATAGTTTTTTAACATTTTTAGGGGGTTTAAGAGTTTTTATTGTTTTTATTGAGTTTTTTTCTCTTTTTATAGGTTTTTAGGATTTTCTAATCTTTTTAGGGTTTTTTAATGGTTTTCAAGGTTTTTTTTTGTTTTTTTGGTGGTCATGGATTTTTTGTGGGTTTTTAGGATTTTTAAGGTTTTTAGGGTTTTTAGGGATTTTGAATGGTTTTTAGGGGTTATTGAAGGGTTTTCAGGGTTTTTAGGATGTTTTTTAGGATTTTTATGGGTTTTAGGGTTTTCAAGATTTTGGGGAGTTTTCTGGTTTTCAAATATTTTTCAAGGATTTTAGGGGCAATTTTATATTTTCAGGATTTTAGGGGTTTTTTATAATTTTTTTTGGTTTTATGTTGTTTATGGATTTTGAGGGGGTTTAGGGGTTTTTTAGGTTTTTAGGGTCTTCTCTGTTTTTTGGGTTTTTTGTTTTTATATTTATTTATGTTTTAGAGTTTTTTAACACTTTAAGGGGTTTGAAGGTTTTATAGTTTTAGTCGTTTTTAGGGTTTTTATGGGTTTTCAAGGATTTTTAAGGTTTTAAGGTGTTTTATGGTTTTCATGGTGGTTTTAGGGTTTTTAGATTTTTAAGGTTTTTTTATGTTTTCATGGATTTTTCGGGGTTTTTAGGATTTTTATGGGTTTTAGGTTCTTATGGTTTTTAGAGATTGTTTGGTTTTTGAGGGTTTTGAGTTGTTTTTTAGGGTTTTTAGGGTCTCTTTGGGTTTCTAGTATTTTTTTAAGTTTTTTGGGTTTATAATGTTTTTTAGATTTTTTAAACATTTTTAATGGTTTTAAGGATTTTCATAGTTTTTAGTGGGTTTTTTGGGTTTTTTAGGTTTTGGGCGTTTAGGGGTTTTATGGTTTTCAGGGTTTTTTTTTTGGGTTTTTAGGGTTTTTTATATTTTAATTTATTTTTAGTGGTTTTTTAGGATTTTTATGGTTGTTATGGTTTTTAGGTATTTTTAGGGTTTTTATAGTTTTCAGGGGTTTTGGGTTTTTAGGGTTCTTTGATATTTTTAGGTTTTTTAGTGTTTTTAACGTTTTTAGGGGTTTTAGAGTTTTTTTGGTTTTTATGGTTTTAAGGGGTTTTAGGGGTTTTTACTATTTTTATTTATTTTTATGGTTTTAAGGGGGTTTTCATGGTTTTTTGGATTTTTTACGTCTTCATGTATTTTTAGGGATTTTTGAAATTGTATTGTTTTCAAGGTTTTCAGAGATTTGGGGGGGGGGGTTAGGGGTTTTTAGTGTTTTTAGGTGGTTTTGGGGTTTTTAGGGGCCTTTGGGTTTTTCGGGGTTTTCATGACTTTTTTCGGGTTTTTAGAGTTTTTAGTGGTTTTTATGGTTTTTAAGGGTTTTAGGGGTTTTTATGGTTTTGAAGGGATTTTTAGGGTATTTAGGAATTTTACGTTTTCTTAGATTTTTAGGGGGGTTTAGGGTTTATAGGGATTTTGAGGTTTTTAGGGGTTTTCAATTTTTCGGGTCTTTAGGGTGTTTAGGGTCTTTTGGGGTTTTTGGGTTTTTTTGAGTTTCTTAAGGTTTTTAATGTTTTTTTAACATTTTGGAGATTTTTTAGGGTTTTTATAGTTTTAGTGGGTTTTAGGGTTTTTATGGGGTTTTGGGGGTTTTATTATTTTCATGGGTTTTTAGTGTGGTTTACATTTTCATGGATTTTTAGGGGGTTTTTGGATTCTTATGGTTTTTAAGGTTTTTTATGATTTTGATAGGTTTTAGGATTTTTCAGGGGGTTTTAGGGGTTTTAGGATTTTTTAGGGTTTTTATGGTCTTTTTGGTTTTTAGGATTTTTTTTGATTTTTTAGGGTTTTAAGGTGTTTAGAGTTATTTTAACGTTTTTAGAGTTTTTTATAGTTTTAAGAATGTTTTTAGGGTTTTTAGGGTTTTTACATTTTATTATAGTTGTAGGGGTTATTTAGGATTTTTATGGGTTTTAGGGATTTTCAGGGGGTTTAGGGTTTTTCTAGGTTTTAGGATCTATTTGGTTTTTTAGGGTTTTTTTTATATTTTTAGGGTTTTAATTATTTTGAGATTTTTATAAGTTTTTTAGGGGTTTAAAAGGTTTTTTGAGCTTTTAATGGTTTATAAGTTTTTTTATGAGTTTTTTGGTTTTTAGGGGGTTTATGGTTTTTAGGGTTTTTAGGGTTTTTAGGGTTTCTTACATTATCATGGATTTTTTTAGTTTTTTTAGCGTTTTTATTGTTTTTTGGGTTTTTCGGGATTTTTAGCGTTCTTATGGGTTTTCATATATTTTTAGTGTTTTCGGGGTTTTGAGGGTTTTAGGGCCTTTTTTGGTTTTTAGGGTTTTTTGAGTTTTTTAGGGTTTTAATGATTTTTTAGAATTTTGTAACATTTTCAGAGATTTTAGTTGTTTTTAGTGGTTTTATGGGTGTTTAGAATTTTTAATGGGTTTTAGGTGTTTTTTACGTTTTCTTGGAATTTTAGGGATCTTTTAGGATTTGTATGGTTTTGGAGTTCTTTATGTTTTTTAGATATTTAGAGGTGTTTTCAGGGTTTTCAGGGTTTTTAGAGTTTTTTATATTTTTATGCTATTTTTTTGGTTTTAGGGGTATTTTGAGTTTTTTAGAGTTTTTAAGGGTTTCTAGAATTTGTTAATGTTTTTAGGGGTTTTATGGATTTTTTGAGTTTTTATTTTTTTTAATGTTTTTATGGGTTTTAGGGTTTTTAAGGGTGTTTAGGGGTTTTTATGGTTTCAGGGGTTATTCATGGATTTATAGGTTTTTATGTTTCATGGATTTTTTAGTGTTTTTTATGATTTTTATGGTTTTGAGGGTTTTAGGGATTTTGAGGGGTTTTTAGGTGTTTTGGGGGGTTTTATGGATTTTCAATGTTTTTAGGGTTTTTTGGGTTTTCAGTGTTTTTTTGAGTTATTTAGGGTTTTTAAGGTGTTTTAGAGTTTTTAACATTTTTATGGGTTTAAGGGTTTTTTGAGTTTCTAGGGGCTTTATTTTTATAAGGGTTTTTAGGGTTTTTAAGGTTTTTTGGGGTTTTTATGGTTTTCAGTGGCACTACTAGAAAAACAGGTATTTGCGACGGGCTATTTGCGACGGGGTCCCGTCGCAAATAGCCCGTTGCTGAAAACGCCGTCGCAACTACACTTATTTGTGACGGGCCCGTCGCTAAAGCCTCTTTTTTGCGATGGACATTCTCCCTGTCGCAAATAGTATTCCGTATTTTTGTAAAAAACTTTTAAAATAGTTTTTGCGATGGGACCCGTCGCAATCGCTTTTGCGACGGTTCCGTCGCAAAAACTATTTTTTAAAAAAATAAAAAAAAATTAATAATACTAGTATTTGCGACGGGACCCGTCGCAAATACTATTTTAAAAAAAAAATAAAAAACTATTAATAATACTAGTATTTGCGACGGGTCTAGTATCCCGTCGCAAATACTATAAAAAAAATAAAAAAAATAAATTATTAATAAATTATTTTAATTAATATAATAATAGAATTATAATTTAGAAATGAAAATAATAAATTATTTTAATTACTATAATAATAGTAGAATTATAATTCAAAAATAAAAAATAATAGAATATTAATAAATGATTTAATTAATATAATAATATTACAATTATAATTTATAAATAAAAAAAATATTAATAAGTTATTTTAATTAATATAAAAATAATAGAATTATTTTACATTCAAATATTAAAATAATTCAAGTATTACAAAAAAAATAATTAAATTTTAATATTATAAGATTTTAATATATATATAAAATTTTAATATATATATAAAATTTAATATTATAAAATATAAATAATATTATTATTCATATTAATATTGTTATTTAAAAATATAATATTATTAATATTTTATGATGAGACAGAAACTACGAATAGAAAAAAAATATTTTGATTTCACAAATTTCATAACAGAAATACAAACTCTAATCTGAAGGAGGGGGGGAGGGGGGGAGGTGGGGGATCTGCAGATGGTGGTGGAAGAAACTCCATCCCTAAAGCATGAGTGAGTCGGCGCATGTACTCCATCTGCTCCTGATTCTGCTGCTGCCACCGACTCGCCTGCTCCTCGTACAGCTACTGCTGGCGTCGACGCTCCTCCTCATGCTGCTGACGCATCTGCTCCTGCTCCTGTCGGAGACTCTCTCTCTGTGCAGTCTGAGATCGCAACTGATCCTCATACTGTGTAGAAGAAGATGCACGAGCTCCTCTCGAGCTGGACGCCGACATCGCAGCACTGCCATAATAATCTCCAGGAGTCAGTCGAGAGCCGATACCAACTACCCGGCCCTTCTCGAAGGCATACTGGGTGGCCTGCATCCATGCCGCCTCATCAAACTGACGGGCAGTGGTTTGATCTGATGACTCGGCCTGACTCTCAGGCCGGGCCTGTGCCGCTGCGGCCTCATATGACTCATATAGTTGCAATTTAAAATTAAAATTGTGAATATATTATATGCAGTTAATTTTTAAACTTGAAAACAAATAATACTGACCACGATGTGATGCTGACGATCACCTCTGAGCTCCCCAGTAGCAGGATCACTATACATCCTCCGATATACGTCGTACTCTGTAATATCGGGGTGCTCGACAGCCTATAAGAATAAAAAATAAACTGTTAATATTTATAGTTATATAAAATATTTATAAATAATGTACGTACCAGATGCTGTCTATGAGTACTGAAAGAACGACTCCCAGCTCGATGAGTCACCTCCTGTCTCCCCCGATTCTGCCTCCCCACCGATGATCTCCTCTGAAAGGCACCACTCAACCAGTGCGCACATAATCCATCCCATACATGGGATGAAATATACTCTGGTCGGTGTGCTCTACATGACTCCTCAAAATCTGACACTCCTGCTTTCTTCATCGCAACTTTTCTTAAATTGTGCAAAAACTGACGAAGGCGATCACGCATGGCCACCTCCCATGCCTCGTGGATGGCGTCACGCATGGTATCCTCGATCGGATACCATAAACCCTACAAATAAATCAAAATATCAAGTTAGAAATGAAATAATTTTCAAAATAAAAATTATTTATTTACGTACGTACCAACCAATGGCCGAACATGGCCTGCTGCACATCAATGAGAATCTGCTCCCATGTGGTCCACGGCTGAGAGAAATTGATGAGAATCAAGGTGTGCATATGCAGCGAGGAGTCGAGAGTGATCCTGACATGAATGGTGGATGGAGCATAAATGCACAAGACCCATTACATGGTATTGGAGGCCCAATGACAAGAGGAAGGATGAGGAGGATGAAAGAGGCCTTACATGGCCTCATTTTGAAATTACAAGGGCAGGCCCAACATGCATGCATGGGAGGATCAAATGGGCCTTTAATTACACTTATTAAAGCCCAAAAGTGAACCTAAATGGCCCACCCATTTGATCCCACGAATTTAAAGCCACTTGCATCTTCAAATTCAAAAGTGGTGGGGCCCTTGTCTACAAAGTCATGGTGGGAATCTTCAAAGTCTTTGGGGTGGTGCTAAAAAGTCTTCTTGGTGGATATCTTGTCCCCTAAAGCCATGGGCATGTGTAAAGAAAGTCAAAAATCGTTTTTAGCCTTTAGACTTTTGTGAGATAGGTATTTTGACTTGTATCCCTCTCATTTGGCTATAAATAGCCACCCCCTTGTACCCCTTGAAGGTGAATCACGAATTTGAGTATTTTCTAGCATTATTATGCTTGTGTTTCTTGTGTTCTTGGATGAATGCAAGTAAGGCTTATAAAAGGAGTGATCAACCTTTGTGGCGCTTTTTATAATTAGGGTTTTAAGGGGCAAGTCTCCTTGGGGTCCTAATTGATCACCCCCCTCCCTTTTTAGTTCTTCCGCACTTCATTTTATTTGCATTTCTCCCACTTTCATCACTTGCGTTTCCACACTTTCGCCAACGAGCACCACACCTCCATACGGTATCATATCATTTGGTATCAGAGGTCGGCAACGGAAACCAGGTTCTTTCATTGTTCTATTTCTCCCAACTTTTTCATCCGCTTCTTCTATTTTCATCCATCAGCCAGTTCTGGACGGAACTTTCTTCTGCCATTTCGTCCCCTTTTTTCTTTGCGTTTCTGGACGTATAGCATGTCATTTTGATAGTTCAGAACCTCATCTTTCATCTCGATTTGGAAACAGAAAAATCCAACAAGTATATTTGGAGATATAGCCGAATCAATTCGTGCTACAGATCCAGCAATCCTCCAAGAACGGATTTCCAATCGAGTTTGAAGCTCATATTTTTTCTCACCCTTTTATATCATTGCAATCAGATTAGAGTATTGTGACATTTTCATCTATTGTACTTTGAGCACACAAAAAAAACGCAGTCCTTGTTTCCAATTTCTTGATTTTTGAGCAGCAAAAAAAAAACAAAAAAAATCAAAAAAAAAAATACAAAAAAAACTGCTCATTTGAAATGTTACGTTTGCTCCTTAAGTCACAAATTTGATTTCATTTATTTTTCTTATCCACCATCTTCTTTTCTTCATCCATATCAAACCTTCAACCATTTCCCTTTATCCCATCTCACTTTACCTCTCATATTTCTTGGACTCCATTGATTCAAACCCTTTTAAAATTTCTGATTTTTAAAGTTTGTCATGAATTGATTGCTTCTTAATTGTTGTCTTCTTGATTCTATTTAAGAACACTTGTAGGAACCAAGTTGTAGTGCTAGAAAGTGTGAGGAACCTTTTGAGAGGGAAAAAAATAGAGAGAAATAGTGTGTGAGGTTTTAAAAAAAATGGCAAGCGAGGGAGAAAGAAGTGAGATCGACATCAAATTATTCATGAAAGCTGTTGCTGACCAATTTACAAGATTGAATGCTAGGTTGGATGATTTGCAAGGTTCTTCAACTTCAAGGGCTCCGCGAAGGCAAGAAGTTGAGGAAGGTGATGATGAGTACTCCGATTTCGAAGAATCAATTCCTAGGCGAGGGCAACGTGCTGTTTGGAGAGACAATGACTTGGGAAGCATCAAAGTGACACTTCCACCCTTTCAAGGGAAGAGTGACCCAGAACTTTATTTGGAGTGGGAGCGAAAGGTTGACCATGTGTTTGGACTTCACAACTACTCGGAGGAGAAGAAGGTAAAATTGGCAGCCCTTGAGTTCAATGACTATGCAAGTATTTGGTGGGACCAATTACAAGTAAGTCGACGACGAAATAGAGAAAGGCCAATTCGAACTTGGGAAGAAATGAAGATAGTAATGCGCAAAAGGTACATTTCTAGTCATTACTATCGAGACTTACATTTGAAGTTACAAAAACTTGTGCAAGGTTCCATGTGTGTGGAGGAATACTACAAGGAAATGGAGATATCAATGATTCGAGCCAATTTGGAGGAGGATCGCGAAGCTACCATGGCAAGGTTCATCAATGGCTTGAATCTGGCAATTAGAGATGTGGTGGAACTACAGACCTACATTGACATGGAGGAGTTGCTACATAAGGCAGTGAAGGTCGAAAAACAAATACATTCTCGGAGGATTCAAGTAAGTTCCCCATAATTTTTGGAAGGATAACCGGAAAGATCCAAAATCAATTTCTAAGTGGAATGAAACGAAACCAAGGGATTCTAAATTTTTTCCAAAACAAAGAGAAGAGGCCAAAAATAAGTTCTTCCCCACTAATTCAAAAGGAAAAATGGACACAAATTTCCCTTCTAAATCTCGTGATATAAAGTGTTTTAAGTGTCAAGGACATGGTCATATTGCATCTCAATGCCCAAACAAAAGGGCCATGATTATTTTGGATAATGGAGACATCCTTAGTGAGCACTCTAGCGATGATGAGATTCCATCTTTGGAGGAGGGTTCCGATGTAGAAGTTGAAGAACCCGTACATGGAGATGCATTGGTGGCAAGAAGAGCTTTAAACATTCAACCCAAAGATGATCATGATGAGGAGCAACGGGAACATATTTTTCATACGAGATGCCACATCAAGGAGAAGGTATGTAGTATGATCATTGATAGTGGAAGTTGTACCAATGGGGCGAGTACATTGTTGGTGGAAAAGTTGAGTTTGCCTACTCTAAGGCATACTAGACCCTATAGATTGCAATGGTTGAATGATAGTGGGGAAGTGAGGGTCACAAAACAATCCATAGTTTCTTTTTCCATTGGAAAATTTCATGATGAGGTGTTGTGTGATGTTTCTCCAATGCAAGCTGGACATTTGTTACTAGGGAGACCGTGACAATTTGATAGGAGGGTGATTTATGATGGCTATGCTAACCGCTTCTCTTTTCATTTCAGTGGTAGGAAGATTGTTTTGACTCCTCTAAGTCCCATACAAGCATATGAAGATCAAGTGAGGATAGAGAAAGAATACAAAAAGAAAAAAGAAATGAGTGAAAAAGAAAGTGGGAAAAATAAAAACTTGAGTGATAAAAAAGAGAGTTATGAGTTGAGAAAAAAAGAAAAGAGAGAAAAAAATGAAAAGAGTGGAAAAAATAAGAGTGAAAAAGGAGAGACGAGTGACATAAAAGGAAATGAGGGAAATCAAAGAGATGAAAACAAGAGTGTTGAGCGAAAGGTGAGTTTATTTTCTGGAAAAATTGAGGTGAAAGGTGCTTTATTGAGCGGGAAGGTGTTCTTACTCATTAGTAAGGATGCTTACCTTGCAACTAACAAAATTCACCATTCGTTTCCTTCTTGTGTTGTGTCTTTACTACAGGAATTTGGTGATTTGTTTCCTGAAGAAACACCCGATGGACTACCACCTTTGAGAGGCATTGAGCACAGGATCGACTTCATACCCGGTGCCGCAATTCCCAACAGGCCTGCATATAGAGCTAATCCAGAAGAGACTAGAGAGATCCAGTGTCAAGTTGAAGAACTAATGAAGAAAGGATTGGTGAGGGAAAGCATGAGTCCCTGTGCAGTTCCGGTGATCCTAGTACCCAAGAAAGATGGCACATGGAGGATGTGTGTAGATTGTCGCGCCATCAACAAAATAACAGTTAAGTACCGCTATCCCATCCCTCGACTTGATGACATGCTTGATGAATTACATGGGGCTTCTTTATTTTCAAAAATTGACCTTAAAAGTGGATACCACCAAATTCGAATGAAAGAAGGAGATGAGTGGAAAACTGCTTTTAAAACTAAGTTTGGTTTGTATGAGTGGTTAGTTATGCCATTTGGTTTAACTAATGCACCAAGTACATTCATGAGCTTAATGAACCATGTTCTTCGTTCTTTCATTGGAAAATTCGTGGTTGTCTATTTTGATGATATCTTGGTGTATAGTAAATCTCTAGATAACCATGTTGAACACTTGCGTTTGGTGTGTGAGACCCTTAAAGAAAACCAACTTTATGCCAATCTTCAAAAATGTTCCTTTTGCATGGATTCTGTTGTGTTTCTTGGCTTTGTTGTAGGGGCGAAAGGGATTCGTGTGGATGAAGAAAAGGTCAAAGAAATTCAGGAGTGGCCAACACCGAAGAATGCAACCGAGGTTAGGAGTTTTCATGGATTGGCAAGCTTCTATAGGAGGTTTGTTAAGGACTTCTCATCCATCGCTGCACCTCTTAATGAGCTTGTTAAGAAAAATGTGGTCTTTAAATGGGGTGAAAAACAGGAAAAGGCTTTTAACACACTCAAAGAAAAATTGGTCAATGCTCCCCTTTTAAGCCTACCGGATTTCACAAAAGTCTTTGAAATTGAGTGTGATGCATCGGGAGTTGGTATTGGTGCTGTTTTGACTCAAGAGTCACGTCCAATTGCTTACTTTAGTGAAAAATTGAACGGGGCAGCATTAAATTATTCAACTTACGATAAAGAACTTTATGCTTTGAAACGAACCCTGGAAACATGGCAACATTACTTATGGCCTAAAGAGTTCATTATTCATTCTGACCATGAAAGCCTAAAGTATTTGAAGTCCCAAGGTAAGTTGAATCGGCGACATGCATCTTGGCTGGAATTCATTGAGACTTTCCCCTATGTGATCAAGCACAAAAAAGGTAAGGAAAATGTGGTTTTCGATGCTCTTTCCCGAAGGTATGCACTTCTCACTTCTCTTCATTCTCGATTACTTGGATTTGAGTTACTAAAGGGAATGTATGAAACTGATGGAGATTTTTCTCAAATTTGGGCATCTTGTGAAAAACATGGATTTAAAGAGTACTACAAAAATGATGGATTTCTTTTCAAAAGGGATAAATTGTGCATTCCAAATTGTTCAACTCGAGAATTGCTTGTAAAAGAAACTCATGGGGGTGGTTTGATGGGGCATTTTGGTGTTGACAAAACATTAGCTACTTTGCATGAACATTTTTATTGGCCAAGCATGAGAAAAGATGTTATTGCAATTTGTGCCAAGTGTATCACTTGTAAGCATGCAAAGTCCAAGGTTCAACCTAATGGATTGTATTCCCCCTTGCCTGTTCCATCTCATCCTTGGACCGACATCTCTATGGATTTTGTGTTGGGAATGCCTCGATCCCAATCGGGGAAAGATAGCATTTTTGTTGTTGTGGATCGATTTAGCAAAATGGCTCATTTCATTGCATGTTCAAAAACTAATGATGCTATTCATATAGCTGATTTGTTTTTCAAAGAAATTGTGAGATTACATGGACTGCCCAAAACCATTGTAAGTGATAGGGATGTGAAATTCCTTAGCCACTTTTGGAGGACTTTGTGGAATAAATTGGGGACTAAATTATTGTTCTCAACTGTCGCACATCCTCAAACCGATGGTCAAACTGAAGTGGTGAATAGGACTCTTTCTACCCTCTTGCGTGCAATAATTCAAAAAAATCTAAATAATTGGGAAAAATGTTTGCCACACATAGAGTTTGCATATAACCGAGTAGTGCATTCCACTACTAACTTCTCACCTTTTGAGATTGTCTATGGCTTTAACCCAATGACTCCGTTAGATATTATATCGTTGCCTACTAATGAGGTTGTTGATCTTGCAGGTGATGAGAAGGAAAAATTTGTTCAGGATTTACATGCCAAAGTGAAAGCCAACATTGAGAGAAGAAATGAACAGTATGCGAAGCAAGCAAACAAGGGTCGACATAAGGTTGTACTAGAACCTGGAGATTGGGTGTGGGTGCATTTGAGGAAGTAAAGGTTTCCGGAGCAAAGAAAATCCAAACTTCTACCGCGAGGAGATGGACCTTTCCAAGTTTTAGAAAGAATCAACGATAATGCCTACAAGATTGACTTGCCCAGCAGGTATGGAAATGTGAGTGCCACCTTTAATGTTACTGATCTCTCTCCCTTTGAATATGCAGATTCGAGGACGAATCCTTTTGAAGAGGGAGGGGATGATGAGAATCAAGGTGTGCATATGCAGCGAGGAGTCGAGAGTGATCCTGACATGAATGGTGGATGGAGCATAAATGCACAAGACCCATTGCATGGTATTGGAGGCCCAATGACAAGAGGAAGGATGAGGAGGATGAAAGAGGCCTTACATGGCCTCATTTTGAAATTACAAGGGCAGGCCCAACATGCATGCATGGGAGGATCAAATGGGCCTTTAATTACACTTATTAAAGCCCAAAAGTGAACCTAAATGGCCCACCCATTTGATCCCACGAATTTAAAGCCACTTGCATCTTCAAATTCAAAAGTGGTGGGGCCCTTGTCTACAAAGTCATGGTGGGAATCTTCAAAGTCTTTGGGGTGGTGCTAAAAAGTCTTCTTGGTGGATATCTTGTCCCCTAAAGCCATGGGCATGTGTAAAGAAAGTCAAAAATCGTTTTTAGCCTTTAGACTTTTGTGAGATAGGTATTTTGACATGTATCCCTCTCATTTGGCTATAAATAGCCACCCCCTTGTACCCCTTGAAGGTGAATCACGAATTTGAGTATTTTCTAGCATTATTATGCTTGTGTTTCTTGTGTTCTTGGATGAATGCAAGTAAGGCTTATCAAAGGAGTGATCAACCTTTGTGGCGCTTTTTATAATTAGGGTTTTAAGGGGCAAGTCTCCTTGGGGTCCTAATTGATCACCCCCCTCCCTTTTTAGTTCTTCCGCACTTCATTTTATTTGCATTTCTCCCACTTTCATCACTTGCGTTTCCACACTTTCGCCAACGAGCACCACACCTCCATACGGTATCATATCAGAAATAGTTGCGCAAAATAGCGCTGCCCTGTCCGACTGCTATATGCGGAAAACTGAAAAAATAATAAACATTTATTATGTGAATAGATTAATGAAATCTTAGTCAAATCCACAGGTTATCACACAGGTTATCACACCTCCGCGTGCGTGGATCAAACCCAAGACGTGGACGTCGCTCGGGGACGGGGTCAGGAATCATCAATCGTGCAAGACCGCGCCCCCTCCGCGTACTCCCTGGAGCGCCTGCAGGCTGAGGGTCATCTGTCAGCAACTCATCCGCATCAAAAGTCAGGTCAGCATCCGCCAACGCACGAAATGTGGCGTCGTCCATCTGAAACAGAAAATGTTAATGTTAGCAAATAATTGATAATTACTATTATATATACATATATACATATTATGATTGTATATAAATACCATGGAATGCTATCAGTGTTCATCTTCATCATCATCTTCATATATGTCAATGTCATCTTCATATTCCTCCTCAACATCATCGATATCCATTCGAGTTATAGTTGCTTCATCTCTTACCGTTTCAAATTCATATGTGACATCATTAACATCATCGTCATCACCGACTCTTAAATGTGGGGTGTCGTCATCGATACTCATGTCTCTTTGTAAAAAAGATTGATTTTGAGTACTCTCTTGAAAAACTTCAATTCTTTGCACATCAGTGAAAGCACATTCACTTTGACTAAACTGATTGTCTCGAATTTTGATTTTTATTACACTCCACCAATCAGTCAAGTCTCTTGATGTTGCACAGTACTTTGCATAATAAACTTGATATGCCTGTTGAGCCAATAAGAATGGTTCATTTACTGCGAGAACACTTTTACATTTAATATCGATGATTCCATGAGTCGGATGAACACGCACGCCTCTCTCTGTATCCAACCACCGACATTTGAACATGGTTATGTAATGTTGTCCAAGATAACAGAGTTCAATGATTTCATCAAGTATGCCATAAAAGTCAACTTCATTTTCTCGATGATGAGATCCTCTCAAGCTAACTCCATTGTTCATTGTTTTTTTCGATTCCCCATATGCATGTGTGTGGAATCGAAATCCATTCACCACATATGCATTATAAGTTTTAACAAGTTTGGAAGGTGGGTTACTCAATACACACAGTTGTTTGTCAATTTTATCAGCATGTCGAGACACCTGAAAATTTGTGAAATAATTATCAATATAGTAAACTATACATTGAATGAGTTGCTAGAAGATAAAGAATTTATGTTACCAGTTTTTGAAACCACTGAGAGAAATTTTTCAGTCGACGTTCTTCGAGAGAAGCTGCTGTAATTTGTGGAATTTGTTTCTTGATATGATTATCATACAACCTATAAAAACCAAAGTTATTTACTGTAACATAAATGAGAGAATAAGTGATATAAACACTTACAGAACAACTGATGTCATCTCTTCACAGTTGAGCAGAACATACGTATGAGCTCTATGATGTTCATCATCTGAAAGCCAGCGTTCAGAAACTCCACCAAAACCAAGCTCTGACTGGTTGAAAACAGATAATTGATTGTCGATTTCATCAATATTCCTCTCATTCCGTCCCATTCGTTTGTGTTTTGAAGGATACTCAGATTCAAAATAATGGGAGCAGAAAAAAGATATTTCCTCTTGCAAATAAGCTTCTGCAATAGATCCTTCAACAGATGCTTTGTTGCGTACTTTTCTTTTCAATTTTTGCATGCATCTTTCAAATGGGTACATCCATCGAAACTGTACCGGACCTCCACATTTGGCTTCATATGGCAAATGTAACATCAAATGTTCCATTGAGTCGAAGAAAGACGGCGGAAATATTTTTTCCAGTTTACATATAATTACAACAACATATTTTTCAAGTTTGCCTAGAGCATCATAATCTGCCGTAGCCGCACAAATTTCCCGAAAAAAATGAGACATGTCTGTTATGGAATCCCAAATCACAGAATTCAAGAGACCTCTTAATTCAATGGGTAGAAGTCTCTCCATTATAACATGACAATCATGACTTTTTAATCCAGTAATATGACCATTCTTTACACATCTACCCAAATTGGAAGCACAGCCATCTAGAAGTCTCAAATCTGCAATCCACTGACAAAATAATAAACGGTTTTCTTTAGACAGTGTATAAGCTGCTTTTGGTTTCAGTAACCTTTCTGTTCTGACATTCTCAAATAGTTCCAATTCTGGACGCCTGCAAATTTGGGCAAGATCTAAACATGCATTTACATTGTCTTTGCTCTTTCCTGGCGTATCCAAAACTGTATGAAACAAATTATCAAAACAGTTCTTCTCAATATGCATGACATCTAACATGTGTCGGACCAACAAATCAGACCAATATGGCAAATCCCAAAATATGCTACGTTTAATCCAATTGTGTTCTTTCCCAAAACCAGAAATTTTCTGTTGATTTATTTTGGGACCAAAAGTGATGGGAGGTAATGAAAATACAACTGATTTTAACTCCGAACCTGATAGCATTTTTGGAGGTCCATCCCTTTCAACTGTTCCTTTTCTGAAATGAGATCTGTTTCTGCGAAAAGGATGATCAGCTGGAAGAAATCTGCGATGACAGTCAAAATAACAAGGTTTCTTTCCATGAAGGAGCATAAATGCTTTGTTCTCTCCCATACAGTAAGGACATGATTTCTGACCATGTGTACTCCAGCCAGATAACATCCCATAAGCCGGGAAGTCACTTATTGTCCACATCAATGCTGCTCTCAGTATGAAATTCTGTTTCGTTGCAACATCATATGTACTGACACCAGTACTCCACAATAAATTTAATTCATCAATCAATGGCTTCAAATAAACATCAATATTTTTCTTCGGATGTCCTGGAATTAGTAAAGTCAAAAAGATATATGGCTCCTTCATCAACATCCATGGAGGTAAATTGTACGGAGTTAAAAAAACAGGCCAACATGAATATTGACTACCATAAGATCCAAACGGACAGAAACCATTAGTGGAAAGGCCCAGTCGAACATTTCTAGCTTCTAAAGCAAATGATGGATGCACTCTATCAAAATGTTTCCATGAATCACCATCGGCTGGATGATTCAAGCTTTTATCGGTTGAAATATTTTCTTTATGCCATGACATCATTGTCGTTGTATTCTTAGACATGAATAAACGCTGAAGTCTGGATGTAAGCGGAAAATATCTCAACTGTTTTACAGGAATCAAACCAGACTTCCCGTGTTGTCCTTCTTTATATCTCAGTTGCCCACATGTAGGACAACTATCCAACGACTCATTTTCCCCAGAATATAAAATGCAGTCATTTGAACATGCATGAATCTTCTGACAAGTAAGTCCCAAATTTCGAACCAGCCTCTTACTCTCATAGTAATTTGAAGGTAAAACATTTCCTTCGGGTAACAGTGTTTTCAGCAAAGAAAATATCTGGTCAAAACAGGTGTTTGACATTCCGTTATCTGATTTGATAGCCATAAATTTTGCAACTGCTTCTAATTTGCTCATCTTGCAGCCAGGATATAATGCATCCTCAGCAGATTTCAACAACTCATAAAATTCAGACGGTGCCAACTCAGGATTTGAAGCTATATCAGCCGGAGTTTCTGTATGTTGAACAGATGAACCTGCAACATCATGTACTAAATCTTGAAACCGGGATGGATCCGGAATCAAGTTGGTATCACCTGCTCTGGAACTGCGTTCACCGTGTTGATACCAAAAAACATAATATGGTTGAAAACCAAAACGCAAGAGATGTTCTCCCACTTTGTCAAACGTGTCAAACGTTCTCAATGCACATTTTCTGCAAGGGCATTTTATTTTTCCTTCTGAAACAAATTCTGAATTTGATTCCGCAAATGATAAAAAAGTCTCCACACCCTCAACATATACTGGATTTAAACCAGAACCGTTTGGATTTCTACGTTGATTTATCCATATGCGGTCACCTAATAATGATTGTTGACGACCTCGTTGTTCCATATATCTCTATAAAATATAAAAGCATTTCTGGTTTTGAATAATTTGTTAGAAAAAACACTTAAGTAAAGATTGAATATATTGAGAATAAAGCAAAACATGTTACAAATATTGATAATTTTAATATTATATTGATTTTTTATTATTTTAATAATACTAATATAATTTTTTCATAAACATTAATTATATAATAATAACATTATTACATTATTAGTATATTTTATTATTAATATTAAAATAACATAATTTTTTATATTATATACAATTCTCCTTTCATCTGTGTGTTTAACATTATGTCTCCACGTGTAATATTCGCATTCACTTTCACCTCTCCATTGGCGAGTAGGTTGATAATTTTGAAAAAGAATGCGAATATTACATGTGGAGACAGAAAACACACAGATGAAAAGAGAATTGTATATAATATAGAAAATTATATTATTTTAATATTAATAATAAAATATACAAATAATGTACTAATTATTGGTAATTATTACTAATTATTACTAATTATTGGTAATTATTACTAATTATTACTAATTAGTGGTAATTATTACTAATTATTACTAATTATTGGTAATTATTACTAATTATTGGTATTTATTACTAATTATTGGTAGTTATTACTAATTATTACTAATTATTACTAATTACTGGTAATTATTACTAATTACTGGTAATTATTCCTAATTATTACCAATTGTTACTAATTATTACTATTTACCGGTAATTATTTCTAATTATTGGTAATTATTACTAATTATTGGTAATTATTACTAATTATTGGTAATTATTACTAATTATTGGTAATTATTACTAATTATTGGTAATTATTACTAATTGTTACTATTTATTACTAATTATTCCTAATTATTGGTAATTATTACTAATTATTGGTAATTATTACTAATTATTGGTAATTATTACTAATTATTGGTAATTATTGTTAATTATCCCTAATTATTGGTAATTATCCCTAATTATTTGTAATTATTACGAATTATTGGTAATTATTACTAATTATTACTAATTATTACGAATTATTGGTAATTATTACGAATTATTGGTAATTATTACTAATTATTAGTAATTATTCCTAATTATTGGTAATTATTACTAATTATTGGTAATTATTACTAATTATTCCAAATTATTGGTAATTATTAATAATTATTGGTAATTATTACTAATTATTACTAATTATTGGTAATTATTACTATTTATTGCTAATTAATACTATTTATTGCTAATTAATACTAATTATTGCTAATTAATACTAATTATTGCTAATTAATACTAATTATTGGTAATTAATACTAATTATTGGTAATTAATACTAATTATTGGTAATTAATACTAATTATTACTAATTATTGGTAATTATTACTAATTACTGGTAATTATTACTAATTACTGGTAATTATTACTAATTACTGGTAATTATTACTAATTACTGGTAATTATTACTAATTACTGGTAATTATTACTAATTACTGGTAATTATTACTAATTACTGGTAATTATTACTAATTATTACTAATTATTACTAATTACTGGTAATTATTACTAATTACTGGTAATTATTCCTAATTATTACTAATTATTACTATTTATTACTAATTATTACTATTTATTACTATTTACCGGTAATTATTACTAATTATTACTATTTATTACTAATTATTGGTAATTATTACTAATTATTGGTAATTATTACTAATTATTGGTAATTATTACTAATTATTGGTAATTATTACTAATTATTGGTAATTATTACTAATTATTGGTAATTAATACTAATTACTGGTAATTAATACTAATTATTGGTAATTAATACTAATTGTTACTAATTATTGGTAATTATTACTAATTATTGGTAATTATTACTAATTATTGTAATTATTCCTAATTATTGGTAATTATTACTAATTATTGGTAATTATTACTAATTATTCCTAATTATTGGTAATTATTAATAATTATTGGTAATTATTGGTAATTATTACTAATTATTGGTAATTATTACTAATTATTGGTAATTAATACTAATTATTGGTAATTAATACTAATTATTGGTAATTAATACTAATTATGGGTAATTAATACTAATTATTACTAATTATTGGTAATTACTGGTAATTATTACTAATTACTGGTAATTATTACTAATTACTGGTAATTATTACTAATTACTGATAATTATTACTAATTACTGGTAATTATTACTAATTACTGGTAATTATTACTAATTACTGGTAATTATTACTAATTACTGGTAATTATTACTAATTACTGGTAATTATTACTAATTACTGGTAATTATTACTAATTACTGGTAATTATTACTAATTACTGGTAATTATTACTAATTACTGGTAATTATTACTAATTATTGGTAATTATTACTAATTATTACTAATTATTATTAATTACTGGTAATTATTACTAATTACTGGTAATTATTCCTAATTATTACTAATTGCTACTATTTATTACTAATTATTACTATTTATTACTATTTACCGGTAATTATTACTAATTATTACTATTTATTACTATTTACCGGTAATTATTACTAATTATTGGTAATTATTACTAATTATTGGTAATTATTACTAATTATTGGTAATTATTACTAATTATTGGTAATTATTACTAATTATTGGTAATTATTACTAATTATTGGTAATTAATACAAATTATTGGTAATTAATACTAATTATTACTAATTATTGGTAATTATTGGTAATTATTACTAATTATTGGTAATTATTACTATTTATTGGTAATTATTGCTATTTATTGGTAATTATTACTAATTATGGGTAATTATTACTAATTATTGGTAATTATTCCTAATTATTGATAATTATTGGTAATTGTTCCTAATTATTAGTAATTAAATGAATAATTACTAATAATTAGGAAGAATTACCAATAATTACAAATAATAACATTATTAGTATATTTTATTATTAATATTAAAATAATATAATTTTCTAATTTATATACAGTTCTCCTTTCATCTGTGCGTTTTCTATCTCCACATACAAATAATACATGTGAAGACAGCAAACACACAGATGAAAAGAGAACTGTATATATATATAAAATTATATTATTTTAATATTAATAATAAAATAGACTAATAATGTAATAATGTTATTATCCCTAATTATTGGTATTTATTACTAATTATTAATATTTATTCTTAATTATTAAAAATTATTACTAATTATTCCTAATTACCATTAACTATGAACAATACTAATAATTTAAATTTATTAAGTAATAAAACAATATAAACATAATTAAATTACAACTAATTAAGAATAATTGAAACTAATAAAAAATTAAAAATAAATATTAAATTAAATTGAACATAAATACCTTGAAAATTGATCTGCTCTGATCGTTCTTCAAAACTTTAATATCAGCTCCGGAGAAAAAAATTAAACTGAAGAAAAACTCAACTTTAGAAACGCAAGTTTGAGAGCAGGAGAAGATAGAGAATGAGAATGATTTGAAAAAAACGGATGGGGGTATTTATAGGTTAGATTATTTGCGACGGGTCCATTTGCGACGGGATTCCCGTCGCAAATAGTGTTATTTGCGACGGTACCCGTCGCAAATACCTTAGCCAACATTTATTACGGTCAACGGTTAAATAGTTATTTGCGACGGGTCCCGTCGCAAATAACCACCTGCCGACATACTATTTGCGACGGGGGAATATTCCCGTCGCAAATACCTTTTACCGCCGCCGGTTATTTGCGACGGGAAAATATTCCCGTCGCAAATAGTTTTCCCGCGATTTGGCGCGCATCGCGGGAAAACTATTTGCGACGGGGAAAGCAATCCCGTCGCAAAAGCCTAATTATTTGCGACGGGTAAATACCCCCGTCGCAAATAAGTTTTTAACGGGACTATTTGCGACGGGAATAAATCCCGTCGCAAATACGCATTTTTCCCGTAGTGTGGGTTTTCCGGGTTTTTACGTTTTCATGAATTTTTAGGGGTTTTTTATGCTATTTAGGGTTTAGGGTTTTTACTGATTTCAAGGGTTTTAAGGGTTTTTCACGGGTTTTAAGGATTTTTATGGTTTTTAGTGTCTTTTTGGGTTATTAGATTTTTTTTGAGTTTCTTATGGTTTTAAGGTTTTGTAGAGTTTTATAACGTTTTTAGGGTTTTTTTTGGTTTTTTAGAGTTTTTTGTGGTTTTATGGTTTTTATGGGTTTTTAGGGTTTTTTAATTTTTTTAGGGGTTTTTATGGTTTTCAAGTTTTTTATTTTTTCTTTGTTTTCTTGGATTTTTAGGGTGTTGTTAGATTGTTTATTGGTTTTAGGGGTTTTAGGTTTATTATGGATTTTGAGGGATTTTAGGGTTTTTGAAGGAGGTTTTAGGGTTTTGTAGTGTTTTAGGGTCTTTTGTGTTTTTAGGGTTTTTTTGAGTTTTTTAGAGTTTTAAAGTTTTTTTAGTTTCTTAACATCTTTAGTGTTTTTAATGACTTTTATACTTTTAGTGGTTTTTAGGGTTTTTATGGGTTTTTAGGGTTTCTAAATTTGTCGGGGTTTTATGGTTTTGAGGGGGAGTTTTTAGCTTTTTGGGGGTTTTTTACATTTTCAGTGATTTTTAGGGTTTTTTTTAGTATTTTTATGGTTTTTAGTGTTTTTTTGGGTTTTATGGATTTTGAGTGTTTAAGGGGCTTTCAAGGGGTTTTAGGATTTTTCAAAGTTTTTGGGGTCTTTTTGGGTTTTGGGAGTTTTTTGTGTTCTTTAGGGTTTTTAAGGTTTGTTAACGTTTTTATCATTTTTAGTGGTTTTAATAGTTTTTTGAGTTTTTAGTGGGTTTTAAGGATTTTATTGGTTTTTAGGGGTTTTAGAGTTTTTTTTGGTTTTTAGGGTTTTAAGGGGTTTTAGGGGTTTTTACTATTTTTATGGATTTTTATGGTTTTAAGGGGGTTTTCACGGTTTTTTGGATTTTTTACATCTTCATGTATTTTTAGTAATTTTCGGGGTTTTCATGACTTTTTTCGGGTTTTTAGAGTTTTTAGTTGTTTTTATGGGTTTTTATGGTTTTTAAGGGTTTTAGGGGTTTTATGGTTTTCAAGGGATTTTCAGGGTATTTAGGAATTTTACTTTTTCTTGTATTTTTAGGGGGGTTTAGGGTTTATAGGGATTTTGAGGTTTTTAGGGGTTTTCAATTTTTAGGGTCTTTTGGGGTTTTTGGGTTGTTTTTTGAGTTTCTTAATGTTTTTATTGTTTTCTTTAACATTTTGGAGATTTTTGAGGGTTTTTATAGTTTTAGTCGGTTTTAGGGTTTTTTTGGGGTTTTAGGGTTTTTGGGGGTTTTGGGGGTTTTATTATTTTCATGGGTTTTTAGTGTGGTTTACATTTTCATGGATTTTTAGGGGTTTTTGGATTCTTATGGTTTTTAGGGTTTTTTATGATTTTGATAAGTTTTAGGATTTTTCAGGGGGGGGTTTAGGGGTTTTAGGATTTTTTAGGGTTTTTATGGTCTTTTTGGGTTTTTGGATTTTTTTTTTGATTTTTTTAGGGTTTTTAAGGTGTTTAGAGTTATTTTAACGTTTTTAGAGTTTTTTATAGCTTTAAGAATGTTTTTAGGGTTTTTAGGGTTTTTAGGGTTTTTACATTTTAATGTATTTGTAGGGGTTATTTAGGATTTTTATGGGTTTTGGGATTTTCAGGGGTTTTAGGGTTTTTCTAGGTTTTAGGGTCTACTTGGTTTTTAGGTTTTTTTTTTTATATTTTTAGGGTTTTAATTATTTTGAGATTTTTATAATTTTTTTAGGGGTTTAAAAGGTTTTTAGATATTTTAATGGTATATTAGGGTTTTTATGAGTTTTTTGGTTTTTAGGGGGTTTATGGTTTTTTGGGTTTTTTGGGTTTCTTACATTATCATGGATTTTTATAGGTTTTTTAGCGTTTTGATTGTTTTTTGGGTTTTTAGGGATTTTTAGAGTTCTTATGGGTTTTCATAGATTTTTAGTGTTTTGGGGGTTTTGAAGGTTTTATGGACTTTTTTGGTTTTTAGGGTTTTTTGAGTTTTTTTGGGTTTTAAAGATTTTTTAGAATTTTATAACATTTTCAGGGATTTTAGAGTTTTTAGTTGTTTTTAGTGGTTTTATGGGTTTTAGAATTTGTAATGGTTTTTAGGGGTTTTTTACGTTTTCTTGGAATTTTAGGGATCTTTTAGGATTTGTATGGTTTTGGAGTTCTTTATGTTTTTAGAGATTTATAGGTGTTTTATGGTTTTCAGGGTTTTTAGAGTTTTTTATATATTTTTATGCTATTTTTTTGGTTTTAGGGGTATTTTGAGTTTTTTAGAGTTTTTAAGGGTTTCTAGAATTTGTTAATGTTTTAGGGGTTTTATGGATTTTTCGAGTTTTTATTTTTTTTAATGTTTTTATGGGTTTTAGGGTTTTTAAAGGTGTTTATGGGTTTTTATGGTTTTAGGGGTTATTCAGGGATTTATAGGTTTTTATGTTTTCATGGATTTTTTAGTGTTTTTTATGATTTTTACGGTTTTAGGAATTTTGAGGGGTTTTTTGGGTTTTTTGGGTTTTCAGTGTTTTTTTGAGTTATTTAGGGTTTTTAAGGTGTTTTAGAGTTTTTAACATTTTTATGGGTTTAAGGGTTTTATGAGTTTCTTGGGGATTTTATTTTTATAAGGGTTTTTAGGGTTTTTTGAGGTTTTTTAGGGTTTTTATGGTTTTCAGTGTGTTTTCCGGGTTTTTACATTTTCATGAATTTTTAGGGGTTTTTTATGATATTTAGAGTTTTAGGGTTTTTACTGATTTCAAGGGTTTTTAGGGTTTTTCACGAGTTTTAAGGATTTTTATGGTTTTTAGTGTCTTTTTGGGTTATTAGAGTTTTTTTGAGTTTCTTATTGTTTTAAGGTTTTGTAGAGTTTTATAACGTTTTTAGGGTTTTTTGGTTTTTTAGAGGTTTTTGTGGTTTTATTGTTTTTATGGGTTTTTAGGGTTTTTTAAAAAATTTAGGGGTTTTTATGGTTTTTATGGTTTTCAAGTTTTTTTTTGTTTTCTTAGATTTTTAAGGTGTTTTTAGATTGTTTATTGGTTTTAGTTTTTTTTAGGTTTATTATGGATTTTGAGGGGTTTTAGTGTTTTTAATGGAGGTTTTAGGGTTTTGTAGTGTTTTAGGGTCTTTTGTGTTTTTAGGGTTTTTTGAGTTTTTTAGGGCTTTAAGGTTTTTTTAGTTTCTTAACATCTTTAGTGTTTTTAATGAATTTTATAGTTTTAGTGGTTTTTAGGGTTTCTAAAGTTGTCGGGGTTTTTATGGTTTTGAGGGGGGGTTAGCCTTTTTTGGGTTTTTTACATTTTCAGTGATTTTTAGGGGTTTTTTTAGTATTTTTATGTTTTTTAGTGTTTTTTTGGGTTTTTTGGATTTTGAGTGTTTTAAGGGGCTTTCAAGGGTTTTTAGGATTTTTCAAAGTTTTTAGGGTCTTTTTGGGTTTTGGTGGTTTTTTGAGTTCTTTAGGGTTTTTAAGGTTTGTTAACGTTTTTATCATTTTTAGTGGTTTTAAGCGTTTTTTGAGTTTTTAGTGGGTTTTAAGGATTTTATGGGTTTTTAGGGGTTTTTACGGTTTTTAGGGGTTTATGGTTTTGAAGGGTTTTTCAGTGTTTTTATGGTTTCTTACATTTTCCTGGATTTTTAGGGGTTTTTTAGTATTTTTATGGGTTTTAGGGTTTCTTAGGGTTTTTGGAGATTTTTAAGGGTTTTGAGGTTCTTTATGGGATTTGAGGGTTTTTAGGATTTTTTTTATGGTTTTTAGGGTCTTTTGGGTTTTTAGGTTTTTTTTCGAGGGGTTTAAAGGTTTTTTAGAGTTTTTAATGTTTAAAAGGGTTTAAAGGGTTTTTAGAGCTTTTAGTGGGGTTTTAGGTTTCTTTAAGGTTTTAAAGGGTTTTTATGGTTTTCAGGGTTTTTTAAGTCTTCATGGGTTTTTAGGGGCTTTAGGGCTTTGAGGATTTTTAGGGATTTTGAAGCTTTTGATGGGGTTTTAGGGGGTTTGAGGTTTTTTTTGGTTTTTTAGGGTTTTTTTGAGTTTTTTAATGTTTTTAACGGTTTTATAATTTTTAATGTTTTTTGGGGTTTAAGGGGTTTTAGAGTTTTTGTTGGTTTTTATGTTTTTAATGGGATTTTAGGGTTTATCAGGTTTTAAGGGGGTTTTATGCTTTTCAGGGGGGTTTTAGGGTTTTTAGGGTTTTTTACATTTTCATGGATTTTTAGGAGTTTTTTAGGATTTTTTACATTTTCATGGATTTTTAGGAGTTTTTTAGGATTTTAGGTTTTTAATGTTTTTAGTTTTTTTTGGTTTTTAGGGTTTTTTTGAGTTTTTTAGGTTTTTAAGGTTTTTTAGATTTTTTAAACATTTTTTGTTTTTTAAGGGTTTTTCTATTTTTTATGGATTTTATGTGTTTTAAGGTTTTTAAAGGTTTTTAAGAGTTTTATGGTTTTTAGGGGGTTTTCAAGGTTTTTTATTTTTCCATGGATTTTTAGGGGATTTTAGGATTTTTATAGTTTTAGGGACTTTGAGGGTTTTTGGGGTTTTAGAGTTTTTAGTGTCTTTGTATTTTTTTTGAGTTTTTTTTGGGTTTTTAGAGTTTTTATGTGTTTTTAGGGGCTTGTGGGTTCTTATATTTTTTGTGAGTTTTTATGGTTTTTACTTTTTTGGGGTTTTAATTGTTTTTGGGATTTTATGATTTTCAGGTGGTTTTCAGGGTTTTTTTGTGTTTCTTACATATTCATGGACTTTTAGGAGTTTTTTAGAATTTTTATGGTTTTTAGGGTTATTAGGGATTTTTAGGGTTTCTAGTGTTTTTCAAGGGGTTTATGGTCTTTAGTGATTTTAGGATTTTTAGTGTATTTTTCAGTTTTTAGGGTTTTTTTTAGTTTTTTAAGGGGTTTTATATTTTTTAGAGTTGTTTAACATTTTTAGGGGTTTAAATGGTTTTTAGAGTTTTTAGTTCTTTTTTGGGGTTGTTATGGGTTTTTTGAGTTTTTTTTATGATTTTAGAGGTTTTTATGGTTATAGGGGTTTTTCCTGGTTTTTAGGGATTTTTATGTTTTCATGGATTTCTACGGGTTTTTAAAATTTTTATAATTTTTAGGGGTTTTAAGGGATTTTAGGGATTTTGATTCCTATTAGGATTTTTCTTCGGTTTTTAGGGTTTTTAGGGTATCTTAAGGTTTTTGAAGGTCTTCTGAGTTTTTAGGGGGGGTTTAAGTTTTTTAGGGTTTTTAAGTATGTTTAGAGTTTTGAGGGTTTTAAGGGTTTTTAGAGTTTTTGGTAGTTTTTTAATGCTTTTATATGTTTTTATTTTTTTATGTTTTTTTGGGTTTTAATGGTTTCATGGGTTTTTCATGTTTTTTAGGGTTTCTTATAGTTCCATGGATTTTTAAGGGCTTTTTAGGATTTTTATGGTTTTTAGGGATTTTGAGTAATTTTTGGGCTTTTTAGAGGTTATTAGAATTTTTAGGGATTTTAAAGGTTTTTAAGGTATTTGAATTTTTTTAACGTTTTTAAGGGTTTTTAGTGTTTTTAGTGGGTTTGGGGGTTTTTATGGGTTTTTAGGTTTTTTACGGTTTTAGGGGGTTTTATTATTTTTAGGACTTTTTTCTAGTTTTTAGGGTTTTTTCGGATTTTTAGGATTTTTATGTTTTTTAGGGGTTTTAGAGATTTTGTGGGGTTTTAGGGTTCTTCGTGGGTTTTTAGGGTTTTTTACGATTTTAAGGTTCCTTTTAGGATTTTATGTTTAATTTTTTTAGGGTTTTTCAGGTTTTATAGAGTTTTTAACGTTTTTAGGGGTTTTAAGGGTTTTTAGAGTTTTTAGTGTTTTTTGGGTTTTTGTAGTTTTTTTTAATTTTTTTAGGGGTTTTACAGTTTTCACGGGTTTTTCAAGTTTTTATTTTTTTTACATTTTTATGGATATTTAGGAGGGTATTTGAAATTTTATGGATTTTTAGGGTTTTTACGTACTTCGAGGGTTTTTAACAGTTTTCATGAGTTTTTAAGGTTTTTAGGGTCATTTGGGGGTTTTAGGGTTTTTTTTAGATTTTTAGGTCTTTATGGTTTTTTATAGTTTTTTAACATTTTTAGGGGGTTTAAGAGTTTTTATAGTTTTTATTGAGTTTTTTCTCTTTTTATAGGTTTTTAGGATTTTCTAATCTTTTTAGGGTTTTTTATGGTTTTCAAGGTTTTTTTTGTTTTTTTTTTGTGGTCATGGATTTTTTGTGGGTTTTTAGGATTTTTAATGTTTATAGGGTTTTTAGGGATTTTGAATGGTTTTTAGGGGTTATTGAAGGGTTTTCATGGTTTTTAGGGTGTTTTTTAGGATTTTTATGGGTTTTAGGGTTTTCAAGATTTTGGAGAGTTTTATGGTTTTCAAATATTTTTCAAGGATTTTAGGGGTTATTTTATATTTTCAGGATTTTAGGGGTTTTTTATAATTTTTTTTGGTTTTATGTTGTTTATGGATTTTGAGGGGGTTTAGGGGTTTTTTAGGTTTAAAGTGTCTTCTCTGTTTTTTGGGTTTTTTTGTTTTTATATTTATTTATGTTTTAGAGTTTTTTAACACTTTAAGGGGTTTGAAGGTTTTAGAGTTTTAGTCGTTTTTAGGGTTTTTATGGGTTTTCATGGATTTTTAAGGTTTTACGGTGTTTTATGGTTTTCATGGTGGTTTTAGGGTTTTTATATTTTTTAAGGTTTTTTTATGTTTTCATGGATTTTTAGGGGTTTTTAGGATTTTTATGGGTTTTAGGTTCTTATGGTTTTTAGAGATTTTTTGGGTTTTGAGGGTTTTGAGTTGTTTTTTAGGGTTTTTAGGGTCTCTTTGGGTTTCTAGGATTTTTTTAAGTTTTTTGGGTTTATAATGTTTTTTAGATTTTTTAAACATTTTTAATGGTTTTAAGGGTTTTCATAGTTTTTAGTGGGTTTTTTGGGTTTTTTGGGTTTTGGGCGTTTAGGGGTTTTATGGTTTTCAGGGTTTTTAGGGTTTTTTATATTTTAATTTATTTTGAGGGGTTTTTGAGTATTTTTATGGTTGTTGTGGTTTTTAGGTATTTTGAGGGTTTTTATGGTTTTCAGGGGTGTTTGAGTTTTTAGGGTTCTTTGATATTTTTAGGTTTTTTAGTGTTTTTAACGTTTTTAGGGGTTTTAGAGTTTTTTTGGTTTTTATGGTTTTAAGGGGTTTTAGGGGTTTTTACTATTTTTATGGATTTGTATGGTTTTAAGGGGGTTTTCAGGGTTTTTTGGATTTTTTACGTCTTCATGTATTTTTAGGGATTTTGGAAATTGTATTGTTTTCAAGGTTTTCAGAGATTGGGGGGGTAGGGGTTTTTAGTGTTTTTAAGTGGTTTTGGGGTTTTTAGGGGCCTTTGGGTTTTTTGGGGTTTTCATGACTTTTTTTTGGGTTTTTAGAGTTTTTAGTGGTTTTTATGATTTTTATGGTTTTTAAGGGTTTTAGGGGTTTTTATGGTTTTCAAGGGATTTTTAGGGTATTTAGGAATTTTAAGTTTTCTTAGATTTTTAGGGGGGTTTAGGGTTTATAGGGATTTTGAGGTTTTTAGGGGTTTTCAATTTTTAGGGTCTTTAGGGTGTTTAGGGTCTTTTGGGTTTTTTGGGTTGTTTTTTGAGTTTCTTAAGGTTTTTAATGTTTTTTTAACATTTTGGAGATTTTTTAGGGTTTTTATAGTTTTAGTGGGTTTTAGGGTTTTTATGGGGTTTTTGGGTTTTTGGGGGTTTTGGGGGTTTTATTATTTTCATGGGTTTTTAGTGTGGTTTACATTTTCATGGATTTTTAGGGTGTTTTTGGATTCTTATGGTTTTTAGGGTTTTTTATGATTTTGATAGGTTTTAGGATTTTTCAGGGGGTTTTAGGGGTTTTAGGATTTTTTAGGGTTTTTATGGTCTTTTGGGTTTTAGGATTTTTTTTGAGTTTTTAGGGTTTTTAAGGTGTTTAGAGTTATTTTAACGTTTTTAGAGTTTTTTATAGTTTTAAGAAAGTTTTTGGGGTTTTTAGGGTTTTTACATTTTAATGTAGTTGTAGGGGTTATTTAGGATTTTTATGGGTTTTAGGGATTTTCAGGGGTTTTAGGGTTTTTCTAGATTTTAGGATCTATTTGGTTTTTTAGGGTTTTTTTATATTTTTAGGGTTTTAATTATTTTGAGATTTTTATAATGTTTTTAGGGGTTTAAAAGGTTTTTAGAGATTTTAATGTTTTATAAGTTTTTTATGAGTTTTTTGGTTTTTAAGGGGTTTATGGTTTTTAGGGTTTTTAGGGTTTCTTACATTATCATGGATTTTTTTAGTTTTTTTAGCGTTTTTATTGTTTTTTGGGTTTTTAGGTATTTTTAGGGTTCTTATGGGTTTTCATAGATTTTTAGTGTTTTTGGGGTTTTGAGGGTTTTAGGGTCTTTTTTGGTTTTTAGGGTTTTTTGAGTTTTTTAGGGTTTTAAAGATTTTTTAGAATTTTATAACATTTTCAGAGATTTTAGAGTTTTTAGTTGTTTTTAGTGGTTTTATGGGTTTTTAGAATTTTTAATGGTTTTTAGGGTTTTTTTTACGTTTTCTTGGAATTTTAGGGATCTTTTAGGATTTGTATGGTATTGGGGTTCTTTATGTTTTTTAGATATTTAGAGGTGTTTTAGGGTTTTTCGGGTTTTTAGAGTTTTTTATATTTTTATGATATTTTTTGGTTTTAGGGGTATTTTGAGTTTTTTAGAGTTTTTAAGGGTTTCTAGAATTTTTTAATGTTTTAGGGGTTTTATGGATTTTTCGAGTTTTTATTTTTTTTAATGTTTTTATGGGTTTTTAGGGGTTTTAAGGGTGTTTAGGGGTTTTTATGGTTTCAGGGGTTATTCATGGATTTATAGGTTTTTATGTTTCATGGATTTTTTAGTGTTTTTTATGATTTTTATGGTTTTGAGGGTTTGAGGGATTTTGAGGGGTTTTTAGGTGTTTTTGGGTGTTTTATGGATTTTCAATGTTTTTAGGGTTTTTTGGGTTTTCAGTGTTTTTTTGAGTTATTTAGGGTTTTTAAGGTGTTTTAGAGTTTTTAACATTTTTATGGGTTTAAGGGTTTTTTGAGTTTCTAGGGGCTTTTATTTTTATAAGGGTTTTTAGGGTTTTTTAAGGTTTTTTGGGGTTTTTATGTTTTTCAGTGGGTTTTCCGGGTTTTTACATTTTCATGAATTTTTAGGGGTCTTTTATGCTATTTAGGGTTTTTTTGGTTTTTTAGAGTTTTTTGTGGTTTTATGGTTTTTATGGGTTTTTAGGGTTTTTTAATTTTTTTAGGGGTTTTTATGGATTTCAAGTTTTTTATTTTCTTTTTGTTTTCTTGGATTTTTAGGGTGTTTTTAGATTGTTTATTGGTTTTAGGGGTTTTAGGTTTATTATGGAATTTGAGGGGTTTTAGGGTTTTTGAAGGAGGTTTTAGGGTTTTTTAGTGTTTTAGGGTCTTTTGTGTTTTTAGGGTTTTTTGAGTTTTTTAGGGTTTTAAGGTTTTTTTAGTTTCTTAACATCTTTAGTGTTTTTAATGACTTTTATACTTTTAGTGGTTTTTAGGGTTTTTATGGGGTTTTAGGGTTTCTAAAGTTGTCGGGGTTTTATGGTTTTGAGGGGGAGTTTTTAGCTTTTTTGGGTTTTTTACATTTTCAGTGATTTTTAGGGGTTTTTTTAGTATTTTTATGGTTTTTATTGTTTTTTTGGGTTTTATGGATTTTGAGTGTTTAAGGGGCTTTCAAGGGTTTTAGGATTTTTCAAAGTTTTTGGGGTCTTTTTGGGTTTTGGGAGTTTTTTGAGTTCTTTAGGGTTTTAAAGGTTTGTTAACGTTTTTATCGTTTTTAGTGGTTTTAAGAGTTTTTTGAGTTTTTAGTGTCTTTTTGGGTTATTAGAGTTTTTTTGAGTTTCTTATTGTTTTAAGGTTTTGTAGAGTTTTATAACGTTTTTAGGGTTTTTTTGGTTTTTTAGAGTTTTTGTTGGTTTTTATGTTTTTAATGGGATTTTAGAGTTTTTAAGGTTTTAAGGGGGTTTTATGCTTTTCAAGAGGGCGTTTAGGGTTTTTAGGGTTTTTTACATTTTTATGGATTTTTAGGAGTTTTTTAGGATTTTAGGTTTTTAATGTTTTTAGGTTTTTTTTGGTGTTTTAGGGTTTTTTTGAGTTTTTTAGGGTTTTTAAGGTTTTTTAGATTTTTTAAACATTTTTTAAGGGTTTTTCTATTTTTTATGGATTTTATGTGTGTTTAAGTTTTTTAATGGTTTTTAAGAGTTTTTATGGTTTTTAGGGGGTTTTCAAGGTTTTTTATTTTTTCATTGTTTTTAGTGGATTTTAGGATTTTTATAGTTTTAGGGACTTTGAGGGTTTTTTGGGGTTTTAGAGTTTTTAGTGTCTTTGTATTTTTTTGAGTTTTTTTTGGGGTTTTAGAGTTTTTTTTTTGTGTTTTTAGGGGCTTGTGGGTTTTTAGATTTTTTGTGAGTTTTTTGGTTTTTACGGTTTTTGGGGTTTTAATTATTTTTGGGATTTTATGGTTTTCAGGTGGTTTTCAGGGTTTTTTGTGTTTCTTACATATTCATGGACTTTTAGGAGTTTTTTAGAATTTTTATGGTTTTTAGGGTTATTAGGGATTTTTAGGGTTTCTAGTGTTTTTCAAGGGGTTTATGTTCTTTAGTGATTTTAGGATTTTTAGTGTCTTTTTCAGTTTTTTGGGTTTTTTTAGTTTTTTAAGGGGTTTTATATTTTTTAGAGTTGTTTAACATTTTTAGGGGTTTAAATGGTTTTTAGAGTTTTTAGTTCTTTTTTGGGGTTGTTATGGGTTTTTTGAGTTTTTTTATGATTTTAGAGGTTTTTATGTTTATAGGGGTTTTTCCTAGTTTTTAGGGATTTTTATGTTTTCATGGATTTTTACGGGTTTTTAAAATTTTTATAATTTTTAGGGGTTTTTAGGGGTTTTAGGGATTTTGATTCCTATTAGGATTTTTCTTCGGTTTTTAGGGTTTTTAGGGCATCTTAAGGTTTTTTAAGGTCTTCTGAGTTTTTAGGGGGGGTTTTAGTTTTTTAGGGTTTTTAAGTATGTTTAGAGTTTTGAGGGTTTTAAGGGTTTTTAGAGTTTTTAGTAGTTTTTTAATGCTTTTATATGTTTTTATTTTTTTATGTTTTTTTGGGTTTTAATGGTTTCATGGGTTTTTCATGTTTTTTAGGGTTTCTTATAGTTCCATGGATTTTTAGTGGCTTTTTAGGATTTTTATGGTTTTTAGGGATTTTGAGTAATTTTTGGGTTTTTTAGAGGTTATTAGAATTTTTATGGATTTAAAAGGTTTTTAAGGTATTTGAATTTTTTAACGTTTTTAAGGGTTTTTAGAGTTTTTAGTGGGTTTGGGGGTTTTTATGGGTTTATAGGTTTTTTACGGTTTTAGGGGTTTTTATTATTTTTAGGACTTTTTCTGGTTTTTAGGGTTTTTCGAATTTTTAGGATTTTTCTGTGTTTTTAGGGTTTTTAGAGATTTTGTGGGTTTTTAGGGTTCTTCGTGGGTTTTTAGGGTTTTTTATGATTTTAAGGTTCCTTTTAGGATTTTATGTTTGTTTAATTTTTTTAGGGTTTTTGAGGTTTTATAGAGTTTTTAACATTTTTAGGGGTTTTAAGGGTTTTTAGAGTTTTTAGTGTTTTTTGGGTTTTTATAGTTTTTTTAATTTTTTAGGGGTTTTACAGTTTTCACGGGTTTTTCAAGTTTTTATTTTTTTTACATTTTTATGGATATTTAGGATGGTTTTTGAAATTTTATGGATTTTTAGAGTTTTTAGGGACTTCGAGGGTTTTTAACAGTTTTCATGAGTTTTTAAGGTTTTTAGGGTCATTTGGGGGTTTTAGGGCTTTTTTTTAGTTTTTTAGGTCTTTAAGGTTTTTTATAGTTTTTTAACATTTTTAGGGGGTTTAAGAGTTTTTATAGTTTTTATTGAGTTTTTTCTCTTTTTATAGGTTTTTTGGATTTTCTAATCTTTTTAGGGTTTTATTATGGTTTTCAAGGTTTTTTTTGTTTTTTTGGTGGTCATGGATTTTTTGTGGGTTTTTAGGATTTTTAAGTTTTATAGGGTTTTTAGGGATTTTGAATGGTTTTTAGGTGTTATTGAAGGGTTTTCAGGGTTTTTAGGGTGTTTTTTAGGATTTTTATGGGTTTTAGGGTTTTCAAGATTTTGGGGAGTTTTATGGTTTTCAAATATTTTTCATGGATTTTAGGGGCTATTTTATATTTTCAGGATTTTAGGGGATTTTTTATAATTTTTTTGGTTTTATGTTGTTTATGGATTTTGAGGGGGTTTAGGGGTTTTTTAGGTTTTTAGGGTCTTATCTGTTTTTTGGGTTTTTTTTTATTTTTATATTTATTTATGTTTTAGAGTTTTTTAACACTTTAAGGGGTTTGAAGGTTTTAGAGTTTTAGTCATTTTTAGGGTTTTTATGGGTTTTCATGGATTTTTAAGGTTTTAAGGTGTTTTATGGTTTTCATGGTGGTTTTAGGGTTTTTAGATATTTTAAGGTTTTTTTTATGTTTTCATGGATTTTTAGGGGTTTTTAGGATTTTTATGGGTTTTAGGTTCTTATGGTTTTTAGAGATTTTTTGGGTTTTGAGGGTTTTGAGTTGTTTTTTAGGGTTTTTAGGGTCTCTTTGGGTTTCTAGTGGGTTTTTTGGGTTTTGGGCGTTTTGGGGTTTTATGGTTTTCAGGGTTTTTTTGGGTTTTTAGGGTTTTTTTATATTTTAATTTATTTTTAGGGGTTTTTTAGGATTTTTATGGTTGTTCTGGTTTTTAGGTATTTTGAGGGTTTTTCTGGTTTTCAGGAGTTTTGGGGTTTTAGGGTTCTTCGATAATTTTAGGTTTTTTAGTGTTTTTAACATTTTTAGGGGTTTTAGAGTTTTTTTGGTTTTTATGGTTTGAAGGGGTTTTAGGGGTTTTTACTATTTTTATGGATTTGTATGGTTTTAAGGGGGTTTTCATGGTTTTTTGGATTTTTTACGTCTTCATGTATTTTTAGGGATTTTGGAAATTGTATTGTTTTCAAGGTTTTCAGAGATTTGGTGGGGGGGGGTTAGGGGTTTTTAGTGTTTTTAGGTGGTTTTGGGGTTTTTAAGGGCCTTTGGGTTTTTCGGGGTTTTCATGAATTTTTTCGGGTTTTTAGAGTTTTTAGTGGTTTTTATGGTTTTTTATGGTTTTTAAGGGTTTTAGGGTTTTTTATAGTTTTCAAGGGATTTTTAGGGTATTTAGGAATTTTACTTTTTCTTAGATTTTTAGGGGGGTTTAGGGTTTATAGGGATTTTGAGGTTTTTAGGGGTTTTCAATTTTTATGGTCTTTAGGGTGTTTAGGGTCTTTTGGGGTTTTGGGTTGTTTTTAGAGTTTCTTAAGGTTTTTAATGTTTTTTTAACATTTTGGAGATTTTTTAGGGTTTTTATAGTTTTAGTGGGTTTTAGGGTTTTTGGGGGTTTTGGGGGTTTTATTATTTTCATGGGTTTTTAGTGTGGTTTACATTTTCATGGATTTTTAGGGGTTTTTTTTGATTCTTATGGTTTTTAGGGTTTTTTATGATTTTGATAGGTTTTAGGATTTTCAGGGGGTTTTAAAGGTTTTAGGATTTTTTAGGGTGTTTATGGTCTTTTTGGGTTTTAGGATTTTTTTGAGTTTTTAGGGTTTTTAAGGTGTTTAGAGTTATTTTAACGTTTTTAGAGTTTTTTATAGTTTTAAGAATGTTTATAGGGTTTTTAGGGTTTTTACATTTTAATGTAGTTGTAGGGGTTATTTAGGATTTTTATGGGTTTTAGGGATTTTCAGGGGTTTTAGGGTTTTTCTAGGTTTTAGGATCTATTTGTTTTTTTTTATATTTTTAGGGTTTTAATTATTTTGACATTTTTATAATGTTTTTAGGGGTTTAAAAGGTTTTTAGAGCTTTTAATGGTTTATAAGTTTTTTATGAGTTTTTTGGTTTTTAGAGGGTTTATGGTTTTTAGGGTTTTTTGAGTTTTTTAGGGTTTTAAAGATTTTTTAGAATTTTATAACATTTTCAGAGATTTTAGAGTTTTTAGTTGTTTTTAGTGGTTTTATGGGTTTTTAGAATTTTTAATGGGTTTTAGGGGTTTTTTACATTTTCTTGGAATTTTAGGGATCTTTTAGGATTTGTATGGTTTTGGAGTTCTTTATGTTTTTTAGATATTTAGAGGTGTTTTAGGGTTTTCAGGGTTTTTAGAGTTTTTTATATTTTTATGCTATTTTTTTGGTTTTTGGGGTATTTTGAGTTTTTTAGAGTTTTTAAGGGTTTCTAGAATTTGTTAATGTTTTTAGGGGTTTTATGGATTTTTCGAGTTTTTATTTTTTTTAATGTTTTTATGGGTTTTTAGGGTTTTTAAGGGTGTTTAGGGGTTTTTTATGGTTTTAGGGGTTATTCATGGATTTATAGGTTTTTATGTTTCATGTATTTTTTAGTGTTTTTCATGATTTTTATGGTTTTGAGGGTTTTAGGGATTTTGAGGGGTTTTTAGGTGTTTTTGGGGGTTTTATGGATTTTCAATGTTTTTAGGGTTTTTTGGGTTTTCAGTGTTTTTTTGAGTTATTTAGGGTTTTAAGGTGTTTTAGAGTTTTTAACATTTTTATGGGTTTAAGGGTTTTATGAGTTTCTCGGGGCTTTTATTTTTATAAGGGTTTTTCGGGTTTTTTAAGGTTTTTTGGGGTTTTTATGGTTTTAGGTGGGTTTTCCGGGTTTTTACGTTTTCATGAATTTTTAGGGGTTTTTTATGCTATTTAGGGTTTGAGGGTTTTTACTGATTTCAAGGGTTTTAAGGGTTTTTTTACGGGTTTTAAGTATTTTTATGGCTTTTAGTGTCTTTTTGGGTTATTAGAGTTTTTTTGAGTTTCTTATGGTTTTAAGGTTTTGTAGGGTTTTATAACGTTTTTAGGGTTTTTTTGGTTTTTTAGAGTTTTTTGTGGTTTTATGGTTTTTATGGGTTTTTGGGGGTTTTTAATTTTTTTAGGGGTTTTTATGGTTTTCAAGTTTTTTATTTTTTTTGTTTTCTTGGATTTTTAGGGTGTTTTTAGATTGTTTATTGGTTTTAGGGGTTTTAGGTTTATTATGGATTTTGAGGGGTTTTAGGGTTTTTGAAGGAGGTTTTAGGGTTTTGTAGTGTTTTAGGGTCTTTTGTGTTTTTAGGGTTTTTTGAGTTTTTTAGGGTTTTAAGGTTTTTTGAGTTTCTTAACATCTTTAGTGTTTTTAATGACTTTTATACTTTTAGTGGTTTTTAGAGTTTTTATGGGTTTTTAGGGTTTCTAAAGTTGTCGGGGTTTTATCGTTTTCAGGGGGAGTTTTTAGCTTTTTTTGGGTTTTTTACATTTTCAGTGATTTTTAGGGTTTTTTTTAGTATTTTTATGGTTTTTAGTGTTTTTTTGGGTTTTATGGATTTTGAGTTTTAAGGGGCTTTCAAGGGGTTTTAGGATTTTTCAAAGTTTTTGGGGTCTTTTTGGGTTTTGGGAGTTTTTTGAGATCTTTAGGGTTTTTAATGTTTTATTAACGTTTTTATCGTTTTTAGTGGTTTTAAGAATTTTTTGAGTTTTTAGTGGGTTTTAAGGATTTTATGGGTTTTTAGGGGTTTTTATAGTTTTTAGGGGTTTTATGGTTTTGAAGGGTTTTTCAGTGTTTTTATGGTTTCTTACATTTTCCTGGATTTTATGGGTTTTTTAGTATTTTTATGGTTTTTAGGGTTTCTTAGGGTTTTTGGAGATTTTTAAGGGTTTTGAGGTTCTTCAGAGGATTTGAGGATTTTTAGGATTTTTTATGGTTTTTAGGGTCTTTTTGGTTTTTAGGTTTTTTTTCTAGGGGTTTAAAGGCTTTTTAGAGTTTTTTAATGTTTAAAAGGGTTTGAAGGGTTTTAAGAGCTTTAAGTGGGGTTTTAGGTTTCTTTAAGTTTTTAAGGGTTTTTATGGTTTTCAGGGTTTTTTTAAGTCTTCATGGATTTTTAAGGGCTTTAGGATTTTTAGGGTTTTTAGGTATTTTGGGGGTTTTTTACATTTTCAGTGATTTTTAGGGTTTTTTTTAGTATTTTTATGGTTTTTAGTGTTTTTTTGGGTTTTATGGATTTTGAGTGTTTAAGGGGCTTTCAAGGGGTTTTAGGATTTTTCAAAGTTTTTGGGGTCTTTTTGGGTTTTGGGAGTTTTTTGTGTTCTTTAGGGTTTTTAAGGTTTGTTAACGTTTTTATCATTTTTAGTGGTTTTAATAGTTTTTTGAGTTTTTAGTGGGTTTTAAGGATTTTATTGGTTTTTAGGGGTTTTAGAGGTTTTTAGGGTTTTAAGGGGTTTTAGGGGTTTTTACTATTTTTATGGATTTTTATGGTTTTAAGGGGGTTTTCACGGTTTTTTGGATTTTTTACATCTTCATGTATTTTTAGTAATTTTCGGGGTTTTCATGACTTTTTTCGGGTTTTTAGAGTTTTTAGTTGTTTTTATGGGTTTTTATGGTTTTTAAGGGTTTTAGGGGTTTTATGGTTTTCAAGGGATTTTCAGGGTATTTAGGAATTTTACTTTTTCTTGTATTTTTAGGGGGGTTTAGGGTTTATAGGGATTTTGAGGTTTTTAGGGGTTTTCAATTTTTAGGGTCTTTTGGGGTTTTTGGGTTGTTTTTTGAGTTTCTTAATGTTTTTATTGTTTTCTTTAACATTTTGGAGATTTTTGAGGGTTTTTATAGTTTTAGTCGGTTTTAGGGTTTTTTTGGGGTTTTAGGGTTTTTGGGGGTTTTGGGGGTTTTATTATTTTCATGGGTTTTTAGTGTGGTTTACATTTTCATGGATTTTTAGGGGTTTTTGGATTCTTATGGTTTTTAGGGTTTTTTATGATTTTGATAAGTTTTAGGATTTTTCAGGGGGGGGTTTAGGGGTTTTAGGATTTTTTAGGGTTTTTATGGTCTTTTTGGGTTTTTGGATTTTTTTTTTGATTTTTTTAGGGTTTTTAAGGTGTTTAGAGTTATTTTAACGTTTTTAGAGTTTTTTATAGCTTTAAGAATGTTTTTAGGGTTTTTAGGGTTTTTAGGGTTTTTACATTTTAATGTATTTGTAGGGGTTATTTAGGATTTTTATGGGTTTTGGGATTTTCAGGGGTTTTAGGGTTTTTCTAGGTTTTAGGGTCTACTTGGTTTTTAGGTTTTTTTTTTTATATTTTTAGGGTTTTAATTATTTTGAGATTTTTATAATTTTTTTAGGGGTTTAAAAGGTTTTTAGATATTTTAATGGTATATTAGGGTTTTTATGAGTTTTTTGGTTTTTAGGGGGTTTATGGTTTTTTGGGTTTTTTGGGTTTCTTACATTATCATGGATTTTTATAGGTTTTTTAGCGTTTTGATTGTTTTTTGGGTTTTTAGGGATTTTTAGAGTTCTTATGGGTTTTCATAGATTTTTAGTGTTTTGGGGGTTTTGAAGGTTTTATGGACTTTTTTGGTTTTTAGGGTTTTTTGAGTTTTTTTGGGTTTTAAAGATTTTTTAGAATTTTATAACATTTTCAGGGATTTTAGAGTTTTTAGTTGTTTTTAGTGGTTTTATGGGTTTTAGAATTTGTAATGGTTTTTAGGGGTTTTTTACGTTTTCTTGGAATTTTAGGGATCTTTTAGGATTTGTATGGTTTTGGAGTTCTTTATGTTTTTAGAGATTTATAGGTGTTTTATGGTTTTCAGGGTTTTTAGAGTTTTTTATATATTTTTATGCTATTTTTTTGGTTTTAGGGGTATTTTGAGTTTTTTAGAGTTTTTAAGGGTTTCTAGAATTTGTTAATGTTTTAGGGGTTTTATGGATTTTTCGAGTTTTTATTTTTTTTAATGTTTTTATGGGTTTTAGGGTTTTTAAAGGTGTTTATGGGTTTTTATGGTTTTAGGGGTTATTCAGGGATTTATAGGTTTTTATGTTTTCATGGATTTTTTAGTGTTTTTTATGATTTTTACGGTTTTAGGAATTTTGAGGGGTTTTTTGGGTTTTTTGGGTTTTCAGTGTTTTTTTGAGTTATTTAGGGTTTTTAAGGTGTTTTAGAGTTTTTAACATTTTTATGGGTTTAAGGGTTTTATGAGTTTCTTGGGGATTTTATTTTTATAAGGGTTTTTAGGGTTTTTTGAGGTTTTTTAGGGTTTTTATGGTTTTCAGTGTGTTTTCCGGGTTTTTACATTTTCATGAATTTTTAGGGGTTTTTTATGATATTTAGAGTTTTAGGGTTTTTACTGATTTCAAGGGTTTTAAGGGTTTTTCACGAGTTTTAAGGATTTTTATGGTTTTTAGTGTCTTTTTGGGTTATTAGAGTTTTTTTGAGTTTCTTATTGTTTTAAGGTTTTGTAGAGTTTTATAACGTTTTTAGGGTTTTTTGGTTTTTTAGAGGTTTTTGTGGTTTTATTGTTTTTATGGGTTTTTAGGGTTTTTTAAAAAATTTAGGGGTTTTTATGGTTTTTATGGTTTTCAAGTTTTTTTTTGTTTTCTTAGATTTTTAAGGTGTTTTTAGATTGTTTATTGGTTTTAGTTTTTTTTAGGTTTATTATGGATTTTGAGGGGTTTTAGTGTTTTTAATGGAGGTTTTAGGGTTTTGTAGTGTTTTAGGGTCTTTTGTGTTTTTAGGGTTTTTTGAGTTTTTTAGGGCTTTAAGGTTTTTTTAGTTTCTTAACATCTTTAGTGTTTTTAATGAATTTTATAGTTTTAGTGGTTTTTAGGGTTTCTAAAGTTGTCGGGGTTTTTATGGTTTTGAGGGGGGGTTAGCCTTTTTTGGGTTTTTTACATTTTCAGTGATTTTTAGGGGTTTTTTTAGTATTTTTATGTTTTTTAGTGTTTTTTTGGGTTTTTTGGATTTTGAGTGTTTTAAGGGGCTTTCAAGGGTTTTTAGGATTTTTCAAAGTTTTTAGGGTCTTTTTGGGTTTTGGTGGTTTTTTGAGTTCTTTAGGGTTTTTAAGGTTTGTTAACGTTTTTATCATTTTTAGTGGTTTTAAGCGTTTTTTGAGTTTTTAGTGGGTTTTAAGGATTTTATGGGTTTTTAGGGGTTTTTACGGTTTTTAGGGGTTTATGGTTTTGAAGGGTTTTTCAGTGTTTTTATGGTTTCTTACATTTTCCTGGATTTTTAGGGGTTTTTTAGTATTTTTATGGGTTTTAGGGTTTCTTAGGGTTTTTGGAGATTTTTAAGGGTTTTGAGGTTCTTTATGGGATTTGAGGGTTTTTAGGATTTTTTTTATGGTTTTTAGGGTCTTTTGGGTTTTTAGGTTTTTTTTCGAGGGGTTTAAAGGTTTTTTAGAGTTTTTAATGTTTAAAAGGGTTTAAAGGGTTTTTAGAGCTTTTAGTGGGGTTTTAGGTTTCTTTAAGGTTTTAAAGGGTTTTTATGGTTTTCAGGGTTTTTTAAGTCTTCATGGGTTTTTAGGGGCTTTAGGGCTTTGAGGATTTTTAGGGATTTTGAAGCTTTTGATGGGGTTTTAGGGGGTTTGAGGTTTTTTTTGGTTTTTTAGGGTTTTTTTGAGTTTTTTAATGTTTTTAACGGTTTTATAATTTTTAATGTTTTTTGGGGTTTAAGGGGTTTTAGAGTTTTTGTTGGTTTTTATGTTTTTAATGGGATTTTAGGGTTTATCAGGTTTTAAGGGGGTTTTATGCTTTTCAGGGGGGTTTTAGGGTTTTTAGGGTTTTTTACATTTTCATGGATTTTTAGGAGTTTTTTAGGATTTTTTACATTTTCATGGATTTTTAGGAGTTTTTTAGGATTTTAGGTTTTTAATGTTTTTAGTTTTTTTTGGTTTTTAGGGTTTTTTTGAGTTTTTTAGGTTTTTAAGGTTTTTTAGATTTTTTAAACATTTTTTGTTTTTTAAGGGTTTTTCTATTTTTTATGGATTTTATGTGTTTTAAGGTTTTTAAAGGTTTTTAAGAGTTTTATGGTTTTTAGGGGGTTTTCAAGGTTTTTTATTTTTCCATGGATTTTTAGGGGATTTTAGGATTTTTATAGTTTTAGGGACTTTGAGGGTTTTTGGGGTTTTAGAGTTTTTAGTGTCTTTGTATTTTTTTTGAGTTTTTTTTGGGTTTTTAGAGTTTTTATGTGTTTTTAGGGGCTTGTGGGTTCTTATATTTTTTGTGAGTTTTTATGGTTTTTACTTTTTTGGGGTTTTAATTGTTTTTGGGATTTTATGATTTTCAGGTGGTTTTCAGGGTTTTTTTGTGTTTCTTACATATTCATGGACTTTTAGGAGTTTTTTAGAATTTTTATGGTTTTTAGGGTTATTAGGGATTTTTAGGGTTTCTAGTGTTTTTCAAGGGGTTTATGGTCTTTAGTGATTTTAGGATTTTTAGTGTATTTTTCAGTTTTTAGGGTTTTTTTTAGTTTTTTAAGGGGTTTTATATTTTTTAGAGTTGTTTAACATTTTTAGGGGTTTAAATGGTTTTTAGAGTTTTTAGTTCTTTTTTGGGGTTGTTATGGGTTTTTTGAGTTTTTTTTATGATTTTAGAGGTTTTTATGGTTATAGGGGTTTTTCCTGGTTTTTTTTAGGGATTTTTATGTTTTCATGGATTTCTACGGGTTTTTAAAATTTTTATAATTTTTAGGGGTTTTAAGGGATTTAGGGATTTTGATTCCTATTAGGATTTTTCTTCGGTTTTTAGGGTTTTTAGGGTATCTTAAGGTTTTTGAAGGTCTTCTGAGTTTTTAGGGGGGGTTTAAGTTTTTTAGGGTTTTTAAGTATGTTTAGAGTTTTGAGGGTTTTAAGGGTTTTTAGAGTTTTTGGTAGTTTTTTAATGCTTTTATATGTTTTTATTTTTTTATGTTTTTTTGGGTTTTAATGGTTTCATGGGTTTTTCATGTTTTTTAGGGGTTTCTTATAGTTCCATGGATTTTTAAGGGCTTTTTAGGATTTTTATGGTTTTTAGGGATTTTGAGTAATTTTTGGGCTTTTTAGAGGTTATTAGAATTTTTAGGGATTTTAAAGGTTTTTAAGGTATTTGAATTTTTTTTAACGTTTTTAAGGGTTTTTAGTGTTTTTAGTGGGTTTGGGGGTTTTTATGGGTTTTTAGGTTTTTTACGGTTTTAGGGGGTTTTATTATTTTTAGGACTTTTTTCTAGTTTTTAGGGTTTTTTCGGATTTTTAGGATTTTTATGTTTTTAGGGGTTTTAGAGATTTTGTGGGGTTTTAGGGTTCTTCGTGGGTTTTTAGGGTTTTTTACGATTTTAAGGTTCCTTTTAGGATTTTATGTTTAATTTTTTTAGGGTTTTTCAGGTTTTATAGAGTTTTTAACGTTTTTAGGGGTTTTAAGGGTTTTTAGAGTTTTTAGTGTTTTTTGGGTTTTTGTAGTTTTTTTTAATTTTTTTAGGGGGTTTTACAGTTTTCACGGGTTTTTCAAGTTTTTTTTTTTTTACATTTTTATGGATATTTAGGAGGGTATTTGAAATTTTATGGATTTTAGGGTTTTACGTACTTCGAGGGTTTTTAACAGTTTTCATGAGTTTTTAAGGTTTTTAGGGGTCATTTGGGGTTTTAGGGTTTTTTTTAGATTTTTAGGTCTTTATGGTTTTTTATAGTTTTTTAACATTTTTAGGGGGTTTAAGAGTTTTTATAGTTTTTATTGAGGTTTTTTCTCTTTTTATAGGTTTTTAGGATTTTCTAATCTTTTTAGGGTTTTTTATGGTTTTCAAGGTTTTTTTGTTTTTTTTTGGTGGTCATGGATTTTTTGTGGGTTTTTAGGATTTTTAATGTTTATAGGGTTTTTAGGGATTTTGAATGGTTTTTAGGGGTTATTGAAGGGTTTTCATGGTTTTTAGGGTGTTTTTTAGGATTTTTATGGGTTTTAGGGTTTTCAAGATTTTGGAGAGTTTTATGGTTTTCAATATTTTTCAAGGATTTTAGGGGTTATTTTATATTTTCAGGATTTTAGGGGTTTTTTATAATTTTTTTTGGTTTTATGTTGTTTATGGATTTTGAGGGGGTTTAGGGGTTTTTTAGGTTTAAAGTGTCTTCTCTGTTTTTTGGGTTTTTTTGTTTTTATATTTATTTATGTTTTAGAGTTTTTTAACACTTTAAGGGGTTTGAAGGTTTTAGAGTTTTAGTCGTTTTTAGGGTTTTTATGGGTTTTCATGGATTTTTAAGGTTTTACGGTGTTTTATGGTTTTCATGGTGGTTTAGGGTTTTTATATTTTTTAAGGTTTTTTTATGTTTTCATGGATTTTTAGGGGTTTTTAGGATTTTTATGGGTTTTAGGTTCTTATGGTTTTTAGAGATTTTTTGGGTTTTGAGGGTTTTGAGTTGTTTTTTAGGGTTTTTAGGGTCTCTTTGGGTTTCTAGGATTTTTTTAAGTTTTTTGGGTTTATAATGTTTTTTTAGATTTTTTAAACATTTTTAATGGTTTTAAGGGTTTTCATAGTTTTTAGTGGGTTTTTTGGGTTTTTTGGGTTTTGGGCGTTTAGGGGTTTTATGGTTTTCAGGGTTTTTAGGGTTTTTTATATTTTAATTTATTTTGAGGGGTTTTTGAGTATTTTTATGGTTGTTGTGGTTTTTAGGTATTTTGAGGGTTTTTATGGTTTTCAGGGGTGTTTGAGTTTTTAGGGTTCTTTGATATTTTTAGGTTTTTAGTGTTTTTAACGTTTTTAGGGTTTTAGAGTTTTTTTGGTTTTTATGGTTTTAAGGGGTTTTAGGGGTTTTTACTATTTTTATGGATTTGTATGGTTTTAAGGGGGTTTTCAGGGTTTTTTGGATTTTTTACGTCTTCATGTATTTTTTAGGGATTTTGGAAATTGTATTGTTTTCAAGGTTTTCAGAGATTGGGGGGGTAGGGGTTTTTAGTGTTTTTAAGTGGTTTTGGGGGTTTTTAGGGGCCTTTGGGTTTTTTGGGGTTTTCATGACTTTTTTTTTGGGTTTTTAGAGTTTTTAGTGGTTTTTATGATTTTTATGGTTTTTAAGGGTTTTAGGGGTTTTTATGGTTTTCAAGGATTTTAGGGTATTTAGGAATTTTAAGTTTTCTTAGATTTTTAGGGGGGTTTAGGGTTTATAGGGATTTTGAGGTTTTTAGGGGTTTTCAATTTTTAGGGTCTTTAGGGTGTTTAGGGTCTTTTGGGTTTTTGGGTTGTTTTTTGAGTTTCTTAAGGTTTTTATGTTTTTTTAACATTTTGGAGATTTTTTAGGGTTTTTATAGTTTTAGTGGGTTTTAGGGTTTTTATGGGGTTTTTGGGTTTTTGGGGGTTTTGGGGGTTTTATTATTTTCATGGGTTTTTTAGTGTGGTTTACATTTTCATGGATTTTTAGGGTGTTTTTGGATTCTTATGGTTTTTAGGGTTTTTTTATGATTTTGATAGGTTTTAGGATTTTTCAGGGGGTTTTAGGGGTTTTAGGATTTTTTAGGGTTTTTATGGTCTTTTGGGTTTTAGGATTTTTTTTGAGTTTTTAGGGTTTTTAAGGTGTTTAGAGTTATTTTAACGTTTTTAGAGTTTTTTATAGTTTTAAGAAAGTTTTTGGGGTTTTTAGGGTTTTTACATTTTAATGTAGTTGTAGGGGTTATTTAGGATTTTTATGGGTTTTAGGGATTTTCAGGGGGTTTTAGGGTTTTTCTAGATTTTAGGATCTATTTGGTTTTTTAGGGTTTTTTTTATATTTTTAGGGTTTTAATTATTTTGAGATTTTTATAATGTTTTTAGGGGTTTAAAAGGTTTTTAGAGATTTTAATGTTTTATAAGTTTTTTATGAGTTTTTTGGTTTTTAAGGGGTTTATGGTTTTTAGGGTTTTTAGGGTTTCTTACATTATCATGGATTTTTTTAGTTTTTTTAGCGTTTTTATTGTTTTTTGGGTTTTTAGGTATTTTTAGGGTTCTTATGGGTTTTCATAGATTTTTAGTGTTTTTGGGGTTTTGAGGGTTTTAGGGTCTTTTTTGGTTTTTAGGGTTTTTTGAGTTTTTTAGGGTTTTAAAGATTTTTTAGAATTTTATAACATTTTCAGAGATTTTAGAGTTTTTAGTTGTTTTTAGTGGTTTTATGGGTTTTTAGAATTTTTAATGGTTTTAGGGTTTTTTTTACGTTTTCTTGGAATTTTAGGGATCTTTTAGGATTTGTATGGTATTGGGGTTCTTTATGTTTTTTAGATATTTAGAGGTGTTTTAGGGTTTTTCGGGTTTTTAGAGTTTTTTATATTTTTATGATATTTTTGGTTTTAGGGGTATTTTGAGTTTTTTAGAGTTTTTAAGGGTTTCTAGAATTTTTTAATGTTTTAGGGGTTTTATGGATTTTTCGAGTTTTTATTTTTTTTAATGTTTTTATGGGTTTTAGGGGTTTTAAGGGTGTTTAGGGGTTTTTAATGGTTTCAGGGGTTATTCATGGATTTATAGGTTTTTATGTTTCATGGATTTTTTAGTGTTTTTTATGATTTTTATGGTTTTGAGGGTTTGAGGGATTTTGAGGGGTTTTTAGGTGTTTTTGGGTGTTTTATGGATTTTCAATGTTTTTAGGGTTTTTTGGGTTTTCAGTGTTTTTTGAGTTATTTAGGGTTTTTAAGGTGTTTTAGAGTTTTTAACATTTTTATGGGTTTAAGGGTTTTTTGAGTTTCTAGGGGCTTTTATTTTTATAAGGGTTTTTAGGGTTTTTTAAGGTTTTTTGGGGTTTTTATGTTTTTTCAGTGGGTTTCCGGGTTTTTACATTTTCATGAATTTTTAGGGGTCTTTTATGCTATTTAGGGTTTTTTTGGTTTTTTAGAGTTTTTTTGTGGTTTTATGGTTTTTATGGGTTTTTAGGGTTTTTTAATTTTTTTAGGGGTTTTTATGGATTTCAAGTTTTTTATTTTCTTTTTGTTTTCTTGGATTTTTAGGGTGTTTTTAGATTGTTTATTGGTTTTAGGGGTTTTAGGTTTATTATGGAATTTGAGGGGTTTTAGGGTTTTGAAGGAGGTTTTAGGGTTTTTTAGTGTTTTAGGGTCTTTTGTGTTTTTAGGGTTTTTTGAGTTTTTAGGTTTTAAGGTTTTTTTAGTTTCTTAACATCTTTAGTGTTTTTAATGACTTTTATACTTTTAGTGGTTTTTAGGGTTTTTATGGGGTTTTAGGGTTTCTAAAGTTGTCGGGGTTTTATGGTTTTGAGGGGGGAGTTTTTAGCTTTTTTGGGTTTTTTACATTTTCAGTGATTTTTAGGGGTTTTTTTTAGTATTTTTATGGTTTTTATTGTTTTTTTGGGTTTTAATGGATTTTGAGTGTTTAAGGGGCTTTCAAGGGTTTTAGGATTTTTCAAAGTTTTTGGGGTCTTTTTGGGTTTTGGGAGTTTTTTGAGTTCTTTAGGGTTTTAAAGGTTTGTTAACGTTTTTATCGTTTTTAGTGGTTTTAAGAGTTTTTTGAGTTTTTAGTGTCTTTTTGGGTTATTAGAGTTTTTTTGAGTTTCTTATTGTTTTAAGGTTTTGTAGAGTTTTATAACGTTTTTAGGGTTTTTTTGGTTTTTTAGAGTTTTTGTTGGTTTTTATGTTTTTATGGATTTTAGAGTTTTTAAGGTTTTAAGGGGGTTTTATGCTTTTCAAGAGGGCGTTTAGGGTTTTTAGGGTTTTTTACATTTTATGGATTTTTAGGAGTTTTTTAGGATTTTAGGTTTTTAATGTTTTTAGGTTTTTTTTGGTGTTTTAGGGTTTTTTTGAGTTTTTTAGGGTTTTAAGGTTTTTTAGATTTTTTAAACATTTTTAAGGGTTTTTCTATTTTTTATGGATTTTATGTGTGTTTAAGTTTTTTAATGGTTTTTAAGAGTTTTTATGTTTTTTAGGGGGTTTTCAAGGTTTTTTATTTTTTCATTGTTTTTAGTGGATTTTAGGATTTTTATAGTTTTAGGGACTTTGAGGGTTTTTTGGGGTTTTAGAGTTTTTAGTGTCTTTGTATTTTTTTGAGTTTTTTTTGGGGTTTTAGAGTTTTTTTTTTTGTGTTTTTAGGGGCTTGTGGGTTTTTAGATTTTTTGTGAGTTTTTGGTTTTTTACGGTTTTTGGGGTTTTAATTATTTTTGGGATTTTATGGTTTTCAGGTGGTTTTCAGGGTTTTTTGTGTTTCTTACATATTCATGGACTTTTAGGAGTTTTTTAGAATTTTTATGGTTTTTAGGGTTATTAGGGATTTTTAGGGTTTCTAGTGTTTTTCAAGGGGTTTATGTTCTTTAGTGATTTTAGGATTTTTTAGTGTCTTTTTCAGTTTTTTGGGTTTTTTTAGTTTTTTAAGGGGTTTTATATTTTTTAGAGTTGTTTAACATTTTTAGGGGTTTAAATGGTTTTTAGAGTTTTTAGTTCTTTTTTGGGGTTGTTATGGGTTTTTTGAGTTTTTTTATGATTTTAGAGGTTTTTATGTTTATAGGGGTTTTTCCTAGTTTTTAGGGATTTTTATGTTTTCATGGATTTTTACGGGTTTTTAAAATTTTTATAATTTTTAGGGGTTTTTAGGGGTTTTAGGGATTTTGATTCCTATTAGGATTTTTCTTCGGTTTTTAGGGTTTTTAGGGCATCTTAAGGTTTTTTAAGGTCTTCTGAGTTTTTAGGGGGGGTTTTAGTTTTTTAGGGTTTTTAAGTATGTTTAGAGTTTTGAGGGTTTTAAGGGTTTTTAGAGTTTTTAGTAGTTTTTTAATGCTTTTATATGTTTTTATTTTTTTATGTTTTTTTGGGTTTTAATGGTTTCATGGGTTTTTCATGTTTTTTAGGGTTTCTTATAGTTCCATGGATTTTTAGTGGCTTTTTAGGATTTTTATGGTTTTTAGGGATTTTGAGTAATTTTTGGGTTTTTTAGAGGTTATTAGAATTTTTATGGATTTAAAAGGTTTTTAAGGTATTTGAATTTTTTAACGTTTTTAAGGGTTTTTAGAGTTTTTAGTGGGTTTGGGGGTTTTTATGGGTTTATAGGTTTTTTACGGTTTTAGGGGTTTTTATTATTTTTAGGACTTTTTCTGGTTTTTAGGGTTTTTCGAATTTTTAGGATTTTTCTGTGTTTTAGGGTTTTTAGAGATTTTGTGGGTTTTTAGGGTTCTTCGTGGGTTTTTAGGGTTTTTTATGATTTTAAGGTTCCTTTTAGGATTTTATGTTTGTTTAATTTTTTTAGGGTTTTTGAGGTTTTATAGAGTTTTTAACATTTTTAGGGGTTTTAAGGGTTTTTAGAGTTTTTAGTGTTTTTTGGGTTTTTATAGTTTTTTTAATTTTTTAGGGGTTTTTACAGTTTTCACGGGTTTTTCAAGTTTTTATTTTTTTTACATTTTTATGGATATTTAGGATGGTTTTTGAAATTTTATGGATTTTTAGAGTTTTTAGGGACTTCGAGGGTTTTTAACAGTTTTCATGAGTTTTTAAGGTTTTTAGGGTCATTTGGGGGTTTTAGGGCTTTTTTTTAGTTTTTTAGGTCTTTAAGGTTTTTTATAGTTTTTTAACATTTTTAGGGGGTTTAAGAGTTTTTATAGTTTTTATTGAGTTTTTTCTCTTTTTATAGGTTTTTTGGATTTTCTAATCTTTTTAGGGTTTTATTATGGTTTTCAAGGTTTTTTTTGTTTTTTTGGTGGTCATGGATTTTTTGTGGGTTTTTAGGATTTTTAAGTTTTATAGGGTTTTTAGGGATTTTGAATGGTTTTTAGGTGTTATTGAAGGGTTTTCAGGGTTTTTAGGGTGTTTTTTAGGATTTTTATGGGTTTTAGGGTTTTCAAGATTTTGGGGAGTTTTATGGTTTTCAAATATTTTTCATGGATTTTAGGGGCTATTTTATATTTTCAGGATTTTAGGGGATTTTTTATAATTTTTTTGGTTTTATGTTGTTTATGGATTTTGAGGGGGTTTAGGGGTTTTTTAGGTTTTTAGGGTCTTATCTGTTTTTTGGGTTTTTTTTTATTTTTATATTTATTTATGTTTTAGAGTTTTTTAACACTTTAAGGGGTTTGAAGGTTTTAGAGTTTTAGTCATTTTTAGGGTTTTTATGGGTTTTCATGGATTTTTAAGGTTTTAAGGTGTTTTATGGTTTTCATGGTGGTTTTAGGGTTTTTAGATATTTTAAGGTTTTTTTTATGTTTTCATGGATTTTTAGGGGTTTTTAGGATTTTTATGGGTTTTAGGTTCTTATGGTTTTTAGAGATTTTTTGGGTTTTGAGGGTTTTGAGTTGTTTTTTAGGGTTTTTAGGGTCTCTTTGGGTTTCTAGTGGGTTTTTTGGGTTTTGGGCGTTTTGGGGTTTTATGGTTTTCAGGGTTTTTTTGGGTTTTTAGGGTTTTTTTATATTTTAATTTATTTTTAGGGGTTTTTTAGGATTTTTATGGTTGTTCTGGTTTTTAGGTATTTTGAGGGTTTTTCTGGTTTTCAGGAGTTTTGGGGTTTTAGGGTTCTTCGATAATTTTAGGTTTTTTAGTGTTTTTAACATTTTTAGGGGTTTTAGAGTTTTTTTGGTTTTTATGGTTTGAAGGGGTTTTAGGGGTTTTTACTATTTTTATGGATTTGTATGGTTTTAAGGGGGTTTTCATGGTTTTTTGGATTTTTTACGTCTTCATGTATTTTTAGGGATTTTGGAAATTGTATTGTTTTCAAGGTTTTCAGAGATTTGGTGGGGGGGGGTTAGGGGTTTTTAGTGTTTTTAGGTGGTTTTGGGGTTTTTAAGGGCCTTTGGGTTTTTCGGGGTTTTCATGAATTTTTTCGGGTTTTTAGAGTTTTTAGTGGTTTTTATGGTTTTTTATGGTTTTTAAGGGTTTTAGGGTTTTTTATAGTTTTCAAGGGATTTTTAGGGTATTTAGGAATTTTACTTTTTCTTAGATTTTTAGGGGGGTTTAGGGTTTATAGGGATTTTGAGGTTTTTAGGGGTTTTCAATTTTTATGGTCTTTAGGGTGTTTAGGGTCTTTTGGGGTTTTGGGTTGTTTTTAGAGTTTCTTAAGGTTTTTAATGTTTTTTTAACATTTTGGAGATTTTTTAGGGTTTTTATAGTTTTAGTGGGTTTTAGGGTTTTTGGGGGTTTTGGGGGTTTTATTATTTTCATGGGTTTTTAGTGTGGTTTACATTTTCATGGATTTTTAGGGGTTTTTTTTGATTCTTATGGTTTTTAGGGTTTTTTATGATTTTGATAGGTTTTAGGATTTTCAGGGGGTTTTAAAGGTTTTAGGATTTTTTAGGGTGTTTATGGTCTTTTTGGGTTTTAGGATTTTTTTGAGTTTTTAGGGTTTTTAAGGTGTTTAGAGTTATTTTAACGTTTTTAGAGTTTTTTATAGTTTTAAGAATGTTTATAGGGTTTTTAGGGTTTTTACATTTTAATGTAGTTGTAGGGGTTATTTAGGATTTTTATGGGTTTTAGGGATTTTCAGGGGTTTTAGGGTTTTTCTAGGTTTTAGGATCTATTTGTTTTTTTTTATATTTTTAGGGTTTTAATTATTTTGACATTTTTATAATGTTTTTAGGGGTTTAAAAGGTTTTTAGAGCTTTTAATGGTTTATAAGTTTTTTATGAGTTTTTTGGTTTTTAGAGGGTTTATGGTTTTTAGGGTTTTTTGAGTTTTTTAGGGTTTTAAAGATTTTTTAGAATTTTATAACATTTTCAGAGATTTTAGAGTTTTTAGTTGTTTTTAGTGGTTTTATGGGTTTTTAGAATTTTTAATGGGTTTTAGGGGTTTTTTACATTTTCTTGGAATTTTAGGGATCTTTTAGGATTTGTATGGTTTTGGAGTTCTTTATGTTTTTTAGATATTTAGAGGTGTTTTAGGGTTTTCAGGGTTTTTAGAGTTTTTTATATTTTTATGCTATTTTTTTGGTTTTTGGGGTATTTTGAGTTTTTTAGAGTTTTTAAGGGTTTCTAGAATTTGTTAATGTTTTTAGGGGTTTTATGGATTTTTCGAGTTTTTATTTTTTTTAATGTTTTTATGGGTTTTTAGGGTTTTTAAGGGTGTTTAGGGGTTTTTTATGGTTTTAGGGGTTATTCATGGATTTATAGGTTTTTATGTTTCATGTATTTTTTAGTGTTTTTCATGATTTTTATGGTTTTGAGGGTTTTAGGGATTTTGAGGGGTTTTTAGGTGTTTTTGGGGGTTTTATGGATTTTCAATGTTTTTAGGGTTTTTTGGGTTTTCAGTGTTTTTTTGAGTTATTTAGGGTTTTAAGGTGTTTTAGAGTTTTTAACATTTTTATGGGTTTAAGGGTTTTATGAGTTTCTCGGGGCTTTTATTTTTATAAGGGTTTTTCGGGTTTTTTAAGGTTTTTTGGGGTTTTTATGGTTTTAGGTGGGTTTTCCGGGTTTTTACGTTTTCATGAATTTTTAGGGGTTTTTTATGCTATTTAGGGTTTGAGGGTTTTTACTGATTTCAAGGGTTTTAAGGGTTTTTTTACGGGTTTTAAGTATTTTTATGGCTTTTAGTGTCTTTTTGGGTTATTAGAGTTTTTTTGAGTTTCTTATGGTTTTAAGGTTTTGTAGGGTTTTATAACGTTTTTAGGGTTTTTTTGGTTTTTTAGAGTTTTTTGTGGTTTTATGGTTTTTATGGGTTTTTGGGGGTTTTTAATTTTTTTAGGGGTTTTTATGGTTTTCAAGTTTTTTATTTTTTTTGTTTTCTTGGATTTTTAGGGTGTTTTTAGATTGTTTATTGGTTTTAGGGGTTTTAGGTTTATTATGGATTTTGAGGGGTTTTAGGGTTTTTGAAGGAGGTTTTAGGGTTTTGTAGTGTTTTAGGGTCTTTTGTGTTTTTAGGGTTTTTTGAGTTTTTTAGGGTTTTAAGGTTTTTTGAGTTTCTTAACATCTTTAGTGTTTTTAATGACTTTTATACTTTTAGTGGTTTTTAGAGTTTTTATGGGTTTTTAGGGTTTCTAAAGTTGTCGGGGTTTTATCGTTTTCAGGGGGAGTTTTTAGCTTTTTTTGGGTTTTTTACATTTTCAGTGATTTTTAGGGTTTTTTTTAGTATTTTTATGGTTTTTAGTGTTTTTTTGGGTTTTATGGATTTTGAGTTTTAAGGGGCTTTCAAGGGGTTTTAGGATTTTTCAAAGTTTTTGGGGTCTTTTTGGGTTTTGGGAGTTTTTTGAGATCTTTAGGGTTTTTAATGTTTTATTAACGTTTTTATCGTTTTTAGTGGTTTTAAGAATTTTTTGAGTTTTTAGTGGGTTTTAAGGATTTTATGGGTTTTTAGGGGTTTTTATAGTTTTTAGGGGTTTTATGGTTTTGAAGGGTTTTTCAGTGTTTTTATGGTTTCTTACATTTTCCTGGATTTTATGGGTTTTTTAGTATTTTTATGGTTTTTAGGGTTTCTTAGGGTTTTTGGAGATTTTTAAGGGTTTTGAGGTTCTTCAGAGGATTTGAGGATTTTTAGGATTTTTTATGGTTTTTAGGGTCTTTTTGGTTTTTAGGTTTTTTTTCTAGGGGTTTAAAGGCTTTTTAGAGTTTTTTAATGTTTAAAAGGGTTTAAAGGGTTTTAAGAGCTTTAAGTGGGGTTTTAGGTTTCTTTAAGTTTTTAAGGGTTTTTATGGTTTTCAGGGTTTTTTTAAGTCTTCATGGATTTTTAAGGGCTTTAGGATTTTTAGGGTTTTTAGGTATTTTGGGGGTTTTTTACATTTTCAGTGATTTTTAGGGTTTTTTTTAGTATTTTTATGGTTTTTAGTGTTTTTTTGGGTTTTATGGATTTTGAGTGTTTAAGGGGCTTTCAAGGGGTTTTAGGATTTTTCAAAGTTTTTGGGGTCTTTTTGGGTTTTGGGAGTTTTTTGTGTTCTTTAGGGTTTTTAAGGTTTGTTAACGTTTTTATCATTTTTAGTGGTTTTAATAGTTTTTTGAGTTTTTAGTGGGTTTTAAGGATTTTATTGGTTTTTAGGGGTTTTAGAGTTTTTTTTGGTTTTTAGGGTTTTAAGGGGTTTTAGGGGTTTTTACTATTTTTATGGATTTTTATGGTTTTAAGGGGGTTTTCACGGTTTTTTGGATTTTTTACATCTTCATGTATTTTTAGTAATTTTCGGGGTTTTCATGACTTTTTTCGGGTTTTTAGAGTTTTTAGTTGTTTTTATGGGTTTTTATGGTTTTTAAGGGTTTTAGGGGTTTTATGGTTTTCAAGGGATTTTCAGGGTATTTAGGAATTTTACTTTTTCTTGTATTTTTAGGGGGGTTTAGGGTTTATAGGGATTTTGAGGTTTTTAGGGGTTTTCAATTTTTAGGGTCTTTTGGGGTTTTTGGGTTGTTTTTTGAGTTTCTTAATGTTTTTATTGTTTTCTTTAACATTTTGGAGATTTTTGAGGGTTTTTATAGTTTTAGTCGGTTTTAGGGTTTTTTTGGGGTTTTAGGGTTTTTGGGGGTTTTGGGGGTTTTATTATTTTCATGGGTTTTTAGTGTGGTTTACATTTTCATGGATTTTTAGGGGTTTTTGGATTCTTATGGTTTTTAGGGTTTTTTATGATTTTGATAAGTTTTAGGATTTTTCAGGGGGGGTTTTAGGGGTTTTAGGATTTTTTAGGGTTTTTATGGTCTTTTTGGGTTTTTGGATTTTTTTTTTGATTTTTTTAGGGTTTTTAAGGTGTTTAGAGTTATTTTAACGTTTTTAGAGTTTTTTATAGCTTTAAGAATGTTTTTAGGGTTTTTAGGGTTTTTAGGGTTTTTACATTTTAATGTATTTGTAGGGGTTATTTAGGATTTTTATGGGTTTTGGGATTTTCAGGGGTTTTAGGGTTTTTCTAGGTTTTAGGGTCTACTTGGTTTTTAGGTTTTTTTTTTATATTTTTAGGGTTTTAATTATTTTGAGATTTTTATAATTTTTTTAGGTGTTTAAAAGGTTTTTAGATATTTTAATGGTATATTAGGGTTTTTATGAGTTTTTTGGTTTTTAGGGGGTTTATGGTTTTTTGGGTTTTTTGGGTTTCTTACATTATCATGGATTTTTATAGGTTTTTTAGCGTTTTGATTGTTTTTTGGGTTTTTAGGGATTTTTAGAGTTCTTATGGGTTTTCATAGATTTTTAGTGTTTTGGGGGTTTTGAAGGTTTTATGGACTTTTTTGGTTTTTAGGGTTTTTTGAGTTTTTTTGGGTTTTAAAGATTTTTTAGAATTTTATAACATTTTCAGGGATTTTAGAGTTTTTAGTTGTTTTTAGTGGTTTTATGGGTTTTAGAATTTGTAATGGTTTTTAGGGGTTTTTTACGTTTTCTTGGAATTTTAGGGATCTTTTAGGATTTGTATGGTTTTGGAGTTCTTTATGTTTTTAGAGATTTATAGGTGTTTTATGGTTTTCAGGGTTTTTAGAGTTTTTTATATATTTTTATGCTATTTTTTTGGTTTTAGGGGTATTTTGAGTTTTTTAGAGTTTTTAAGGGTTTCTAGAATTTGTTAATGTTTTAGGGGTTTTATGGATTTTTCGAGTTTTTATTTTTTTTAATGTTTTTATGGGTTTTAGGGTTTTTAAAGGTGTTTATGGGTTTTTATGGTTTTAGGGGTTATTCAGGGATTTATAGGTTTTTATGTTTTCATGGATTTTTTAGTGTTTTTTATGATTTTTACGGTTTTAGGAATTTTGAGGGGTTTTTTGGGTTTTTTGGGTTTTCAGTGTTTTTTTGAGTTATTTAGGGTTTTTAAGGTGTTTTAGAGTTTTTAACATTTTTATGGGTTTAAGGGTTTTATGAGTTTCTTGGGGATTTTATTTTTATAAGGGTTTTTAGGGTTTTTTGAGGTTTTTTAGGGTTTTTATGGTTTTCAGTGTGTTTTCCGGGTTTTTACATTTTCATGAATTTTTAGGGGTTTTTTATGATATTTAGAGTTTTAGGGTTTTTACTGATTTCAAGGGTTTTAAGGGTTTTTCACGAGTTTTAAGGATTTTTATGGTTTTTAGTGTCTTTTTGGGTTATTAGAGTTTTTTTGAGTTTCTTATTGTTTTAAGGTTTTGTAGAGTTTTATAACGTTTTTAGGGTTTTTTGGTTTTTTAGAGGTTTTTGTGGTTTTATTGTTTTTATGGGTTTTTAGGGTTTTTTAAAAAATTTAGGGGTTTTTATGGTTTTTATGGTTTTCATGTTTTTTTTTGTTTTCTTAGATTTTTAAGGTGTTTTTAGATTGTTTATTGGTTTTAGTTTTTTTTAGGTTTATTATGGATTTTGAGGGGTTTTAGTGTTTTTAATGGAGGTTTTAGGGTTTTGTAGTGTTTTAGGGTCTTTTGTGTTTTTAGGGTTTTTTGAGTTTTTTAGGGCTTTAAGGTTTTTTTAGTTTCTTAACATCTTTAGTGTTTTTAATGAATTTTATAGTTTTAGTGGTTTTTAGGGTTTCTAAAGTTGTCGGGGTTTTTATGGTTTTGAGGGGGGGTTAGCCTTTTTTGGGTTTTTTACATTTTCAGTGATTTTTAGGGGTTTTTTTAGTATTTTTATGTTTTTTAGTGTTTTTTTGGGTTTTTTGGATTTTGAGTGTTTTAAGGGGCTTTCAAGGGTTTTTAGGATTTTTCAAAGTTTTTAGGGTCTTTTTGGGTTTTGGTGGTTTTTTGAGTTCTTTAGGGTTTTTAAGGTTTGTTAACGTTTTTATCATTTTTAGTGGTTTTAAGCGTTTTTTGAGTTTTTAGTGGGTTTTAAGGATTTTATGGGTTTTTAGGGGTTTTTACGGTTTTTAGGGGTTTATGGTTTTGAAGGGTTTTTCAGTGTTTTTATGGTTTCTTACATTTTCCTGGATTTTTAGGGGTTTTTTAGTATTTTTATGGGTTTTAGGGTTTCTTAGGGTTTTTGGAGATTTTTAAGGGTTTTGAGGTTCTTTATGGGATTTGAGGGTTTTTAGGATTTTTTTTATGGTTTTTAGGGTCTTTTGGGTTTTTAGGTTTTTTTTCGAGGGGTTTAAAGGTTTTTTAGAGTTTTTAATGTTTAAAAGGGTTTAAAGGGTTTTTAGAGCTTTTAGTGGGGTTTTAGGTTTCTTTAAGGTTTTAAAGGGTTTTTATGGTTTTCAGGGTTTTTTAAGTCTTCATGGGTTTTTAGGGGCTTTAGGGCTTTGAGGATTTTTAGGGATTTTGAAGCTTTTGATGGGGTTTTAGGGGGTTTGAGGTTTTTTTTGGTTTTTTAGGGTTTTTTTGAGTTTTTTAATGTTTTTAACGGTTTTATAATTTTTAATGTTTTTTGGGGTTTAAGGGGTTTTAGAGTTTTTGTTGGTTTTTATGTTTTTAATGGGATTTTAGGGTTTATCAGGTTTTAAGGGGGTTTTATGCTTTTCAGGGGGGTTTTAGGGTTTTTAGGGTTTTTTACATTTTCATGGATTTTTAGGAGTTTTTTAGGATTTTTTACATTTTCATGGATTTTTAGGAGTTTTTTAGGATTTTAGGTTTTTAATGTTTTTAGTTTTTTTTGGTTTTTAGGGTTTTTTTGAGTTTTTTAGGTTTTTAAGGTTTTTTAGATTTTTTAAACATTTTTTGTTTTTTAAGGGTTTTTCTATTTTTTATGGATTTTATGTGTTTTTAAGGTTTTTAAAGGTTTTTAAGAGTTTTATGGTTTTTAGGGGGTTTTCAAGGTTTTTTATTTTTCCATGGATTTTTAGGGGATTTTAGGATTTTTATAGTTTTAGGGACTTTGAGGGTTTTTGGGGTTTTAGAGTTTTTAGTGTCTTTGTATTTTTTTTGAGTTTTTTTTGGGTTTTTAGAGTTTTTATGTGTTTTTAGGGGCTTGTGGGTTCTTATATTTTTTGTGAGTTTTTATGGTTTTTACTTTTTTGGGGTTTTAATTGTTTTTGGGATTTTATGATTTTCAGGTGGTTTTCAGGGTTTTTTTGTGTTTCTTACATATTCATGGACTTTTAGGAGTTTTTTAGAATTTTTATGGTTTTTAGGGTTATTAGGGATTTTTAGGGTTTCTAGTGTTTTTCAAGGGGTTTATGGTCTTTAGTGATTTTAGGATTTTTAGTGTATTTTTCAGTTTTTAGGGTTTTTTTTAGTTTTTTAAGGGGTTTTATATTTTTTAGAGTTGTTTAACATTTTTAGGGGTTTAAATGGTTTTTAGAGTTTTTAGTTCTTTTTTGGGGTTGTTATGGGTTTTTTGAGTTTTTTTTATGATTTTAGAGGTTTTTATGGTTATAGGGGTTTTTCCTGGTTTTTAGGGATTTTTATGTTTTCATGGATTTCTACGGGTTTTTAAAATTTTTATAATTTTTAGGGGTTTTAAGGGATTTTAGGGATTTTGATTCCTATTAGGATTTTTCTTCGGTTTTTAGGGTTTTTAGGGTATCTTAAGGTTTTTGAAGGTCTTCTGAGTTTTTAGGGGGGGTTTAAGTTTTTTAGGGTTTTTAAGTATGTTTAGAGTTTTGAGGGTTTTAAGGGTTTTTAGAGTTTTTGGTAGTTTTTTAATGCTTTTATATGTTTTTATTTTTTTATGTTTTTTTGGGTTTTAATGGTTTCATGGGTTTTTCATGTTTTTTAGGGTTTCTTATAGTTCCATGGATTTTTAAGGGCTTTTTAGGATTTTTATGGTTTTTAGGGATTTTGAGTAATTTTTGGGCTTTTTAGAGGTTATTAGAATTTTTAGGGATTTTAAAGGTTTTTAAGGTATTTGAATTTTTTTAACGTTTTTAAGGGTTTTTAGTGTTTTTAGTGGGTTTGGGGGTTTTTATGGGTTTTTAGGTTTTTTACGGTTTTAGGGGGTTTTATTATTTTTAGGACTTTTTTCTAGTTTTTAGGGTTTTTTCGGATTTTTAGGATTTTTATGTTTTTTAGGGGTTTTAGAGATTTTGTGGGGTTTTAGGGTTCTTCGTGGGTTTTTAGGGTTTTTTACGATTTTAAGGTTCCTTTTAGGATTTTATGTTTAATTTTTTTAGGGTTTTTCAGGTTTTATAGAGTTTTTAACGTTTTTAGGGGTTTTAAGGGTTTTTAGAGTTTTTAGTGTTTTTTGGGTTTTTGTAGTTTTTTTTAATTTTTTTAGGGGTTTTACAGTTTTCACGGGTTTTTCAAGTTTTTATTTTTTTTACATTTTTATGGATATTTAGGAGGGTATTTGAAATTTTATGGATTTTTAGGGTTTTTACGTACTTCGAGGGTTTTTAACAGTTTTCATGAGTTTTTAAGGTTTTTAGGGTCATTTGGGGGTTTTAGGGTTTTTTTTAGATTTTTAGGTCTTTATGGTTTTTTATAGTTTTTTAACATTTTTAGGGGGTTTAAGAGTTTTTATAGTTTTTATTGAGTTTTTTCTCTTTTTATAGGTTTTTAGGATTTTCTAATCTTTTTAGGGTTTTTTATGGTTTTCAAGGTTTTTTTTGTTTTTTTTTGGTGGTCATGGATTTTTTGTGGGTTTTTAGGATTTTTAATGTTTATAGGGTTTTTAGGGATTTTGAATGGTTTTTAGGGGTTATTGAAGGGTTTTCATGGTTTTTAGGGTGTTTTTTAGGATTTTTATGGGTTTTAGGGTTTTCAAGATTTTGGAGAGTTTTATGGTTTTCAAATATTTTTCAAGGATTTTAGGGGTTATTTTATATTTTCAGGATTTTAGGGGTTTTTTATAATTTTTTTTGGTTTTATGTTGTTTATGGATTTTGAGGGGGTTTAGGGGTTTTTTAGGTTTAAAGTGTCTTCTCTGTTTTTTGGGTTTTTTTGTTTTTATATTTATTTATGTTTTAGAGTTTTTTAACACTTTAAGGGGTTTGAAGGTTTTAGAGTTTTAGTCGTTTTTAGGGTTTTTATGGGTTTTCATGGATTTTTAAGGTTTTACGGTGTTTTATGGTTTTCATGGTGGTTTTAGGGTTTTTATATTTTTTAAGGTTTTTTTATGTTTTCATGGTTTTTTAGGGGTTTTTAGGATTTTTATGGGTTTTAGGTTCTTATGGTTTTTAGAGATTTTTTGGGTTTTGAGGGTTTTGAGTTGTTTTTTAGGGTTTTTAGGGTCTCTTTGGGTTTCTAGGATTTTTTTAAGTTTTTTGGGTTTATAATGTTTTTTAGATTTTTTAAACATTTTTAATGGTTTTAAGGGTTTTCATAGTTTTTAGTGGGTTTTTTGGGTTTTTTGGGTTTTGGGCGTTTAGGGGTTTTATGGTTTTCAGGGTTTTTAGGGTTTTTTATATTTTAATTTATTTTGAGGGGTTTTTGAGTATTTTTATGGTTGTTGTGGTTTTTAGGTATTTTGAGGGTTTTTATGGTTTTCAGGGGTGTTTGAGTTTTTAGGGTTCTTTGATATTTTTAGGTTTTTTAGTGTTTTTAACGTTTTTAGGGGTTTTAGAGTTTTTTTGGTTTTTATGGTTTTAAGGGGTTTTAGGGGTTTTTACTATTTTTATGGATTTGTATGGTTTTAAGGGGGTTTTCAGGGTTTTTTGGATTTTTTACGTCTTCATGTATTTTTAGGGATTTTGGAAATTGTATTGTTTTCAAGGTTTTCAGAGATTGGGGGGGGGGGGTAGGGGTTTTTAGTGTTTTTAAGTGGTTTTGGGGTTTTTAGGGGCCTTTGGGTTTTTTGGGGTTTTCATGACTTTTTTTTGGGTTTTTAGAGTTTTTAGTGGTTTTTATGATTTTTATGGTTTTTAAGGGTTTTAGGGGTTTTTATGGTTTTCAAGGGATTTTTAGGGTATTTAGGAATTTTAAGTTTTCTTAGATTTTTAGGGGGGTTTAGGGTTTATAGGGATTTTGAGGTTTTTAGGGGTTTTCAATTTTTAGGGTCTTTAGGGTGTTTAGGGTCTTTTGGGTTTTTTGGGTTGTTTTTTGAGTTTCTTAAGGTTTTTAATGTTTTTTTAACATTTTGGAGATTTTTTAGGGTTTTTATAGTTTTAGTGGGTTTTAGGGTTTTTATGGGGTTTTTGGGTTTTTGGGGGTTTTGGGGGTTTTATTATTTTCATGGGTTTTTAGTGTGGTTTACATTTTCATGGATTTTTAGGGTGTTTTTGGATTCTTATGGTTTTTAGGGTTTTTTATGATTTTGATAGGTTTTAGGATTTTTCAGGGGGTTTTAGGGGTTTTAGGATTTTTTAGGGTTTTTATGGTCTTTTGGGTTTTAGGATTTTTTTTGAGTTTTTAGGGTTTTTAAGGTGTTTAGAGTTATTTTAACGTTTTTAGAGTTTTTTATAGTTTTAAGAAAGTTTTTGGGGTTTTTAGGGTTTTTACATTTTAATGTAGTTGTAGGGGTTATTTAGGATTTTTATGGGTTTTAGGGATTTTCAGGGGTTTTAGGGTTTTTCTAGATTTTAGGATCTATTTGGTTTTTTAGGGTTTTTTTATATTTTTAGGGTTTTAATTATTTTGAGATTTTTATAATGTTTTTAGGGGTTTAAAAGGTTTTTAGAGATTTTAATGTTTTATAAGTTTTTTATGAGTTTTTTGGTTTTTAAGGGGTTTATGGTTTTTAGGGTTTTTAGGGTTTCTTACATTATCATGGATTTTTTTAGTTTTTTTAGCGTTTTTATTGTTTTTTGGGTTTTTAGGTATTTTTAGGGTTCTTATGGGTTTTCATAGATTTTTAGTGTTTTTGGGGTTTTGAGGGTTTTAGGGTCTTTTTTGGTTTTTAGGGTTTTTTGAGTTTTTTAGGGTTTTAAAGATTTTTTAGAATTTTATAACATTTTCAGAGATTTTAGAGTTTTTAGTTGTTTTTAGTGGTTTTATGGGTTTTTAGAATTTTTAATGGTTTTTAGGGTTTTTTTTACGTTTTCTTGGAATTTTAGGGATCTTTTAGGATTTGTATGGTATTGGGGTTCTTTATGTTTTTTAGATATTTAGAGGTGTTTTAGGGTTTTTCGGGTTTTTAGAGTTTTTTATATTTTTATGATATTTTTTGGTTTTAGGGGTATTTTGAGTTTTTTAGAGTTTTTAAGGGTTTCTAGAATTTTTTAATGTTTTAGGGGTTTTATGGATTTTTCGAGTTTTTATTTTTTTTAATGTTTTTATGGGTTTTTAGGGGTTTTAAGGGTGTTTAGGGGTTTTTATGGTTTCAGGGGTTATTCATGGATTTATAGGTTTTTATGTTTCATGGATTTTTTAGTGTTTTTTATGATTTTTATGGTTTTGAGGGTTTGAGGGATTTTGAGGGGTTTTTAGGTGTTTTTGGGTGTTTTATGGATTTTCAATGTTTTTAGGGTTTTTTGGGTTTTCAGTGTTTTTTTGAGTTATTTAGGGTTTTTAAGGTGTTTTAGAGTTTTTAACATTTTTATGGGTTTAAGGGTTTTTTGAGTTTCTAGGGGCTTTTATTTTTATAAGGGTTTTTAGGGTTTTTTAAGGTTTTTTGGGGTTTTTATGTTTTTCAGTGGGTTTTCCGGGTTTTTACATTTTCATGAATTTTTAGGGGTCTTTTATGCTATTTAGGGTTTTTTTGGTTTTTTAGAGTTTTTTGTGGTTTTATGGTTTTTATGGGTTTTTAGGGTTTTTTAATTTTTTTAGGGGTTTTTATGGATTTCAAGTTTTTTATTTTCTTTTTGTTTTCTTGGATTTTTAGGGTGTTTTTAGATTGTTTATTGGTTTTAGGGGTTTTAGGTTTATTATGGAATTTGAGGGGTTTTAGGGTTTTTGAAGGAGGTTTTAGGGTTTTTTAGTGTTTTAGGGTCTTTTGTGTTTTTAGGGTTTTTTGAGTTTTTTAGGGTTTTAAGGTTTTTTTAGTTTCTTAACATCTTTAGTGTTTTTAATGACTTTTATACTTTTAGTGGTTTTTAGGGTTTTTATGGGGTTTTAGGGTTTCTAAAGTTGTCGGGGTTTTATGGTTTTGAGGGGGAGTTTTTAGCTTTTTTGGGTTTTTTACATTTTCAGTGATTTTTAGGGGGTTTTTTTAGTATTTTTATGGTTTTTATTGTTTTTTTGGGTTTTATGGATTTTGAGTGTTTAAGGGGCTTTCAAGGGTTTTAGGATTTTTCAAAGTTTTTGGGGTCTTTTTGGGTTTTGGGAGTTTTTTGAGTTCTTTAGGGTTTTAAAGGTTTGTTAACGTTTTTATCGTTTTTAGTGGTTTTAAGAGTTTTTTGAGTTTTTAGTGTCTTTTTGGGTTATTAGAGTTTTTTTGAGTTTCTTATTGTTTTAAGGTTTTGTAGAGTTTTATAACGTTTTTAGGGTTTTTTTGGTTTTTTAGAGTTTTTGTTGGTTTTTATGTTTTTAATGGGATTTTAGAGTTTTTAAGGTTTTAAGGGGGTTTTATGCTTTTCAAGAGGGCGTTTAGGGTTTTTAGGGTTTTTTACATTTTTATGGATTTTTAGGAGTTTTTTAGGATTTTAGGTTTTTAATGTTTTTAGGTTTTTTTTGGTGTTTTAGGGTTTTTTTGAGTTTTTTAGGGTTTTTAAGGTTTTTTAGATTTTTTAAACATTTTTTAAGGGTTTTTCTATTTTTTATGGATTTTATGTGTGTTTAAGTTTTTTAATGGTTTTTAAGAGTTTTTATGGTTTTTAGGGGGTTTTCAAGGTTTTTTATTTTTTCATTGTTTTTAGTGGATTTTAGGATTTTTATAGTTTTAGGGACTTTGAGGGTTTTTTGGGGTTTTAGAGTTTTTAGTGTCTTTGTATTTTTTTGAGTTTTTTTTGGGGTTTTAGAGTTTTTTTTTTGTGTTTTTAGGGGCTTGTGGGTTTTTAGATTTTTTGTGAGTTTTTTGGTTTTTACGGTTTTTGGGGTTTTAATTATTTTTGGGATTTTATGGTTTTCAGGTGGTTTTCAGGGTTTTTTGTGTTTCTTACATATTCATGGACTTTTAGGAGTTTTTTAGAATTTTTATGGTTTTTAGGGTTATTAGGGATTTTTAGGGTTTCTAGTGTTTTTCAAGGGGTTTATGTTCTTTAGTGATTTTAGGATTTTTAGTGTCTTTTTCAGTTTTTTGGGTTTTTTTAGTTTTTTAAGGGGTTTTATATTTTTTAGAGTTGTTTAACATTTTTAGGGGTTTAAATGGTTTTTAGAGTTTTTAGTTCTTTTTTGGGGTTGTTATGGGTTTTTTGAGTTTTTTTATGATTTTAGAGGTTTTTATGTTTATAGGGGTTTTTCCTAGTTTTTAGGGATTTTTATGTTTTCATGGATTTTTACGGGTTTTTAAAATTTTTATAATTTTTAGGGGTTTTTAGGGGTTTTAGGGATTTTGATTCCTATTAGGATTTTTCTTCGGTTTTTAGGGTTTTTAGGGCATCTTAAGGTTTTTTAAGGTCTTCTGAGTTTTTAGGGGGGGTTTTAGTTTTTTAGGGTTTTTAAGTATGTTTAGAGTTTTGAGGGTTTTAAGGGTTTTTAGAGTTTTTAGTAGTTTTTTAATGCTTTTATATGTTTTTATTTTTTTATGTTTTTTTGGGTTTTAATGGTTTCATGGGTTTTTCATGTTTTTTAGGGTTTCTTATAGTTCCATGGATTTTTAGTGGCTTTTTAGGATTTTTATGGTTTTTAGGGATTTTGAGTAATTTTTGGGTTTTTTAGAGGTTATTAGAATTTTTATGGATTTAAAAGGTTTTTAAGGTATTTGAATTTTTTAACGTTTTTAAGGGTTTTTAGAGTTTTTAGTGGGTTTGGGGGTTTTTATGGGTTTATAGGTTTTTTACGGTTTTAGGGGTTTTTATTATTTTTAGGACTTTTTCTGGTTTTTAGGGTTTTTCGAATTTTTAGGATTTTTCTGTGTTTTTAGGGTTTTTAGAGATTTTGTGGGTTTTTAGGGTTCTTCGTGGGTTTTTAGGGTTTTTTATGATTTTAAGGTTCCTTTTAGGATTTTATGTTTGTTTAATTTTTTTAGGGTTTTTGAGGTTTTATAGAGTTTTTAACATTTTTAGGGGTTTTAAGGGTTTTTAGAGTTTTTAGTGTTTTTTGGGTTTTTATAGTTTTTTTAATTTTTTAGGGGTTTTACAGTTTTCACGGGTTTTTCAAGTTTTTATTTTTTTTACATTTTTATGGATATTTAGGATGGCTTTTGAAATTTTATGGATTTTTAGAGTTTTTAGGGACTTCGAGGGTTTTTAACAGTTTTCATGAGTTTTTAAGGTTTTTAGGGTCATTTGGGGGTTTTAGGGTTTTTTTTTAGTTTTTTAGGTCTTTAAGGTTTTTTATAGTTTTTTAACATTTTTAGGGGGTTTAAGAGTTTTTATAGTTTTTATTGAGTTTTTTCTCTTTTTATAGGTTTTTTGGATTTTCTAATCTTTTTAGGGTTTTATTATGGTTTTCAAGGTTTTTTTTGTTTTTTTGGTGGTCATGGATTTTTTGTGGGTTTTTAGGATTTTTAAGTTTTATAGGGTTTTTAGGGATTTTGAATGGTTTTTAGGTGTTATTGAAGGGTTTTCAGGGTTTTTAGGGTGTTTTTTAGGATTTTTATGGGTTTTAGGGTTTTCAAGATTTTGGGGAGTTTTATGGTTTTCAAATATTTTTCATGGATTTTAGGGGCTATTTTATATTTTCAGGATTTTAGGGGATTTTTTATAATTTTTTTGGTTTTATGTTGTTTATGGATTTTGAGGGGGTTTAGGGGTTTTTTAGGTTTTTAGGGTCTTATCTGTTTTTTGGGTTTTTTTTTTATTTTTATATTTATTTATGTTTTAGAGTTTTTTAACACTTTAAGGGGTTTGAAGGTTTTAGAGTTTTAGTCATTTTTAGGGTTTTTATGGGTTTTCATGGATTTTTAAGGTTTTAAGGTGTTTTATGGTTTTCATGGTGGTTTTAGGGTTTTTAGATATTTTAAGGTTTTTTTTATGTTTTCATGGATTTTTAGGGGTTTTTAGGATTTTTATGGGTTTTAGGTTCTTATGGTTTTTAGAGATTTTTTGGGTTTTGAGGGTTTTGAGTTGTTTTTTAGGGTTTTTAGGGTCTCTTTGGGTTTCTAGTGGGTTTTTTGGGTTTTGGGCGTTTAGGGGTTTTATGGTTTTCAGGGTTTTTTTGGGTTTTTAGGGTTTTTTTATATTTTAATTTATTTTTAGGGGTTTTTTAGGATTTTTATGGTTGTTCTGGTTTTTAGGTATTTTGAGGGTTTTTCTGGTTTTCAGGAGTTTTGGGGTTTTAGGGTTCTTCGATAATTTTAGGTTTTTTAGTGTTTTTAACATTTTTAGGGGTTTTAGAGTTTTTTTGGTTTTTATGGTTTGAAGGGGTTTTAGGGGTTTTTACTATTTTTATGGATTTGTATGGTTTTAAGGGGGTTTTCATGGTTTTTTGGATTTTTTACGTCTTCATGTATTTTTAGGGATTTTGGAAATTGTATTGTTTTCAAGGTTTTCAGAGATTTGGTGGGGGGGGGGGGGGGGTTAGGGGTTTTTAGTGTTTTTAGGTGGTTTTGGGGTTTTTAAGGGCCTTTGGGTTTTTCGGGGTTTTCATGAATTTTTTCGGGTTTTTAGAGTTTTTAGTGGTTTTTATGGTTTTTTATGGTTTTTAAGGGTTTTAGGGGTTTTTATAGTTTTCAAGGGATTTTTAGGGTATTTAGGAATTTTACTTTTTCTTAGATTTTTAGGGGGGTTTAGGGTTTATAGGGATTTTGAGGTTTTTAGGGGTTTTCAATTTTTATGGTCTTTAGGGTGTTTAGGGTCTTTTGGGGTTTTGGGTTGTTTTTAGAGTTTCTTAAGGTTTTTAATGTTTTTTTAACATTTTGGAGATTTTTTAGGGTTTTTATAGTTTTAGTGGGTTTTAGGGTTTTTGGGGGTTTTGGGGGTTTTATTATTTTCATGGGTTTTTAGTGTGGTTTACATTTTCATGGATTTTTAGGGGTTTTTTTTGATTCTTATGGTTTTTAGGGTTCTTTATGATTTTGATAGGTTTTAGGATTTTCAGGGGGTTTTAAAGGTTTTAGGATTTTTTAGGGTGTTTATGGTCTTTTTGGGTTTTAGGATTTTTTTGAGTTTTTAGGGTTTTTAAGGTGTTTAGAGTTATTTTAACGTTTTTAGAGTTTTTTATAGTTTTAAGAATGTTTATAGGGTTTTTAGGGTTTTTACATTTTAATGTAGTTGTAGGGGTTATTTAGGATTTTTATGGGTTTTAGGGATTTTCAGGGGTTTTAGGGTTTTTCTAGGTTTTAGGATCTATTTGTTTTTTTTTATATTTTTAGGGTTTTAATTATTTTGACATTTTTATAATGTTTTTAGGGGTTTAAAAGGTTTTTAGAGCTTTTAATGGTTTATAAGTTTTTTATGAGTTTTTTGGTTTTTAGAGGGTTTATGGTTTTTAGGGTTTTTTGAGTTTTTTAGGGTTTTAAAGATTTTTTAGAATTTTATAACATTTTCAGAGATTTTAGAGTTTTTAGTTGTTTTTAGTGGTTTTATGGGTTTTTAGAATTTTTAATGGGTTTTAGGGGTTTTTTACATTTTCTTGGAATTTTAGGGATCTTTTAGGATTTGTATGGTTTTGGAGTTCTTTATGTTTTTTAGATATTTAGAGGTGTTTTAGGGTTTTCAGGGTTTTTAGAGTTTTTTATATTTTTATGCTATTTTTTTGGTTTTTGGGGTATTTTGAGTTTTTTAGAGTTTTTAAGGGTTTCTAGAATTTGTTAATGTTTTTAGGGGTTTTATGGATTTTTCGAGTTTTTATTTTTTTTAATGTTTTTATGGGTTTTTAGGGTTTTTAAGGGTGTTTAGGGGTTTTTTATGGTTTTAGGGGTTATTCATGGATTTATAGGTTTTTATGTTTCATGTATTTTTTAGTGTTTTTTATGATTTTTATGGTTTTGAGGGTTTTAGGGATTTTGAGGGGTTTTTAGGTGTTTTTGGGGGTTTTATGGATTTTCAATGTTTTTAGGGTTTTTTGGGTTTTCAGTGTTTTTTTGAGTTATTTAGGGTTTTAAGGTGTTTTAGAGTTTTTAACATTTTTATGGGTTTAAGGGTTTTATGAGTTTCTCGGGGCTTTTATTTTTATAAGGGTTTTTCGGGTTTTTTAAGGTTTTTTGGGGTTTTTATGGTTTTAGGTGGGTTTTCCGGGTTTTTACGTTTTCATGAATTTTTAGGGGTTTTTTATGCTATTTAGGGTTTGAGGGTTTTTACTGATTTCAAGGGTTTTAAGGGTTTTTTTACGGGTTTTAAGTATTTTTATGGCTTTTAGTGTCTTTTTGGGTTATTAGAGTTTTTTTGAGTTTCTTATGGTTTTAAGGTTTTGTAGGGTTTTATAACGTTTTTAGGGTTTTTTTGGTTTTTTAGAGTTTTTTGTGGTTTTATGGTTTTTATGGGTTTTTGGGGGTTTTTAATTTTTTTAGGGGTTTTTATGGTTTTCAAGTTTTTTATTTTTTTTGTTTTCTTGGATTTTTAGGGTGTTTTTAGATTGTTTATTGGTTTTAGGGGTTTTAGGTTTATTATGGATTTTGAGGGGTTTTAGGGTTTTTGAAGGAGGTTTTAGGGTTTTGTAGTGTTTTAGGGTCTTTTGTGTTTTTAGGGTTTTTTGAGTTTTTTAGGGTTTTAAGGTTTTTTGAGTTTCTTAACATCTTTAGTGTTTTTAATGACTTTTATACTTTTAGTGGTTTTTAGAGTTTTTATGGGTTTTTAGGGTTTCTAAAGTTGTCGGGGTTTTATCGTTTTCAGGGGGAGTTTTTAGCTTTTTTTGGGTTTTTTACATTTTCAGTGATTTTTAGGGTTTTTTTTAGTATTTTTATGGTTTTTAGTGTTTTTTTTGGGTTTTATGGATTTTGAGTTTTAAGGGGCTTTCAAGGGGTTTTAGGATTTTTCAAAGTTTTTGGGGTCTTTTTGGGTTTTGGGAGTTTTTTGAGATCTTTAGGGTTTTTAATGTTTTATTAACGTTTTTATCGTTTTTAGTGGTTTTAAGAATTTTTTGAGTTTTTAGTGGGTTTTAAGGATTTTATGGGTTTTTAGGGGTTTTTATAGTTTTTAGGGGTTTTATGGTTTTGAAGGGTTTTTCAGTGTTTTTATGGTTTCTTACATTTTCCTGGATTTTATGGGTTTTTTAGTATTTTTATGGTTTTTAGGGTTTCTTAGGGTTTTTGGAGATTTTTAAGGGTTTTGAGGTTCTTCAGAGGATTTGAGGATTTTTAGGATTTTTTATGGTTTTTAGGGTCTTTTTGGTTTTTAGGTTTTTTTTCTAGGGGTTTAAAGGCTTTTTAGAGTTTTTTAATGTTTAAAAGGGTTTAAAGGGTTTTAAGAGCTTTAAGTGGGGTTTTAGGTTTCTTTAAGTTTTTAAGGGTTTTTATGGTTTTCAGGGTTTTTTTAAGTCTTCATGGATTTTTAAGGGCTTTAGGATTTTTAGGGTTTTTAGGTATTTTGAGGCTTTTGATGGGGTTTTAGGGGGTTTGAGGTTTTTTTGGTTTTTTAGAGTTTTTTGAGTTTTTTGTGTTTTTTAATGTTTTTAATGGTTTTATACTTTTTAATGTTTTTACGGGGTTTAAGGGTTTTTTGAGTTTTTGTTGGTTTTTATGTTTTAATGGGATTTTAGGGTTTTTAAGGTTTTAATGGTGTTTTATGCTTTTCAGGGGGGTTTTAGGGTTTTTAGGGTTTTTTACATTTTCAAGGATTTTTAGGAGTTTTTTAGAATTTTAGGTTTTTTAATGTTTTTAGGTTTTTTTTGGTGTTTTAGGGTTTTTTGTGTTTTTTAGGGTTTTTAAGGTTTTTTAGATTTTTTAAACATTTTTTGTTTTTTAAGGGTTTTTCTATTTTTTATGGATTTTATGTGTGTTTATGGTTTTTAAAGGTTTTTAAGAGTTTTTATGGTTTTTAGGGGGTTTTCAATGTTTTCAAGGTTTTTTATGTTTTCATGGATTTTTAGGGGATTTTAGGATTTTTATAGTTTTAGGGACATTGAGGGTTTTTGGGGGTTTTAGAGTTTTTTTGTGTTTTTAGGGGCCTGTTGGTTTTTAGATTTTTTGTGAGTTTTTATGGTTTTTACGGCTTTTGGGGTTTTAATTGTTTTTGGGATTTTATGGTTTTCAGGTGGTTTTCAGGGTTTTTTGTGTTTCTTACATATTCAAAGACTTTTAGGTATTTTTTAGAATTTTTATGGTTTTTAGGGTTATTAGGGATTTTTTGGGCTTCTAGTGTTTTTCAAGGGGTTTATGGTCTTTAGTGATTTTGTGATTTTTAGTGTCTTTTTCAGTTTTAAGGGTTTTTTTAGTTTTTTAATGGGTTTTATATTTTTTAGATTTGTTTAACATTTTTAGGGGTTTAAATGGTTTTTAGAGTTTTTAGTTCTTTTCTGGGGTTGTTATGGGTTTTTTGAGTTTTTTTATGATTTTATAGTTTTTTATGGTTATAGGGGTTTTCCCTGGTTTTTAGGGATTTTTATGTTTTCATGGATTTTTACAGGTTTTTAAAATTTTTATAATTTTTAGGGCTTTTAGGGGTTTTAGGGATTTTGATTCCTATTAGGATTTTTCTTGGGTTTTTAGGGTTTTTAGGGTATCTTAAGGTTTTTGAAGGTCTTCTGAGTTTTTAGGGGGGGTTTCAGTTTTTTAGGGTTTTTAAGTATGTTTAGAGATTTTAGGGTTTAAAGGGTTTTTAGAGTTTTTAGTAGTTTTTTAATGCTTTTATATGTTTTTATTTTTTTATGTTTTTTTGGGTTTTAATAAATTCATGGGTTTTTCATGTTTTTTAGGGTTTCTTATAGTTCCATGGATTTTTAGGGGCTTTTTAGGATTTTTATGGTTTTTAGGGATTTTGAGCAATTTTTGGGTTTTTTAGAGGTTATTAGATTTTTTTTGGGATTTTAGAGGTTTTTAAGGTATTTAATTTTTTTTAACGTTTTTAAGGGTTTTTAGAGTTTTTAGTGGGTTTGGGGGTTTTTATGGGTTTTTAGGTTTTTTACGGTTTTCGGGGTTTTTATTATTTTTAGGACTTTTTTTCTGGTTTTTAGGGTTTTTTACATTTTTAGGGTTTTTTAGGATTTTTAGGATTTTTATTTTTTTTAGGGTGTTTAGAGATTTTGTGGGTTTTTAGGGTTCTTCTTGGGTTTTTAGGGTTTTTTACGATTTTAAGGTTCTTTTTAGGATTTTTTGTTTGTTTAATTTTTTTAGGGTTTTTGAGGTTTTATAGAGTTTTTAATGTTTTTAGGGGTTTTAAAGGTTTTTAGAGTTTTTTGTGTTTTTTGGGTTTTTATAGTTTTTTTTAATTTTTTTTTGGGGTTTTACAGTTTTCACGGGTTTTTCAAGTTTTTTTTTTCATTTTTATGGATATTTAGGAGGATTTTTGAAATTTTATGGTTTTTTAGAGTTTTTAGGGAATTTGAAGGTTTTAAACAGTTTCCATGAGTTTTTAAGGTTTTTAGGGTCATTTGGGGGTTTTAGGGTTTTTTTTAGTTTTTTAGGTCTTTAAGGTTTTTTATAGTTTTTTAACATTTTTAGGGGGTTTAAGAGTTTTTAGAGTTTTTATTTAGTTTTTTCTCTTTTTATAGGTTTTTAGGATTTTCTAATCTTTTTAGGGTTTTTTTTATGGTTTTCAAGGTTTTTTTTGTTTTTTTGGTGGTCATGGATTTTTGTGGGTTTTTAGGATTTTTAAGGATTTTAGGGTTTTAGGGATTTTGATTGGTTTTTAGGGGCTATTGAAGGAATTTTGGGGTTTTGGGGGTGTTTTTTAGGATTTTTATGGGTTTTAGGGTTTTCAAGATTTTGGGGAGTTTTATGGTTTTCAAATCTTTTTCACGGTTTTTAGGGGCTATTTTATATTTTCAGGTTTTAGGGGTTTTTTATAATTTTTTTTGGTTTTATGTTGTTTATGTATTTTGAGGTTTTTAGGGTTTTAATGTGTTTTTAGGGGGTTTAGGGGTTTTTTAGGTTTTTAGGGTCTTCTCTATTTTTCGGTTTTTTTCGTTTTTATATTTATTTATGTTTTAGAGTTTTTAATGCTTTTAGGGGTTTGAAGGTTTTAGATTTTTAGTCGTTTTTAGGGTTTTTATGGGTTTTAATGGATTTTTAAGGTTTTAAGGTGTTTTATGGTTTTCATGGTGGTTTTAGGGTTTTTAGATTTTTTAAGGTTTTTTTATGTTTTCATGGATTTTTGGGGGTTTTTAGGATTTTTATGGGTTTTAGGTTCTTATGGTTTTTAGAAATTTTTGGGTTTTCAGGGTTTTGAGTTGTTTTTTAGGGTTGTTAGGGTCTCTTTGTGTTTCTAGGTTTTTTTAAGGTTTTTTGGGTTTAAAATGTTTTTTAGATTTTTTAAACATTTTTAATGGTTTTAAGGGTTTTCATAGTTTTTAGTGGGTTTTTTGGGTTTTTTGGGTTTTGGGCTTTAGGTGTTTTATGATTTTCAGGGTTTTTTTTGGGGTTTTTAGCGTTTTTTATATTTTAATTTATTTTTAGGGTTTTTTTAGGATTTTTATGGATGTTATGGTTTTTAGGTATTTTGAGGGTTTTTATGGTTTTCAGGGGTTTGGGGGTTTTTAGGGTTCTTTGATATTTTTAGGTTTTTTAGTGTTTTTAACATTTTTAGGGTTTTTAGAGTTTTTTTTTGGTTTTTATGGTTTTAAGGGGTTTTTAGGGTTTTTACTATTTTTATGGATTTGTATGGTTTTAAGGGGGTTTTCACGGTTTTTTGGATTTTTTACGTCTTCATGTATTTTTAGGGATTTTGGAAATTGTATTGTTTTCAAGGTTTTCAAAGATTGGGGGGGGGGGGGTTAGGGGTTTTTAGGGGCCTTTGGGTTTTTCGGGGTTTTCGTTACTTTTTTCAGGTTTTAGTGGTTTTTATGGGTTTTTATGGTTTTTAAGGGTTTTAGGGATTTTTATTGTTTTCAACAGATTTTCAGGGTATTTAGGAATTTTACTTTTTCTTGGATTTTTAGGGGGGTTTAGGGTTTATAGAGATTTTTAGGTTTTTAGGGGTTTTCAATTTTTAGGGGCTTTAGGGTGTTTAGGGTCTTTTGGGGTTTTTGGGGTTTTTTTGAGTTTCCTAAGGTTTTTAATGTTTTTTTTAACATTTTTGAGATTTTTTAGGGTTTTTATGGGGTTTTAGGGTTTTGGGGGGTTTGGGGGGTTTTATTATTTGCATGGGTTTTTAGTGTGGTTTACATTTTCATGGATTTTGAGGGGGTTTTTGGATTCTTATGGTTTTTAGGGTTTTTTATGATTTTGATAGGTTTTAAGATTTTTTAGGGGGTTTTAGGAGTTTTAGGATTTTTTAGGGTTTTTATGGGCTTTTTTGGGTTTTAGGATTTTTTTTTGAGTTTTTTAGGGTTTTAAGGTGTTTAGAGTTATTTTAACGTTTTTAGAGTTTTTTTATAGTTTTAAGAATGTTTTTAGGATTTTTAGGGTTTTTACATTTTAATGTATTTGTAGGGGTTATTTAGGATTTTTATGGGTTTTAGGGATTTTCAGGGGCTTTAGGGTTTTTCTAGGTTTTAGGATCTACTTGGTTTTTTAGGGTTTTTTTATATTTTTTGGGTTTTAATTATTTTGAGATTTTTATAATGTTTTTAGGGGTTTAAAAGGTTTTTAGAGCTTTTAATGGTTTATTAGGGGTTTTATGAGTTTTTTGGTTTTTAGGGGGTTTATGGTTTTTAGGGTTTTTAGGGTTTCTAACATTACCATGGATTTTTATTGGTTTTTTATCGTTTTTATTGTTTTTTGGGTTTTTAGGGATTTTTAGGGTTCATATGGGTTTTCATAGATTTTTAGTGTTTTCAGGGTTTTGGGGGTTTTAGGGTCTTTTTTGGATTTTAGGGTTTTTTGTGTTTTTTAGGGTTTTAAAGATTTTTTAGAATTTTATAACATATTCATGGATTTTAGAGTTTTTAATTGTTTTTAGTGGTTTTATGGGTTTTTATAATTTTTAATGGTTTTTAGGGGTTTTTTACGTTTTCTTGGAATTTTAGGGATCTTTTAGGATTTGTATGGTTTTGGAGTTCTTTATGTTTTTTAGAGATTTAGAGGTGTTTTAGGGTTTTCAGGGCTTCTAGAGTTTTTTATATTTTTATGCTATTTTTTTGGTTTTAGGGGTATTTTGAGTTTTTTAGAGTTTTTAAGGGTTTCTAGAATTTGTTAATGTTTTTAGGGGTTTTATGGATTTTTTGAGTTTTTATTTTTTTTAATGTTTTTATTGGTTTTTAGGGTTTTTAAAGGTGTTTAGGGGTTTTTATGGTTTCAGGGGTTATTCAGGGATTTATAGGTATTTATGTTTTCATGGATTTTTTAGTGTTTTTTATGATTTTTATGGTTTTGAGGGTTTTAAGGATTTTGAGGGGTTTTTAGGTGTTTTTTGGGATTTCAGTGTTTTTTTGAGTTATTTAGGGTTTTTAAGGTGTTTTAGAGTTTTTAACATTTTTATGGGTTTAAGAGTATTTTGAGTTTCTAGGGGCTTTTATTTTAATAAGAGTTTTTAGGATTTTTTAAGATTTTTTGCGGTTTTTATGGTTTTCAGTGGGTTTTCCAGGTTTTTACGTTTTCATGAATTTTTAGGGTTTTTTTATGATATTTAGGGTTTTAGGATTTTTATTGATTTCATGGGTTTTAAGGGTTTTTCACATGTTTTAAGGATTTTATGGTTTTTAGTGTCTTTTTGGGTTATTAGAGTTTTTTTTGAGTTTCTTATGGTTTTAAGGTTTTGTAGAGTTTTATAACATTTTTAGGGTTTTTTTGGTTTTTTAGAGTTTTTTGTGGTTTTATGGTTTTTATGGGTTTTTAGGGTTTTTTAAAATTTTTAGGGGTTTTTATGGTTTTCAAGTTTTTTATTTTTATTTTTTGTTTTCTTGGATTTTTAGGGAGTTTTTAGATTTTTTAGTGGTTTTAGGGTTTTTTAGGTTTATTATGGATTTTGAGGGGTTTTAGGGTTTTTGAAGGAGGTTTTAGGGTTTTGTAGTGTTTTAGTGTCTTTTGTGTTTTTAGGGTTTTTTGAGTTTTTTAGGGTTTTAAGGTTTTTTAGTTTCTTAACATCTTTAGTGTTTTTAATGAATTTTTTAGTCTTAGTGGTTTTTAGGGTTTCTATGGGTTTTTAGGGTTTATAAAGTTGTCGGGGTTTTTATGGTTTGGGGGGGGTTAGCTTTTTTTGGGTTTTTTACATTTTCAGTGATTTATAGGGTTTTTTTTAGTATTTTTATGGTTTTTAGTGTTTTTTTGGGTTTTAGGGATTTTGAGTGTTTTAAGGGGCTTTCAAGGGTTTTTAGGATTTTTCAAAGTTTTTGGGGTCTTTTTGGGTTTTGGGGGTTTTTTGAGTTCTTTAGGGTTTTTAAGGTTTGTTAACATTTTTATCGATTTTAGTGGTTTTAAGAGTTTTTTGAGTTTTTAGTGGGTTTTAAGGATTTTGTGGGGTTTTAGGGGTTTTTATGGTTTTTTTATGGTTTTGAGGGGTTTTTCCGTGTTTTTATGGTTTCTTACATTTTCCTGGATTTTTAGGGGGTTTTTTAGTATTTTTATGGTTTTTAGGGTTTCTTAGGGTTTTTGGAGATTTTTAAGGGTTTTGAGGTTCTTCAGGGGATTTGAGGGTTTTTAGGATTTTTTATGGGTTTTAGGGTATTTTTGGGTTTTTAGGTTTTTTTTCTAGGGGTTTAAAGGTCTTTTAGAGTTTTTTAATGTTTAAAAGGGTTTAAAGGGTTTTAAGAGCTTTTAGTGGGGTTTTAGGTTTCTATAAGTTTTTTAAGGGTTTTTATGGTTTTCAGGGTTTTTTAGGTCTTCGTGGATTTTTAGGGGCTTTAGGGTTTTTAGGGATTTTGAGGCTTTTGATGGGGTTTTAGGGGGTTTGAGGTTTTTTTTTTGTTTTTTAGGGTTTTTTTGAGTTTTTTAATGTTTTTAATGGTTTTATATTTTTTAATGTTTTTATGGGGTTTAAGGGTTTTTTGAGTTTTTGTTGGTTTTTATGTTTTTAATTGGATTTTAGGGTTTTTAAGGTTTTAAGGGGGTTTATGCTTTTCAGGGGGTTTTAGGTTTTTTAGGGTTTTTTACATTTTAATGGAATTTTAGGAGTTTTTTAGGATTTTAGGTTTTTAATGTTTTTAGGTTTTTTTGGTGTTTTAGGGTTTTTTTGAGTTTTTTAGGGTTTTTAAGGTTTTTTAGATTTTTTAAACATTTTTTGTTTTTTAAGGGTTTTTCTATTTTTTATGGATTTTATGTGTGTTTATGGTTTTTACAGGTTTTTAAGAGTTTTTATGGTTTTTAGGGGGTTTTTAATGTTTTCAAGGTTTTTTATGTTTTCATGGATTTTTAGGGGATTTTAGGATTTTTATAGTTTTAGGGACTTTGAGGGTTTTTTGGTGTTTTAGAGTTTTTAGTGTCTTTGTATTTTTTTTGAGTTTTTTTGGGTTTTTAGATTTTTTTGTGTTTTTAGGGTCTTGTGGGTTTTTAGATTTTTTGTGAGTTTTTATGGTTTTTACGGTTTTGGGGTTTTAATTGTTTTTGGGATTTTATGGTTTTCAGGTGGTTTTCAGGGTTTTTTGTGTTCCTTACATATTCATGGACTTTTAGGAGTTTTTTAGAATTTATATGGTTTTTAGGGTTATTAGAGATTTTTTGCGCTTCAAGTGTTTTTCAAGGGGTTTATGGTCTTTAGTGATTTTAGGATTTTTAGTGTCTTTTTCAGTTTTTAGGGTTTTTTAGTTTTTTAAGGGGTTTTATATTTTTTAGAGTTGTTTAACATTTTTAGGGGTTTAAATGGTTTTTAGAGTTTTTAGTTATTTTTTACGGTTGTTATGGGTTTTTAGAGTTTTTTTATGTTTTTAGAGGTTTTTATGGTTATAGGGATTTTTCCTGATTTTTAGGGATTTTTATGTTTTCATGGATTTTTACGGGTTTTTAAAAATTTTATAATTTTTAGGGGTTTTTAGGGGGTTTAGGGATTTTGATTCCTATTAGGATTTTTCTTGGGGTTTTAGGGTTTTTAGGGTATCTTAAGGTTTTTGAAGGTCTTATGAGTTTTTAGGGGGGGGGGGGGGGGTTCAGTTTTTTAGGGTTTTTAAGTATGTTTAGATTTTTTAGGGTTTTAAGGGTTTTTAGAGTTTTTAGTAGTTTTTTAATGCTTTTATATGTTTTTATTTTTTTATGTTTTTTTTGGGTTTTAATGGTTTCAGGGGTTTTTCATGTTTTTTAGGGTTTCTTATAGTTCCATGGATTTTTAGGGGCTTTTTAGGATTTTTATAGTTTTTAGGGATTTTGAGTAATTTTTGGGCTTTTTAGAGGTTATTAGAACTTTTAGGGATTTTGAATGGTTTTTTGGGGTTATTGAAGGGTTTTCAGGGTTTTTATGGTGTTTTTTAGGATTTTTATGAGTTTTTGGGTTTTCAAGATTTTGGGGAGTTTTATGGTTTTCAAATCTTTTTCAAGGTTTTTAGGGGCTATTTTATATTTTCAGGATTTAGGGGTTTTTTATAATTTTTTTGGTATCATGTTGTTTATGGATTTTGAGGGTTTTAGGGTTTTTATGTGTTTTTAGGGGTTTATGGGTTTTTTTAGGTTTTTAGGGTGTTCTCTGTTTTTAGGGTTTTTTTCGTTTTTATATTTATTTATGTTTTAGAGTTTTTTAACGCTTTTAGGGGTTTGAAGGTTTTAGAGTTTCAGTCGTTTTTAGGGTTTTCATGGGTTTTCATGGATTTTTAAGGTTTTAAGGTGTTTTATGGTTTTCATGGTGGTTTTAGGGTTTTTAGATTTTTTTAAGGCTTTTTAATGTTTTCATGGATTTTTATGGGTTTTAGGTTCTTATGGTTTTTAGAGATTTTTTGGGTTTTGAGGGTTTTGAGTGGATTTTTTGGGTTTTTAGGGTCTCTTTGGGTTTCTAGGATTTTTTTATGTTTTTTGGGTTTAAAATGTTTTTTAGATTTTTTAAACATTTTTAATGGTTTTAAGGGTTTTCATAATTTTAAGTGGGTTTTTTGGGTTTTGGGCGTTTAGGGGTTTTATGGTTTTTAGGATTTTTTTTGGTTTTTAGGGTTTTTAGGTATTTTGAGGGTTTTTATGGTTTTTAGGGGTTTTGGGGTTTTTAGGGTTCTTTGATATTTTTATGTTTTTTAGTGTTTTTAACGTTTTTAGGGGTTTTAGAGATTTTTTTTGGTTTTTATGGTTTTAAGGGGTTTTAGGGGTTCTTACTATTTTTATGGATTTGTATGGTTTTAAGGGGGTTTTCACGGTTTTTTGGATTTTTTACGTCTTCGTGTATTTTTAGGGATTTTGGAAATTGTATTGTTTTCAAGGTTTTCAGAGATTTGGGGGGTGGTAGGGGTTTTTAGTGTTTTTAGGTGGTTTTGGGGTTTTTAGGGGCCTTTGGGTTTTTCGGGGTTTTCATGACTTTTTTCGGGTTTTAGAGTTTTTAACTGTTTTTTTGGGTTTTTATGGTTTTTAAGGGTTTTATGGGTTTTATGGTTTTCAAGGGATTTTTAGGGTATTTAGGAATTTTACTTTTTCTTGGATTTTTAGGGGGGGTTTAGGGTTTAAAGGGATTTTGAGGTTTTTAGGGGTTTTCAATTTTTAGGGTCTTTTGGGTGTTTAGGGTCTTTTGGGGTTTTTGGGTTTTTTTTGAGTTTCTTAAGGTTTTTAATGTTTTTTTTAACATTTTTGAGATTTTTGAGGGTTTTTATTGTTTTAGTGGGTTTTAGGGTTTTTATGGGGTTTTAGGGTTTTTGGGGGTTTTTGGGGTTTTATTATTTTCATGGGTTTTTAGTGTGGTTTACATTTTCATGGATTTTTAGGGGGTTTTTGGATTCTTATGGTTTTTATGGTTTTTTATGATTTTGATAGGTTTTAGGATTTTTCATGGGGTTTTAGGGGTTTTAGGATTTTTTTTGGTTTTTATGGTCTTTTTGGGTTTTAGGATTTTTTTTTGAGTTTTTTAGGGTTTTTAAGGTGTTTAGAGTTATTTTAACGTTTTTAGAGTTTTTTATAGTTTTAAGAATGTTTTTAGGGTTTTTAGGGTATTTACATTTTAATGTATTTGTAGGGGTTATTTAGGATTTTTATGGGTTTTAGGGATTTTCAGGGGTTTTATGGTTTTTCTAGGTTTTAGGATCTATTTGGTTTTTTAGGGTTTTTTTATATTTTTAGGGTTTTAATTATTTTGAGATTTCTATAATGTTTTTAGGGGTTTAAAAGGTTTTTAGAGCTTTTAATGGTTTATAAGGGTTTTTATGAGTTTTTTGGTTTTTAGGGGGTTTATGGTTTTTAGGGTTTTTAGGGTTTCTTACATTATCATGGATTTTTATAGGTTTTTTAGCATTTTTATTGTTTTTGGGGTTTTTAGGGATTTTTAGGGTTCTTATGGGTTTTCATAGATTTTTAGTGTTTTCGGGGTTTTGAGGGTTTTATGGTCTTTTTTTTAGGGTTTTTTGAGTTTTTTAGGGTTTTAAAGATTTTTTAGAATTTTATAACATTTTCAGGGATTTTAGAGTTTTTAGTTGTTTTTAGTGGTTTTATGGGTTTTTAGAATTTTTAATGGTTTTTAGGGGTTTTTTACGTTTTCTTGGAATTTTAGGCATCTTTTAGGATTTGTATGGTTTTGGAGTTCTTTATGTTTTTTAGAGATTTAGAGGTGTTTTAGGGTTTTCAGGGTTTTTATAGTTTTTTATATTTTTTATGCTATTTTTTTGGTTTTAGGTGTATTTTGAGTTTTTAAGAGTTTTTAAGGGTTTCTTGAATTTGTTAATGTTTTTAGGGGTTTTATGGATTTTTTGAGTTTTTATTTTTTTTAATGTTTTTATGGGTTTTTAGGGTTTTTAAAGGTCTTTAGGGGTTTTTATGGTTTCAGGGTTTATTCAGGGATTTATAGGTTTTTATGTTTTCATGGATTTTTTAGTGTTTTTTATGATTTTTATGGTTTTGAGGGTTTTAGGAACTTTGAGGGGTTTTTAGGTGTTTTGGGGGGTTTTATGGATTTTCAATGTTTTTAGGGTTTTTTGGGTTTTCAGTGGTTTTTTGAGTTATTTAGGGTTTTTAAGGTGTTTTAGAGTTTTTAACATTTTTATGGGTTTAAGGGTTTTTTGAGTTTCTAAGGGCTTTTATTTTTATAAGGGTTTTTAGGGGTTTTTAAGGTTTTTTGGGGTTTTTATGGTTTTCAGTGGGTTTTCCGGGTTTTTACGTTTTCATGAATTTTTAGGGGTTTTTTATGATATTTAGGGTTTTAGGGTTTTTACTGATTTCAAGGGTTTTAAGGGTTTTTCATGGGTTTTAAGGATTTTTATGGTTTTTAGTGTCTTTTTGGGTTATTAGAGTTTTTTTTGAGTTTCTTATGGTTTTAAGGTTTTGTAGAGTTTTATAACGTTTTTAGGGGTTTTTTGGTTTTTTAGAGTTTTTCGTGGTTTTGTGGTTTTTATGGGTTTTTAGGGTTTTTTAAAAATTTTAGGGTTTTTTATGGTTTTCAAGTTTTTTATTTTTTTTGTTTTCTTGGATTTTTAGGGGGTTTTTGGATTGTTTATTGGTTTTAGGGTTTTTTAGGTTTATTATGGATTTTGAGGGGTTTTAGGGTTTTGAAGGAGGTTTTAGGGTTTTGTAGTGTTTTAGGGTCTTTTGTGTTTTTTGGGTTTTTTGAGATTTTTAGGGTTTTAAGGTTTTTTTAGTTTCTTAACATCTTTAGTGTTTTTAATGACTTTTATAGTTTTAGTGGTTTTTAGGGTTTTTATGGGATTTTAGGGTTTCTAAATTTTTCGGGGTTTTTATGGTTTTGAGGGGGGGTTTATCTTTTTTTGGGTTTTTTACATTTTCAGTGATTTTTAGGGTTTTTTAGTATTTTTTGGTTTTTCGTGTTTTTTTGGGTTTTATGGATTTTGAGTGTTTTATGGGGCTTTCAAGGGTTTTTAGGATTTTTCAAAGTTTTGGGGTCTTTTTGGGTTTTGGGGGTTTTTTGAGTTCTTTAGGGTTTTTAAGGTTTGTTAACGTTTTTATCGTTTTTAGTGGTTTTAAGAGTTTTTTGAATTTTTAGTGTGTTTTAAGGATTTTATGGGTTTTCAGGGGTTTTTATGGTTTTTAGGGGTTTTATGGTTTTGAAGGGTTTTTCAGTGTTTTTATGGTTTCTTACATTTTCCTGGATTTTTAGGGTTTTTTAATATTTTTATGGTTTTTAGGTTTTCTTAGGGTTTTTGGAGATTTTTAAGGGTTTTGAGGTTCTTCAGGGGATTTGAGGGTTTTTAGGATTTTTATGGTTTTTAGGGTCTTTTTGGGGTTTTAGGTTTTTTTCTAGCGGTTTAAAGTTTTTTTAGAGTTTTTTAATGTTTAAAAGGGTTTTAAGGGTTTTAAGAGCTTTTAGTGGGGTTTTAGGTTTCTTTATGGTTTTTAAGGGATTTTTATGGTTTTCAGGGTTTTTTAAGTCTTCATGGATTTTTAGGGGCTTTAGGGTTTTTAGGGATTTTAGGGATTCTGAGGCTTTTGATGGGGTTTTAGGGGGTTTGAGGTTTTTTTTGGTTTTTTAGGGTTTTTTTGAGTTTTTTAATGTTTTTAATGGTTTTATACTTTTTAATGTTTTTATGGGGTTAAAAGGTTTTTTGAGTTTCTGTTGGTTTTGATGTTTTTAATGAGATTTTAGGGTTTTTTAAGGTTTTAAGGGGGTTTTATGCTTTTTAGTGGGGGTTTTAGGGTTTTTAGGGTTTTTAACATTTTCATGGATTTTTAGGCGCTTTTTAGGATTTTATGTTTTTAATGTTTTTAGGTTTTTTTTGGTGTTTTAGGGTTTTTTTAGTTTTTAGGGTTTTTAAGGTTTTTTAGATTTTTTAAACATTTTTTGTTTTTTAAGGGTTTTTCAATTTTTTATAGATTTTATGTGTGTTTATAGTTTTTAAAGGTTTTTATGAGTTTTTATGGTTTTTAGGGGGTGTTCAAGGTTTTCAAGGTTTTTTATGTTTTCATGGATTTTTAGGGGATTTTAGGATTTTTATAATTTTAGGGACTTTGAGGGTTTTTTGGGGTTTTAGAGTTTTTAGTGTCTTTGTATTTTTTTGAGTTTTTTTGGGTTTTTAGTGTTTTTTTTGTGTTTTTAGGGGCTTGTGGGTTTTTAGATTTTTTAGAGTTTTTATGGTTTTTACGGTTTTTGGGGTTTTAATTGTTTTTGGGATTTTATGGTTTTCAGGTGGTTTTCAGGGTTTTTTGTGTTTCTTACATAATCATGGACTTTTATGAGTTTTTTAGAATTTTTATGGTTTTTAGGGTTATTAGGGTTTTTAGGGCTTCTAGTGTTTTTCAAGGGGTTTATGGTCTTTAGTGATTTTAGGATTTTTAGTGTCTTTTTCAGTTTTTAGGGTTTTTTTAGTTTTTTAAGGGGTTTTATATTTTTTTGAGTTGTTTAACATTTTTAGGGGTTTAAATCGTTTTTAGAGTTTTTAGTTCTTTTTTGGGGTTGTTATGGGTTTTTTGAGTTTTTTTATGTTTTTAGAGGTTTTTATGGTTAAAGGGGTTTTTCCTGGTTTTTAGGGATTTTTATGTTTTCAAGGATTTTTACGGGTTTTTAAAAATTTTATAATTTTTAGGGGTTTTTAGGGGTTTTAGGGATTTTGATTCCTATTAGGATTTTTCTTGGGTTTTTAGGGTTTTTAGGGTATCTTAAGGTTTTTGAAGGTCTGCTGAGTTTTTAGGGGGGGTTCAGTTTTTTGGGGTTTTTAAGTATATTTAGAGTTTTTAGGGTTTTAAGGGTTTTTAGTGTTTTTAGTAGTTTTTTAATGCTTTTATATGTTTTTATTTTTTTATGTTTTTTAGTGGTTTTAATGGTTTCATGGGTTTTTCATGTTTTTTAGGGTTTCTTATAGTTCCATGGATTTTTAGGGGATTTTTAGGATTTTTATGGTTTTTAGGGAATTTGAGTAATTTTTGGGTTTTTTAGAGGTTATTAGAATTTTTAGGGATTTCAATGGTTTTTAAGGTATTTAATTTTTTTAACGTTTTTAAGGGTTTTTAGAGTTTTTAGTGGGTTTGGGGGTTTTTATGGGTTTTTAGGTTTTTTACGGTTTTAGGGGTTTTTATTATTTTTAGGACTTTTTTATGGTTTTTAGGGTTTTTTACATTTTTTGGGTTTTTTTTGGATTTTTACGATTTTTATGTTTTTTAGGGTTTTTAGAGATTTTGGGGGTTTTTAGGGTTCGTCGTGGGTTTTTAGGGTTTTTTACGATTTTAAGGTTCCTTTTAGGATTTTATATTTGTTTAATTTTTTTAGGGTTTTGATGTTTTATAGAGTTTTCAACGTTTTTAGGGGTTTTAAGGGTTTTTAGAGTTTTTAGTATTTTTTGGGTTTTTATAGTTTTTTTTAATTTTTTTAGGGGTTTTACAGTTTTCACGGGTTTTTCAAGTCTTTATTTTTTTTACATTTTTATGGATATTTAGGAGGGTTTTTGAAATTTTATGGATTTTTAGAGTTTTTAGGGACTTCGAGGGTTTTTAACAGTTTTCATGAGTTTTTAATGTTTTTAGGGTCATTTGGGGGTTTTTGGGTTTTTTTAGTTTTTTAGGTCATTAAAGTTTTTTATAGTTTTTTAACATTTTTAGGGGGTTTAAGAGTTTTTAGAGTTTTTATTGAGTTTTTTTTTCTCTTTTTATAGGTTTTTAGGATTTTCTAATCTTTTTAGGGTTTTTTTATGGTTTTCAAGGTTTTTTATTTTTTTTGTGGTCATGGATTTTTTGTGGGTTTTTTGGATTTTTAAGGTTTATAGGATTTTTAGGGATTTTGAATGGTTTTTAGGGGTTATTGAAGGGTTTTTAGGGTTTGTAGGGTGTTTTTTAGGATTTTTATGGGTTTTAGGGTTTTCAAGATTTTGGGGAGATTTATGGTTTTCAAATCTTTTTCAAGGATTTTAGCGGCTATTTTATATTTTCAGGATTTTAGGGGTTTTTAATATTTTTTTTGGTTTTATTTTGTTTATTGATTTTGAGGGTTTTAGGGTTTTTATGTGTTTTTAGGGGGTTTAGGGGTTTTTTAGGTTTTTAGGGTCTTCTCTGTTTTTAGGGTTTTTTTCGTTTTTATGTTTATTTATGTTTTAGAGTTTTTTAACGCTTTTAGGGGTTTGAAGGTTTTAGAGTTTTAGTCGTTTTTAGGGTTTTATGGGTTTTCATGGATTTTAAAGGTTTTAATGTGTTTTATGGTTTTCATGGTGGTTTTAGGGGTTTTAGATTTTTAAAGTTTTTTATGTTTTCATGGTTTTTTAGGGGTTTTTAGGATTTTTATGGGATTTAGGTTCTTGTGGTTTTTAGATATTTTTTGGGTTTTGTGGGTTTTGAGTTGTTTTTTAGGGTTTTTAGGGTCTCTTTGGGTTTCTAGGATTTTTTTTAAGTTTTTTGGTTTTATAATGCTTTTTAGATTTTTTAAACATTTCTAATGGTTTTAAGGGTTTTCATAGTTTTTAGTGGGTTTTTTGGGTTTTTTTGGTTTTGGGCATTTAGGGGTTTTATGGTTTTCAGGTTTTTTTTGGGTTTTTAGGGTTTTTATATTTTAATTTATTTTTAGGGGTTTTTTAGGATTTTTATGGTTGTTATGGTTTTTAGGTATTTTTAGGGTTTTTATGGTTTTCAGGGGTTTTTGTGTTTTTAGGGTTCTTTGATATTTTTAGGTTTATTAGTGTTTTTAAAGTTTTAGGGGTTTTAGAGTTTTTTTGGTTTTTATGGTTTTAAGGGGTTTTAGGGGTTTTTACTATTTTTATGGATTTGTTTGGTTTTAAGGGAGTTTTCACGGTTTTTTGGATTTTTTACGTCTTCATGTATTTTTAGGGATTTTGGAAATTGTATTGTTTTTAAGGTTTTCAGAGATTTGGGGGGGGGGTTAGGGGTTTTTAGTTTTTTTAGGTGGTTTTGGTGTTTTAGGGGCCTTTGGGTTTTTCGGGGTTTTAGAGTTTTTAGTGGTTTTATAGGTTTTTATGGTTTTTAAGGGTTTTAGGGGTTTTTATGGTTTTCAAGGGATTTTCAGGGTATTTAGGAATTTTACGTTTTCTTGGATTTTTAGGGGGTTTAGGGTTTATAGGGATTTTGAGGTTTTTAAGGGTTTTCAATTTTTAGGGTCTTTAGGGTGTTTAGGGTCTTTTGGGGGTTTTGGGTTGTTTTTTGAGTTTCTTACGGTTTTTAATGTTTTTTTAACATTTTTAAATTTTTTGAGGGTTTTTATAGTTTTAGTGGGTTTTAGGGTTTTTATGGGGTTTTAGGGTTTTCGGTGGGTTTTGGGGTTTTATTATTTTCATGGGTTTTTAGTGTGGTTTACATTTTCATGGATTTTTAGGGGTTTTTGGATTCTTATGGTTTTTAGGGTTTTTTATGATTTTGATGGGTTTTAGGATTTTTTAGGGGGTTTTAGGGGTTTTAGGATTTTTTAGGGGTTTTATGGTCTTTTTGGGTTTTAGGATTTTTTTTTGAGTTTTTTAGGGTTTTTAAGGCGTTTAGAGTTATTTTAACGTTTTTAGAGTTTTTTATAGTTTTAAGAATGTTTTTAGAGATTTTAGGGTTTTTACATTTTAATGTATTTGTAGGGGTTATTTAGGATTTTTATGGGTTTTCCGGATTTTCAGGGGTTTTAGGGTTTTTCTAGGTTTTAGGATCTACTTGGTTATTTAGGTTTTTTTTATATTTTTAGGGTTTTAATTATTTTGATATTTTTATAATGTTTTTAGGGGTTTAAAATGTTTTTAGAGATTTTAAGGGTTTATAAGGATTTTTATGAGTTTTTTGGTTTTTAGTGGGTTTATGGTTTTTAGGATTTTTCGGGTTTTAAGGGTTTCTTACATTATCATGGATTTTTATAGGTTTTTTAGTGTTTTTATTGTTTTTTGGGTTTTTAGGGATTTTTAGGGTTCTTATGGGTTTTCATAGATTTTTAGTGTTTTCGGGGCTTTGAGGGTTTTAGGGTCTTTTTTGGTTTTTAGGGTTTTTTGAGTTTTTTAGGGTTTTAAAGATTTTTTAGAATTTTATAACATTTTCAGGGATTTTAGAGTTTTTAGTTGTTTTTAGTGGTTTTATGGGTTTTTAGAATTTCTAATGGTTTTAGGGGTTTTTTTACGTTTTCTTGGAATTTTAGGGATCTTTTAGGATTTGTATGGTTTTGGAGTTCTTTATGTTTTTTAGAGATTTAGTGGTGTTTTAGGGTTTTCAAAGTTTTTAGAGTTTCTTATATTTTTTAGGCTATTTTTTTTGGTTTTAGGGGTATTTTGAGTTTTTAAGAGTTTTTAAGGGTTTCTAGAATTTGTTAATGTTTTTAGGGGTTTTATGGATTTTTCGAGTTTTTATTTTTTTTAATGTTTTTATGGGTTTTTAGGGTTTTTAAAAGTGTTTAGGGGTTTTTATGGTTTTAGGGGTTATTCAGGGATTTATAGGTTTTTATGTTTTCATGGATTTTTTAGTGTTTTTTATGATTTTTATGGTTTTGAGGATTTTAGGGATTTTGAGGGGTTTTTAGGTGTTTTGGGGGGTTTTATGGATTTTCAATGTTTGTAGGGTTTTTTGGGTTTTCAGTGTTTTTTTGAGTTATTTAGGGTTTTAAAGGTTTTTTAGAGTTTTTAACATTTTTATGGGTTTAAGGGTTTTTAGAGTTTCTAGGGGCTTTAATTTTTATAAGGGTTTTTAGGGTTTTTAAGTTTTTTTTGGGGGTTTTATGGTTTTCAGTGAGTTTTATGAGTTTTTACGTTTTCATGAATTTTTAGGGGTTTTTTTATGATATTTAGGGTTTTAGGGTTTTTACTGATTTCAAGGGTTTTAAGGGTTTTTCACAGGTTTTAAGGATTTTTATGGTTTTTAGGGTTTTAGTGGTTTTTAGGGTTTTTATGGGTTTTAGGGTTTCTAAAGTTATCGGGGTTTTATGGTTTTGAGGGGGGGGGGGGGTTAGCTTTTTTTGGGTTTTTTACATTTTTAGTGATTTTTCGGTGGTTTTTTAGTATTTTTATGGGTTTTAGTGTTTTTTTTGGTTTTATGAATTTTGAATGTTTTAGGGGGCTTTCAAGGGTTTTTAGGATTTTTCAAATTTTTTGGGGTCTTTTTGGGTTTTGGGGGTTTTTTGAGTTCTTTAGGGTTTTTAAGGTTTGTTAACGTTTTTATCGTTTTTAGTGGTTTTAAGAGTTTTTTGAGTTTTTAGTGGGTTTTAAGGATTTTATGGGTTTTTAGGGGTTTTTATGGTTTTTAGGGGTTTTTATGGTTTTTAGGGGTTTTATGGTTTTGAAGGGTTTTTCAGTGTTTTCATGGTTTCTTGCATTTTCCTGGATTTTTAGGGGTTTTTTTGTATTTTTATGGTTTTTAGGGTTTCTTAGGGTTTTGGGAGATTTTTAAGGGTTTTGAGGTTCTTCAGGGGATTTGAGGGTTTTTAGGATTTTTTATGGTTTTTAGGGTCTTTTTGGGTTTTTAGGTTTTTTTTCTAGGGGTTTAAAGGTTTTTTAGATTTTTTTAATCTTTAAAAGGGTTTAAAGGGTTTTAAGAGCTTTTAGTGGGGTTTTAGGTTTCTTTAAGGTTTTAAGGGTTTTTATGGTTTTCAGGATTTTTTAAGTCTTCATGGATTTTTAGGGGCTTTAGGGTTTTTTGGTTTTATGGGGTTTTTCATGATTTTTAGGATTTTTTACGTTTTCATGGATTTTAGTAGTTTTTTAGGATTTTTAAGGATTTTAGGGGTTTTCAGAGTTTTTAAGGTTTTCATTGTTTTTTAGGGATTTTAGGGTTTTTGATGCGTCGCCGGAAGCTCAAAAATGAGTAAGTGAAGAGGAGCAGCGTAATGTAGCCGAATGACCGAGGCTTAAAGGCAATGCCACCCGCCAAGGTTTCTCCACGCTTAAAGACAACGTCACCAGCGATGGAGATGCACCACCAATTCCGGGCAAAGGGAAGAGGCTAAAGCAAGAAGATTGCACAGCAAACTTCAAAATCCCGTCACATTCATCTATCCCCATTACAAAGGAGTGAAAATACAATATAAAGACAAAATAAATAAAGAAAAATGCTCCAATTCGAGTTACAAGACATGGGGAACCCAAAAGGCACATAAAAAGCATAAAATAACACTTTCCCATGCCATTTAATGACCCCACTAGCCAAAGTAGCGGGATTCCCTCTTAATGATGCTTTTCTCCACCTTCTCTCTCCTCATTAATGTGAAGCTACGAATTTCCACCATTTGCCATGTGGATAAATGATTTTGGGTCCCAAATAAGTGTGTTGTGGCCCACCATAGTGTTGGACATCAAGAAGTGTGGGCTGGTCCAATTCGAACAACAATTGGGCTTGGAATTTTTATCAAGCCCAAAATTATTCTCCTTGTGCTGAATCTGATCCATATCATTCTCCCCCGGTTGAAGAGGATTTGCCCTCAAATCCACGACATCATCTTCTTCAATGTAAGTAGATAAGTCCCCAATGTTGAATGTTGCAGAAACGCTGCCAAAATCATCTGGTAAATCAATTTTGTAGGCATTGTTTCCCACTCGTTCAAGCACTTTGAATGGACCTTCAGCTCGTGGTGCCAGCTTGCTCTTCCTTTTGGATGGAAATCTCTCCTTGCGAAGGTGAATCCACACTTTGTCTCCAGGTTGGAAAATAGCCTGCTTCCGATGCTTGTTTGCTCGCCTCTTGTATGCCTCATTAGACTTCTCTATTTGAGCACGAATAGATTCATGGAGCTTCTTCATCTGCTTTGTCTTCTCCTCCGCATCAATATTTACCTGAAAATCAAGAGGCAAAGAGCACAATTCTATAGGAGTGATTGGATTGATTCCATAAACCACTTCGAATGGAGAATGTCGGGTGGTAGCACTGGGAGATCTATTGTATGCAAATTCAGCTTGTGCAAGTTGCAAATCCCAATCTCTCATGCTCTTGTTCACCAATGTTCTCAGAATAGTGCCCAATGTACGATTGGTAACTTCTGTTTGCCCATCCGTTTGAGGGTGATGGGATGTGCTGAAAAGAAGTTTCGTACCGAATTTCCCCCATAATGTTCTCCAAAAATGGCTGAGAAATTTTGTGTCTCTATCCGAAACGATGCTGCGAGGAATTCCATGAAGGCGAACAATCTCTTTGAAAAACAATTCTGCCACTTTCACTGCATCTTCAGTCTTATGACAAGGTATGAAATGAGCCATCTTAGAAAATCGATCAACAACAACCATTATTGAATCTTTACCTCGCTGAGTCTTTGGTAAAGCCATAATGAAATCCATGCTGAGATCTTCCCATGGCTGCTCCGGAATAGGTAACGGAGTGTATAAACCAGGCTTGAAATGACTCTTTGCTCTTTGACATGTTCCGCATCTTGAAAGAATAGCTTGGACATTTGATTGCATCTTCGGCCAGTAGAAATGCTCTTTTAGTATCTCCAAGGTTTTATGGATGCCAAAATGACCAGCAAGTCCCCCTTCATGTGCTTCCCGAATAAGCAAGTCCCTGTAATTACCCTTTGGAACACACAACTTGTTTCTCTTAAAGAGAAACCCATCATGTACAGAATAATCCTCCACAAATCCATCTTGACATTGGATTAAAATAGAATTAAACTCCATATCATGCTGATAATCTTCTCTCATAAGCTGAAATCCAAGAATTCGAGCATCAAGAATTGTAAGTAATGCATACCTCCGAGATAAAGCATCTGCCACTAGATTATCTTGCCCCTTCTTGTATTTTGACACAAATGAGAATGATTGTAAGAATTCCACCCACTTTGCATGCCTCGAACTCAGCTTGTGTTGACCATTGATAAACCTCAAAGCCTGATGGTCAGAATGAAGAACAAACTGCTTCGGTCTCAAATAATGAGACCAATGATCTAGGGCTCTTATAACCGCATAAAATTCCTTATCATAGGTGCTGTAATTCCTCCTTGAATCATTCAGTTTCTCGCTGAAATATGCAATAGGGCGCTTGCTTTGGATGAGAACAGCGCCTATCCCAACTCCACTTGCATCACATTCCACTTCAAAGACTTGATCAAAATCAGGCAACGCCAAAACCGGTGCTTCACACAACTTTTTCTTAATGATTTCAAATGATTCATTTGCTGCCTTTGACCACTCAAATTTCCCCCTTTTCAAGCATTCAGTGATAGGTGCCATAATAGTGCTGAAATTGGAAACAAAGCGACGATAAAAAGATGCCAAACCGTGGAAACTTCTTACTTCGGTAATGGATTCTGGTTGTGGCCAGGACTTGATTGCTTCCACTTTTGATTCATCCACCATGATGCCTTCTTTGGTTACCACATATCCCAAAAACACCACTTCTGTTGAAAAGAACTCGCATTTTTCAAGCTTCCCATATAGCTTTTGTTTCCGTAGAACATCAAATACCCACCGAAGATGATCCACATGGCTCTCCACATCCTTGCTGTAAATCAAAATGTCATCCAAATAAACTACCACAAATTTACCAATAAATGGTTTCAGAACTTCATTCATGAGTCGCATGAATGTGCTAGGAGCATTTGAGAGGCCGAATGGCATGACCAGCCACTCAAACAATCCGCCTTTAGTTTTGAAGGCTGTTTTCCACTCATCCCCTTCCTTCATTCGAATCTGGTGGTATCCACTACGAAGATCAACCTTTGAAAAGATTGATGAACCATGCAATTCATCAAGCATATCATCGAGTCGTGGGATGGGATACCTGTATTTGATGGTAATATTATTGATAGCTCTACTATCAATGCACATGCGATACGTACCATCTTTCTTTGGCACCAATAATGCTGGAACAGAACACGGGCTCATGCTTGGCCTTATAAAGCCTCGATCCATCAACTCATCTACTTGCTTCTGCAATTCCCTTGATTCTCCAGGATTACACCGATATGCTGGTTTATTTGGCAATTGTGCACCCGGAACGAGATCAATCTGGTGTTCAATGCCTCTAAATGGTGGTAATCCTGCTGGAAGATCATTAGGAAAAACATCATGATATTCCCCAATTAAGGAATGAGCTAAAGGATGTTGATGACTCTTCTCCTCATGGCATGACTTTTCCATCATCAATAAAGCAAAAACTGGCTTTTGCTTATTTATGGCTTTCTCCACTTGAGCTTTGCTGATAAAGAGACTACCTTTGGGTACTTCCGGAACAGATTTTTCTTGCAGAGTTTGGGACGGCTTCAAAGGAGCAAGTGTGATATTCTTTTCCCCAGATCGAAAAGAATAAGTGTTCTTCCTCCCATCATATTTCACTTCCCTGTCAAACTGCCAAGGCCTACCCAACAACAAGTGACAAGCATCCATAGGAATAACATCACACAGTACTTCATCAGCATAGTTCTTACCAATGGAGAATGAAATTAGAACCTGTTTTTTGACTTGGAGTGTGCTCCCATTGTTCAACCATTGCAATTTATATGAGTGAGGATGATTCTGAGTTGGAAGCTTCAATTTCTCCACTAGTGTTGTTGAAGCCACATTTGTACAGCTCCCACTATCAATAATCACCATGCATACCCGCTGATTAATGGTGCAACGAGTTTGGAACAAGTTTTCTCTTTGATCTTCTTCCGGGCAGATTTGAGCTTGCAAAACTCTTCGTAGCACCAGCATGTTTCCCACATCAGCTTCTTCCACAACATGTTCCTCATTTTCAGTTTCTTCACCATCATGTTCATCCTCTTTGATTGCCTCTTCAATTTCTTCAATCTCTTTAATAGTAATAATCCGGTTGTTAGGGCAATTGGCCTGAAAATGACCATACCCATGGCATTTGAAACACTTTCGATTCCCACGTTCAAAGGAGTTCGACTTCCCTTTTGTTTGTTCCATAGCCTTCTCTTTCCCTTTTTCCAGCATCTTGTTCCTTCCAAATTCCTTCTCAACAACACCAGATTTATTAGAAGAAATACCCTTATAAACAGTTGTACCTCTATTGTAGTTTTTGAGCGCCGGTGCCCTTGAGGTCCGCTTTTGCTTTTCCACCTTGATCGCCAGCTTGCAAACATCATCAAGTGAGCAGAATGATTGCAACTCCACTGAATGTGCAATTTCTTCATTTAATCCACCCAAAAACCTTGCAATTGTTTGCTCTTTATATTCTGGAACATCACTTCGCATCAATAAACGATCAAATTCCCGAATGTACTCTTCAACAGACTTATCTCCTTGTCGTAGGCTATGCATTCGAAAATAAAGATCTTGCTTATAATTCTCAGGCAGAAATCGTCTCCTCAAAAGCTTTTTCAACTTCTCCCATGAGCGTATCTTGCCTTTATCATCACGTTCCCGCTGTTTCTTCAGATTTTCCCACCAAAGTGATGCATAATCTTTAAATTTCAGAATGGCTACCTTGCACTTCTTCTCGTCAGAACAATTCTTAAATTCGAAGAACCGTTCGATTTCCCGCATCCAATCCAGAAAATCATCCGGATTCATACTCCCATAAAAATCTGGAATGTCGATCCTCAACCCTCTTTCAATGTCTTCATCATCTCTTCTTCTTCGCATATCTACCTCTGAATCGCTGGAATCATCACCATTTGCATGATCTTCATAAAATGGTGCTGGATTGCGTCTATTATGTGGTGATGGACGTCGAGGATGTCGCTGCGGTGGAGGGGAGTCAGGTCGCCGTGCTCTCAAAAGTTGAGCAAGTTGCTCACCGATTTGAGTAATTTGTGATTGTAGCTGTGCATTAGCTATTTCCCATGGAGCAGGAGGAGTAGAAGATCCGCTCTTGCGAGACATGATGGAGAGTAATAAGAAGAATGTGATAGAACTTACTCGTTGGAACCGCGCCTCTGATACCAATTGATGCGTCGCCGGAAGCTCAAAAATGAGTAAGTGAAGAGGAGCAGCGTAATGTAGCCGAATGACCGAGGCTTAAAGGCAATGCCACCCGCCAAGGTTTCTCCACGCTTAAAGACAACGTCACCAGCGATGGAGATGCACCACCAATTCCGGGCAAAGGGAAGAGGCTAAAGCAAGAAGATTGCACAGCAAACTTCAAAATCCCGTCACATTCATCTATCCCCATTACAAAGGAGTGAAAATACAATATAAAGACAAAATAAATAAAGAAAAATGCTCCAATTCGAGTTACAAGACATGGGGAACCCAAAAGGCACATAAAAAGCATAAAATAACACTTTCCCATGCCATTTAATGACCCCACTAGCCAAAGTAGCGGGATTCCCTCTTAATGATGCTTTTCTCCACCTTCTCTCTCCTCATTAATGTGAAGCTACGAATTTCCACCATTTGCCATGTGGATAAATGATTTTGGGTCCCAAATAAGTGTGTTGTGGCCCACCATAGTGTTGGACATCAAGAAGTGTGGGCTGGTCCAATTCGAACAACAATTGGGCTTGGAATTTTTATCAAGCCCAAAATTATTCTCCTTGTGCTGAATCTGATCCATATCAGTTTTTCTGTGCTTTAGGGGTATTTTTTGTTTTTAGGGTTTTTTTTAGCTTTTTGGGGTTTTAGAGTTTTTTTCCAAGATATGGTTTTTTAGAGTTTTTAACATTTTTAGTGGTTTTTAGTGTTTTATAATGTTTTAAATGTTTTTATTGTTTTTAAGGGGTTTTTTTTGTGATTTTAGGGTTTTTTTATTTTCTTGTATTTTGAGGGGGTTTTAGGGTTTTTTGGGTTTTTTGGGGGTTTAATGTTTTTTATGGTCTTTTTGGGTTTTGAGGTGTTTTTTTTTTGTTTTCATGGGTTTTAAGGTTTTTAATAGTTTTTTAACGTTTTTAGGGGTTTTAAGGGTTTATAGAATTTTTGGTTGGTTTTTAGGGTTTTAGGAGTTTTTAGGGATTTTAAGGTTTTTGGGGCTTTTATGGTTTTCAACGGTTTTTTAGGGTTTTTAGGGGTTTTCAGCGTTTTTAGGGATTTTGAGGGGTTTTAGGGCTTTTCAAGGGGTTTTTAGGATTTTCAGGGTTTTAGGGTCTTTTTTGTGTTTTAGGGGTTTTTTGCGTTTTAAGGTTTTTGAGTTTTTTTTACGTTTTTAGGGGTTTTTAGAGTTTTTAGTTTTTATAGGGGTTTTAAGGGGTTTTAGGGTTTTTTTTGAGATTTTCAGGGTTTTCATTATTTTGAGATTTTTATAATGTTTTTAGAGGTTTAAATGGTTTTTAGAGCTTTTAATGCTTTATTAGGGTTTTTATGAGTTTTTAGGTTTTTTAGCTTTTTAGGGGGTTTATGTTTTTTAGGGTTTTTAGGGTTTTTACATTATCATGGATCTTTATAGGTTTTCTAGTGTTTTTATTTTTTTTTCGGTTTTTCCGGTTTTTAGGGATTTTGAGGGTTCTTTTGGGTTTTTAGGGATTTTTAGTGTTTTTAGGGGTTTTGAGGGTTTTAGGGTCTTTTTTAGTTTTTAGGTTTTTTTGAGTTTTTTAGGGTTTTAAATATTTTTTCAAATTTTATAACATTTTCAGGGATTTTAAGGGGTTTTTTATAGTTTTTAGTTGTTTTTGGTGGTTTTATGTGTTTTTAGACTTTTTAAGGGTTCAGGTTGTTTTATGGTTTTAGGGGTTTTTTAGGGTTTTTAGGGTTTTTTACGTTTTCTTGGAATTTTAGGGATCTTTTTGGATTTTTATGGTTTTAGAGTTTTTGATGTTTTTAGAGATTTTGAGGGTTTTTAGGGTTTTTAGAGTTTTTCATGTTTTTTATGGTATTTTTTGGGATTTAGGGGGTATTTTTAGTTTTTTAGAGTTTTTAAGGGTTTCTCGATTTTTTTAATGGTTTTAGGGGTTTTATGGGTTTTTTGAGTTTTTATTGGTTTTTAGGGTTTTTATGGGTTTCTAGGGTTTTTAAAGCTTTTTATGGGTTTTTATGGTTTCAGGGGTTATTTAGGGTTTTAGGGTTTTTTATGTTTTCATGGATTTTTTAGTGTTTTTTATGATTTTTATGGTTTTGAGGGTTTTAGGGTTTTTTAGGGTATTAGGGGTTTTTAGGTGGTTTGGGGTTTTTACGGATTTTCAAAGTTTTTAGGGTCTTTTTGGGTTTTTAGGGTTTTTTTGTGTTATTTAGGGTTTTAATGGCTTTTTAGAGTTTTTAACATTTTTCTGGGTTTAAAGGTTTTTTGGGTTTTTAGGGGTTTTGTTTTTTATATGGGATTTTAGGGTTTTTAAGGTTTTTAGGGGTTTTATGGTTTTCAGTGGGTTTTCTGGGTTTTTAGGGTTTTTAGGTTTTCAGGAATTTTTAGGGGTTTTTTATGATATTTATGGTTTTAGGGTTTTTAGGGATTTTGAGGGTTTTAAGGGTTTTTAATATCTTTTAATGATTTTTAGGGTTTTTAGTGTCTTTTTGGGTTATTAGAGTTTTTTTGAGTTTCTTAGGGTTTTAAGGTTTTGTAGAGTTTTATAACGTTTTTTGGGTTTTTGAGGGGTTTTTAGATTTTTTAGGGGTTTTATGGTTTTTATGGGTTTTTAGGCAAGGAAGATGCGAGGGTCGGACTATTCTCGGCCCCCCAAATTTATTAGAAAGAAAAAAGGAGACACAACAGACAAGGGAGGGGAGGGGTCAAACGACCCACACCAAAAAACCCTTCACAACCAAAGACGCAAAAGACCCCAAAAAAAGAAAAATCAAAAAAAGGAAAAAGAAAAAACACACAAAGTCAAGAAGCCACCACCACCATCCAGCATCAACCAGCATCCAGTAGCATAAAACCATCACCAACCAGTATCCTTCATCACCTCTCAGCAAAACAGCAACCATCACCAACCAGCATCCTTCGTCTCCCCTCAGCAAAACCGCAACCATCACCAAGCACCAACATATTTCATCATCACCACCTCTCAGCCAATCAAGAATCATCACTCACAACAATTCACAACCACGCCAACCATAGCACAGTTGACCACGGTCCAGCACATCAGCCATAGTACAGCACAACGTAACAAACCCTTCATCAACAGCATGAAGAAGATCACGCCTTGCCGATCCCATCTGCCCAAGAAACCAGCAGCAGCCTCCTAACCCGTCAAACAACCTGCAACCAAATCCTTCAACCCGAATAGCTTGCAACAATCCACACCACCAGCAACCATAACCAGTACCAAACCACAACATCCAGAATTCTTTGGAAAGAGCAAAATTGCGGAACATCACCAAACCACGCCTTCATCAGCATCGCGAGAACAGAAAATAGAGATCTGGTTCGAGGAAGCAACACAATCGCTCAACGACCAAGACCTGACTGAATCAACAGCATTCCATGCTTCCAGAGACATCGGAGTCCCGGGCAACGTCATTGCTCGGAATGGGGGAAACTTCCAAAAAGCGATTGCCGCCTGTGGTCTGGAGAAGGAAGATGAGGCCCGAAGACGCCCAGATCTACCCCCACAATCGTGAAAGAATCGGGTTCCTCGACCAACGTCGTCGATTGGAAAACCAAAGTCGCACCGATTGTAGGGTTTTAGGGTCTTTTGTATTTTTTAGGGTTTTATGGTTTTTTAGTTTCTTAACATATTTTTTGTTTTAAATATTTTTATAGTTTTAGTGGTTTTTAGGGTTTTTATGGGTTTTTAGTGTTTCTAAGTTTTTCGGGGGTTTTATGGTTTTGACAGTTTTTTAGCTTTTTTTGGGTTTTTTACATTTTGATGGAGTATTAGGGTTTTTTTATTATTTTCATGGTTTTTAGTGTTTTTTAGGTTTTTAGGGATTTTGTGGGTTTTAAGGGGCTTTCAAGGGTTTTTAAGGTTTTTCCAAGATTTTTGGGTCTTTTTGGGTTTTTAGGGTTTTTTAAGTTCTTTAGTGTTTTAAAGGTTTTTTAACATTTTTAATGTTTTTAGTGGTTTTATGGGTTTTTAGTGTTTTTAGTGGGGTTTAGAGTTTTTATGGGTTTTTACAGTTTTTTATGGTATTTAGGGGTTTTATGGTTTTGAAGGGGTTTTCAGTGTTTTTATGGTTTATTAAATTTTCGTGGATTTTTAGAGGTTTTTTAGTTTTTTTATGGTTTTTAGGGTTTTTGGAGATTTTGAAGGGTTTTGAGATTTTTCAGGGGATTTGATGGTTTTTAGGATTTTTTTTTATTTTTTTTAGGGTCTTTTTGGATTTTTTGGGTTTTTTGTGTTTTTAGGGGTTTAAAGGTTTTTTAGAGTTTTTTAACGTTATAAAGGGTTTACAGGGTTTTTATAGTTTTTAGTGGGGTTTTAGGTTTCGTTAAGTTTTTTAAGGGTATTATGGTTTTTAGGGGTTTTTAAGTCTTCATGGATTTTTAAGGGCTTTTTAGAATTTTTATGATTTTTATGGTTTTTTAGGGTTTTTAGGGAGTTTGTGGCTTTTTAGAGTTTTTCCTGGGTTTTAGGATTTTTAGGGTTTTGTAGGGTATTTAGGGTCATTTTGGGTATTTAGGGTTTTTTGGAGTTTTTTACTGTTTTAAATTCTTTTAGAGTTTTTTAACATTTTAGGGGTTTAAATGGTTTTTAGAGTTTTTAGTGGTTTTCTAAGTTTTTTGGGGTTTTTAGGGTTTTTATGCTTTTAGAGGTTTTTGTGGTTTTCTGGGTTTTTTGGTTTTTTAGTGTTTTTTATATTTTTGTTAACTTTTAGGGGTTTTAGGATTTGGTTTTTAGGGTTTTTATTGATTCTAAGGGGATTTATGATTTTTCTGGGGGCTTTAGGGTTTTTAGGGGTTTTCGAGGTCTTTATGTTCTTTTTGGGTTTTTTTATGTTTTTACGGGTTTTATGGTTTTTAAAATTTTTTAAATGTTTTTTGGTGTTTATGGTTTATTAGAGTTTTTATTTGTTTGGAGGGTTTTTATGTGTTTTTAGGGTTTTTAAAGGGTTTTAGGGTTTTTTTGGTTTTATGGTGTTTTTCACGGTTTTTAAGATTTTTTATATTTTCATGGATTTTTAGGAGTTTTTTTAGTATTTTTACGGCTTTTAGGGTTTTTCAGTGCTTTTATGGTTTTTCATTGGTTTCTTGGGTTTTTAGGGTTTTTCAGCACTTTAGGGATATTTGTGTTTTTAGGGTTTTTTTAGCTTTTAGGGTTTTTTAGAGTTTTTTTCCAAGATATGGTTTTTTAGATTTTTTATCATTTTTAGTGGTTTTTTTGGGTTTTTATTGGTTTTTAGGGTTTTATAATGTTTTAAATGTTTTTTTTTATGTTTTTTAGGGGTTTTTCCAGATTTTATGTTTTTAAAATTTTCTTGGATTTTTAGGGGTTTTTAGGGGTTTTATGGTTTTTAGGGTTTTTCAGGGGTTTAGGGATTTTGACGGGTTTTTCAGGGATTTTTGGGTTTTTTTGAGGTTTTAAGGGTTTTTAGCGTCTTTTTGGGTTTTGAGGTGTTTTTTTTTGTTTTCATGGGTTTTAATGTTTTTTCTAGCTTTTTAACATTTTTATGGGTTTTAAGGGTTTTTATAGTTTTTGTTTGGTTTTTAGGGTTTTATGGGTTTTTAGGGGGTTTTAAGTTTTTTTATGGTTTTTAGGGGTTTTTTAGGGTTTTTAGGGATTTTGAGGGGTTTTTATGGGTTTTCAAGGGGTTTTAGGGGTTTTCAAGGTTTTAGGGGTTTTCAAGGACTTAGGGTCTTTTTGTGTGTTTTTGGGTTTTTTTGAGTATTTTTGGGTTTTTAAGGTTTTTGAGTTTTTAAACATTTTTAGGGGTTTTTAGAGTTTTTAGTTTTAAAAGGGGTTTTAAAGGTTTTTAGGGGCTATATGGTTTTTAGGGTTTTTTCATGATTTTTTACATCTTTATGGATTTTTAGTGGATTTTTAGGATTCTTGCGGGTTTTAGGGGTTTTTAGGGTTATTTTTGAGATTTTTAGGGTTTTCATTATTTTGAGATTTTTATAATGTTTTTAGGGGTTTAAAGGATTTTTAGAGATTTTAATGGTTTATTAGGGTTTTTATGAGTTTTTAGGTTTTTTTTAAGTTTTTAGGGGGTTTATGGTTTTTAGGGTTTTTTAGGGTTTTTAGGGTTTTTACATTATCATGAATTTTTATAGGTTTTTAGTGTTTCTATTATTTTTTGGGTTTTTTGGTTTTTTATTGATTTTTATGGTTCTTATGGTTTTTCAAGGATTTTTAGTGTTTTTAGAGGTTTTGAGGGTTTTAGGGTCCTTTTTGGTTTTTAGGGTTTTTTGACTTTTTTAGGGTTTTAAAGATTTTTTAATATTTTATAACATTTTTAGGTATTTTAAGGTGTTTTTAGAGTTTTTAGTTATTTTAAGTTATTTTTAGTGGTTTCATGGTGTTTTAGAATTTTTAAGGGGTTTAGGGTGTTTTATGGTTTTTAGGGTTTTTTCAGGGTTTTTAGGGTTTTTTATGTTTTCTTGGAATTTTTGGTATCTTTTAGGATTTTTATGGTTTTAGAATTTTTTATGTTTTTTTAGAGATTTTGAGGGTTTTTAGGGTTTTCATGGTTTTTAGAGTTTTTCATATTTTTTATGGTATTTTTTTGGGTTTTGGGGGTATTTTGATTTTTTAAAGTTTTAAGGGTTTCTAGAGTTTATTAATGTTTTTATCGGTTTTATGGGCTTTTCGAGTTTTTATTGGTTTTTAGGGTTTTTATGGGTTTTTAGGATTTTTAAAGGTTTTTAGGGGTTTTTATGGTTTCAGGGTTATTCAGGGTTTTAGGGGATTTTATGTTTTCATGGATGTTTTAGTGCATTTTATGATTTTTATGGTTTTGAGGGTTTTAGAGATTTTGAGGGGTTTTGGGGGGGTTTTAGGTTTTTTGTGGGTTCTTACAAATTTTCAAAGTTTTTAGGGTCTTTTTGGGGTTTTAGGGTTTTTTTGAGTTATTTAGGGGTTTTGAGGTTTTTTAGAGTTTTTAACATTTTTATGGATTTCAGGGTTTTTTGAGTTTTTAGGGGCTTTTTTATAAGGGGTTTTAGGTTTTTTTTATGGTTTTTAGGGGTTTTTAAGGTTTTCAGTCGGTTTTCCAGGTTTTCAGGGTTTTTACATTTTCATGAATTTTTAGGGGTTTTTTATGATATTTATGGTTTTAGGGTTTTTAGGTATTTCGAGGGTTCTAAGGGTTTTTCATGGGTTTTAAGGATTTTTAGGGTTTTTAGTGTGTTTTTGGGTTATTATAGTTTTTTTTGAGTTTCTTAGGGTTTTAAGGTTTTGTAGAGTTTTATAACGTTTTTAGACTTTTTAAGGGTTTTTAGAGTTTTTAGTGGTTTTATGGTTTTTATGGGTTTTTAGTGTTTTTAATTTTTTTATGGGGTTTTATGGTTTTCAAGTTTTTTATTTTTTTTGTTTTCATGGATTTTTAGGGGTTTTTTAGATTGTTTAGGCATTTTAGGGTTTTTTACGATTTTTAGGGATTTTGGGGGGTTTTAGGGTTTTTTGAGTTTTTTAGGGTTTTAAGGTTTTTTTAATTTCTTATCACTTTTAGTGTTTTTAAATATTTTATAGTTTTAGTGGTTTTTAGGGTTTCTATGGGTGTCTAGGGTTTCTAAGGTTTTTAGGGTTTTTATGGTTTTGAGGGTTTTTTTAGTTTTTTTGGGGTTTTTTACATTTTCATTGATTTTTAGGGTTTTTTTAGTTTTTTTATGGTTTTTAGTGTTTTTTAGGGTTTTATGGATTTTGAGGGTTTTAAGGGGATTTCAATGGTTTTTAGGGGTTTTCAAAGTTTTTAGGGTCATTTTGGGTTTTTAAGGTTTTTTGAGTTCTTTAGGGTTTTTAAGGTTTTTTTAATGTTTTTAACATTTTTAGTGGTTTAAAGGGTTTTTAGAGTTTTTAGTGGGGTTTAGGGGTTTTATGGGTTTTTAGGGTTTTTTATGGTTTTTAGGGGTTTTATGGTTTTGAAGGGTTTTTCAGTGTTTTTATGGTTTATTACATTTTCATGGATTTTTAGGGGTTTTTTAGGGTTTTTGGAGATTTTGAAGGGTTTTGAGGTTTTTGAGGGGATTTGAGGGCTTTTAGGATTTTTTTATGGTTTTTTGTTCTTTTTCGGTTTTTAGGGTTTTTTGTGTTTTTAGGGGTTTAAAGGTTTTTTAGAGTTTTTTAACGTTTAAAAGGGTTTAAAGGGTTTTTATAGTTTTTATGTTTTTTAAGGTTTTTAAGGGTTTTTATAGTTTTTAGGGTTTTTAAGTCTTCATTTATTTTTAGGGGTTTTTTAGAATTTTTATGGTTTTTATGATTTTTTAGGTTTTTTATGGAATTTGTGGCCTTTTAGAGTTCTTCATGGGTTTTAGGATTTTTAAGGTTTTGTAGGGTATTTAGGGTCATTTTAGGTATTTAGGGTTTTTTGGAGTTTTTTACTGTTTTTAAAATTTATAGAGTTTTTTAACATTTTAGGGGTTTAAATGGTTTTTAGAATTTTTAGTGGTTTTTTTAGTTTTTTTTTGCGTTTTTTGGGTTTTTAAGGTTTTAGATGTTTTTATGCTTTTTTAGGGTTTTTTGGTTTTTTAGTGTTTTTTATGTTTTCGTTGACTTTTAGTGTTTTAGGATTTGGTTTTTAGGGTTTTTATGAATTCTAAGGCGATTTAGGATTTTCTGGGGGCTTTAGGGTTTTTAGGGGTTTTCGTGGTCTTTATGCTCTTTTTGGGTTTTTTTAAGTTTTTAGGGGTTTTAAGGTTTTTAAAAAAATTTAAACGTTTTTAGGAATTTATGGGTTATTATAGTTTTTTTTGTTTTGAGGGTTTTTATGGGTTTTTTGGGTTTTTAAATGGTTTTCGGGTTTTTTTGGTTTTATGGAGTTTTTCACGGTTTTTAGGATTTTTTAGGTTTTCATGGATTTTTAGAAGATTTTTAGGATTTTTATGGATTTTAAGGTTTTTCAAATTTTTTATGGTTCTTCATTAGTTTTCTGGGCTTTTAGGGTTTTTTTAGCGCTTTAGGGATATTTTGTATTTTTTAGGTTTTTTTAGCTTTTAGGGTTTTTTGGAGTTTTTTTTCCAAGATATGGTTTTTTAGAGTTTTTAAAATTTTTAGTGGTTTTTTAGGGATTTTATTGGTTTTTAGGGTTTTATAATGTTTTAAATGTTTTTTTATTTTTTTTCAGGGGGGGTTTTGGGATTTTAGGGTTTTTACATTTTCATTGATTTTTAGGGAATTTTTAGGAGTTTTATGGTTTTTAGAGTTTTTCAGGGATTTAGGGATTTGAGGGTTTTTATAGGGTTTTTTGGGGGTTTAAGCATTTTTAGGGTATTTTTGGGTTTTGAGGTTTTTTTATAGTATTATAACATTTTTAGGGGTTTAAAGGGTTTTTAGAGTTTTTGGTTGGTTTTTTGGGTTTTTTGGGATTTTAAGGTTTTTTGGGGGTTTTATGGTTTTCAACAGTTTTTAGGGTTTTTTTAAGTTTTCTTGAATTTTTAGGGGTTTTTTCATTGTTTTAGGTTTTTAGGGGTTTTTAGGATTTTGAGGGATTTTGAGGGTTTTTAGGGGTTTTCAAGGGCAAGGAAGATTCGAGGGTTGGTCTATTCCCCCCCCCCCCCCGCCAAATTTATTATCAAGGAAAAAAAGAGACACAATAGACAAGGGAGGGGAGGGGTCAGACGACCCACACCCAAAAAGTTTTTGAGGGCTTTAGGGACTTTTTTGGTTTTTAGGGTTTTTTTGATTTTTTAGAGTTTGTAGTTGTTTTTAGTGGTTTTATGGGTTTTTATAATTTTTATGGGTTTTAGGGGGTTTTATGGTTTTTAGGGGTTTTTCAGGGTTTTTAGGATTTTTTACGTTTTCTTGGGATTTTAGGGATCTTTTAGGATTTTTATGATTTAGAGTTTTTTATGTTTTTTAGAGATTTTGAGGGTTTTTATGGTTTTCAGGGTTTTTAGTGTTTTTCATATTTTTTATCGTATTTTTTTAGATTTTAGTGGGTATTTTGAGTTTTTTTGAGTTTTTAAGGGTTTCTAGAAATTTTTAATGTTTTTAGGGGTTTTATGTGTTTTTCGAGTTTTTATTGGTTTTAGGGTTTTGATGGGTTTTTAAAGGTTTTTTGGGGTTTTTATGGTTTCAAGGGTTATTCAATGTTTTAGGGGTTTTTATGTTTTCATGGATTTTTTAGTATTTTTTATGATTTTTATGGTTTTGAGGGTTTTAGGGATTTTGAGGGGTTTTAGGGGTTTTTAGGTGTTTTTTGGGTGTTTACAAATTTTCAAAGTTTTTAGGGTCTTTTTGGGTTTTTAGCATTTTTTGAGTTATTTACAGTATTTAATGTTTTTTAGAGTTTTTTAACATTTTTATGGGTTTATGGGTTTTTTTTTATTTTTTAGGGGCTTTTATTTTTTATAAGGGTCTTTAGGGTTTTTTAAGGTTTTGGGGGGTTTTTATTGTTTTCAGTGGGTTTTCTGGGTTTTTAGGTTTTTTACGTTTTCATGAATTTTTAGGGGGGTTTTATGATATTTATGGTTTTAGGATTTTTAGGGATTTCTAGGGTTTTAAGGGTTTCTCATGGGTTTTAAGGATTTTTAGGGTTTTTAGCGTCTTTTTGGGTTATTAGAGTTTTTTTTAGTTTCTTAGGGTTGTAAGGTTTTGTAGAGTTTTATAACGTTTTTAGGGTTTTAAGGGTTTTTAGAGTTTTTAGTGGTTTTATGTTTTTTATGGTTTTTTTGGGTTTTTAAATGTTTTTTGTGGGTTTTATGGTTTTCAAGACATATTTTTTCTGTTTTCATGGATTTTTAGGGGTTTTTTAGATTGTTTATGGGTTTTAGGGGTTTTTAAGATTCTTAGGGATTTTGAGGGGTTTTAGGGTTTTTGAAGGAGGTTTTAGGGTTTTGTAGGGTTTTAGGGTCTTTTTTTTAGGTTTTTTTAGTTTTTTAGGGTTTAAATGTTTTTTTAGTTTCTTAACTTTTTTAGTGTTTTAAAGATTTTTATAGTTTTAGTGGTTTTTAGGATTTTTTTGGGGTTTTAGGCTTTTAAGGTTTTCGGGGTTTTATGGTTTTTAGGGGTTATTTAGCTTTTTGGGGGGTTTTTTACATTTTCATGGATTTTTGGTGGTTTTTTTAGTATTTTTATGGTTTTTAGTGTTTTTTAGGGTTTTATGTATTTTGAGGGTTTTAAGTGGCTTTCAAGTGTATTTAGGGGTTTTCAATGTTTTTAGGGCCTTTTGGATTTTTAGGGTTTTTGAGTTCTTTAGGGTTTTTAAGGTTTTTTAATGTTTTTAACGTTTTTAGTGGTTTTGAGGGTTTTAAGAGATTTTAGTGGGGTTTAGGGGTTTTATCCATTTTTAGTGTTTCTATGGGTTTTAGGGGTTTTATGGTTTTGAAGGGTTTTAAGTGTTTTTATGGTTTCTTACATTTTCATGGATTTTTAGGGGTTTTTTAGTATTTTTATAGTTTTTAGGGTTTTTGGAGATTTTAAAGTGTTTTAAGGTTTTTCAAAGGATTTAAGTGTTTTTAGGATTTTTTTATGGATTTTAGGGTCTTTTGGGTTTTGAGGGTTTTTTGTGTTTTTAGGGGTTTAAAGGTTTTTATATTTTTTTAACGTAAAGGGTTTTTATAATTTATAGTGGGGTTTTATGTTTCTTTAAGGTTTTAAGGGTTTTTATGGTTTTTAGAGTTTTTTAAGTCTTCATGGATTTTTAGGGGCTTTTTAGAATTTTTATGATTTTTATGGTTTTTTAGGGTTTTTAGGGAATTTTTGGCTTTTTAGAGTTTTTCATGGGTTTTAGGATTTTTAGGGTTTTGTAGGGTATTAAGGGTTATTTTGGGTATTTAGGTTTTTTTGGAGTTTTTTAGAGTTTTTAAAGTATTTTAACATTTTAGGGGTTTAAATAGTTTTTAGAGTTTTTAGTGGGTTTTTTAGTTTTTTTTGGTTTTTTAGGGTTTTTAAGGTTTAGAGGTTTTATGATTTTCTCTGTTTTTTAGTGCTTTTTATGTTTTCATTGACTTTTAGGGGTTTTAGGCTATTTTGTTTTTAGGGTTTTTATGGATTCTAATGGGATTTAGGATTTTTCAGCGGGGTTTAGGGTTTTCATGGGTTTTCGGGGTCTTTATGTTCTTTTTGGTTTTTTTAAGTTTTTAGGGGTTTTAAGGTTTTTTAAAAAATTTAAACATTTTTAGACATTTATGGGTTATTAGAGTTTTTGGTTGTTTTTAGGGTATTTATGGGTTTTTAGGGTTTTTAAAGGGTTTTAGGGTTTTTTTTTGGTTTTATGGGGTTTTTCACGGTTTTTAGGATTTTTTTACGTTTTTATGGATTTTTAGGAGTTTTTTAGGTTTTTTATGGATTTTTAGGTTTTTCGTAGTTTTTATGGTTTTTCATTGGTTTTTAGGGATTTTCAAAGCTTTAGGGATATTTGGTGTTTTAGGGTTTTTTAGATTTTAGGGTTTTTTTAGAGTTTTTTCCAAGATATTGTTTTTTAGAGTTTTTATCCCATATATGGTTTTTTAGAGTTTTTAACATTTTTAGTGGTCTTTAAAGATTTTATTGGTTTTTAGGGTTTTATAATGTTTTAAATGTTTTTTATGTTTTTTAGGGGGGTTTTCGGGATTTTAGGGTTTGTACATTTTTTTGGATTTTTTAGAATTTTATGGTTTTTAGGGTTTTTCAGGAGTTTAGGGATTTTGAGGGTTTTTCAAAGTTTTTTGGGTTTTTTGGGGTTTTTAGGGTTTTTAGGGTCTTTTGGGGTTTTGATGTGTTTTTTTGTTTTCATGGGTTTTATGGTTTTTTAAAGTTTTTTAACATTTTTAGGGGTTTTTCGAGTTTTTGGTTGGTTTTTAGGGTTTTATGGGTTTTTAGGGATTTAAAGGTTTTTTGGGGTTTTTATGGTTTTCAACGTTTTTTTAGGGTTTTTAGGGTTTTTTATGTTTTCTCGATTTTTTAGGGGTTTTTTATGGTTTTTATGGTCTTGAGGGGTTTTCAGAGTTTTTAGGGATTTTGAGGGGTTTTCAAGGGGTTTTAGGGGTTTTCAGGGTTTTAGGGTCTTTTTGTGTTTTTAGGGGTATTTTGAGTTTTTTAGGGTTTTTAAGGTTTTTGAGTTTTTTAACATTTTTTGGGATTTTTAGAGTTTTTAGTTTTTATAGGGGTTTTAATGTTCTTTGGGGCTATATGGTTTTTAGGGGTTTTTAATGATTTTTTACATCTTTATGGATTTTTAGTGGTTTTTTAGGATTCTTGCTGGTTTTAGGGTTTTTTAGGGTTTTAGGGTTTTAGGGATTTTAAGGGGTTTTTAGGTTTTTTTTGAGATTTTTAGGGTTTTCATTATTTTGGGAATTTATAATGTTTTTAGATGTTTAAAGGGTCTTTATAGATTTTAATGTTTTGTTAGGGTTTTTATGAGTTCTTAGGTTTTTTTAGGTTTTTAGGGGGTTTATGGTTTTTATGGGTTTTCAGGGTTTTTAGGGTTTCTTACATTATCATGGATTTTTATAGGTTTTTTAGTGTTTTTGTTGTTTTTTGGGTTTTTGCATTCTTTTGGATTTTAAGGGTTCTTATGGTTTTCAGGGATTTTTAGTGTTTTTAGGGGTTTTGAGGGCAAGGAAGATTCGAGGGTCGGGCTATTCCCGCCCCCCCCCCCCCCAAATTTATTAGCAAGGGAAAAAGGAGACACAACAGACAGGGGAGGGGAGGGGTCAAACGACCCACACCCGAAAACCTCTTACAACACATGCAAAAAAAGGAAAATCAAAAAAAAAGAAAAGAGAGAAGAAAAAACACACAACCAAGCAGTCACCACCATCATCCAGCATCAATCAGCATCCAGAAGCTCACAGCTAAAACAACCAGCAGCAGTCCCAACCAAGCAGCAACCAACATCCAGCAGCAACATCACCATACTCAGCAACTTCGTCACCTCCACAGCATCAGCAACATCACATCTGAGCCAAGCAGCATCCAACGTCCATCCCATCCGATTCAAATAGCAAGCATCCCACTTCCACCTCAGCAACCAGCAGCACCAACACCAATCAACACCACCATACCAGATTTCCAGCACCCACCACCTCCACTCAAGGGAAGTGGTCGCCAAAGACCAGTATCTCATCATACAACAACTCAATATGCAACCAAAATTCAGCAGCAGCATATGAAGGAACCAACAACCAGCAGCGAACATCATATAACACCTCAGAATCCAGCAACCATCATTCAACAGTAACAGCAACTCAAAACAAAACCAGCCACAACACAAGAGCACGCAGGCCAGCATATCAGAACGAACACAATACAGAATGACCATACCTTCATCAGCAGCAAGATCCAAGAATCAAAAAGCGGAAATAGGAAAGAAAACCTGCAACTTTTCCCTTTTCATCCACCATGACCCATTGAGATGCCCGGAAGGCCAGCAAGACCCTCCTCGGGTCCAAATAAGAAGCACATATTCGAGCACAGAACCGAAAACGCCATCGCCAAGATGTCACGAAGCCCGCCAAACCCACTTACCACCAAAACGAAGCCAAATATATCCCATAAGAAGCCACCAGAGTATCTTGCCGCACTAAAGATGAGAGCCAAAGCGCCAAGCACCAAAAGACCTGAACAACCGAGACAAAACCCAAATCTGACAAGTTCCTGGATCCAACAAAACCGATCCAAAATGAAGCAAGATCCAGACCAAGTTGTCGCCTCCAAATCCAGAAACAACCCACCAGATCCCATCGCCATCCACCATCCGCCTTGATTTCCACCATCGTGTAAGGGGTGGAAGCCACTCGAACAGAAAATCATCCGCATCACAAAGCTCAAACTGGAATAGATCGACGAAGCCGCTGAAGAGGATTCCAAGGGGGAACCCTAGTGATCGTCGCGTCGGGAGGGAGATACCTGGAGAGAGCGGCAACATCTTCTTTCCTTTAGTGGGTTTGAAGGTTTTAGGGACTTTTTTGGTTTTTAGGGTTTTTTGAGTTTTTTAGGGTTTAAAAGATTTTTTAGAATTTTATAACATTTTCAGGGATTTTAAAGGGGTTTTTTTGTGTTTTTAGTTGTTTTTAGTTGTTTTTAGTCATTTTATGGGTTTTTATAATTTTTATGGGTTTTAGGGAGTTTTATGGTTTTTAGGGGTTTTTCATGGTTTTTAGTGTTTTTTACGTTTTATTGGAATTTTAGGGATCTTTTAGGATTTTTATGGTTTTAGAGTTTTTTATGTTTTTTAGAGATTTTGAGGGTTTTTAGGGTTTTCAGGGTTTTTAGAGTTTTTCATTTTTTTATCGTATTTTTTTGGGTTTTAGGGTGTATTTTGAGTTTTTTGGAATTTTTATGGGTTTCTAGAATTTTTTAATGTTTTTAGGGGTTTTATGGGTTTTTCGAGTTTTTATTGGTTTTTAGGGTTTTATGGGTTTTTAGGGTTTTAGGGGTTTTTATGGTTTCAGGGGTTATTCAGGGTTTTAGGGGTTTTTATGTTTTCATGGATTTTTTAGAGTTTCTTAAGATTTTTATGGTTTCGATGGTTAGTGATTTTGAGGGGTTTTAGGGGGTTTTAGGTGGGTCTTTTTGTGTTTTTATGGATTTTCAAAGTTTTTAGGGAATTTTTGGTTTTTTAGGGTTTTTTTGAGTTATTTAGGGGTTTTAAGGTTTTTTAGAGTTTTTTTAACATTTTTATGGGTTTAAGGGTTTTTTGAGTTTTTAGGGGCTTTGGTTTTTTAAAGGGATTTTAGGGTTTTTTAAGGTTTTTAGGGTTTTTATGGTTTTTAGTGGGTTTTACGGGTTTTTACGGTTTTTAAGTTTTCATGAATTTTTAGGGGTTTTTTATGATATTTATGGTTTTAGAGTTTTTATGGATTTCGAGGGTTTGAAGTGTTTATCATGGGTTTTAAGGATTTTTAGGTGTTTTAGTGCCTTTTTGGGTTATTAGAGTTTTTTTAGTTTCTTAGGGGTTTAAAGTTTTGTAGAGTTTTATAACGTTTTTAGGCTTTTTAAGGGTTTTTAGAGTTTTTACTGGTTTTATGGTTTTTATGGGTTTTTTGGTTTTTTAAATTTTTTAGGGGGTTTTATGGTTTCAAGTTTTTTTTGTTTTCTTGGATTTTTAGGGGGTTTTTATATTTTTTATTCATTTTAGGATTTTTTAGGATTTTTAGGGATTTTGGGGGATTTTAAGGTTTTGCAAAGAGGTTTTAAAGTTTTGTAGGGTTTTAGGGTGTTTTGTGTTTTTACGGTTTTTTTGAGTTTTTTAGGGTTTTAAGGTTTTTTTAGTTTCTTTACATTTTTACTATTTAAAGATTTTTATTTTTTAGTGGTTTTTAGGGTTTTATGGGTTTCTAAGGTTTTTGGGGTTTTTATGGTTTTTAGGGGGTTTTTTAGCTTTTTTCGGGTTGTTTACATTTTCATGGATTTTTAGGGTTTTTTTAGTATTTTTATGGTTTTTAGTGTTTTTAGGGTTTTATGGATTTTGAGAGTTTTAAGGGGCTTTCAAGGGTTTTTCAGGGTTTTCAAAGTTTTTAGGGTCTTTTTTGGTTTTTAGGGTTTTTTGAGTTCTTTAGGGTTTTTAACGTTTTTTAACGTTTTAAACATTTTTTGTGGTTTTAATGGTTTTTAGAGTTTTTAGTGGGGTTTATGGGTTTTATGGGTTTTTAAGGTTTTTTATGGTTTTTATGGGTTTTATGGTTTTGAAGGGGTTTTCAGGGTTTCTATGGTTTATTAAATTTTCATGGATTTTTAGGGTTTTTTAGTATTTTTTTGGTTTTTAGAGTTTTTTAGGGTTTTTAAAGATTTTGAAGGGTTTTGAGGTTTTTCAGGGGATTTGAAGGTTTTTAGGATTTTTTATTGTTTTTTGGGTCTTTTTGGGTTTTTAGGGTTTTTTGTGTTTTTAGGGTTTAAATGGTTTTTAGAGTTTCTTGGCACTTAAAAGGGTTTAAAGGGTTTTTAGAGTTTTTAGTTGGGTTTTAGGTTTCTTTAAGGTTTTTAAGGGTTTTTTAGGGTTTTTTAAGTCTTCATGGATTTTTAGGGGATTTCTAGAATTTTTAATATTTTTATAGTTTTTAGGATTTTTATGGATTTTGTGGCTTTTTAGAGTTTTTTATGGGTTTTAGGATTTTTAGGGTTTGTAGGGTATTTAGGGTCATTTCTGGTTTTTGGAGTTTTTTACCATTTAAAAGTTTTTAGAGTTTTTTAACATTTTTGGGGTTTAAATGTTTTTTAGAGTTTTTAGTGTTTTTTTGGGTTTTTAGGGTTTTTAACTTTTTAGATGTTTTTATGGTTTTCTGGGGTTTTTTTGGTGTTTTAGTTTTTTTTATGTTTTCATTGACTTTTAGGGGTTTTAGGATGTTTTGGTTTTTAGGGTTTTTATGGATTCTAAGGGGATTTAGAATTTTTCTATGGGGGTTTAGGGTTTTTAGGGGTTTTCGAGGTCTTTAGGTTGTTTTGGGTTTTTTATGTTTTTAGGGTTTTTAAGGTTTTAAAAAAAATTAAACGTTTTTATGTGTTTATAATTTATTAGATTTTTTAGTTGTTCTGAGGGTTTGTATGGATTTTTATGGTTTTTAAAGGGTTTTATGGTTTTTTTGGTTTTATGGGGGTTTTCACGGTTTTTAGGATTTTTTATGTTTTCATGGATTTCTTGGTGTTTTTTAGGATTTTTATGGCTTTTTGGGTTTTTTAGAGTTTTTATGGCTTTACATTGGTTTTTAGGGATTTTAGGGTTTTTCAGCGCTTTAGAGATATTTTGTGTTTTTAGGGTTTTTAATCTTTTCAGGGTTTTAGGGACTTTTTGGGATTTTAGGGGTTTTTTTTGAGTTTTTTAGGGTTTTTAAGGTTTTTGAGTTTTTTAACATTTTTTGGGTTTTAGAGTTTTTAGTTTTAATATGGGTTTTAAAGGTTTTTAGTGGCTATATGGGTTTTAGGGTTTTTTCATGATTTTTTACATCTTTATGGATTTTTAGTGCTTTTTTTGACTCTTGTGGGTTTTATGATTTTTTAGGGTTTTTAGGGATTTTAGGGGGGGGGGGGGGTTGAGATTTTTAGGGTTTTAATTATTTTTGAGATTTTTATAATGTTTTTAGGGGTTTAAATGGGTTTTAGAGTTATAATGGTTTATTAGGGTTTTTATGTCTTTTTAGGTTTTTTAGGTTTTTAGGGGGTTTATGGCTTTTTGGGTTTTTCGGGGTTTTTAGGGTTTCTTACATTATCATAGATTTTTATAGGTTTTTTAGTGTTTTTATTGTTTTTTGGGTTTTTCAGGTTTTTAGTGATTTTGAGGGTTCTTATGTGTTTTCAGGGATTTTTAGTGTTTTTAGGGGTTTTGAGGGGTTTAGGGACTTTTTTTGTTTTTAGGGTTTTTTGAGTTTTTTTGGGTTTGAAATATTTTTTAGAATTTTATAACATTTTTAGGGATTTTAAGGGGTTTTTATAGTTTTTAGTTGTTTTTAGTGGTTTTGTGGGTTTTTATAATTTTTATGGGTTTTAGGGGGTTTTATGGTTTTTAGGGGTTTTTCAGGGTTTTTAGTGTTTTTAACATTTTCTTGGAATTTTAGGTATCTTTTAGGATTTTTATTGTTTTATATTTTTTTATGTTTTTTAGAGAATTTGAGGGTTTTTAGAGTTTTTCATATTTTTATGATATTTTTTGGGTTTTAGAGGTTATTTTGAGTTTTTTAGAGTTTTTAAGGGTTCCTAGAATTTTTTTAATGTTTTTAGGGTTTTTATGGGTTTTTCGAGTTTTTATTGGTTTTTAATGATTTTATGGGTTTTTAGTGTTTCTAAAGGTTTTTTGGGGTTTTATGGTTTCATGGGTTATTCAGGGTTTTAGGGGTTTTTATGTTTTCATGGATTTTTTGGTGTTTTTTATGATATTTATGGTTTTGAGGGTTTTAGGGATTTTGAGGGGGTTTAGGGGTTTTTTTGGCATTTTTTGGGTTTTTACATATTTTCAAAGTTTTTAAGGGTTTTTTGGGTTTTTAGGGGTTTTTTGACTTATTTAGGGTTTTTGAGGTTTTTTAGAGATTTTTATCATTTTTATGGGTTTAAGGGTTTTTTGAGTTTTTAGGGGCTTTTATTTTTTATAAGGGTTTTTACGGGTTTTTAAGTTTTTTAGGTGGTTTTATGGTTTTCAGTGGGTTTTCCGGGTTTTTAGGGATTTTATGTTTTCATGCATTTTTAGGGGTTTTTATGATATTTATGGTTTTAGGGTTTATAGGGATTTTGAGGGTTTTAAGGGTTTTCATGGGTTTTAAGGATTTTTAGGATTTTTAGTGTCTTTTTGTGTTAGTAGAGTTTTTTTTGAGTTTCTTAGGGTTTTAAGGTTTTGTAGAGTTTTATAACGTTTTTAGGGTTTTTAAGTGTTTTTATAGTTTTTAGTGGTTTTATGGTTTTTAAGTGTTTTTTGTGTTTTTTAATGTTTTTAGGCCTGCCTCCAAATCATTTTTTCATTTTCTAAAGGTCGGTTTGAGGGTTGCCGGTACCCATTACATGACTTCACCCCCATCCACTTCACCACTACACAACATCCTGATTTCACCATTCCAAAACCACAAAAATGCATGAACACACCAAAAACCACATAGTAAATTCAACCGCATCCCCAGATTCATAGAAGATCAAATTCAAATTCAAATTTCCAAAACAAAAAACAACAAGACAGATGCCCTCGAGCCGTGCATCTGCCATCGAGCTGCGGCCCTATCCACACACATACAATCGAGCCGATCACCTTCCCCCGAGCCGTGTAGCTTCCATCAAACCCTTCATCGTCACCTTCAAGCCTTCATCGTTCATCACCAGAGAGAACCCCTCAGGCGTCACCGCAGCAGATTCAAAGATTCATCCTCAACAAACTCATCAGATTCAACATCGACTCACAAATTCGAACGCATCTAAGCAGAAACAACTGTAAACGGTCGAAACAGAAAACATCACCCTGAGGTCGTCATTGTTGCAGAACAGATCCCATCGCCGCCAAGCCGATCTCTCGAGAAGGCACATCCCCCCACATGCACAACAGGGAACGAATAGAGATTCCACAAACCGTGAGGCTGGAACTACTCCACCGCAACAGGGAACCACTACCACGATCTCTCCGAGCAAGGGAAGGATGAACAACTGACCCAAGGAGCAAGGTGGTGGCGACAAGGAGGAGAAAACCAAGAGAGCGCCCCTTATGGGCTCATCCTTGAAGTACTTCTATTTAGGGGGTTTTATGGTTTTCAAGATTTTTTTTCTTTTCATAGATTTTTAGGGGTTTTTTAGATTGTTTATGTGGTTTATGGTGTTTTAGGATTTTTAGGGATTTTGAGGGGTGTTAGAGTTTTTCAAGGAGGTTTTAGGGGTTTGTAGGGTTTTAAGGTCTTTTTGTGTATTTAGGGTTTTTTGAGTTTTTTTGGGTTTTAAGGTTTTTTTAGTTTCTTACTATTTTTAGTGTCTTTAAAAATTTTTATAGTTTTAGTGGTTTTTAGGGTTTTATGGGTTTTTATTAGCTTTTTTTGGGTTTTTTACATTTTCATGGATTTTTAGGGATTTTTTTAGTATTTTTTATGATTTTTAGTGTTTTTTAGGGATTTATATATTTTGAGGTTTTTAAGGGGCTTTCAAGGGTTTTTAGGGTTTTTTGAAGTTTTTAGGGTCTTTTTGGGGTTTTAGGGTTTTTTGAGTTCTTTAGGGTTTTTAAGGTTTTTTAACATTTTTAATGTTTTTAGAGGTTTTAAGGGTTTTTAGAGTTTTTAGTGGGGTTTTGCAGTTTTATGGGTTTTTAGGGTTTTTTATGGTTTTTAGGGGTTTTATGGTTTTGAAGGGTTTTTCAGTGTTTTTTTGGTTTCTTAAATTTTCATGGATTTTTAGGGTTTTTTAGTATTTTTATGGTTTTTAGGATTTTTTAGGGTTTTTGGAGATTTTGAAGTGTTTTGAGGTTTTTCAGGGGATTTGAGGGTTTTTAGGTTTTTTTTTGTTTTTAGGGTCTTTTTAGGTTTTTAGGGTTTTTAGGGTTTTTTGTGTTTTTAGGGGTTTAAAGGTTTTTTAGAGTTTTTAACATTTAAAAGGGTTTAAAGGGTTTTTAGAGTTTTTAGTGGGGTTTTAGGTTTCTTTAAGGTTTTTAAGGGTTTTTATAGTTTTTGTAGTTTTTAGGGTTTTTTAAGTATTCATGGATTTTTAGAGGCTTTTTAGAATTTTTATGATTTTTATAGTTTTTTTGGGTTTTTAGGGAATTTGTGGCTTTTTAGAGTTTTTCAGGGGTTTTAGGATTTTTAGGGTTTTATAGGGTATTTAGGGTCATTTTGGGTATTTAGGGTTTTTTGGAGTTTTTTACTATTTTTAAAGTGTTTTAGATTTTTTTAACATTTTAGGGGTTTAAACGGTTTTTAGAGTTTTTAGTGTTTTTTTAGTTTTTTAGGATTTTTTGGGTTTTTAAGATTTTAGAGGTTTTTTTGGTTTTCTGGGGTATTTTTGTTTTTTAGTGTTTTTTATGTTTTTGTTGACTTTTATGGGTTTTAGGATATTTTGGTTTTTAGGGTTTTTATGGATTCTATGGGGATTAGGATTTTTCTGGCGGGGTTTAGGGTTTCTAGGGGTTTTGAGGTTTTAGGTTCTTTTTGGGTTTTTTTAATGTTTTTAGGGGTTTTAAGTTTTTCTAAATTTTTTAAACGTTTTTAGGCATTTATGGGTTATTATATTTTTTAGTTGTGTTGAGGATTTTTATGGGTTTTTAGGGTTTTTAAAGGGTTTTAGTGTTTTTTTGGTTTTATGGTGTTTTTCGTTGTTTTTAGGATTTTTTATGTTTTCATGAATTTTTAGGAGTTTTTTAGAATTTTTATTGCTTTTAGGGTTTTCATAGTTTTTATGGTTTTTCATTGGTTTCTAAGGCTTTTAGGGTTTTTCAACACTTTAGGGATATTTTGTGTTTTTTGGGGTTTTTTAGCTTTTAGGGGTTTTAGAGTTTTTTTCCAAGATATGGTTTTTTAGAGTTTTTAACATTTTTAGTGGTTTTTAGGGTTTTATTGGTTTTTATGGTTTTATTGGTTTTTAGGGTTTTTTTGGGTATTGAGGTGTTTTTTTTGTTTTCATGGGTTTCAAGGTTCTTTATAGTTTTTTAACATTTTTAGGGGTTTTAAGGGTTTTTAGAGTTTTTGGTAGGTTTTCTGAGTTTTATGGGCTTTTTAGGGATTTTAAGGTTTTTTGGGGTTTTTATGGCTTTCAATGGTTTTTTATGGGTCTTATGGTTTTTTAATTTTTCTTGAATTTTTAGGGGTTTTTAGGTTTTTTATGGTTTTTAGGGTTTTTAGGGATTTTAAGGGGTTTTGGGGTTTTTATGGTTTTTAGGGTTTTCAAGGAATTTTTGGGATTTTAGGTTTTTGTAGTTTTTTTAGGATTTTTAAGTATTTTTAGTGGGTTTTAGGGTTTTTATGTGTTTTAGGGTTTTTAAGGCTTTTAGGGGATTTTATGGTTTTCAAGGGGTTTTCAGAGTTTTTAGGGTTTTTTATGTTTTCATTGATTTTTAGCCGTTTTTATGGTTTCTAGGGTTTTTAGGGATTTTGAGGAGTTTTTTTGGGGGGTTTTAATGTTTTTAATGGGTTTGTAGGGGTCTTAGGGTTTTCTATTATTTTTAGTGTCTTTTTGGGTTTTATTTTTTTTACTTTTTTTAAGGATTTTATAGTTTTTTAATCATTTTTATAGGGTTTATGAGTTTTTTGAGTTTTTAGTTGTTTTTAGATTTTTTTTTTGTTTTTTAATGATTTTTAGGTGTTTTAATGGTTTTCAACAATTTTTTAGGGTTTTTAGGGTTTTTTTGTTTTCATTGATTTTTAGGGATTTAAAGATTTTATGGTTTTTTGAGTTTATTATGGATTTTAATGATTTTAATAGTTTTTTAGTATTTTTAGGGGTTTTTAGTGTCTTTCATAGGTTTTAGGGTCTTTTTAGTATTGAGAGTTTTTTGGAATCTTTTAGTGTTTTTTAAGTTTTTTAGTGTTTTAGATGTTTTTTGAGATTTTAAGGTTTTTTTGAGTTTTTAGTGATTTAGGGTTTTTATGGGTTTTTAGGGTTTTTAAGGTTTTTAGGGGTATTTTCAAGATTTTTATGTTTTCATTGATTTTTAGTGGTTTTTATGATTTTTATTATTTTAGGGTTTATTTGGGTTTTTAGGGATTTTGAGGGTTTTTAGGGTTTTTCAGGGGTTTTTAGGGTTTGTAGGGGTTTTTTTTGGACTTTTAGGATTTAAGTTTTTTTAGTTTGTTTGGTTTTTTAAGGTTTTTTCACGTTTTTAACGTTTTTAGGGGTTTTGGGTTTTTTAGTTTTTTTAGTGGGTTTTGGGGTTTTTTTTGGTTTTTTAAGGTTTTTTTGGTTTTTTTGGTTTTCAGGGGTTTCTTAGGGATTTTAGGGTTTTCTATGTTTTCATGGATTTTTTGGGGTTTTTTCTGTTTTTTATTTTTTTAGGGTTTTTAAGAAGTTTTTAGTGTTTTTAGAGATTTTGAGTTTCAGGGGTTTTAGGGTTTTAGTGGTTTTTAGGGTTTTAGGAACTTTTTCGGTTTTTAGGGTATTTTTGAGTTTTTTAGGATTTTTAAGGTTTTTTAGATTTTTTTTACATTTTTAGGGGTTTTAAGGGGTTTTAGGGTTTTAAGGGTTTTTAGTGTTTTTAGCGGCCTTTTAGGGTGTTTATGGGTTTTTGTGTTTCTTAAGGTTTTTAGGGATTTTTTAAGGTTTTTAAGGTTTTTCACATTTTCATGGATTTTTTTGTGGGTTTTTTGATTTTTATGGCTTTTAGGGTTTGGGGGGTTTTAGGATTTTGAGGGTTTTACAGTGTTTTTTAGGTTGTATAGTGTCGTTTTGGGTTTTTAGGGTTTTTTTGAGTTTTTATTGATTTTAAGTGTTTTTAGAGTCTTTTAACGTTTTTAGGTGGTTTATGGGTTTTTAGAATTTTTAGTTGCTTTTGGGGGTTTTCTGGGTATTTAAGATTTTTAAAGGTTTTAGTGGTTTTTTGGTTTTTTGGGGTTTTTCACGGGTTTTAGGGTTTTTTACGTTTTCATGGATTTTAAGGGGTTTTTTTATTTTTATTGATTTTTATGGATTTTATGGTTTTTAGGCATTTTAAGGATTTTTATTGTTTTTCAATGGGTTTTGGGTTTTTAGGATTTTTCAGGGTTGTTTGGGTCTTTTAGGGTTTTAAGGGGGGTTTTTTTACTTTTTTAGGGTTGTAAGGTTTTTAGAGTTTTTTAACATTTTTTGGGGTATCAAGGGTTTTTGGATTATTAGTGGTTTTTTATGGTTTTTATGGGTTTTAAGTGCCTTTAATGTTTTTTATGGGTTTTTAAGGTTTTCTGTTGGTTTTCAGGGTTTTTAGGGTTTTTTATGTTTTCGTGTATTTTTTGGGGTTTTAAAGATTTTTATGATTTTTAGGGGGTTTTAGGGTTTTTTGGGATTTTGGGAGTTTTTAGGGTTTTCCATGGGTTTTTAGGTTTTCCAGGAGGTTTTTAGGGTTTTTTATGGGTTTTTAAGGTTTTTAAGGTTTTTATGGGTTTTTATGGTTTTCTGATGTTTTTCTATGTTCTTATGTTTTTTTATGTTTTCATGGATATTTTGGGGTTTTTTATGATTTTCATGGTTTGTAGGGTTTTTTAGGGTTTTTAAGGATTTTGAGGGGTTTTAGGGTTTTCAAGGGTTCTTAGGATTTTTAAGGGGTTTTAGGGGTTATAGGGTCCTTTTGGGCAAGGAATGCTCGAGACCAGGCTAGCCTGGCCCCCCAAATATTATACCAAGAAGAAAGAAAAAACAGAGTTCTACAAGGAAGGGTTACATAACTGGGTGTGCAACTCACCCTTCAAGTCAGAGTCCACCAGCAAATAGCAGGAGGGTGTGGCAACAAAGGACCACAGCGAACACCTCTCCACAATGGCATGTTTAGAGTTTTTTAATGTATTTTGGGGTTTTAATGGTTTTTAGAGTTTTTATTATTTTTAGTGTTTTTATGGGTTTTTAATGTCTTTAGGTTTTTTTTTATTTTGAGGGGTTTTCTAGGGTTTTTAGGGTTTTTAAATTTTCCTGGATTTTTAGTGGGTTTTTACGACTTTTATGGTTTTTAGGTGTTTTAGAGACTTTGAGGGTTTTAAAAAAATTTCACTACATTTTAGGGGTTTTAAGGGTTTTTAGGGTGTTTTGTGGTTTTTGGTGTTTTTTATTATTTTTTGGGTTTTTAAGGTTTTTTTGAGTTTTCTAAAAATTTTAGGGGTTTATGGGTTTTTAGTGTTTTTAGCATGTTTTTAGGGTTTTTATTGATTTTTAGGGTTTTTATGGTTTTTAGGGGTTTTTATGGTTTTCAGGGATTTTTTAGGGTTTTTACGGTTTTTTACGTTTTCAGAGATTTTTCGGGGTTCTTTATGATTTTAATAGTCTTTAAGGGTTTAGGGTCTTTAGGGAGTTTGATATTTTTAGTGTCTTTTATGGGTTTTTAGGGTTTTTATGGTTTTCATTTGTTTTAGGGTTTTCAAGTTTTTTTATAGCTTTTTAAAAAAATTAGGGGTTTTAACGGTTTCTAGAGTTTTTAGTGATTTTTTGGGGGGGGGGGTTTATGGGTTTTTATTGTTTTTTTAAAGTTTTCAAAGGTTTTATGGTTGTCATGGGTTTTTTAGGGTTTTTAGTGTTTTTTACGTTTTCAAAGATTTTTTTGGTGTTTTTTAGGATTTTTAAGGTTTTTAGGGTTTTTAGGTATTTTAGAGACTTTGAGGGTTGGGGGGGGGGGTTAGGGTTGTTTTTTTTATTTTTAGGGTTTTTCGGTGTTTTTAGGGTCTTGTGGAGTTTTAGGTTTTTTTGAGTTTTTAGGGGTTTTAAGGGTTTTTAGATTTTTTTAACATTTAAAGGGTTTTTAGAGTTTTTGGTGTTTTTTTAGGTTTTATGGGTTTTAGGGTTTTTTAAGGTTTTAGGGAGTTTTATTCTTTTTAGGGGGTTTTCTGGATTTTTAGGATATTTTATCTTTTAATGGATTTTTAGGGGTTTTAAGGATTTTTATTTTTTTAGTATTTTCTAGGGTTTTAGAGAATTTGAGGGTTATAAAGGTTTTTAGAGATTTTAAATGTTTTTAGGGGTTTATAGAGTTTTTAGTGTTTTTATAGTTTTGTGGTTTTGTAAGGTATTTAGGGGGTTTTGTTGTTTCCATGGGTTTTTTAGGGTTTTTTGGGTTTTTCACGTTTTCATGGATTTTAGGTGGGGTGGAGTTTTATGGTTTAATGGTTTCTTTGGGTTTTAGGGATTTTGAGGGGTTTTAGGGGTTTTTAGGGGTTTTATGGTTTTAAGGGGTTTTCAAGGGTTTTTTGGGTCCTTTTGGGTTTTTAGGGGTTTTTTGAGATTTTTATGGGTTTTAAGTTTTTTTTAGAGTTTTTCAGCATTTTTAGGGATTTTAAGGGTTTTTATATTTTTAGGTGTTTTTATGTTTTTTTGATGTATTTTTAAGGGTTTTAGGGATTTTTATGTTTTCATGGATTTTTAGGGCGAGTTTAGGATTTTTATTGTTTTAGGGGTTTTTGGGATTTTGAGGGGATTATGATTTTTTTAGAGATTTTTAATTTTTTATGGGTTTTCGGGTCTTTTGGGTTTTTTTGGTTTTTTTGAGTTTTTTAGGGTTTTAAAGGTTTTTTAGAGTATTATAACATTTTTAGGGGTTTTAATGGTTTTTAGAGTTTTTATGGTTTTTATGGGTTTTTAGGGTTTTTAAGGTTTTTTGGGGTTTTTAAGGTGTTAGGGGTTCCATCTATGTTTTTAGGGTTTTTTACATTTTGATGGATTTGTAAGTGTTTTTAGGTTTTTTATGGTTTTTTGGGTTTTTAGGGGTTTTAGAGATTTTGTGGGTTTTTATGGGTTTTCAGGGTGGTTTCGCGGTTTTCGGGGTATTTTCATGGTTTTTGGGACTTTTGGGATTTTGGGGGTTTTTTTTGAGTTTTTATGATTTTTTAGATTTTTTTAACATTTTAGGGGTTTTAAAGGTTTTTAGTGATTTTTTATATTTTTTATATTTTTTATGGGTTTTTAAGGTTTTGGGGATTTATGGTTTTCAAGGATTTTTAGGGTTCTTAGGGTTTTTTATGTTTTCAAGGATTTAGGGGGTTTTAGGATTTTTTTGTTTTTAGGGTTTTTTGGTTTTTAAGGATTTTAAGCGGTTTTAGGGTTTTCAAGGGTTTTTATGGTTTTTTGAGGTTTTAGGGTCTTTTTTGTTTTAAGGGGTTTTTTTGAAATATTTACGATTTTTGAGGTTTTTAGAGTTTCTTAATGTTTTTAAGGGTTTTAAGTGTTTTTAGATTTTTTTGTGGGGATTTTGGGTTTTTAATGTTTTTAAAGTTTTTAGGTGTTTTTATGGTTTAGGGTTTTTAGGGATTTTTATAAGTTATAGAAGATTTTATAGATTTTACGGGTTTTTACGGTTTTTACGGTTTTTATGGTTTTTACGGTTTTTCAATGGTTTTTAGGGTTTTTAGGGCTTTTTAGGGCTTTTAAGGTCTTTTTTTAGGTTTTTTTTAGTTTTTTAGGTTTTTTATGTTTTTTATAGCTTTTTAACATTTTTAGGGGTTTAAAGGTTTGTAAGGTTTTTTTACGTTTTGGTGGATTTTTAGGTGTTTTTTAGTATTTTTATGATTTTTAGGGTTTTTAGGGTTTTTTAAGGTCTTTTTGGGCTTTTAGGGTTTTTTAGAGTTTTTAAACTTTTTATGAGTTTTAAGGGTTTTTAGAGTTTTAATGGTTTTTCATGGGTTTTAGGGATTTTTAAGGTTTTTAGAGGTTTCTATAGTTTTAGGGTTTTTAGGGTTTTTATGTTTTCATGGTTTTTTAGGGGTTTTTAAGATTTTTATGGATTTTAGGGTTTGGGGGGTTAGATATTTTGAGAGTTTTGGGGTTTTTCAGGGTTTTTTGGGTTTTTAGAGGTTTTCAGGGTTTTTAGGATCTTTTGGGGGTTTTAGGGTTTTTTTGAGTTTGTAAGAGTTTTAACAGTTTTTACTGTTTTTAAGGTTTTTAAGGGTTTTTAGAGTTTTTAGTTGGTTTTCAAGGTTTTTATGGGGGTTTAGGTGCTTTTAAGGTTCGTAGGGTTTTTCATTATTTTCAAGGGTTTTCTAGGGGTTTTAGGCTTTGTTACAGTTATTTGAATTTTTAGGGGTTTTTAGGATTTTTATGGATTTTTGGGTTTTTTAGGGAATTTAGGGATTTTGAGTGCTTTTACGATTTTTATGTGATTTTAGGGTTTTAAATGGGTTTTAGGTGTTATTATATTTTTTTAGGGATTTTAATGTTTATTAAAGTTTTTTTTATCATTTTTAGAGATTTAAAGTCTTTTTAGAGATTTTAGAGTTTTTAGTGGTTTTTTAATGTTTTTATGGGTTTTTAGGGTCATTTAAGATTTTTAGGAGTTGTTATGGTTTTGAGGGTTTTTTGGGGGGGTTTTACGTTTTTATGGATTTTAGGTGTTTTTAGGAGTTTTATTGGTTTTAGGGTTTTTAGGGGTTTTTCATTGTTTTTAGGTTTTTTACGTTTTCATGGATTTTTAGGGTTTTTTATGATTTTTATGGTTTTTAGAGTTTTTTAGGGTTTTTGGGATTTTTAAGTTTTTTAGTGTTTTTGGGGTTTTTAGGGATTTTGAGGGTTTTAGGGTTTTTAGTGGTTTTTAGGCATTTTAGGGGTTTTCAAGGGTTTTAGGGTCTTTTGGGGGTTTTATGGGTTTTTTTTGTGTTTTTAGGGGTTTAAATGATTTTTAATGTATTTAGGGGTTTAAATGGTTTTTAGAGTTTTTAGTGGGCTTTAGGGTTTTTATTGGTTTTAGGGGTTTTTATTATTTTCTGGGAGTTTTTAGGGTTTTTAGGTTTTTTATGTTTTCATGGATTTTTAGGGGTTTTTTTAGGATTTTATGGTTTTTAGTGTTTTTTAAGATTTTTGGGGTTTTAGGTTTTTCAAGGGTTTTAGGGTTTTAGCTTTCTCAAGGGTTTTAGGGTTTTTAGGGTCTTTCAGGGTTTTTAGGTTCTTTTTGGGTTTTTAGGATTTTTTGAGTTTTTCAGGGTTTTTAAGGTTTTTAGAGTTTTTAATATTTAAGGGTTTTAAGGGGTTTTAGAGTTTTAGGCTTTTTTATGGTTTTTATTGGTTTTTATAGGTTTTTCAGGTTTTTAAAGTATTTTAACAATTTATATGGTTTTCATGGGTTTTAAGGATTTTTGGGATTTTTTACATTTTTATTGATTTTGAGGGTTTTTTAAGATTTTTATGGTTTTTAGGTTTTTTTAGGTCTTTTAGGGGTTTTTAGGGTTTTGATGTTCTTTTTGATTTTTTAGGGGTTTTTTAGTTTTTTTAGGTATTTATGTTTTTAAAATTTTTACGTTTTTTAGTGGTTTTAAGGGGTTTTAGAGTTTTTAGTGGTTTTTATGGATTTTTAAGGGTTTTTTAAGGTTTTTAGAGGTATTTATAGTTTTCAGGGGTTTTTTTGGGTTTTTATGGTTTTTTATGTTTTCAAGGATTTTTAGGCATTTTTTAGGGGTTTAAAGTGTGTTTAGAGTTTTTAGTGGGTTTTAGGGTTTTAATGGGGTTTTTATGGTTTTAGGGGTTTTTATGGTTTTCAAATGTTTTTTCGAGTTATTACGGTTTTTTACATTTTTATGGATTTTTAGGGGTTTTTTAGCATTTTTATTGTTTTTATGGTTTTTTAGGGTTTTTTTGGGATTTGGGGGGGGTTTTAGGTGTTTTAAGGGTTTTTATGATTTTTATGGTTTTTAGGTGATTTCCAGGATTTTTTGGTTTGTTTACATTTTGTTGGATTTTTAGGGGCTTTTAGGTTTTTTATGGTTTTTTGGATTTCTTAGTTTTTTTAGGAGTTTTTTGGGTTTTTTGGGTTTTTTAGTGGTTTTTGAGATTTTTATGGTTTTTCGGGGTGTTTTGGGTCTTTTTGGGTTTTTTACGGTTTTTTTTGAGTTATTTAGGGTATTTAAGGTTTTTAGAGTTTTTTAATGTTTTTACGGTTTTAAGGGTATTTAGAGTCTTTTGAGTTTTTTAGAGTTTTTACTGTTTTTTAGAGTTTTTATGAGTTTCTAGGGATCTTAAGGGTTTTTTGGGTGTTTATGGTTTTAAAGGGTTTTTCAAGGTTTTTGGGTTTTTTACATTTTCAATAACTTTAATGGGATTTTTAGGATTTTTATGTTTTTTTGGGTTCTTAGGATTTTGTGGATTTTTAAGGATTTTCAGGGTTTTAAGGGTCCTTTATGGTTTTTTTTAAAATTTTTAGGGGTTTTAGAATTTTTTAATGTTTTAGGGGTTTTATGGGCTTTAGAGTTGTTATTAGTTTTTAGGGTTTTATGAATTTTTAAGGTTTTTTCGGTTTTCTAGATTTTTTTAAGGGTGTGTATGTATTTTGAGGGTTCTTAGGATTTTTCAGGGGTTTTGTGGTTTTTAGGGTCTTTTTGGATTTTTAGGATATTTTGAGTATTTTAGGGTTTTTAAGGTATTTTAGAAGTTATTATGTGTTCAGGTCTTTTACGGTTTTTCAGGATTTTTAAGGGATTTAGAGTTTTTCAAGGGTTTTTTGGGTTTTTTGGGGGTTGGGGGTCTTTTGGGGTTTATTGATTTTTCTGAATTTTTTAGGGGTTTTAATGTTTTTTAGAGTTTTTAATGTTTTTAGTTTTTAAAGGGTTTTTATAATTTCTAGTGTTTTTAGGGTTTTTATGGAATTTTAGGGTTTTTAAGGTTTTTAGGTGTTTTTATGGTTTCTGGGGGTTCCTTAGGGGTTTTAGGGTTTTTTTACGTTTTCATGGATTTTAGGGGTTTTATAGGATTTTTAGGGTTTTTAGGGTTTTTTTAGGGTTTTTTAGGGTTTTAGGGATTTTGATCATTTTTAGGCTTTGTAAGGTTTTTGGGGTTTTCAGGTTTTTTAGGGTCTTTTGGGGTTATTTGAGTTTTTTCAGTTTTTATTATATTTAAGGATTTTTTTACTTTTTTAATGTTTTCTGAGTTTTAAGGTTTTTGAGAGTTTTTAGTGGATTTTTAGCGTTTTATGGGTTTTAGGGTTTTTAAGAGTTTTAGAGTTTTTTATGGTTTTATGTGGGATTTCAGGGTTTGTTACGTTTTCATGGATTATTTTTTGGATTTTAGGGATTTTGAAGGTTTTTTAGATTTTTCAGGGGTTTTAGGGTTTTTCAGGGTTTTTAGACAAGGAAGATGCGAGGGTCAGGCTATTCCCGACCCCCCCAAATTTATTAAAAATAAAAAAGACACAACAGACTAGGGAGGGGAGGGGTCAAACAACCCACACCCAAAAACCCTTCACAGCAAAAGACTTTTTAGGCATTCAGGGTTTTTAGGGTCTTTTGGGTTTTTAGGGTTTTCTTGAGTATTTAGGGGTTTTATGGTTTTTATAGTTTTTTCAACATTTATTGTGTTTTTAAGGTTTTTATAGTTTTTCATGGTTTTTAGGGTTTCTGTGGTTTTTAAGGTTGTTAATATTTTTAGGGGGTTTAAAGGGTTTTTAGGGATTTTAAGATTTTCATAGATTTTAGGGGTTTTTTAGGAATTTTATGAGTTTTTGGATTTTTATGGTTTATAGAGATTTTTTGGGATTTTAGAGTTTTCCTATGGTTTATATGGTCATTCAAGTTTTTTAGGGTATTTTGGGGGCTTTAGGGTTTTTTATTGATTTTTTAGGTTTTTAAGGTTTTTAGAGTTTTAGAGGTTTTATGTTTTATGGGGTTTTTGGGATTTTTAGTGTTTTTTATGTTTTCATGGATTTTTAGGGATTTTTGGGATTTTAATTATTTTTAGGGTTTTTATTATTTTCAGGGTTTTTAGTGATTTTTAACGATTTTAGTGATTTTTAGAGTTTTTAGTGTCTTTTAGGGTTTTCAAGGTCTTTTTTGGTTTTTAGAGTTTTTTTTTGAGTTTTTAGGGTTTTTATGGTTTTTAGAGTTTTTGACATTTTTAGGGGTTTTAAGGGTTTTAAAAGTTTTTAGTGGTTTTTAGCTGTTTTATGGGGTTTTAGTGTTCTTAAGTTTTTTTTAGTTTTTAAATTTTTCAGGGGTTTTTAGGATTTTTAGAATTTTTTACGTTTTCATGGAATTTTTGGGGTTTTTTAGGATTTTTTTTATTTTTGGGTTTTTTAGGATTTTGAGGGTTTTTTGGGATTTTGATAGATTTTACGGGTATTTACGATGTATTTAGTGTTTTCATAGTTTTTTTGGGTCTTTTGGGGTCTTAGTGGATTTTTTTTTGTTTTTTAGGGGTTTTATGGTTTTTTGAGTTTTTAACATTTTTAGTGGTTTTAAGGGTTTTTATTGGTTTTATTGGTTTTAATAGATTTTATGTGTTTTGGGGGGTTTTTATGTTTTTAGGGGTTTTATGGTTTTTAGGGATTTTTTATTTTTTTACATTTTCATGGGTTTTTAGGATTTTTTTTGGTTTTTGGTATTTTTTGGGGTTTTTGGGATTTTTCTGGTTTTTAGGTTTTTTAGGGGTTTTCATGGTTTTTAGGATCTTTTGGATTTTTTAGAGTTCTTTTGAGTTTTTTTAGATTTTTAACGTTTTTAGAGTTATTTAATGTTTGTAGAGGTTTTAAGTGTTTTTAGTAGTTTTTTAGGGTTTATGGGTTTTTATGGATTTTAGGGGCTTTTATGGTTTTTAGGGGTTTTATGGGTTTTTTTGGGTTTTTATGTTCTCATGGAATTTAGGGGTTTTATTGAATTTCTAAGGTTTTTATATTTTTTAGGGGTTTTATGGATTTTGAGGGACTTTAGGGGTTTTCAAGGATTTTTAAGGATTTTTGGGTTTTCATGGTTTTTAGGGTCTTTTGGGTTTTTAGGGATGTTTTTGTATTTTTAGAGTTTTATGGTTTTTTAGAATTTTTTAATTTTTTTAGAGGTATTAAGGTTTTTTAGAGTTTTTAGTGGTTTTAGGGTCTTTATGGGTTTTTGGGGTTATTAAGGTTCTTAGGGTTTTTAAGGTTTTTAGGTTTTTTTACATTTCCTGGATTTTAGGGGTTTTTTTAGGTTTTTAGTGATTTTGTGGGTTTAATGAGTTTTTAGGGGGTTTTAGGGGTTTTACAGTTTTTAAAGGTTTTTAATGATTTTGAGGGTTTAAGGGGTTTTTGGGGATTTTTTAGGGTTTTTAGGGGTTTTTAGGGTTTTTAGGGGTTTTCATGGTTTTAGGGTCTTTTGGGTTTTTAGGGATTTTTTTTAAGTATTTTAGAGTTATTAAGTTTTTTTAGAGTTTTTAATGTTTTGAGAAGGTTTAAGGTATTTTAGAGTTTTTAGTGGGTTTTTAGGGTTTTTAGGGGTTTTATGGGTTTTAGTGCTTTTTAATGTTTTTATGGTTTTCAAGGGGTTTGGGGGTTTTTTTAGGTTTTTTATGTTTTCATGGATTTTTAGGGGTTTTTTGTTTTTTTGGGTTTTTAGGGATTTTGATGGTTTTTAAGGTTTTCAAGGGGTTTTAGGGTTTCTAGGGTGTTTTGGTGTTTTAAGATTTTTTTTTACTTTTTTGGGGGTTTTGAGTTTTTTATAGTTTTTAATATTTTAGGGGCATTAAGGTTTTTTGTTGTTTTTAGTGTCTTTTTAGGGATTTTATGGGGTTTTATGGTTTTTAGGATTTTTTTCAGGTTTTTTATGTTTTTTTACATTTTCATCGACTTTTAAGGGGGTTTAGGGTTTTACGGTTTATAGGATTCTTTAGGATTTTTAAGAATTTTGAAGGTTTTTAGGATTTTTTTAGTGGGGGTTAGGTGTTTTACAGGTTTTCAAGGTTTTAGGGTATTTTTGGGTTTTTAGTATTTTTTTGAATTTTTTCAGATTTTTAATATTTTTTAGGGTTTTAAGGATTTTGAGGGTTTTATGGTATTTAGTGGGCTTTTAGGGGTTTATGGTTTTTAAAGGATTTTAGGGGTTTTTATGGTTTTTAGGGGGTTTTTAGGGGGTTTTCAGGGTTTTAGGTTTTTTTACATTTTCATGTATTTTTTGGGTTTTTTATGTTTTTTAGTGTTTTTAGGTTTTTTAAGGATTTTGAGGGTTTTAGGGTTTTTTGGTGGGGAGTTCAATGGTTTTTGTGTTTTCAGGGTTTTTTTGAATTTTTATGGGTTTTTTATAGTTTTTTATCATTTTAGGGGTTTAAAAGGATTTTAGAGTTTTTAGTGGTTTTTAGGGTATTATGGGGTTTTATAGTTTTTTAAGTTTTTTGGGAGTTTTATGGTTTTTAGGTTTTTTAATGGTTTTTAGAGTTTTTTATGTTTTCATTGATTTTTAGAGGTTTTTAGGTTTTTATAGTTTTTAGGGATTTTAGGTTTTTAGGGGTTTAAGGGGGGTTTATGGTTCTTTTGAGGTTTTAGGGATTGTTTTGAGTTTGTAGGGTTTTTATGTGTTTTTAGAGATTTTTAACATTTTTAGGGGTTTTTAGGGTTTTTAGAGTTTTTAGTTGATTTTTGGGGTTTCATGGGTTTTTAGGGTTTTTTAAGGTTGGGGGGGGTTATGGTTTTTAGGGGTTTTAGGTTTTTTATGTTTTCATTATTTTTAGAGTTTTTTAGGATTTTTATGGGTTTTAGAGTTTTTTACGGATTCTAGATATTTTGAGGGGTTTTAGGGTTTTTTGTGTGATTTTAAGGTTTTCCGCATTTTTTGGGGGTTTTAGGATTTTTTTGAGTTTTTTTAGGGTTTTATGTTTTTTTATTGTTTTTAACGTTTTTAGGGGTTTAAGGGTTTTTATATATTTTAGTGGTTTTGGGGGGTTTTAGGGTATTTTTCGAGGTTTAAAGGTTTTTTACGTTTTTAAGGACTTTTAGCGATTTTTTAGGGTTTTAGGGTTTTTAGGATTTTCGGGGGATTTTAGGGGTTTTAGGGGTATTTAGGGTTTTTAGGGGGTTTAGGGTCTTTAGGGTCTTCTGTATTTTTAGAGTTTTTCTGAGGTTTTTAGGGGTTTATAGGTTTTTTAGAATTTTTTAAAGTTTTTAGCGGTTTTAAGGTTTTTATAGTTTTTATAGTTTTCAGTGGGTTTTTGGGGTTTTTTGGACTTTTTACATTTTCATGAATTTTTAGGGATTTTTTTGATTTTTTATTTTTTTAGGGTTTTTTTGAGGTTTTTAGGGATTCTGAGGGGTTTTAGGGTTTTCATGGTTTTTAGGGTTTTGGGGGTTTGTAGGGCTTTTAAGCTATATTTATGTTTTTAAAGTTTTTTATGTTTTTATGGTTTTTTATGGGTTTTTATGGTTTTTGGGAGTTTTTAGGGTGTTTAGGGATTTTGAGGGTTTAAGGGGGGTTTCATGAGTTTTAAGGGGTTTTAGGGTTTTTAGTGTCTTTCTCAATTTTTAGGTTTTTCATTTTTATTTTTTAGGGTTTTTAAGGTTTTTATAGATTTTTAGTGATTTGAGGATATTTAAGGGTTTTAGATTTTTTAGTGGTTTTTAGGGATATTATGGCTTTTTAGGGTTTTCTAGTTTTTTCGAGTTCTTTAGGGATTTTAAGGTTTTTAGATTTTTTTTAGTTTTTTTAGGGGTTTACAGGGTTTTAGACTTTTTAGTGATTTTTATGTTTTTATGGGGTTTTCGTGTTTTAAATGTTTTTAGGGGTTTTATGGTTTTTCGTGGGTATCATGTTTTTTAGGGATTTTTACTTTTTCATGGATTTTTAAGGGTTTTTTGGATTTTTATGTTTTTTTATGGTTTTTAGGGTTTTTAGAGATTTTGAGGGTTTTGGTATTTTCAAGGGTTTTAAGTTATTTTTTGGTTTTTAGGGGTTTTTACGGTTCTTAAGAGGTTTTCAGGTTTTTTTTGGGTTTTTAATATTTTTATGGATATTTAGGGGTTTTTAGGATTTTTATGGTTTTTAGGGTTTTTCAAGGTTTTTAGGGTTTTCAGGTTTTTCTGGGGTTTTAGGGTTTTTTTTGGATTTTTAGTGTTTTTTAGGGTTTTTATGAGTTTTTACAGTTTTCTAACTTTTTTAGGTGTTTTAAGGGTTTTTAGAGTTAATGGGTTTTTAAGGGTTTTATTGGTTTTAGGGTTTTTAAGGTTGTTAGAGGTTTTTATGGTCATTTATGTTATCATGGTTGTTTAGGTGTTTTTTAGGATTTTTAGGCTTTAATAGGTTTTTTAGATAGTTTTAGGGTTTTTTGGATGTTTTTAGAGTTTTATGGGTTTTTAGGGTTTTTATGGTTTTTTGGGGTTTTATGGTTTTTAAGTGTTTATCAGAGTTTTTAGGGGTTTTTAAATTTTCATGGGTTTTTACGATATTTTTTTGTGTTTTTATGGTTTTTTGGGTTTTTATGATTTTTAGGGATTTTGATGGGTTTTCGGGTTTTTAGATGGTTTTGGGTTTTAGGGATTTTAGGGTCTTTTTGTATTTTTATGGAATATTTTGAGTTTTTAGGGTTTATAAGGTTTTTTTGAGTTTTTTAAACATTTTTAGTGTTTTTAGGGGTTTTAGAGTTTCTTATGGGTTTTAGGATCTTTATGGGTTTTTAGAGTTTTTTACAATTTTTAGGGGTTTTTATAGTTCTCAGGGGGTTTTCTTGGTGTTAGGGTTTTTTTCTGTTTTTATGGTTTTTAGGGGTTGTTTAGTATTTTAAGGTCTTTAGGGTTTTTATTTATTTTGAGGGTTTTTAGGGTGTTTCATGGGGTTTTCGGGCTTTTAGGGTCTTTTGGGTTTTTAGGTGGGCTTTTCTTGGGTTCATAGGGTTTTGGAGTTTTTTTTACATTTTTAGGTATTTTAAAGGCTTTTTTAGTTTTTAGTAGTTTTTATGGGTTTTTATGGGTTTTTATCATTTTTTATTTTTTTAGGGGTTTTATGCTTTTCAAGTGGTTTTCAAGTGTTTTTCAAGGTTTTTAGGGTTTTCTTGTTTTCATGTATTTTTTGGGGTTTTTTAGGATTTTTATGGTTTTAAGGGTTTTTTAGGGTTTTGGGGATTTGGAGGGTTTTAGGATTTTTTGGGGTTTTAGGGTTTTTAATTTTTTTCAGGGTTTTTATGGTCTTTTTGGGTTTTGGGGGTTTTTTTATTTTTTTTATAGTTTATAAGGTATTTTGGGGTATTTTAAAATTTTTAGGGGTTTTGAGGGGTTTTGGAGTTTTTAGTGTATTTTAGGGTTTCTATGGGTTTTTCGGGTTATTTAAGGTCTTGAGGGGTTTTATGGTTCTAGTGGTTTTCATGATTTTTAGAGTAAATTAATTATGTTTTAATGGTTTTCAGGGGTTTTTTAGGATTTTTATTTTTTTTAGAGTTTTAGGGAATTTGTGGTTTTTTGAATTTCTTAAGCGCTTTTAGGGGTTTTCATTGTGTTGAGGGTATTTTTGGTTTTAGGGTTTTTTTAGATTTCTAGGGTTTTTAATGTTTTAAGTGTCTTTATAGTTTTTAAGGATTCTTAGAGTTTTTAGGTGTTTTTAGGGTTTATGGGTTTTTAGAGTTTTTATGGTTTCTAGGGGTTTTTATGGATTTCATGGGTTTTTGGGGTTTCAACGTTTTTATGTTTTCATGGATTTTTTGTGGTTTTTGGGAATTTTATGGTTTTCAGGGGTTTTAGGGTCTTTTTTGTTTTTAGGGTTTCTTTAGTTTGTTGGGGTTTTTAGAATTTTTTAACGCTTTTAGGGTTAAAGGTTTTTTGGAGTTTTTAGTGGTTTTTAGGGTTTTATGGGTTTTTAGGGATTTTTAAGGTTTTTAGAGCTATTTATGATATTGAGAGGATTTTTAGGGTTTTTAGGGTTTTTTTATGATTTTTATGGTCTTTTGGTTTTTTAGCAATTTTGAGGGTTTTTGGGTTTTTTGGTGATTTTTAGGGTTTTTCCATGTTTTTCGGTCTTTAGTGTGTTTTTTTGAGTTTTTTGGGTTTTAAAGGTTTTTTTTATTTGTTTAACATTTTTAGGATTTTTACATTTTCATGATTTTTATGGGTTTTTTAGTACTTTTATGATTTTGAGGGGTTTTTAGGATTTTTATAGAATTTGACGGTTTTTTGGTTTTTTATGGTTTTAAATTTTTTTTGGGTTTTCAAGGTTCCTAGGCCTTTTGTGTTTTTTATATTTTTTTAACCTTTTAGGGCAAGGAAGATGCGAGGGGCGGACTATTCCCAACCCCCCCCCCCAAATTTATTAGAAGAAAACGACACGCTAGACAAGGGAGGGGAGGGGTCAATCAACCCGCACCCAAAAACCCTTAACAACCCCAAACCCAAAGACCCAGAGAACCAAAAAACACCCAAAAAAAAGCAAAAAACCAGAAAAAGATCCCAACAGCACCATGTCCAATCATCATGGCCTAATCATCACAGCCACACTAGTCTTTCAGCCCCTCAAGCCAATCATCCAGCCATATCTAGCATCACAACCAAGCCTAGAAGAACTTCCTTCACCACAAGCTTCTCTACTATTCAACTTTCAGCAAACCACAAACACAGAAACAGCTTCAACGGACATCAACCCAGAGTATCACAACATCACCCTCACCCAACTCCATTCCAAAGTTCGCATCTTTCTCCATTTCAAATACCAGCAAAAAGAACAGGACTAGCAAGACAGAAACCAATACCTCCCCCCTCCAGGATGCTCCACAGCCTTTGCCAAGCCAATCCAGGAATGAAATGAACCATTCCAAAGTCAGCATCTTTCTCTATTTCACATTTTTATGTGTTTTAAGAGTTTTTAGTGTTTTTTTCTGGTTTTTATGGGTTTTTAGGTTTTTTAAGGTTTTAGGGGTTTTTATTGTTTTTAGGGGTTTTCAAGTGTTTTAGGGTTTTTTTACGTTTTCATGGAATTTTAGGGGGGTTTTAGAATTTTTATGGTTTTTAGAGTTTTTAGGGTTTTTTGGGATTTTGAGGGGTTTTAAGGTTTTTCTATGGCTTTTACGGTTTTTAGGGGTTTTTAGGGTTTTTAGGGTCCTTTGGATTTTTCGGGTTTTTTTTTATTTTTTTTGGTTTTCTAAGTTTTTTAACATTTTAGGGGCATTAGAGTTTTTTGTGGTTTTCATTGGTGTGATGGGTTGTAAGTGTTTTTTAAGGTTTTTAAGGGTTTTGTGGTTTTTAAAAATTTTTTCATTTTCATTAGGGTTTTTTATGTTTTCATGGATATTTAGGGGTTTATAAATATTTTTATGGTTTTTTGGTTTTTTAAGGTTTTAGAGATTTTGAGGGTTTTTAGGGGATTTTAGGGATTTTAGGGACTTTAGGATTTTTCAGTGAGTTTTGATTTTTTTAGGGTTTTTAAGGTTTTTGAAGTTTTTTAACAATTTTGGGGGTTTTAATTATTTTCAGTGTTTTTAGTGGGTTTTAGGGGTTTTATAAGTTTTTTGGGTTTTTTTATAGTTTTCTGGGTTTTTTGGGTTCTTTACGTTTTCATGGATTTTTAGGAGTTTTTTGAATTTTACGGTTTCTAGAAATTTGGGGGGGGGGTTAAGAATTTTTAATGGTTTTTTGGGCTTTTCAGCATTTTTTGGGTCCTTTTTGGGTTTTTAGGGATTTAAAAGTTTTATAGAGATTTTTAAGGTTTTTAGGGGTTTCAAGGGTTTTTTGAGTTTTTAGTGGGGTTTAGGTTTTTTAAGGGTTTCAGGGTTTTTATGGTTATTAAGGGTTTTGGTGGTTTTATGGTTTTTTACATTTTCATGGTTTTTTGGGGATTTTTTGGATATTTTTTGGTTTTAGAGTTTTTTAGGGTTCTTAAGGATTTTGGGGGTTTTTAGTGCTTTCTAGGGTTTTTTAGGGTCTTAAGGGTTTTTATAGTTTTTCATGGTATTTTTTTGGTTTTTATGGGGTTTTATGGTTTTTTAAGGTTTTTAGGGTTTTTTATGGTTTTAAGGGGGTTCTCAGGGGTTTTAGGGTTTTTTACGTTAACATGGATTTTTTTGGGGTTTTTAAAGATTTTTATGGTTTTTAGGTCTCCTTATGGTTTTTAGGGATTTTGTGGGTTTTAAAGACTTTTAGGGGTTTTTATGGTTTTTCTAGGTTTTAGGGTCTTTTGGGGGGTTGGGGTTTTTTTTTATTTTTTAGTGTTTTTAATGTTTTTAGAGTTTTTTAATGTTTTTAGAGTTTTTAGTGTTTTGGGGGTTTTTATGGGTTTTTACTATTTTTAAGGTTTTTAGGGATTTTATGGTTTTCCGGGGTTTTCAAGGTTTTTAGGGTTTTTTATGTTTTCATTGATTTTTAGGTTTTTTATGGATTATGAGGGGTTTTAAGGTTTTATGGGTATTTAGGGTTTTTGGGGTTTTTCAGGATTTGTAGAGTTTTTTTGAATTTTAGAGAGGTTTTTTTGAGTTTTTAAGGGTTTTTTTAGTTTTTTTAAAAAAGTAACATTTTTTGGATTTTTAAGAGTTTTTAGAGTTTTTAGTGGGTTTTCAGCGTTTTTATGGGGTTTTAGGGGTTTTTATGTTTTTAGGGGTTTTATGGTTTTTAGGGGGTTTTAAGGGTCTTTTAGGGTCTTTTATGTTTTCATGGTTTTTTATGGTTTTAGGGTTTTCTAGGATTTTTATGGTTTTTAGGGTTTTTGAGGGTTTTTAAGGTTTTTCATGGTTTTTTAGGGTCTTTTATATTTTCATGGATTTTTATGGCTTTAGTGTTTTCTAGGATTTTTATGGTTTTTAGGGTTTTCGAGGGTTTTTAAGGTTTTTCATGGTTTTTAGGGTTTTTTAGGCTTTTATGGTTTTTTGAGTTTTTTAGTGGTTTTAAGGTTTTTCATAGTTTTTTAACGCTTTTAGGGGGTTTAAGGGTTTTTAGTGGCTTTTTAGAGTTTTTATGGATTTTTAGGGTTTTTAATGGTTTTTAGAAGTTTTTACAGTTTCATGGATTTTTAGGATTTTTATTGTTTTTAGGGTTTTTTGGGATTTGGGGGTTTTTTATGGGTTTTCAGGGGGTTTTAGGGTTATTGAGGGTTTTTAGGGTTTTTAGAGTTTTTTACATTTTTAGGGGTTTTAAGGGGTAATTAAAATTTTTAGTATCTTTTTAGGGTTTTATGGGTTTTGAGGATTTTTTAATTTTTTTAGGGGTTTTTATGGTTTTTAGGGTTTTTCAGGGTTTTTAGGATTTCTGACTTTTTCATGGATTTTTAGGGGTTTTTTGTATTTTTTTTATTATTTTTATGGTTTTTAGTGTTTTTAGGAAGTTTGAGGGTTTTAGGATTTTTTAGGGGTTTTAGGAGGGGGGCGTTAAGTTTTTAGGGCCTTTTGTGTTTTTAGGGTTTTTTTGATTTTTTTTAGTTTTTATGGGTTTTTAGAGTTTTTTTAACATTTTTAGGGGTTTAAATGGGTTTTAGAGTTTTTAAAGGGTTTTATAGGTTGTTAGGGTTTTAAATGTTTTTAGGGTTCTTTGTTGTTTTCAAGGGGTTTTCTGGCTTTTTAGGGTTTTTTACATTTTCATTGATTTTAGAGGTTTTTTATAATACTTAGGTTTTTTGGGTTTTTTAGTGTTTTTATAGATTTTAAGGGTTTTTAGGGGTTTTAGGGTTTTTGAGTGTTTTTTCAGTTTTTAGTCATTTTTAATATTTTTAGAGGTTTTAATGGTTTTTTAGTTTTTTGTGGGTTTTTAGGGTTTTTAGGGTTTTTATGTGTTTTTAGGGTTTTTAAATTTTTATTGTTTTCAATGGTTTTCATTATTTTTTATGTTTTTCTGGTTCTCATTATTTTTTTGTGTTTTTTATGTTTTCATGGGTTTTAAGGGTTTTTATGGTTTTAGGGTTTTTAAAGATTTTCAAGGGGTTTTATGTGTTTTAGGGTTTTTAAGGGTTTTTAGTGTCTTCTTGTGTTTTTATTATTTTTGAGTATTTTAGGGTTTTTAAGATTTTTTAGAGTTTTTTAACATTTTATGGCTACAATTGTGAAAGCAGCCCACAATGCAACAAAGAAAATGTAGATAAATCATTTTCCTAGGGACTTGACCCCATGACCACACCCCAAACTCCTCCCCACCCTTACAATCCTAGCCGAGCGCAAGAGGCAAACACTACAAAAAAAATAGCTCATACCAACAAAAATTTATTAACATATAATATATTTTTTGGTAAAAATGAGCATTTCCAACCGATATTATGTTTTATTGGTATTAATTTTTAATACCAACACTTATTTTTACTAATAGATATATCTATTGGTATTGGTTGTTCAATACCAACATATCATTTACCAACAATTGAATCTATTTCTTTATCATATTGTACCAATTTTTTTTTACTATCACATGAATATGTTATTAATAATGACTATTACCAACAAATATTTTACCATCAATAAAAAATGATACAATAAACTATACATTAACAAAAAAAGATATTATCAATAACCAATTAAGAGAAACATAGTATATGCATATATTATTTTGACAATTAAATTAATTTTTTTCCTGAGGTTTTATTAAAAACATATCATAATTGATTTCAGTTTTCTACTTTCTTGAAATATTATTTGTTTTTATATTTTTCATTATTGTTTGTTAATTTTTCTCTAAACATTAACTATTTTTATATTTTTCAATATTATTTATTTAATAAACATTTAAATACTTTTAATAAAAAAACACTACCCTAATTGGTGACTCTTCTTCATTGCTATCGCCGCTGAAGCACCTGTCATGCCACTCCGCCTTGCCTCTCGTCACCCCACCTCACATCCCGCACCGACCTCGCCTCCTGTCACCCTTGCATCCCCCAATCCTCGTGTCTTCCTCGTGCCTCCATTCTCCCCACTTCTTTGTCGCTTTCCATCTCTGCACCAGTGATCTCTTCCTGCACTCACATACCCAGTTCATCATCGTTCTCCCCAATAAAGGATCTGATGAGAACCATTTCAAAGGAACCAAGTTTATTGCACAGGAGGAGGAGTTGGATTTTCAAGGCTCGATGACGTGATAGAGATTAAAGAGGTTGAATAAAACAATGGGCGCCTATCTTGCTTCATTAAAGGCTTAATGGATCTCGTCTTTCATGAATGGAGAAAATGGTCCTACAATATCACTTATTCAAGCCCAAACATAATGTTTAAAGATTTTCCCACATGGTTACATGAATTTGGGAAGGCTTTCCCACGTGTAGGATTCTAGAATGACATCTTTGGACACCAAAGTCAAATCTGGTGGGCTATGCACTCAAAGTCAAATCTGGTAGGCTATAGTTGGAAAGTTGTGTGCTAATTTTCCAAAAAGTCATTGGTAGACTTTATCTTTTTGAATTTTAGGGTAAAAGTAGTTTATCATTTATGACTTTAGGGTATTATACCCTTGACTATTGTACCACCCCCTTGGCTATAAATAGCCACCCCATGGCACTTGTATGAAATTCAAGATTTTAATTGAGATCTTATGCTTTGTTTCTCTCCATTGTGTGAGAATTGTTCTATTTTATACCCCCATATCTTGTTCATTCTTTCCTTGTCAATCTACAAGTTAGATTGGTGATCCAAGATCACAAAACCCCAATTTTGTGCCTCAACCCAAGTGTGTTGTTGTATGGATTGACTATCACATCCCTCCCATGAGTGTGTTGTCTAAGTAGTAGGTCACACTTCTTATAGCATTGATTGACTAATTGCATCTTCTATCCATACCCGTTATCCACCACTTATCCCCGAACAATATCCTTCATTCACCGCCCTACACTGTGAAGACTGGGCCACCTCGTTTGTCTCGCATTAGGATCTCTCTCCCATAGCTTTCCACTTCTTGCTCGGATCTCTCATCACTCGCATTTGGTAATGTGTTCTTCTTCTTGAATATGATGTTGTACAGGGTCGGTCTTGTATGGTGATTTCGGTGTTGTTTAGTTTTATTTTTGTGTTTTATTTTTATGGTTTCTTCCCCATAATTTCGGATCGACCCTCAGTTGGATAAGATCTTTCATTTCTCTATTTCCCTTTTGGGTATGTCGATTTACACTTAAACCGTCTTCAATCCCCCTGTCATTAAGGGCGTCTTAAGATGTCATCTTTGGTCTCCCAACTAGGTCTTGAAGATGGCCCTCCGATCCTAGGGCAGTGTTGGTCTATCCATCTTGATCCAACAGGCACATATGCTTCTTCATAATCATGCTACTTGGTAGCAAAGGTTGTTTATGTCAGTTCCCTCTTTTGGGTTTCTATTCTTCTATTTCATGCAATGTATTTGGCAGGTGGATGTGATGGAGTTGGTGTTTGTTGGAGGTTCTTTGTTTGTATCAAATGGATGTTGAATGAGTTGATTCAAATAGACTATATGATGGCGTACCTATTCAAGCTTTTCCTAGTCTAGTTTCGATTTGTGTTCAGATTCAGGGTTTTTAGTTGTTCTTTTGGATAGAATTCCTAATGTTGTATGGTCAGCCTTTTCTTTTTTTTTGGTTGATAAGCTTTTTGAAACAAAAATAATACACTAAAAAAATAAGATGGAAGTGATTCTGGGCAGGATTCGTCTTCTCTGGAAGGTCAGTGCATGGTGAGGAACATGTGTCCAGCATGCTATTGATGTAAAAGAAGGTGGATCTCCTCTAGTTATCATAGAAATGGGAAAATTAATAATGATTCTGATTTTTATTTTTCTTACTTTTTGTTTCATTCCAATTTTGTGTTTGGTTATCAAGGTTTAATTCAAGTTCATTACTTTATTTTTGGTTCTGTTATGATTTATCATGCTAGTTAATTATGGTACATTGTGGTAGGGCATTGGGGATAATGACATCTTGTTCTCTGTAGATGTTTGATGAGCATATCAAGATGGGAACACCTTTATTATATGGTTCTATTTTACTTATTTATTTAATTTTTTGTTGGATATATTTATCTCATTTGTGAGTGTGCTTTTAGGAATTAGTGATTGTATGCACAGTTCATCGGAGGTGGTCATTTAAGTGATGTAGATGATGGGGGAGAGTTAGTTTGATGTCCTTTTGATGACAGGAATGCAATGATGATACAGTATGTCCTATATGATGTTCTTTATGGTGTTTTTAGATGATTCTATCTTAGTGTTACGGTTTTCCAGATTGGGAAACATTAAGGCTCTTATTCATTGCATCACCTGGTAAGCATTGTATTATTCAATTCTGGCATGTAGTTGTTATTTTCCATCTTTCTTTAATATATTTTTCCTTGAAATCATCCTATATCTGTTTCACCTTTAGGTTATAAGCATCCCATATCATGTGTTCTTTCATGTGAGTAATGACACTCGTATGCCCATCTTTTCCAATCCATGCATTTTCAGTTTTTACATGATTTACTTATACAATAGTCATAGTCTTAATTACATTAATGCCAATTTTTTTCTAGGGTTCTAGTTGATGTCTCAAAAGAAATAGTAGCAGCTTTATAAGGCCACTTCTCAATGCCTTCAATAGATGAGCTCTTCTACTTCAAAGTGGAATACATGGTAATCCCAGTAGCACTACCACCACGTATCAACTTCTAATTCTTGATAATTTTTCTTTCTAGGGTATAAAAACATAAAAATTCCTGTAAAACTTATTTAGAAGATCCTTTATATCACCCATTGGAAGGATGGTGCAAGATTTTGGATATGAACATGCCATGATAAAAGAAAATACTGGTCCCTGATCCACTTGAGCTAAAAAATACCATTTTTTATTCCCACATAGGATTCCTGATGTTCCTTAGGTCTATTTAAAAAAAACATTTCCACAATCCAACACTACCTTGTCATATTCTTTTCTCAACTCAATAATATGATGACACTGACTCTAGATTTTCCTAAGTAATGGCATGCCAAATCACCCAGCCCTCTCTCGTTTATAACCAAACCGAGTTTGAAATTTTTGATCTGTTTGTGAAGATTCTCAATGTAATTTTCATTTTTCATACTCTCCAAGCATCTTATCTCACCAACTCTACATTTGATTGGTTCTCCAGAAGAAAATCAAGAAGAATGATGTAGGGGTTCACAACCCTTTTCTCATTTTTTAGAGGGTAAAAAGTATTTGTTGAAAATTACACCTTTAATAACCTTTTAATCCTCTGATTGGAATCCAAATACTTTTTCAAACTTTATAAACATAATGTAAAGCTCTTGAAAACTCAACAAAGGTCCACACCAACTGTTTCCATATCATAGAGTGCTAAATCTGAAATGAGACCCCTGAAATGGCTAGTAAATTTTTTACCAATGAAACTCTTCACCACTACAATTATTAGAGCATGATCATTCACATCGACACACATCATAATCTTGTCAAGCACTGTAATTTCATCCTTAAGATATTTTGTTGCAGGCTTGAAAAATCACTATAGACCACAGTTAGTGAAAAATATGTTAGCTAAAGCCTTTGATGACCAGATATTATCAAGAACTACCTTATTCCTTAATTCACATGTTGAAGAGTCCTTGAAGGTAGGTACTGGTGTGTTCGTGATAGGATAAGTAGTGTTCAAACCCTACTGATGCTGCAACTGATTGATGTCAAGTGGGTTTTTCTTGGTTTGATGTTTCTATGTTGTTTATTAGCTTTTTTAGACCACATAAAACATTATATTATCCAATATATAGATGGAAAAATTTATTGTGGCCATATATGATAGGAATTTGGTAATATTTGCAACATATGCTCACTCTGATATGGATTTTTAGAGTGTTTTGTATAGTTGAGAGTGAGGAGCATGGTGTTGATGTTGATAATTGGAGTCTTGGAGTCTTGTATTATAACTGCCTTTACAGGGTTCTCTTTTTTGTGATGTAGGAATAGTTAAACATTTAAAAAATTCATCGTGGCCATGAAATGTATGAGTTTGAAAAAGAATGGTGTCTTGATTTAATAATTTTTCTTATTTAAGAAAAGGTTTTATTTGGAATTTCATCTAATAAAAGTTCCAATATTTTAATTTTCCATGTGTTGTGGGTGTGAATCTCTGGATCATGGAAGCACATTTAAAGTTCTCCTAAATCCAGAAGTAGTTTCTATTGTTAGGGATGGTATTACTTATGTGAACCCTTCTTCATTCTAATTTTATACAAGAGACATTTTTCCTTTTTCCATTATTTTAATTTTATAACTTTTTATTTGTTTTTGTCATGTTGTTTCAATGATATTACCATGGAAGACTATAGGAAATTGTGGCTATGTCATATCTGAGTGGGTGAAATGCATGCGTATTCCTCACTACGATAGCAAAAATCGATTCTTGAGAGAAACAAACGAATGAAGGTATGTTGTAACCTTTTTTTCAACTACGACAACAAAAACTGATTCACCCAATAACTCCAAGCACTAGATTGGTTAGCTTGAGAAGAACAACTTATAGTGATTTGGGTGAGTGAAGTGTCACAAATTTATATATTTTGTAATGTAAGGTTTTTTATTTTCTTCGCTTTTTTTTCTTGTTTTAATTATTATTTATCACTTATAGAATTTCATTTAGTACATCCATTTTGGCAGAAAACATAAATTACTGCTTAGGTGAGGAAAATCTTATGTTGGAGCTTCAAATCTTCTACCATGTGAGAAGTAGTACATGCAACAAGGCTTTATTGTTAGGGTCATCAATGAAGTGCTAGTTTGTAGGAATCTTTTATCTTCTAGAAATTTTTTAAGCATGAGAAAAATATTTCATATCAGAGACTCATGGGTGGTTTTGTCGATATGGAACAACATGGGGAGCATGTCATGGTAGAGAGGAGGATGATTACTACATGCAATACATGTAGTTATTGTGAACTATGGAATGAAAAATGATGTGTGTTATATTGGATTTTCATGTAAAGTCTTTTGAATACATTTAAATATATTTGTAACATGTTTCTTGGAGCTTCATGTCATGTTTGAAATGTTCATATAAGCTAATTTTATCATTATTATATAATAAATATAATAAATATATTATATATAATTATATTAATAAATATAATATAAAATTTCAGAAACCAATATCTAAATTTCCACATATAATATTTTATTATGGTATTATCAATCAACTTTAACTATCTATTGATTAATTTTTTTGTTAAATTCAATTATTAATATTATTAATCTTTTTCTAAGTTTGAACATGTGTGAAAATCATCTTCAGTTTGATAATTAAAACATGTGTATTATATATGATAAATTAATAAATATAATATGAAATTTTAGTATCAATAAAAATTTATAATTTTTATTTAAATTTAATTTATAAGCATGTAATATATGTTGGTAATATTATTACAAACAAATATATTTGTCATTTAAATTCGTTGCTAAACACTTTGACCAACATATATATTATTTGTTGGTATTATTTTAATAGTAAAAGAACTATTTTATCTATCTTGATAACATTTAGTGATAGATTTTTTACCAACAGTTTAGTGATAAGACAATTTTTGTTGGTAAAATGTTTTACCAACAGAAAATGCACTTTTACAAATAGATATACCCCTTTTGGAAAAAGATAATTATTTTATAGTGAAACACACTGTTATGGGTAACAAGGTATAGGTGTAGGCTCCCCACATATATGTCACATGTCCCTATCTAGGACCAAAGTGGAAAACCATGGTCTTGGACCAGTTCTCATTGGGGAGTACATGAAAATTGGAGCAACATCAATTAAAGCATAGGTGTGAAGCTAAGAGGACTCGAAACTGAAACCTCAAGCTTCGACTCCAGTACCACTGCCACTCCCCTCCCACCACCTGGGGAAATTCTTCAACATTTTATGGGTTTAAATGGTTTTGAGATTTTTTAGTGGGTATTTATAGTTTTAAGGGTTTTAGGGTTTTTTAAGGTTTTTAAGGGTTTTTATGATTTTTAGGGTGTTTACAGGGTTTTTAGGATTTTTTTAACTTTTTGTGAAATTTTAGTGGTTTTTTGGATTTATATGTTTTTTAGGGTTTTGAGTGGTTTTTGGGATTTTTGGATTTTTGCGGGGTTTTAGGGGTTTTTAGGGGTTTTTAGGGCTTTTAGGGCTTTTCTGGGTTTGTAAGGTCTTTAAGGTTTTTAGGTATTTTAAGTTTTTTTAGAGTTTTTTCAATATTTTTAGGGGTTTTAATGGTTTTTATAGTTTTTAGTGTTTTTTAGGGTTTTTAGGGTTTTATTAAGTTTTTAAGGATTTTTATGGTTTCAGGGACTTTTCATGTTTTTAGGGTTTTTTAAATTTTCCTGGATTTTTTGGAGTTTTTAGGATATTTATGGATTTTAGGGCTTTTTTATGGTTTTAGGGATTTTGAAGGGGTTTATGGCTTTTCAAGGGTTTTTAGGGGTTTTTAGGGTTTATTGTGACTTTTTGGGTTTATAAGGTTTTTAGAGTTTTTAACATTTTTAGGTTTTTAAGAGTTTTTGGAGTTTTAAATTATTTGTTGGGTTTTTAGGGTTTTTTTATGGATTTTAGGAAGTTTTATGGGTTTTTTCATGGATTTTTAGGGTGGTTTTTTGATATTTATGGTCGTTAAGGTTTTTTATGGTTTGTAGGGGTTTTGAGATTTTTTAGGGGTTTTCAGCAGTTTTGAGGGTTTTCAGGGTCTTTCAGGGTTTTTAGGGTCTTTTGGGTTTTTAGGTTTTTATGAGTTTTTAGAGGTTTTAAGGGGTTTAGTCCCTTTCAACGTTTTTTTGCAGTTTTTAGGGTTTTTAATGTTTTTTGTGGGTTTTTTGAGTTTTATCGGGTTTTAGGGTTATTTATGTTTTTTAGGAGTTTTATGGTTTCCATGGGGTTTTCAGGGTTTTCAGGATTTTTTACATTTTTTTTGGATTTTTATGGGTTTTTTTGTTTTTTATGGTTTTTAGGGTGTTTAGGATTTTAGGGAATTTGAGGGTTTTGGGGGATTTTCATGGGTTTTTAGGGTTTTTGAGTTTTTTTTAGTTTTTTAGGGTTTTAAGGTTTTTTATTGTTTTTAGTAGGTTTAAATTGTTTTATGGGTTTGGGGGGGGGGGTTACGGTTTTCAGGGGTTTTTTATGGTTCTTATGGTTTTTTAATTTTTCATGGATTTTTAATATTTTTCTGGTTTTTAGGGTTTTTTAGGGATTTATGGATTTTGAGGGGTTTTTTTGTGGTTTTTAAGGGTTTTATGGTTTTTAGGTTTTTTCAGGGTTTTTAGGATATTTTTTGGGCTTCTAGGGTTTTTTTGAGTTTTTTAGGGTTTTAAAGGTTTTTTGGAGTTTTTTAACATTTTTAAGGGTTTTAAGGGTTTCTATAGTTTTTTGTTGTTTTTATGTTTTTTGTAGGTTTTTATGTTTTTTTAAAGGTTTTTATATTTTTCATGGATTTTTTAAGGTTTTTATTGTTTTTTTGTTTTCATTGATTTTTGGGGTTTTTATGGTTTTTGGAGATTTTGAAGGCTTTTAGGGGTTTTCAGGGGTTTAAAGGGTTTATATGGGTTTTAGGGGTTTTTTGCGTTTTTAATTTTTTTTGGAGTTTTTAAAGGTTTTAAGTGTTTTTAGAGTTTTTAACATTTTTAGGGGTTTTGAGGGTTTTTTGTGTTCTTAGTTGGTTTTTAGGGTTTTTACGGGTTTTAAGGTTTTTTTAATATTTTTAGGGGTTTTTATCATTTTCAGTTTTCAGGGTTTTTCAGGCTTGTAGTTTTTTTTAGTTTTTATGGTTTTAAAGGTTTTTTATATTTTTTCTCCCTTTTTATGGATTTTAAAAAAAATTAGTGTTTTTAAGTTTTTATGGGTTTTTAGGGTTTTTTAAATTTTTTTGGGGTTTTTATGGTTTTCACGGGTTTTTAGGGTTTTTTATGTTTCCATGGATTTTTAGTGTTTTTTAGGATTTTTATGGTTTTTAGGGTCTTTTAGGGTTTTAGGGATTTTTAGGGGTTTTAGGGTTTTTCATGGTTTTTAGGGTTTTTTGGGGTTTTTAGGGTCTTTTGGGTTTTTAGTGTTTTTATTTTACTTTTTTAGGGTTTTAAATGTTTTTTGTATTTCTTAATGTTTTTATGGGTTTTAAGGATTTTTTATAGTTTTTAGCAGGTTTTAGGATTTTTTTTGTGTTTTTAGGGTTTTTATGGTTTTTAGAAGTTTTTGTTATTTTCATGGGGTTTTCAAGGTTTTAGGGGTTTCTTTTATGTTTTCATGGATTTTTAGGGGTTTTTAGAATTTTTATGGGATATAGGGGTTTTTATGGATTTTTAAGGTTTTTATGGTTTTTCAAGGGTTTTAGGGGTTTTCAGTGGTTTTAGGGAATTTTTGGGTTTTCGGGTTTTTATTGAGTTTTTTAGGGTTTTAAGGTGTTTAAAAATTCTAGGGGTTTTAAGGGTTTTTAGATTTTTAAGTGTTATGAGGGATTTTATGCATTTGCAATGGTTTTTCAAGATTTTATAGTTCTTTAAGTTTTTAGGAATTTTTAGAGGTTTTTTGGGTTTTTTATGTTTTTATGGTTTTTTCTTATTTGGAGGGTTTTTAGGGTTTTTTTCTAGGGTTTTAGGATTTTTCAGGGTTTTTAAGGAGTTTTGGGTTTTTATGGTTTTTTTATGTTTTTAGGGGGTTTATGGTTTTTCAATGTTTTTTAATGTTTTTAGTATTTTAAGGGTTGTTAGAGTCTTTATTGGTTTTTAGATATTTTATGGGTTTTTTGGGTTTTTAAGTTTTTTCAGGGTTTTATGGGTTTTAAGGGGTTTTTAGAGATTTTTACATTCTTGTGGTTTTTAGTTGGTTTTTAGGAATTTTATGGATTTTAGGGGGTTTATAGTTTTTACAGATTTTGAGGGGTTTTTGGGTTTTTCAGGGTTCTTAGGGTCCTTTTGAGTTTTTTTGGGTTTTTAAGGGTTTTTAAGGGTTTTTAGAGTTTTTAGTGGGGTTTTACTAGTTTTATGGGGTTTTTTGGATTTTAAGGATTTTAGGGGTTTGTGGTTTTCATGGGGTGTTTCAAAAAATTTATGTTTTTTTATGTTTTCATATATTTTAGGTGTTTTTTAAGATTTTTATGGTTTATAGGGATTTTGAGGGGTTTTAAGGATTTTGAGGTGTTTTTAGGGGTTTCAAGGGTTTCAAGGGTTTTACGGGGTTTTCAATGGTTTTAAGGTCTTTTGGGGTTTTAGGATTTTTTTTCCTCAAGTTTTTTGGGTTTTTTTCTGGTTTTTTAGAGTTTTTAATGTTTTGGGGGTTTATAATGTTTTTAGATTTTTTAGTGGATTTAAGGGGTTTTAGGGTTTTCAAAGGTTTTTTGGGGTTTTAATGGTTTTTAGGGGGTTTTCATGACTTTCAAGGTTTTTAGGATTTTCTAAGGTTTTTAGGGGTTGTATGGTTTTTAGGGTTTTTGGGGTTTTTAGGGTTTTTACAATTTCATGGATTTTTTGGGGGGTTTTTTGGATTGTTTTGGTTTTTAGTGTTTTTTGGGTTTTGAGGAATTTTGAAGGCTTTTAGGGGTTTTTAAGAGTTTTTAAGGTTTTCAGGTTTTTAAAGGGGTTTTAGTGTTTTTAACATGTTTAGGGGTTTTAAGGGTTAATAGAGATTTTATGGGTTTTTATGGGGTTTGAGGGTTTTAGGAGTTGTTATAGGTTTTTATGTTTTCATTGATTTTTAGGTGTCTTTTAGGATTTTTTAGTTTTTAGGGGTTTTTAGTGTTTTTTAGGGTTTAAAGTTTTTTAAATTTTTTAACATTTTTAGGGAAAGGATGGCTTGGGACCAGGCTCTTCCTGACCCCCCCCCCCCCAAATTTTATTAGAAAAAAGATGCAGCAGACAAGGGAGGGTAGGGTCAATCAGCCCACACCAAAAAACTGTGGACACCCCCACAAAACCCAAGAGAACCCAAAAACCCAAAAGACACACAAAACCAGAAAAAACAGAAAATTAGAAACAACTCCAGTAGCATCTCCCAATTAAATAGTGACCAAACCTCCCACAACACCATTATCATCATCCAGATCCACCTTTCCAATCATATCCATCACCAGTAAAATAGGACTGCCAGCATCAAAGTTATAAGTCTCACCTTTGTCACCTCTCAGCGAAACAACAACCATCACCAAGAACCAAAATCTTTCACCACATCTCAGCCAATCAAAAACCATCTCCCACAACGATTCACAACCAAGACATCCACAACACAGTTGACCACAGTCCAGCATATCATCCATAGTGCATCACAACTTAACAAGCCCTTCATCAACAACATGAAGCAGATCATGCCTTGCCAATCCCATCTGCCTAAGAAACCAACAATAACCTCCTAACCCATCATCTCTTAAGAGGTCACAACTCAACATCCAACAACCAAATCCTTCAAATCGAACAGCTTTCAGCATTCCACACCTCACAGCACAACTAACAGTGCACCACCAACAACCATAACCAGTACCAAACCACAACACCCAACACTCCTTAGACAGAACAGACTTGCAGAGCATCACCAAACCATGCCAAATACCTCTCAGCAGACACAATAACCAGAACTCACATTGACTCACAGCCACAACCACAACCAGTAAACATAAGAACATGAAAAGCCAAGAAACCCAACCAAAGCTAACACCAACAGTGTGAAGTGGAGATGGAACCGAGGGAACAGGTCGCGCACGCACCTACATCTGCTTCGCAAATCGAAGACAAGGCCAAACCAGAGCACAATACAAACCTTCATCAGCATCATGAGAATGGGAATCTGAGATCTGAGATGAGGAAGCAACACCATCACCCGACGACCAAAGCCAAACCAAAGCTATAGTATTCCGCGCTTCCAGAGACACCAAAATCCTGAGCAACGCCATCGCTTGGAATAGAGGAAAATTTCAAGTATCCCCTACCATCGGTGGTCCAGAGAAAGAATATGAAGCCCAAAGTTGCCGAGATCTACCCCCATAGGCATAAAAGATCAAGGCCATGAAAGAGTCGGGTGCTGAAAACCCGACCAACGCCGCTGCTTGGAAAAAAATACTACACCAAAGAGATCTGCACCAGCCTGCCGCTGCCAAGAGCACCTACCATGAGCATGAGAGGGCAGGGGAAAGATCCACCGCTTAGGGGTTTTTAAGGTTTTTCGGGGTTTTTATGGTTTTTAGGGGTATTTCGGGGTTTTCGTAGTTTTTTTTCATTTTCATGGTTTTTAAGAAGTTTTAGTACATTTATGGTTCTTATAGTTTTTTATGGTTTTTATGTATTTTGAAGGTTTTTGGGGTTTTCTGGAGTTTTGGGGTATAAAGGGATATTTAGGGTTTTTAGGGTCCTTTGGGTTTTTAAGGGGTTTTTTATTTTTTTAGGCTTTTAAGGTTTTTTATAGTTTTTTAACTTTTTTAGGGGTTTTAAGAGTTTTTATAATTTTTAGTGGTATTTTAGGGTTTTATGGATTTTTAAGGTTTTTAAGGTTTTGATGGGTTTTTATGGTTTTTAGGGTTTTTTAATCATTCATGGATTCTTTTGGGGATTTTAGGATTTCTATGGTTTTTAAGGGTTTTTAGGTTTTTTAGGGTTTTTAGGGGTTTTAGAGGGTTTCTGGGGTATTTTTGGTTTCTCAGGGTTTTTAGGGTTTTTAGATTTTTAGGGATTTTTTAATTTTTTGGGTTTTTCTGATTTTTAGTGTTTTTAACTTTTTTTGGTGGTTTTAGGGTTTTTAATGATTTTAGAGGTTTTTAGAGTTTTTATGGGGTTTTAGGGTTTTTAAGGTTTTTAGGGGGTTTTATGGTTTTCAGGTTTTTTAGAGTTTTTTACATTTTCGTTTATTTTTAGTGGGTTTTCAGGTTTTTTTTGTTTTTATGGTTTTTATGGTTTTTTCTTAGATTTTTAGAGATATTTTGTGTTTTTATGAGGTTTTAAGGTTTTTTATTCTTTTTATGGTTTTCAGGGTTTTACAGTCTTTTTAGGTTTTTTGGCTTTTAAAGATATTTTTAAGGATTTTTAGAGTTTTTTAATGTTTTTAATGGTTTTAAATGTTTTTAGAGTTTTTAGTTTTTTTAGGTTCTTATGGGTTTTTACTATTTTTTATGGTTTTAGGGGGTTTTATGGATTTTGGGGGTTTTTTGTGTCTTTAGGGTTATTTACGTTTTCATGGATTTATAGGGGTTTTTAAGGATTTTTATGGATTTTAGGGTTTTTTAGGGGTTTTAGGGATTTTGAGGGTTTTTGGATTTTTCAGGGTTCTTAAGGTTTTTACTCTACTTCAGGGTTTTTACAGTATTTTTGGGTTTTCTGAGTTATTTAGGCTTTTATTTTTTTTCTGTGTTTTTTAACAGTTTTAGGGTTTTAAGGGTTTATAGAGTTTTTAGAAGTTTTTAGGGTTTTTATGGGTTTTATGGTTTTAAAGTTATTACAGTATTCAAGAGTTTTTCTGGATTTTTTACATTTTCATAGATTTTTAGGGTTTTTTTGGATTTATATGGTTTTTAGAAGTTTTGTGGGTTTTTAGTGGTTTTAGGGTTTTTATGGGTTTTTATGGGTTTTTTGGGTTTTTAGTGTCTTTTTTGGGTTTAAGGTTTTTTTTAAGGGTTTTAAGGTTTTTTAGTGTTTTTTAACATTTTTTATAGGTTTTAAAGGTTTTCAGAGTTTTTTATGATTTTCATGAAATTTTTAGGTTTTTTAGGGTTTTTACATTTTTATGGATTTTTAGGGTTTTTTGGCAAAGAGGGTACGAGGTAGGCGTTGCCGATCCCCCCAAATTTATTAAGAAAAATAAAGTATAAGGCATTGTAGAGGAGGTTTGCAAAACCGGGTATGGGAAACCCCGTTCATGTCTGAGTCCACTAAGGATGTACAAAAGCTAGGGGTAACAAAGTACCACAATGAGATTTTTTAGGGTTTTTTGTGGTTTTTAGGAATTTTAGGGGTTTTAGGTTTTTTCAAGGGATTTAAGGTTTTTATGGGTTTTTTAGGGTTTTATGGGGATTTTCTTGTGTTTTTGAAAATTTTAAGGGTTTTTTTCTATTTTTAACGTTTTTAGGGGTCTAAATAGTTTTTTATAAGTTTTTAGCGTTTTTTCAGTTTTTATGGTTTTTAGGGGTTATATGGTTTTTAGTGATTTTTATGGTTTTTGAGGGTTTTCAATGTTTTTTACAGTTTCATGTATTTTTAGGGGCTTTTATGATTTTTAGGATTTTTATTTTTTTTTTGCTGTTTTTTGGGGATTTTGAGGGGTTTTAGGGGTTTTCAAGGTTCTCAAGGTCTTTCTAGGTTTTAGAGTATTTTTAGAGTTTTTAAGGGTTTTAAGGGTTTTTAGAGTTTTTTGTGGTTTTTTATTTTATTATGGGTTCTTAGAGGTTTTAAATGTTTTTAGGGGTTTTAATGTTTTTAGGGATTTTTAGGGTTTTTAGGGTTTTTTACATTTTCATGGATATTTAGGGATTTTTTAGGATTTTTATGGTTTATAGGGTTTTTAGGGATTTTGAGGATTTTTGGGGTTTTAGGGTTTTTATGATTTTTATGGTTTTTAGGGTCTTTTGGGGTTTTCGGGGTTTTTTTTAGCATTTTAGGGGTTTTATGGATTTTTAGATTATTTTAAAGTTTTGGGGTTTTAAGGGTTTTTAGAGTTTTTAATGGGTTTTACGTTTTTATGGGGTTTTAGGTTTTTTATGGTATTCCAGGGTTTTTAGTGTTTTTATGATTTCAGGGATTTTTAGGGGTTTTTTTGAGTTTTTATGGTTTTTAGGATTTTTTGAGTTGTTAGGGGTTTTGATGGTTTTTAGGGTTTTTAGGGGTTTTCAGGTTTTTTAGGGTCTCTAACACAAAAAAAACTAAAAAAAACTCCCTAACCCCAAAAAAACCTAAAAACCCTAAAAACCCTAAAAACCCATGAAAAAAGCATAAAAATCGTAAAACCCTCAAAGTCCATAAAAACACTAAAAACCCTAAAAACCATAAAAATCCTAAAAAACCTCTAAAAAACAATGAAAATGTAAAAACCCTGAAAAAACTCATGAAAACCATAAAATATCCAAAAAACCTTAAAAATCCTAAAAACCCATAAAAATCCCTAACAAACCACTTAAAACTCCGAAAACCCTCAAAACTCTTAAAAACATTAAAGAACTATAAAAAACCCTAAAACCCCAAAAGACCCTGAAAACCCTATAAAGCCCAGAAAAATCCTAAAACCCCCCAAAATCTTTAAAATCCCTAAAAATCCCTAAAAACCATAAAAATTATAAAAAACACCTAAAAATCCATGAAAACAAAAAAACCCTAAAAACCCTGCAAAACCCCTGAAAACCATAAAACCCCTAAAAACCTTAAAAACTCTTAAACACCACCAAAAACTCCAAAAACCCTGAAAACCCCTAAAAATTTTAAAATCTCTAAAAACCTTAAAAACATAAAAATCTAAAAAAACCCTAAAACCCCAGAAAAGATTCTAAAAACCTTGAAAAATCTTAAAAACCATAAAAATCCAAAAAATCTCCTAAAAATCCATGAAAACATAAAAAACCCAAAAAACCTAGAAACCCCCTTAAAGCCATAAAACCCCTAAAACTCTTAAATATCCTATAAACCCATAAAACCCTAAAAACCCACTAAAAACCCTAAAAAACCTTAAAACCCATAAAAGCCCTAAAAAATTCTAAAAAACCTAAAACCCAAAAGAAATCAAAAAACCCATAAAAATTGAAAAAAGACCCTAAAAACACTAAAAAAATCCCCAAAACCCTAAAAACCCATGAAAAACCCTATTGAACTCAAAATCAATAAAAACCCTAAAAAACCATAAAAACCATAAAAATCCTAAAAGACCCCTAAAATCCAAGAAAAAAGTTAAAAACCTTAAGACCTTGAAAACCCCTTAAAACCCATAAAAAGCCACTAAAACCCACTCAAAACTCTAAAAACCCATAAAACCCCTAAAACCCACTAAAAACTATAAGAAACTTTAAAATCCCTACATATGTTAAAAACTCTAAAAAAACATTTACAACCCTAAAAACTCAAAAAAAAAACATAACCCAAAAAGACCCTAAAAACTACTAAAACCCCTAAAAACCTTGGCAAACCCCTAAAAATGCTCAAAATCCCTAAAAACCCTAAAAACCCAAAAAAAAAACCTAAATTAACCCTAAAAATCCATGAAAACATAAAAACTCCAAAAACCCCTAGAAATTATAAAAACCCCTCAAAACCCTAAAAACCAATAAACCACCAAAAAACCCCTAAAAACTATAAAACCCCTTAAAATCACTAAAAATGTTAAAAACTATGAAAAACTTTTAAAACCCTAAAAAATTCAAAAAAACCCTAAAAAACCAAAAGACCCTAGAAACCTTGAAAACCTTATAAACCCTAAAAACCACTGAAAACACTAAAACCCCTCAAAATCCATAACTACCCTAAAAGCCCTAAAACCCATAAAAATCCTAAAAAACCCCTAAAAATCCATGAAAATGTAAACAATCCCTAAAAACCCAAAAAACCCCGTAAAACCATAAAAACCCCTAAAAATATTTAAACCCCATAAATACCCTAAAACCCCTAAAAATATTAAAAAACTCTAAAAAAATTTAAAACCCTAAAAAACTCAAAAAAACCCAAAAAGTCCCTAACAACCCTAAATAACATAAAAACACTGAAAGCCCTAGAAATAACCTAAAACCCCTCAAAATCCATAAAAACACTAAAAACCCCTTAAAACCATAAAAATATTAAAAAACCCTAAAAATCTATGAAAACAAAAAAATCTTAAAAACCATAATAAACCGCCAAAAACAAGAAAACCCCAAAAAACCTTAAAAACCCATAAAACCATAAAAACACTAAAAGACCACTAAAAACTCTAAAAACCCTTTAAACCCCTAAAAATGTTAAAAACTCAAAAAAACCTTAAAAACCCTAAAAAACTCAAAAAAACCCACAGAATACAAAAAGACCTAACAACCCCTTAAAAGCCCCAAAAACCCTCAAAATCCCTAAAAACCCAAAAAAACCAAAAAAACCATAATAATCCTAAAAAACCATTAAATAACCATGAAAATGTAAGAAACCCTAAAAACCCTTAAAAACCTATAAGAAACCTAAAATCCCCTAAAAACCTTAAAGGCCCTAAAAACCCTTAAAAATACTAAAAACTCTAAAAACCCTTCAAACCCCTAAAATTTTAAAAATATTATAAAAACATTAAAAACCCTAATAAAATCAAAACAAACCCTAAAAATCAAAAAGACCCTAAAACCCTGAAAACCCCTAAAAACCCTAAAACCATTAAGATCTATAAACATCCTATACCCCTAAAAACCATAAAAATCCTAAAAAACACCTAAAAACTTTAAACCCCAAAAAACCCAAAAAACCCCAAAAAATCCACTAAAAACTATAAAAACCCTTCAAACCTCTAAAAATGTTACAAAAAATATGAAAACCCTGAGAAACACTGAATAACTAAAAAAACTCTAAAAACCCAGAAAGGCCCTTAAAACCCAAAAGCCCCCCTAAAATCCCTTAAACCCCTAAAAATCCTAAAAAACTATAAAAATCCAGGAAAAAATAAAAAACACTAAACCCCCCCTGAAAACCATAAAACCCCTTAAAACCATTGAAACTCCTAAAAACCCAAAGACCTCGTTACCCACAACTCGTTTGGGAAGATATGGCTCCCGCATCTCCTGGATTCTCTCGTGTTTGGGTCTTCCATCGGCATCAATGCTTCTTCGGCACGGTTGTGGATCCTCAGGCGTCGGATTGCTTTGCACTACTGGTCTCTCCTCTCGAGGTGAGTTTTCTCTGGATCGATGGTGCCCTCACAGGTTTTCTCTAGAAGCAGCTTTAGATGAAGGCTTCATCCAATTTCGAACAAGCCAGTTCTGGCCTTTATGGATTTTGGCATTGTGGTGCTCTCGTGGGGTGGACTGGACTTTCCACTAGGCGATCCATGGAGGAGGTGGTCAGATTCAGACTTCCTGGCATTCAACTGGTTTTTTGGGGTAGCTCTGGACCCTCCGGCGTGCGAAGTTGCAGTTCTTTGGAGGATGCAGTGGGGGTTGGTCTCCCCTTCACTCGGTGTAGCAGATCCATGGTTGAGAAGTCAAGATTTGTTCTCTGCACTTTGCTTGGAGCTGGATCTGGTCGTGGTGTTTGCAGATCCATGGTAGAACCACTTATATCTAGAGACGTGCACCGCTACATATCCAGGGATGCGTGGGTCATATTTTGGTGTTCCGGTTCATGGCGATGGGCTTCAATGGTGTTTCTCAGACTCACGACAGCAGGTGCTCTTCAGTTTCTTCAGAAAATCTGGTATGTCGTCTTTGGAGCAGGTTTGTTTCTACATTTTTGCTCTTCTCCTGGTTTTCCGGTGACTCATGGTTTCAGTGCACTACTGCTTTGTGGGTGCATGATTGATCTTCTGTTATGGTTTTCTTGGTTGGACTGGTTCTCTAGTGGGGATCTTCATCTAGTTGGAGATACTCTGTTTGAATTTATGGCTGAGGTGGTTCAGGTTTTTTCGATTTTGTTTATGCTTTTGTGGCTTTTGGTGTGTGCTGATGAGGTAAGTAGGCGCTTTCCTGATGCTTTCTCACGAGGCGTTAAAGGAAAGGTTGGCTGGCTGAAACTCTGGTGCTGGATTATGTCTATGGCTGGACTGGTGGTTACTGGATGGTGTGAATTGCTGAAGCTTGATCGGTTTGAAGGTTATTGTTGCTGCTGGTGCTTGGTAAGGGGTGATTCTTTTCCCTGAAGTGATGAAGGTGAGATTTATGGCTATGGTGCTGATTGTTCTATGCTGTTGGTGATGGATCTTCTTGGTGAGAAGGTGCCGGATGCTGGATTTTGTGAGCTTGGATGCTGGTCGTTGGTTAGCTGTGAGCTGTTGGATGCTGGTTAATGCTGGATGATGGTGGTGGCTACTTGGTTTTTGTATGTTTTTTCTTTTTCCTTTTTTTATTTTTCTTTTTTGGGGTCTTTTGTGTCTTGGGTTGTAGAGGGTTTTTGGGTGTGGGTCGTTTGACCCCTCCCCTCCCTTGTCTATTGTGTCTCTTTTTTTCTTTCTAATAAATTTGGGGGGGGGGGGGGGGGAATAGCCCGACCCTCACAACTTCCTTGCCCTAAAAACCCATAAAGATGTTAAAAAACTGTAAAAACCTTTAAAAATATAAAAATGTAAAAAAACCCTAAAAACCCAGAAGATCCTAAAACCCTGACAAACTCTGAAAAACCCCTAAAACCCTAAAAACCCCTAAAAACCCTAAAACCACTCAAAATCCTTAAAAACCCTAAAAAACATAAAAACCATGAAAACGTAAATACCTTATAAATCCTCAAAACCCCATGAAAACCAAAACACACCCTCAAAACCTTAAAAAACCCGAAAAACCCAAAAAAAAAACCTAAAAAACCAAAAAACTCTAAAAACCCTTATAACCCCTAAAAATGTTAAAAACTCTAAAAATCCTTAAAATACCTAAAAACTCAAAAAAAAAACCCTAAAAACCTTAAAAACTGCTAGAAACCCTAAAAAACTCTTAAATCCCTAAAATTCCATGAAAAATCTAAAAAAACCCCAAGATCTCAAAGAACCCTAAAACCCCTAAAAACAATAAAAATTATAAAAGCCCCTAAAAATCCATTAAAACGTTAGAAAAAACTAAAAACTAAGAAAAATCCATTAAAACCATAAAAACCCTAAAACCATAAAAACCCTAAAAAACCACTAAAAACTCTAAAAACCTTCAAAACACCCTATAAACGTTAAAAACTTGAAAAAACATTAAAAACCCAAAAAAACTCAAAAAAACACTTAAAACCCAAAACAACATAAAAACTCGGAAAAATCCTAAACACCCAAAAATTCCCTGAAAAACTTTAAAACCCCACAAAATCCATAAAAACCCTAAAAACCATAAAAATCCTAAAAAACCACCAAAAATCCAAGAAAATGGAAACAAACCTAAAAAACCCTATTAAACCCCTAAAAACTATAAAAACACCTGAAAACCTTAAAAAACCTAAAAAAACATAAAACTCTAAAAAACCACTAAAAAATATAAAAGCCCTCAAATTCCATAAAAATGTCATGAAAATCTAAAAAAACTTAAAAACCCAAAAAAACCTAAAAACCTTGAAAAAACTTTGAAAACCCCTAAATACCCACAAAATCCCTAAAATACATAAAAACCCTAAAAACCATAACAATCCTAAAAAACACCTAAAAATCTATGAAAACTTAAAAAACCCTAAAAACCATAACAATCCTAAAAAACACCTAAAAATCTATGAAAACTTAAAAAACCCTAAAAACCCTAAAAAACCCTTGAAAACCATAAAAACCCTAAAAACCATAAAACCCCTTTAAACCCATAAAACCCCTAAAAACCCACTAAAATCTCTAAAAACTCTTAAATCCCTAAAACATTAAAAAACTCTAAAAACACTCAAAACCCTAAAAACCTAAAAAAACCCTAAAAACCCACAAAGACCCTAAAAACACTGAAAACCCCTAAGAACCCTAAAAACAACTAAAAACCTCTCAATATCCATAAAAATTACAAAATCATAAAAATTCTAATAACCACTAAAAATCAATGAAAATGTAAAATACCCTAAAAACATTTAAACCCGCTGAAAACCATAAAAACCAACAAGGACTTTAAAAAACACATAAAAAACAACTAATTTTTTTTAATAACCTTAAAACCCCTAAAAACGTTCAAATATCTAAAAAAACTAAAACCCAGTAAAACACAAAAAATCCCCAAATCCCAAAAAGGCCTTAAAACCCTAAAAACCCTAAAAACCCTTGAAAACCACTAAAAGCCATCAAAATCCATAAAACCCTTTAAAAACTCTAAAAACCCTAAAAATACTAAAACCCCCTAAAAATCCAAGGAAATAAAAAAAACCTAAAAACACTGAAAACTCCCTGAAAATCATAAAACCACCTAAAAATCTGAAGAAAACCCTAAAACCCCATTAAAATCATAAAACCGACTCAAAACTCTAAAAACCCTTTAAAATCCCATTAATCTTTCATGGATTTTTTTGGGTATTTTAGGATTTCTATATTTGTTAGGGGTTTTTTGGTTTTTTAGGGATTTTTAGGGTTTTTAGACGGTTTCTGGGGTATTTTGGTTTTCTCAAGGTTTTTAGGGTTTTTGGATTTTTAGGGTTTTTTTAATTTTTTTGGGATTTTATTATTTTTAGTGTTTTTAACATTTTTAGGTGGTTTTAGGGTTTTCAATGATTTTAGAGGTTTTTAGAGTTTTTATGGGTTTTAGGGTTTTTAAGGTTTTTAGGGGGTTTTATGGTTTTCAGGATTTTTAGTGTTTTTTACATTTTCATTTATTTTTAGAGGGTCTTTAGATTTTTATGTTTTTATGGTTTATATCATTATTTATTTTTAGAGATTTTTAGTGTTTTTAAGAGGTTTTAAGGGTTTTTAGGGTTTTCACGGTTTTTCAGAGTTTTACAATTTTTTTAGGTTTTTAGGGTTTTTTAGATTTTTAAAGGATTTTTAGAGTTTTTTAATGTTTTTAAGTGTTTTAAATTTTTTTACAGTTTTTTTGTGGTTTTATGGATTTTAGGGTTTTTTCATTGTCTTTAGGGTTTTTTTGTTTTCATGGATTTATAGAGGTTTTTTTGGATTTTTATGGATTTTAGGATTTTTTAGGGGTTTTACGGATTTTGAGGGTTTTTGGATTTTTCAGGGTTTTTAAGGTTTTTACTCAACTTGAGGGTTTTTACGGTCTTTTGGGTTTTTTGAGTTATTTAGGCTTTCACGTTTTTTCTATGTTTTTTAACAATTTTAGGGTTTTAAGGGGTTTTAGAGTTTTTAGAAGTTTTTAGGGTTTTTATGGGTTTTATGGTTTTAAAGTTATTATAGTTTTCAAGAGTTTTTCTGGATTTTTTACATTTTCATGGATTTTTAGGGGTTTTTTGGATTTTTATGGTTTTTTAGATGTTTTATGGGTTTTTAGGGGGTTTAGGGGTTTTTGGGGTTTTAATGTCTTTTTGGGGTTTTAGGTTTTTTTAGTTTTTTAAGGGTTTTACAGTTTTTTAGAGTTTTTTAACATTTTTATAGTTTTTAAATGTTTATAGAGTTTTTAGTGTTTTTATGAGTTTAATGGGTTTTTAGGGTTTTAGAGTTTTTTATGATTTTTAGTCGATTTTTATGGTTTTTAGGGTTTTTACATTTTCATTGATTTTTAGGGTTTTTTCGCAAAGAGGGTGCGGGGCAGGGTTGCCGATCCCCCCAAATTTATTAAGAAAAATAAATTATAAGGAATTGTTGAGGACGTTTGCAAAACCAAGTATGGGAAACCCCATTCATGTCTGAGTCCACTAAGGACATACCAAAGCTGGGGGTAACAAAGTACCACAATGAGATTTTTTATGGTTTTTTGGATTTTGATGGTTTTTAGGGTTTTTTGTGGTTTTTAGGAATTTCATGGTTTTTAGGGTTTTTCAAGTGATTTTAGGTTTTTTATGGTTTTTTAGGGGTTTAAGGGTCATTTCGGTTTTTAGGGGATTTTATTTTGTTTTTGAGAATTTTAAGGTTATTTACTGTTTTCAACGTTTTTAGGGGTTTAAATGGCTTTTTTAAAAGTTTTTAGGGTTTTTTCAGTTTTTATGGTTTTTAGGGGTTTTATGGTTTTTAGGGCTTTTTATGGTTTTTGAGGGTTTTCAGAGTTTTTTACAGTTTCATGTATTTTTAGGGCCTTTTAGGATTTTTATGGTTTTTATTGTTTTTTACTATTTTTTGAGATTTTGAGGGGGTTTAGGGGTAATCAGGGGTTTTTCAAAGTTTTTAGTGGTTTACAAGGATTTTAGGGTCTTTCTTGGTTTTATAGTTTTTTAGAATTTTTAAAGGTTTTAAGGGTTTTAGTGGTTTTAAATGTTTTTAGGGGTTTTATGTTTTTTAGGGATTTTTCGGGGTTTTATGGTTTTTTACATTTTCATGGATATTTTGGGATTTTTAGGATTTTTATGGTTTATAGGGTTTTTAGGGATTTTGAGGCTTTTGGGGTTTTATAGGGGTTTTAGGGTTTTTTATGGGCAAAGAAGATGCGAGGGTCGGGCTATTCCCGATCCCCCCCCCCAATTTATTATAAGGAAAAAAGAGATTCCGCAGACAAGGGAGGGGAGGGGTCAATCGACCCACGCCCAAAAACCCTTAACAACCCAAGACAAAAGACCCCCAAAAAAAGTCAAGAACGAAAAAAGAAAACAACAAAGCAAAGCAGCCACCACCATCATCCAGCATCCCAGCATCCAGCACCTCACAGCTAACCAACGACCAGCATCCAAACTCAAACAGCAAACAACATCCAGCTGCAAGTACGACCATAAACCGCAGCTTCATCACCTCCCATCCAAGCAGCAACCAGCATAAAAAACCACCAGCAACCAACATCACCAAACCACCAGCATCAAAAACAAAAGCCTCACCATCACCAGCATTCCGCAGCTCACCACCAAGCAGCAACCAGTATCCAGACTCACAAAGACCAGAATCTAGCACATCCATACAACAATCATCGTCCTTCTTCACAAAGACCAGTAGTCAGCACCTCCCTACCGAGGAGATCCACCACAAGCACCACATAACTCGCACACCAAGAGCAGAAATCATCCAATGCCTCAGAATTGAACTAAAAACCTGCACCAATCCAATCCCACCACAATCCGGGAAATAGCCACCATTGCCAAACAAAGAGCCCAGAACACAGCACTTATCCAGACCAGCAACAAGATTATACCACAAAAAAGAAGTCCAAGAAAAAACCTGCTTCCGCGTTGAGAGACACAAAGAGAAATCAAAACCATTACCTGGCAGTTCGAGCCAGACCAAAGCAAAGGCTCCCCACACAGCTTCAAGGATTGGTAAAGACCGACAAGACCGCCGCACTCCAGATCTGACGGGATTTTCCATGGCAGTGCACTGCCGCACCATGAAAAGATCGGATCTGGACCACACCTCTGTGGATCTGAGATGCCACACGCTGGGAGCAGGAACCGTCAAAACTGAGCCAGACCGCCGGAAAAACCAGGCCACGCCAAAGCCTCTGATCTGAAACTTCAGAGCACGTCGTTGACCTGTAGATCAGAGAGCCCACACCACAGACAAACTGATGAAAAGCCTCAGAACACCGAGCATCGTCAAAGAGCCCATGTCTGCCAACGAAGCCCTCTCCACCTTCGGCCGGGCCACTGCAACCTTTTCCGATGAGATCCTTGACCTTGTTAACCCATCCTCAGCATCGCGATATCGAGACGCTGAGTGCTGAAACGAGGAAGGACCACCGAAGCCTGCCATCTTTTTTCCCGAGAACGCTGTTGAAGGCCGGAGTCGCCCAGATCTCCCCCTCCAAGCACAAATCATCGCCGCACCTGAGGAAATGTGAAGTCGTCGAAGAGCATCATCTGCACCGAAGGACTCAGCATCGAACCACCACCGCCACGAGAGTCTCCCACAAGTCTGAGAGGGTCAGAGAGAATATCTAGCCCCATCTTCTCTAAGGGAATCCGAAGAAAACCCTTGGAGACACGATGAGAGGGAGAGAACGCCAGGAGAGTGCGCCGCCATCCTTTTCATCTTAGGGTTTTTATGGGTTTTAGGGTATTTGTGTGTTTTCGGGTTTTTTTTAGCTTTTTAAGTGTTTTAAGGTTTTTTTATATTATTTTAAATTTTTAGGGGTTTAAGGGTTTTTAGAGTTTTTAGTGGGTTTTTAGGGTTTTTATGGGGTTTTAGTTTTTTTATGGTTTTCCAGGGTTTTTAGTGTTTTTACATTTTCATGGATTTTAGGGTTTTTTTTGGAGTTTCATGGTTTTTAGGGGTTTTAGAGTTGTTAGGGGTTTTGATGGTTTTTAGGGTTTTCACGGGTTTGTTAGGGTTTTTAGGGGTTTTCAGGTTTTTTAGGATCTCTAACACAAAAAAAACTAAAAAAAACTCCCAAACCTAGAAAAACCCCTAAAACAACAAAAAAACCCCAAAACACAAACACCCCCTCAAAAATCACTGAAAAAAGCATAAAACCGTAAAACCCTCAAAGTCTATAAAAACACAAAAAACCCTAAAAACCATAAAAATCCAAAAAAACCCCAAAAAATCAATGAAAATTTAAACACCCTAAAAACCCTAAAAAACCCATGAAAACCATAAAAAATCCCTAAAAACCTTAAAACCCTAAAAACCCATAAGAAACCCCTAACAAACCACTCAAAACTCTAAAACCCCCTAAAACCCTTAAAAACATTAAAAAAACTATAAAAACCTTTAAACAACTAAAAGAACGAAAAAACCCTAAAAACCCAAAAGATCCTAAAAACCCTATAAACCCCTGAAAAATCCTAAAAACCCCCAAAATTTCTAGAATCCCTAAAAATCACTAAAAACCATAAAAATTATAAAAAACACCTAAAAATCCATGAAAACATAAAAACCCTACAAAACCCCTTAAAACCATAAAACCCCTAAAAATCTTACAAACCCTTAAAAACCACCAAAAACTCCAAAAACCCTGAAAACCCCTAAAAATGTTAAAATCTCTAAAAACCTTAAAACCCATAAAAATAAAAAAGAACGCTAAACCCCCAAAAAAAGTTCCTAAAAACCCTAAAAAATCTTAAAAACCATAAAAATCTAAAAAATATCCTAAAAATCAACGAAAATATAAAAAACCCAAAAAACATAAAAAACCTCTTAAAGCCATAAAACCCATAAAACCCTTAAATATCATATAAACCTATAAAAACCCTAAAACCCCACTAAAAACTCTAAAAACCCTTAAAACCCGTAAAAGCGCTAAAAAATTATAAAAACCTAAAACCCTAAAGAAATCAAAAAACGCATAAAAATTGAAAAAAGACCCTAAAACCCCTAAAAACTCCCCAAAACCCTAGAAATCCAAGAAAACCCCTATTAAACTCAAAATCATTAAAAACACTAAAAACCATAAAAATCCTAAAACACCCTTAGAATCTAAGAAAACGTTAAAAATCTTAAGACCTTGAAAACCCCCTTAAAACCATAAAAGCCCCTAAAAACCTAAAAAACTTTAAAAACCCCTAAAACCACTAAAATATATAAGAAACCCTTAAAAACTCAAAAAAAACCATTACCCAAAAAGACCCTAAAAACCCTGAAAACTACTAAAACCCCTAAAAACCATGGAAAACCCCTAAAAACGCTCAAAATCCCTAAAAACACAAAAAACCCATAAAAATCCTAAAAATCCTAAAATAACCCTAAAAATCCATGAAAACATAAAAACTCTGAAAACCCATGAAAACCATAAAACCCCCTAAAAACCTCTAAAAACCCATAAATCCCCAAAACCCACTAAAAACTATAAAAACCCTTAAATCCCTAAAAATGTTAAAAACTATGAAAAACTTTTAAAACCCTAAAAAATAAAAAAAAACCCGAAAATACCAAAACACCCTAGAAACCTTGAAAACCTTAAAAACCCTAAAAGCCACTGAAAACACTAAAAACCCTCAAAATCCATAACCACCCTAAAAAATATAAAAAACATAAAAATCCTAAAACCCCCCTAATAATTCATGAAAATGTAAACAATCCCTAAAAACCCATAAAACCCCCTAAAACCCATAAAAACCCATAAAAACCTTAAAACCCCATAAATACCCTAAAACCCCTAAAAATATTAAAAAACTCTAAAAAAATTTAAAACCCTAAAAAACTCAAAAAACCCAAAAAGACCCTAACAACCCTAAATAACCTAAAAACACTAAAAACCCTAGAAAAAACCTAAAACCCCTCAAAATCCCTAAAAACACTAAAAAACCCTTAAAACCATAAAAATATAAAAAAAACCTAAAAATATATGAAAACAAAAAAAATCTTAAAAACCATAATAAACCCCCCAAAACCATAAAACCCCAAAAAAACTTAAAACCCCAAAAAACCCATAAAACCTATAAAAACCCTAAAAGACCACTAAAAATCTAAAAACCCTTAAAACCCCTAAAAATGTTAAAAACTCAAAAAAACCTTAAAAACCCTAAAAAACTCAAAAAATCGGAAAAATAAAAAAAGTCCTAACCCCTTAAAACCCCTAAAAACCCTCAAAATCACTAAAAACCCTAAAAAACCCAAAAACCATAATAATCCTAAAAAACCCTTAAATATGCATGAAAATGTAAGAAACCCTAAAAACCCTTAAAAACCTATAAGAAACCTAAAAACCCCTAAAAACCTTAAAGGCCCTAAAAACCCTTAAAAAGACTAAAAACTCTAAAAACCATTCAAACCTCTAAAAATGTTAAAAATATTATAAAAACGTTAAAAACCCTAATAAACTCAAAAAAACCCTAAAAAACCAAAAAGACCCTAAAACCCTGAAAACCCCTAAAAAACAAAAACACCTGAAAAACCCTAAAACCATCAAGATCACTAAACATCCTAAACCCCTAAAACCATAAAAATACTAAAAAACACCAAAAAACCTTAAAACCCCAAAAAAACCATAAAAACCCTAAAATCCAGTAAAAACTATAAAAACCCTTCAAACCCCTAAAAATGTTAAAAAAATATGAAAAAACTTCGAAACCCTAAATAGCTAAAAAACTATAAATACCCAGAAAGGCCCTAAAAACCCAAAAGCCCCTCTAAAATCCCTTAAAACCCTAAAAATCCTAAAAAACTATAAAAATATAGGAAAACACAAAAAACACTAAAACTCCCTTGAAAACCATAAAAACCCTTAAAATCCTTGAAACCCTTAAAAACCCATAAAGATGTTAAAAATTTGTAAAAACCCTTAAAAATCTAAAAAAGTAAAAAAAACCCTAAAAACCCAAAAGACCCTAAAACCCCTGAAAACCCCTAAAAACCCCTAAAAACCCTAAAACACCTCAAAATCCTTAAAAACCGTAAAAAACTTAAAAACCATAAAATTAAAAAAAAAACTAAAAACCATGAAAACGTAAATACCTTATAAATCCTAAAAACCCCATGAAAACCAAAACAGCCCCTCAAAACCTTAAAAAACCCTAAAAACACAAAAAAAATCCTAAAAACCAAAAAAAACTCTAAAAACCCTTATAACCCCTAAAACTGTAAAAAAAATTAAAAACCTGAAAAGACCTACAAACTCAAAAAACCCTAAAGACCGCTAGAAACCCTGAAAACCCCTAAAATCCCTAAACTCCCATGAAAAATCTAAAAAACCCCACAATCCCTAAAAACCCTAAAACCCCTAAAAACCATAAAAATTATAAAAGCCCCTAAAAATCCATAAAAACATTAAAAAAACTAAAAACTAAGAAAAATACATTAAAATAATAAAACCCCTAAAACCTTAAAAAACCCTAAAAAACCACTAAAAACTCTAAAATCCCTTAAAACCCCTATAAAATTAAAAACTTGAAAAAAATTTAAAAACCCAATAAAACTAAAAAAACCCTTAAAACCCAAAAGACCATAAAAACCCAGAAAAGTCCTAAACACCCTAAAATCCCCTGAAAAACTTTAAAACCCCACAAAATCCATAAAAACCCTAAAAACCATAAAATCCTAAAAAACCCTAAAAATCCAAGAAAATGTAAAAAAAACTAAAAACCCTAATAAACCCCTAAAAACTATAAAAACACCTAAAACCTTAAAAAACCTAAAAAAATATAAAACCCTAAAACCCCACTAAAAAATATAAAAGCCCTCAAAATCCATAAAAATGTCATGAAAATCTAAAAAAACTTAAAAACCCTAAATATTGAAAAAGCCTAAAAAACCCAAAATACCCTAAAAACCTTGAAAAACTTTGAAAACTTCTAAATACCCACAAAATCCCTAAAATACCTAAAAACCCCTAAAAACCATAATAAACCTAAAAAACACCTAAAAATCCATGAAAACGTAAAAAACCTTAAAAACTCTAAAAAACCCCTGAAAACCATAAAAACCCTAAAAACCTAAAAACCCCTAAAAACCCATAAAACCCCTAAAGACCCACTAAAAACTCTAAAAACTCTTAAAACCCTAAAAACATTAATAAACTCTAAAAACCCTTAAAACCCTAAAAACCTAAAAAAAACCTAAAAACCCACAGAGACCCTAAAAACCACTAAAACCCCCTCAAAATCCATAAAAATTCCAAAAACCATAAAAATTCTAAAAACCACTAAAAATCCATGAAAATGTAAAATAACCTAAAAACACTTAAAACCCGCTAAAAACCATAAAAACCACTAAGAACTTTAAAAACACATAAAAATAACTAATTTTTTTAATAACCCTAAACCCCTAAAAATGTTAAAAATCTCTAAAAAGAATTAAAAACCCAATAAAACACAAAAAACTCCCAAATCCCAAAAAGACACTAAAACCCTAAAAACCCTTGAAAACCCATAAAAGCTATCGAAATCCGTAAAACCCTAAAAAACTCTAAAAACCATAAAAATCCTAAAACCCCCTAAAAATCCATGGAAACAAAAAAACCCTAAAAACACTAAAAACCCCCTGAAAACCATAAAACCCCCTAAAATCTGAAGAAAACCCTAAAACCCCATAAAAACCATAAAACCCACTAAAAACTCTTAAAACCCTTTAAACCCCTAGAAATGATAAAAAAATTGATTTTCTTTTAAAAATCCAAAAAACTCTAAAAAAACTCTAAAAACCCAAAAAACCCCAAAAAAACCCAAAAAACCCTGAAAAAACCCGAAAAAACCCAAAACAAAACCCTCAAAGTATCTAAAAACCCTAAAAACCCTTTAAAACCCCTAAAAATCTAAAAAAACATAAAAACCCCTAAAACCCCATGAAACCCTAAAAACCCACTAAAAACTCTAAAATCCCTTAAAATCCCTAATAATGTTAAAAAACACTACAAATCCTTAAAACCATAAAAAACTAAAAAAACAAAAAAACCAAAAAAGACCCTAAAAACCTAGAAAACCATGAAAACCCTAAAAACCATAAAAACCTTAAAAACCCCAAAAAATCCATGAAAATGTAAAAAAAACTCTAAAAACCCCATTAAAATATAAAACCCCTAAAAACCCTAAAAACCACTAAAAAAATCTAAAAACACTTAAAACCCATAAAAATGTTGAAAGACTATAAAAAAACCTAAAAACCCTTAAAAAGTATAAAAAAACCCTTAAAACCCAAAAGGACCCAAAAAACCTTAAAAAAAATTAAACACCCTCAAAATCCCTAAAAACCCTAACAAACCCTAAAAACCAAAAAACCCCTAAAACCCTAAAAATCCGTGAAACCATAAAAAGCCCTAAAAACCCCTAAAAACCATTAAAACCCTTAAAAATCCTAAAAACACAAAAAAAACCACTAAAAAATATTAAAAACCCTAAAAACTAAAAAAACCAAAAAAAATCAAAAGACCCCAAACATTAAAAAACCATAAAACAGCTAAAACCACCCAAAAGAAGCCCTACAAAGCCCTGAAACCCCATAAAAAACCTTCAAAATCAATAAAAACCATAAATACCACAAAAAACCTAAAAACCCCTAAAAATCCATGAAAAGATGGATACGGAGCTCTCGACGTGACCGCGATGGCGATTCTCGGCTCTCTCGAGGGCCAAGATGTTGTAGCGAATGGATGAAGTGCCGCCTCATCTCCCTGACCAGGCAGGGGGGGCAGATGGGGTTCCCCTGCATCGACGTTTCCTTCCCTTTAGTGATCTGAAGAAACTTCCTCTATTTTCGGAGATCGAGATCTGCCCTAAAGTTCCGGTTTTTCAGAATGGGGTGCCTTCAGTGTCGATTTCCTCCCTGGAGCTTTCCTTGGCCTCCGCGCTTTTCGATCTTTTGCTGGTGGTCCGGTTTGGAAGGAGTAGCCCCTCTGTTGATGTTTTTGACAGGTTCGTTGCCTCCTTTTGAAATCTTCGTGAAAAGGCTGTTGTTGGGTTATTAGATGCTCGTCACCTTCTGATCCATTGTGCGAATGAAGAGGATTTGATTTCGGCCTGGGATTTTGCGCCGCGGATTGTTGATGGCTTTAGATTTTATCTGTTTCGGTGGATTTTTGACGTGCACTTGCAGTGAGACCCTTCGTTTATGGCTTTGTGGGTCACTCTTCCTGGTCTTGCTCTCCCTTTTCAAAATCCGGCCATTCTCCATATCATTGGTAATCTCATTGGCCGCTTTCTCTGTATGGATGCACAGAAAAGTGTTGCATGTCACCCCATTGCGCCGCAGATATGCATTGAGGTGGACGTGTCCAAGTCCCCGGTTAATTTTGTTTGTGTTGAGATTGAGGGTGAACTTCGCCGGCACCAACAAGTCTTTTTTGAATCTTGGGTCCTCTTCTGTTTGTCTTTCCTGAGGATGGGCCACTCTGCATCCACTTGCCGGCGTGCAAGTGGTCCTGCTTCATTCCATGTGTTGAAGCCAATTCATGCGGCTTGGACTGTTGTAGCTCAGGCTTCGAATTTAGATGCTAATGTTGGTGATGGACAAGCTTCTACTGCAGATGAAGTTGACTCCTTGGGTGCACCTTCACTAGAAAAACCCACAGTTCAGTCCTGTAATCGGCCCATTAAGGATGTTTTTGACAGACTGAGAAGTGATTTGCATTGCAACGAGGCGGTAACTCGAGCAGGGCTGGAAGACAGCCTGAAAACTGGTTGCAGTAGGGAAATGGTGACACCTACTAAATGCGCAGGAGGCCTACAAAGCGAGGATTTGGTGTACAATGCGGTGGGTTTTTCGAGATACCCTGAACAGGTTCTGCAGACATCTGTTGATGAAGGCAGGCATGATCTGGAAGAGGTGGGTGCTGGAAAACTAGGTGTTTCTGATGCAGAGAAAGACCTGGAGAAGGACCTATATAGTAATGGGAAAGCGGCAGCAGGTGATGATGCCCATTTGGGAGTGGTGGGGACTGATACAAGCAATGGATATGGGTTTCCTATACCTCAAAATGGCAGGATGCCTCTGGTTGATGCTTCTATTTCATTGGATAACTGGTTTTCCACTTTGGGGTCTCGGGACAAGGTTAAGGATGGTGGGAAAGAGGACCACGAGCAGATTCCTCCACTGGTAGTGTCTGCGGTGGCCACCGACCATGGTCCCTCGACACCAAATGAGGAGGATACCCGTACAAGGGTGGATAATGGCCTGGGACCTGGATGCAGTAAGAGGATCATACTGTGTATAGGTTGTGACAGATTTCAACAGGATGGGGGTGTTGGGGATACCATGGTGGCATATGTGGACAGTAATGATGCCACCTTGAAAATCAATGGATTGGCTGGTGGGGGGTTTGGTGATACACAGCAGGCGAATCTGGAGGTCACCAATGATGAGGAATCTAGACAGATCGTTTGCCATGGCTCTATGGGTGTTGCCTCTGAGGATGATGTTGTTGTACGTGATGCAGGTGTTGTGGTGGATGACTCCGTTGGGATTGATAGCGAGTGTGCCAAGCACTTTGCCTTCAAGAAGGATTTTCTTGAAGGGGAATCCTTGACAGACACTTGGTTCCCATTTCTATAGACGCTTCTTATGCACACTTGCCTGGAGAGGCAATGGAAGCTAAGTCCTATGAGACCATAGTCTGCACTTTAAATCAGAAGAACCCCAATATTCCAGAGCAAGATTCTTTTTTCAGGGATGATAATAGTAGGATTGCATCCAACATGTCCTGGATCAACAAGGATAAATCATTGTAAGAAAATGTCATGAGTCATGGTAAAGAGAATAAATCTTCGGCTCCTCAGAAAAAGCCGAGGAAGGACTATTCAAACCTTCCAAGGACCGTGTCTACCAGAGCTTCATATAAGTGCTCCAAGAAGAATTCAAAGGTGATTCATGCTGAGGAGAAGCAAAGTCTAAGGGATTACTATGAGTCTTTTCTCAAACAATATGAATCCTCAGAATGGGAATCGGCAGACACAGATGCAACCTCTGGATATGGCGCGGATGGGGACCCTTATGGACCCACTTCGTCCTCTGATTTTGGGGGTGAGCTGCTGGATGCTGGTTGATGCTGGTGATGATGATGGTTGCTACTTGTTGTTGTGTTTTTTCTGTTTGGGTTTGTTTTGCTTCTTTTCTTTTTTGATTTTTCCTTTTTTGCGTGGGTTGTAAGGGGTTTTTTGGGTGTGGTTCGTTTGACCCCTCCCCTCCCTTGTCTGTTGGGTCTCTTTTCTTCTTTCTAATAAATTTGGGGGGGCTGGGAATAGCCCGACCCTCGTATCTTCTTTGCCTTAAAAATCCATGAAAACGTAAAAAACCCTAAAAACCCTAAAACCCCTTGAAATCCATAAAAACCCCTAAAAACATTAACAACCCATAAATCCCGTAAAAACCCACTAGAAATGCTAAAAACCTTTTAAACCCCTAAAAACATTATAAAACTCTAAAAAACCTTAAAACCCCTAATAACTCAAAAAAAACCCAAAAAACATAAAAATACCCTAAACCCCCTAAAAATCCTATCAAAATCCCTAAAAACACTTAAAAAAACCTAAATACCATAAAAATCCTTAAAAACCCCTAAAAATCTATAAAACATAAAAATCCCTAAAAACCCTAAAAACCCCAAAAAAACCATAAAACCCCTAAAAACCTGAAAAACCCATAAAACCCATAAAACAATAAAAAACACTAAAAAACTAAAAACTCTAAAAACCCTTAAAACCCCTAAAAACATAAAAAACTCTAAAAACCCTTAAAAAACAAAAAATCTCAAAAAAACAAAAAAATCCAAAAAAAATGCCTACAAACCCTAAAACCCCTCAAAACCCTAAAAACACTAAAAAACCCTAAAAACCCTAAAAATCCTAAACACCCCAAAATCCATGAAAACGTAAAAAACCATAAAAACCCTAAAAACACTAAAACCCATAAAACCCCCCAAAACCTTAAAAAAACCAAAAACCCCATAAAAACCCTAAAACCCACTAAGAACTATAAAAACCCTCAAAAACCCTAAAACGATAAAAAAAATCTAAAAACCCAAAAATCTTTAAAAAATCCCTAAAACCCCTAAAAACCATAAAAATCCTAAAAAACCATAAAAATCCATAAAAATTTAAAAATAAAAAAATACACTGAAAAACCCCTGAAAACCATAAAACCCCATAATAACCCAAAAAAACTAAAAACATTAAAAACCCTTAAAACCCCTGAAAAGGTGAAAAACTCTAAAAAACCATAAAAACCATAAAAAACTCAAAAAAAACCTAAAAATACAAAAGACCATAAAAACCCTAAAAACCCCTAAAAACCCATGTGAAACCCTAAACACCTCCAAAATCTCTAAAACCCCTAAAAACTATAAAACCATAAAAATCCAAAAAATCCCTAAAAATCCATGAAAACGTAAAAAACCCTTAAAACCAAGAAAAACACCTGAAAACCATAAAAACCCCTAAAATCCTTAAAAAACCTAAAAACCCATAAAGAAAAACTAAAACCACTAAAAACTCTAAAAACCCTAAAAACCCCAAAAAATTAATAAACTCTAAAAAACCCAAAAACCCCTAAAAATTAAAAAAAAATCCCTAAAACCCCCAAAATACCAAAAAACGTTGCAAACCCAAAAAAATCCTTGAAAAACCCAAAAAACTTTCAAAACCCATAAAAACCCTAAAGACCATAAAAATCTAAAAAAACCACTAAAAATCCAAAAAAATGTAAAAAACCCTAAAAGCCATGAAAAATACCAGAAACCATAAAACCCATAAAAACACATAAAAATCCTAAAAACCACTAAAAACCCTAAAAAATGTTAGAACCCCTAAAAACATTAAAAAACTATAAAAAAACCTTTAAAAACCTAAAAAACTCAAAAAAATCCCCAAAAACACAAAAGACCCCTGAAAATCCCTAAAAACCCTCAAAATTTTAGGGTTTTTATGTATTTTGAGGGGTTTTGGAGTTTTCCAAAGTTTTTGGGTTTTAAGGGATATTCAGGGTTTTTAGGGTCCTTTGGGATCTTAAGGGGTTTTTTATTTTTTTAGGCTTTTCAGGTTTTTTATAGTTTTTAACATTTTTAGGGGTTTTAAGAGTTTTTATAGTTTTTAGTGGTATTTTAGGGTTTTATGGTTTTTTAAGGTTTTTAAGGTTTTTATGGGTTTTTATTGTTTTCAGGGTTTTTTTAGGGTTTTCAGGGTTTTTAAATATTTCATGGATTTTTTTAGGGATTTTAGGATTTCTATGGTTTTTAGGGTTTTTTGGTTTTTTAGGGGTTTTTAGGGTTTTAGAGGGTTTCTGGGGTATTTTGGGTTTCTCAGGGTTTTTGGATTTTCAGGGTTTTTTAAATTTTTTTGGGTTTTTATGATATTTAGTGTTTTTAACATTTTTAGGTGGGTTTAGGGTTTTCAATTATTTTAGAGGTTTTAGATTTTTGGGGGGGTTTTAGGGTTTTTAAGGTTTTTAGGGGGTTTTATGGTTTTCAGGTTTTTTAGTGTTTTTTACGTTTTCATTTATTTTTAGAGGGTTTTTAGGATTTTTATGTTTTTTTGGTTTTTTTGGATTTTTAGATATTTTTAGTGTTTTTAAGAGGTTTTAAGGGTTTTTAGTCTTTTTAGGTTTTTAGGGTTTTTTGTATTTTTATTTTTTAAGGATTTTTAGAGTTTTTTAATGTTTTTAAGGGTTTTAAATGTTTTTAGAGTTTTTATGGTTTTTAGGTTTTTATGGGTTTTTACTGTTTTTTATGGTTTTAGGGGGTTTTATGGATTTTAGGTTTTTTTTCAATGTATTTAGGCTTTTTTACGTTTTCATGGATTTATAGGGGTTTTTTAGGATTTTTATGGATTTTACAATTTTTTATGGGTTTTAGGGATTTTGAGGGTTTTTGAATTTTTTAGGGTTTTTAAGGTTTTTACTCTAATTTAGGGTTTTTAAGGTCTTTTTGGGTTTTTTGAGTTATTTAGGCATTTACATTTTTTCTATGTTTTTTATCAGTTTTAGGGTTTTAAGGGTTTTTAGAGTTTTTAGAAGTTTTAGGGTTTTTATGGGTATTTATGGTTTTATAGTTATTATAGTTTTCAAGAGTTTTTCTGGGTTTTTTACATTTTCATGGATTTTTAGGGGTTTTTGGATTTTTATGGTTTTTAGAAGTTTTGTGGGTTTTTAGGGGTTTTACGGTTTTTATGGGTTTTCTGGGTTTTTAGTGTCATTTTTTGTTTAGGTTTTTTTTTAGTTTTTTAAGGGTTTTAAGGTTTTTTAGAGTTTTTTAACATTTTTATAGTTTTTAAAGGTTTTTAGAGTTTTTAGTGTTTTTAGGAGTTTAATGGGTTTTTAGGGTTTTTAGAGTTTTTTATGATTTTTCGGGTATTTTTAGGGTTTTTTTGGCAAAGAGGGTGTGAGGCAGGCGTTGCTGATCCCCCCAAATTTATTAAGAAAAATAAAGTATAAGGTGTTGTAGAGGAGGTTTACAAAATCGTGTATGGGAAACCCCATTCTTGTCTGAGTCCACTAAGGACATATAAAAGCTAGGGTAACAAAGTACCACAATGAGATATTTTAGGGTTTTTCGAATTTTGATGGTTTTTAGGGTTTTTTGTGGTTTTTCAGAATTTTAGGGTTTTTAGGGGTTTTCAAGGGATTTTAGGTTTTTTATGGTTTTTAGGGTCTTTTGGGTTTTTAAAGGATTTTATTGAGTTTTTGAGAATTTTAAGGGTTTTTACTATTTTTAACGTTTTAGGGGTTTAAATGGTTTTTTATAAGTTTTTAGGTTTTTTTTGGGGTTTTAGGGTTTTTATGGTTTTTAGGGATTTTTATGGTTTTTGAGGGTTTTTAGAGCTTTTCACAGTTTCATGTATTTTTAGGGGATTTTAGGATTTTTATGGTTTTTATTGTTTTTTACTATTTTTTGGGGATTTTGAGGGGTTTTAGGGGTTTTCAGGGGTTTTTAGAGTTTTTAGGGGTTTTCAGGGTTTTTAGGGTCTATCTAGGTTTTAGAGTTTTTTTAGAGTTTTTATGGGTTTTAAGGGTTTTTAGAGTTTTTAGTGGTTTTTTATTTTATTATGGGTTCTTATAGGTTTTAAATGTTTTTAGGGGTTTTGAGGTTTTTAGGGATTTTTCAGGGTTTTTATGGTTTTTTACATTTTCATGGATATTTATGGATTTTTTAGGATTTTTATGGTTTATCGGGTTTTTAAGGATTTTGGATTTTGGGGTTTTTAGGGGTTTAGGGTTTTTATGGTTTTTAGGGTATTTTGGTGTTTTCATATTTTTTTAACATTTTAGGGGTTTAAAGGTTTTTTAGATTATTTTAAAGTTTTAGGGTAAGAAAGATGTGAGGGTCAGGATATTTATGACCCCCTAAATTTATTAGATAAAAAAAGACGCAATAGACAAGGTAGGTTAGGGGTCAAATGACCCACACCCAAAAACCCTTAACAACCCCAAACACAGAAAAAAACATAAAAACAGTCATAAAGCAAAAAAAACCCAAAAAAAACCCACAAAGCCCAGCAGTAACCATCACCATCATCCAGCTAACCAGCATCCAGCAGCTCACAACCTAGCAACGACTAACATCCAATCTCATAAAAACCAGCATCCATCACCTCCTCACCAAAACGATCCCCCATCAGCAGCACAGAATGATCATCACCAAAAGACACACAAAAACCAGTGACCAGAGCTCACATCCAAGCAGGAACCATCATCCATTCTCACAAAATCCAGCATCCAGCACCTTCTCACCAAGAAGGTCCACCACAAGCAGCACAGAACCATCAGCACCAATTTCTAACCCGCAAGCTTCATCACATTCCAACCAAATAGCAACTAGACCATAGCAGTGTTACCATCATTAATCGTTTCCTTTCCAAGAAGATCAACCATCAGGAGCATGAACCCATTATCGTCTGCAACCTCTAGAACCTCCCCACTAAGAAGAAACACCGCCAGCAACTTATAACTACCAGCACCAAACTCGTAACCAATAGCTTCATCGCATCCCAGCCCTACAACAAGAATAACCAAACCCACCATTTCTAACAACCAATCTCTCCTTCTGCGCCATGAAAACCCGCAATGACAAACAACCTATTTCTCATAGCAACACACACTGATTTCCCCAGCAGCATCAAAAGCATCAAAATATCCAGCACTATCTCAACCAGAGACTCAAATAGACCCCTAACCAAATGGCATGCCCATCCATCAAGCCACTCCACAAGTAGAACAAACCATAGCAGCAGAAAGAACAAACACCCACTAAACTGTAGCAAGCGGAAAACAAAAACCACCGACGCACCAAAAAATTGAGGAATCCACACTGCAGGAGAGATAACGTACCAAATTAGAAGATCCATCAGAGATGAAACCAAGCAGCGAAGCAGCAAGCCAGAGTAAAGCCACCAAAAACTCAGATCTAGAACCAGCGTTGACTTCACCATCGACCTCTGAGACTGCACCCTAACCACCGAGAAGCTATCGAGGCCGCCACCAAGGATCTTGCGGAGCGGCAGTGCTGAGGATTGTGAAGATGACGCCCGAGGAGGATCCAGATCTACTAGAACCGAGTCAAAATGTCACAAAATCTAGACCAAGCCGTCGCCGCATTACCCGGAAACAAACAACCAGAGCCCATAACCATCCAGCATCTGCCTCATCTCCCACAACTACACCAGGGAAGGAGACCTCTCAAACAGAACATGATGTGAGATGCACGGGGTGGCCCAACCTTCACAGTGTAGGTTGGCAGATGAAGGATGTAGTTCGAGGCTAAGTGGTGGATGATGGGTATAGATAGCGGATGCAAGTAGTCAATCAACACTATAAGTAGTGTGACCCACTACTTAGACAACACACTCAAGGGAGGGATACGATAGCCAATCCACACAACAACACACTTGGGTTGAGGCACGAAATTGGGGGCTTTGTGATCTTGGATCACCAATCTAACTTGTAGATTGAGAAGGAAATAATGCACAAGAGCAAGGGGGAAATTCAGAACATTTCTCATACAATGGGGAGAAACAAAGCATAAGCTCTCAATTAAGTATTGGATGAAATTAAAATTCCATGGGGTGGCTATTTATAGCCAAGGGGTGATACAATAGTCAAGGGTCTAATAAAATAAAGTTATAAAGGTTAAACCTACCTTGTCCCCTTAAAATTCAAAAAGATAAAGTCTAACAAATACTTTTAGAAAAGTAGTACACAACTTTCCAACTATATCCCACCGGATTTGACTTTGAGTGCATAGCCCACCAGATTTGACTTTGTTGTCCAAAGATAACATTTTTAGAATCCTCCATGTGGGAAAGACATCAAAATTCGTGAAACCATGTGGGTCAAGCTTTAAAAATCATGTTTGGGCTTGAATAAGTGAGATAATAGGCCCATTTTCTCCATCTATGCAAGGCAAGATCCATTGGGACTTTAATGAAGTTAGATGGGTGCCCATTGTTGCATTCAGCCTCTTTAATCTCACACGCGTCATCGGGCCTTGCAAATCCAACTCCTTCACTTGGTTAATCAGCTTGGTGCCTTCAACATTGTTCACATCATCCTCCCCCTCTTGAAAAGAAGTCATCCTAAACTCTTCATCCTCTACACCCAAAAAAGAATAAATATCAGAAACATTGAAGGTGGAACTTACACCATACTCACCTGGAAAAGCTATCTTGTAAGAATTGTTGTTAATCTTCTCAAGTACTCGGAAAGGTCCATCGCCTCGTGGCATTAGTTTTTATTTCTACTTTTCAGGAAATATTTCCTTCTGCATATGAATCCAAACCAAGTCACCAGGCTCGAACAACATTTGCTTGCGACCCTTGTTTTGCACGATCAATATATTTCTGGGTCATCTGCTCGATATTTATCCTAGACTTTTCATGGATTTTTATGATTAATTATGCATTCCCCTTCACATCCATATTAAATGCTTCCTGTAAAGGAAAAGGAACTAGATCAATAGGGGAAAGGGGGTTAAAGCCGTAAACAATTTCAAATGAAGAATATTGAGTAGTGGAATTCTTGGCCCTGTTATATGCGAATTCAACATGTGGAAGACACTCCTCCCAATTCTTTATGTTCTTCTTCACAGTGGTTCGCAGAAGGTACGATAGTTTTTGATTCACCTCCTCGGTTTGTCCATCGGTTTTCAAATGAAAAGTAGTGGAAAATAGTAACTTCGTTCCTAGTTTGCTCCATAATGTCTTCCAAAAGTAGCTGAGGAATTTTGTGTCTTGATCTGACACAATCTTCCTTGTCATTCCATGAAGTTTGACTACTTTTTGAAAGAAAAGTATTGCAATGTTAGTGGCATCATCAGTTTTGTGACAAGGAATAAAATGTGTCATTTTTGAAAACCGATCCACCACAAAAAAATGGAATCTCTCCTCCTCTTGGTTCTTGGTAACCCCACAATAAAGTCCATTGATATGTCCTCCCAAGGGGTGTTGGGAATTGGTAGAGGAAGATATAGTCCATGTGGGTTCAGTTTCGATTTGGATTTATGGCGGACAATGCACTTTCCCACAAATTTCTCAACATCTCTAGATATCCTAGGCCAATAAAAATGCTCGTTAAGAACACTTAGAGTTTTTGCAACACCAAAATGTCCCATTAACCCACCCGAATGTGAATCCTTCATTAAAAGTAAATGGATTGAACAATTGGGAATACAAAGCTTATTAATCTGAAATAAGAATCCATCATGTAAATAGAATTTTTCCCAAATAACTATAGGTTTACAATGTTCATAAGGTTCTCTAAAATCACTATCAGTGGCATATAAATCCTTAATGTATTCAAAACCAAGTAGTTTTGAATCCAACAAGGATAAAAGAGAATATTTATGTGAAAGTGCATCGACCATAGTATTTTATTTACCCTTTTTATGCTTGATAACATATGGAAATGATTCAATGAATTCCATCCATCTAGCATGTCTCTTATTTAGTTTATGTTGGCTCTTAAGGTATTAAAGATCCTCGTGATCAGAATGGATCACAAATTCTTTAGGCCAAAGATAGTGTTTCCATGTCTCTAGTACTCTATATAATGCATACAACTCTTTATCATATGTAGCATAGTTTAGAGTTGGTCTATTTAACTTCTCACTAAAGAAAGTAATAGGATTACCCTCTTGCATGACTCCTCCTCCTATGCCAATTCTTCTTGCATCACATTCAATTTCAAAGGTCTTACCGAAGTTTGGAAGTGAAAGAAGAGGGGCGTGGGTGAGTCTCACCTTAAGAGCATGGAAGACCTTCTCTTGAGTTGTCCCCCATTTGAAAGGGACATTATTCTTTGTCATCTCATTCAACGGTGTTGCTAGTGTGCTGAAGTCCTTCACAAATATCCTGTAAAAACTAGCAAGCCCATGAAAACATCTTACCTGTCCAACATAGGTTAGAGTGGGTCATTCTTGTATTGCTTTGATATTCTCTGTATCTACTTCAACTCCATTGCCGCTCACAACAAATCCAAGGAAAACAATTTTATTGAGACAAAATTCACACTTATTTATGTTTCCAAACAGGTTTTCCTTCCTTAACACCTCTAAGACTTTTCTTAAGTGATCTACATGTTCAAGAAAGGTCCTACTATAAACCAAAATTTCATCAAAGTAAACTACCACAAATTTTCCAATATATGCACGTAAGACATGATTCATTAACCTCATAAATGTGATAGGTGCAATGGTGAGACCAAAGGGCATGACTAACCATTCATAAAGTTCATGTTTTGCCTTAAATGTTGTTTTCCACTCATCCCCTTCTTTCATCCTAATTTTATGGTAGCCACTTCTTAAATCAATTTTTGAGAAAATAGTTGAACCATTTAATTCGTCTAGCATATCATCTAACCTAGGGATAGGATGATGATACATGACCATGATGTTGTCGATGGATCTATAGTCAATGCACATTCTCCATGTTCCATCCTTCTTTGGTACAAGAATCACCTGTACAACACAAGGACTAAGGATCTCTCTGACATATCCCACATCCAACAGCTCTTGAACTTGCCTTTGAATTTCTTTTGTCTCTTCCGGATTGGTGCGATATGCTGGGGGGTTCGGTAGTGATGCTTTAGGTATGAGGTAAATTTGATGCTCAATACCTCTAATGGGTGGAAAACCCGATGACACCTCTTTAGGAAAGACATCATCATACTCTTGTAACAATGACTCAACAACATTTTTCAAACAGGGTAAGTCGTTAGTATTTAGCAACACCTCTTTGTACATGAGTACTAGGAGGGTTTGCTATGAAAACAAAGCTTCCTTAACCTCACTCTTTTTTTCCAACATCACACTTTTCTCTTATCTCAAATTCTTTTTCCCACTTGATTTTTCTTTGCTCTCCATTTCTTTTCTTCTCTCATTTTCTCTCTTTCCCTCATTCTCTCCTCTTTCATTTTCACTCTTTTTTCCCTCATCACTCATTTTTTTCTTTTCTCTCAAAATGTGATCTTCCAAAATTTGTTTGGGGGACATGGGGTAGAGGGTTATAGGTTCCCCTAGGAGTACAAAAGAATGACGATTCAAGAAACCATCATGGGTAACACACCGATCATACTGCCACGGTCGTCCCAACAACAAATGGAAAGCCTTCATAGGAACAACGTCGCACAAGACCCCATCTTTGTACTTCCCAATGGAGAACAATACATTCACTTGATTGGTGAAATTCAGATCCCCGCAATCATTCAACCACTGAAGTCGATATAGATGTTGATGCTTCAAAGTAGGAAGTCCCAACTTCTCTACTAACTTGGTGCTCGCAACATTACTGCAGATTCCTCCATCAATAATAACACTGCATACCTTCCCATGAATCTTGCACCATGTATGGAAAAGGTTCTCCCACTACTCATTCTCTCCCATGGTCATTTGTGCGCTTAGAACTCTCCTAGTGACAAGAATCTCACCATCTTCTACAAACTCTCCACTATCAATTTCTGGAGATTCTTCCTCCTCTTCCGAGCTCTCTCCATCGTTCTCCCATTCTCTATACTAGTTGATGGTCATGGTTCACGGGTTTGGTCACTCACTAGCAATGTGACCTCTTCCTTGACATTTGAAACACAGAATATCCCTATACCTGGTTTGGTTAGCCGCAAAAGTAGGTTTCTTAGGTGGAATAATTACCTTGACACTTTTGCGATCAACCACCTCTTTTGCCTTTGATGGTTCTCCAATCTCCTTCCTTGTATTTCTCCATGGTGTGAAAGGGGTAGCGGGTTTCCTCATGTTGCTCCTCCTTTTGATTTGTTGCTCGATCTTGGTGGATTGATGGATTATATCTTGTATTTCCACATGGTGGTACATCTCCACTTGATTGGAAATCTCCCAATTGATCCCATGTAAAAATCATGCCATGGTTGCCTCCAGATCCTCCTCAACATTTGCCCGAATCATGGAAATTTTCATCTCCTTGTTGTAGTCTTCTACACTCTTACTTCCTTGGGTGAGGCATTGGAGTTTATTGTAGAGATCTCTATGGTAATGTGTGGGAACAAATCGCTTCTGCATGGAGAAATTCATGTCTTCCCAAGTGTTGATGGGACGTCCACCATATCTAATCCTCTCCTTTTGAACTTGATCCCACCATATTAATGCATAATCATAAAATTCAAGGGAAGCAAGTTTGACCTTTTTCTCCTCGGAATACGCATGGCATGAAAATACTTGCTTGATCTACATCTCCCACTCCAAGTATGCTTCCGAGTCACTTTTCCCTTGAAAAGAGGGGAACATCACCTTGATACCACCAAGTAGGTCATCATCATGTTGTCTCCTTTGTCCTTCTCTAGGTTTTTTGTTTTTAGGGGTTTTCATGATTTTCAATGGGTTTTAGAGTTTTCTTTTATGTTTTTATTGATTTTTCAATTATTTTTATGTTTTTTATGAGTTTCAGTGTTTTTAGATATTTTGAGGGGTTTTAGGGGTTTTTAAGAGTTTTTCGGGTTTTTAGCTTTCTTGGGGTTTTAGGGTCATTTTGGGTTTTTAGTGTTTTTTGGAGTTTTTCATCATTTTTAGGTGTTTTAAGAGTTTTTATTGGTCCCGTGATTCCTAGGTGTTTCATGATCCTCATCACAACTTGTTTTTGTTAAAGAGAAACCCATAATGTATAGAATAATCCTCCACAAATCCATCTTGACATTGGTTTAAAAAATAATTTAACTCCATATCATGCTGATAATCTTCTCTCATAAGCTGAAATCCAAGAATTCAAGCATCTAGAATAGTAAGTAATGCATACCTTCGAAATAAAGCATCTGCCACCAGATTTTCTTGCCCCTTCTTGTATTTTGACACAAATGAGAATGATTGTAAGAATTCCCCCCACTTTGCATGCCTCAAACTCATCTTGTGTTGACCATTGATAAACCTCAGTTCCTGATGGTCATAATGAAGAAAAAACTACTTTGGTCTCAAATAATGAGACCAATGATCTAGGGATCTTACAACTGTATAAAATTCCTTATCATAGGTTCTGTAATTACTCCTTGAATCATTAAATTTCTCACTGAAATATGCAATAGGATGCTTGATTTGGATGAGAATAGTGCCTATCCCAACTCCACTTGCATCACATTCAACTTCAAATATTTGGTCAAAATAAGGCAATGCCAAAACCGGTGCTTCACACCACCTTTTATTAATGATTTCAAATGATTCATTTGCTACATTTGACAACTCAAATTTCCCCCTTTTCAAGCATTTAGTGATATGTGCAATGATAGTGTTGAAATTGGAAACAAAGCGATGATAAAAAGATGTCAAGCCATGAAATTTTTTTACTTCGGTGATGGATTCTAGTTGTGGTTAGGACTAGATTGATTCCAGATGTGAGACACATGGGGTGGCCCGATCTTCACGGCGTAGGTTGGCAGATGAAGTGTGTGGTTCGAGGCTATGTGGTGGATGATGGGTATGGATAGCGGATTCAAGTAGTCAATCAACACTATAAGGAGTGTGACCTACTACTTAGACAACACACTCAAGGGAGGGATGTGATAGCCAATCCACACAACAACGCATTTGGGTTGAGGCAAGAAATTGGGATCTTTGTGATCTTGGATCACCAATCTAACTTGTAGATTAACAAGGCAAGAATGCACAAGAGCAAGGGGAAATTCGGAACAATTCTCACACAATGGGGAGAAACCAAGCATAAGCTCTCAATTAAGTCTTGGATGCAAATACAATTCCATGGGGTGGATATTTATAGCCAAGGGGTGATACAATAGTCAAGGGTCTAATACCCTAAAGTCATAAAGGCTAAACCAACCCTGCCCCCTTAAAAGTCAAAAAGATAAAGTCTAACAAAGACTTTTGGAAAAGTAGCACACAGCTTTCCAACTATAGCCCACCAAATTTGACTTTGAGTGCATAGCCCACCGGATTTGACTTTGGTGTCCAAAGATGCCATTTCTAGAATCCTCCATGTGGGAAAGACATCCAAATTCGTTCAACCATGTGGGCCAAGCTTTAAACATCAAGTTTGGGCTTGAATAAGTGAGATGGGCGCCAATTGTTGCATTCAGCCTCTTTAATCTCTCACGCGTCATCGGGACTTGCAAATCTAACTCCTCCACTTGGGTAATCGGCTCAGTGCCTTCAAAATGCTTCGCATCAGAACACCATCTGCATCACAAATCCTGAACTGGACACGATCAACGAAGTCACCGAAGAGGGTTCCAAGAGGAAACCCTGGAGATCCTCGCATCGGGAGGGAGAACCCAGGAGAGAGCGATGACATTTTTTTATTTTAAAGTTTTAGTGGTTTTAAGGGTTTTTAGAGTTTTTAGTGGATTTTTAGGGGTTTTATAGGGTTTTTGGTTTTTTTATGGTTTTCCAGGGTTTTTAGTGTTTTTAAATTTTCATGGATTTTTAGGCATTTTTTGGGAGTTTTATGGTTTTAGGGTTTTTTAGAGTTGTTAGGGGTTTTGATGGTTTTTAGGGTTTTCATAGGTTTGTTAGGGTTTTTAGGGGTTTTCAGGTTTTTTAGGATCTCTAAAACAAAAAAAAACTAAAAAAACTCCCAAACCCAAAAAAACCCCTAAAAAACCTGAAAAAATCATAAAAATCGTAAAACCCTCAATGTCATAAAAACACTAAAAACCCTAAAACCATAAAAATCCTAATAAATCCCTAAAAATCACTGAAAATGTAAAAACCCTAACAACCCTGAAAAAACCCATGAAAACCATAAAAAATCCCTAAAAACCTTAAAAACCCTAAAATCCCATAAAACCCCTAATAAACCACTTAAAACTCTAAAACCCCTCAAAACCATTAAAAACATTAAAAAAACTCTAGAAAACCTTAAAACCCCTAAAAGAATAAAAAAAACCCTAAAACCCCTAAAGACCCTAAAAACCCTATAAAACCCTAAAAAATCCTAAAACCCTCCAAAATTTCTAAAATCCCAAAAAATCCCTAAAAACCATAAAAATTCTAAAAAACACCTAAAAATCCATGTAAACATAAAAACACTAAAAACCCTGCAAAACCCCTGAAACCCATAAAACCCCTAAAAATTTTAAAAACCCTTAAAAACCACCAAAAACTCCAAAAACCCTGAAAACCCCTAAAAATATTAAAATCTCGAAAAACCTTAAAAACCATAAAAATCCAAAAAACTTTTAAAAATCCATGAAAACATAAAAAACCCAAAAAACCTAGAAAACCCCTTAAATCCATAAAACCCCTAAAACCCTTAAATGTCATATAAACCCATAAAAACACTAAAACCCCACTAAAAACTCTAAAAACCCTTAAAACACATAAAAATCAAAAAAAGAGCCTAAAACACTAAAAAATCCCCAAAACACTAAAAACCCATGAAAACCCCTATTAAACTCAAAATCACTAAAAACCATAAAAACCCTAAAAACCATAAGAATCCTAAAAAACCCCTAAAATCCAAGAAAGTGTTAAAAACCTTAAGACCTTGAAAACCCCCTTAACACCATAAAATTCCCCTAAAACCCTAAAAAACTCTAAAAACCCATAAAACCCCTAAAAACCACTAAAAAATATAAGAAACCTTAAAACCCCTATAATTGTTAAAAACTCTAAAAAAACTTTACAACCCTACAAACTCTAAAAAAACCCATAACCCAAAAAGACCTAAAAACCAAGAAAACTACTAAAACCCCTAAAAACCTTGGAAAACCCCTAAAAATGCTCAAAATCCCTAAAAACCCTAAAAATCATAAAAATCATAAAAATCATAAAATAACCCTAAAAATCCATGAAAACATAAAAACTCTAAAAACCCCTGAAAACCATAAAAAACCCCTAAAACCCCATAAAAAGCCCTAAAACCCCATAAACCCCCAAAAAACCACTAAAAACTATAAAAACCCTTAAAATCCCTAAAAATGTTAAAAACTATGAAAAACTTTTAAAACCCTAAAAAAATCAAAAAAACCTTAAAAACCCAAAAGACCCTAGAAACCTTGAAAACCTTAAAAACCCTAAAAACCACTGAAAGCAATAAAAACCCTCAAAATCCATAACTACCCTAAAAACCCAAAAAACCATAAAAATCCTAAAAAACCCATAAAAATCCATGAAAACATAAACAATCCCTAAAAACCCAGAAAACACCCCAAAAAACCATAAAAACCCCTAAAAACATTAAAACCCCATAAATACCCTAAAACCCCTAAAAATATTAAAAAACTCTAAAAAATATTTAAAACACTAAAAAACTCAAAAAAACCCAAAAGACCCTAACAACCCTAACAACCCTAAATAACCTAAGAACACTAAAAACCTTAGAAAAAACCTAAAACCTCTCAAAATCCCTAAAAACGCTAAAAAACCTTAAATCCATAAAAATATTAAAAAAACCCTAAATATATATGAAAATAAAAAAAAATCTTAAAAACCATTATAAACCATAAAAAACCATAAAACCCCAAAAAACCTTAAAAACCCATAAAACCCTAAAAGACCACTAAAAACTCTAAAAACCCTTAAAACACTTAAAAATGTTAAAAACTCAAAAAAACCTTAAAAAACCTAAAAAAATCAAAAAAACTCCGCAAAATACAAAAAGACCTAACTACCCCTTAAAACCATTAAAAACCCTAAAAATCCCTAAAATCCCTAAAAACCCAAAAAACCATAATAATCCTAAAAAACCCTTAAATATCCATGAGAATGTAAGAAACCCTAAAAACCCTTAAAAACCTACAAGAAACCAAAAAACCCTTAAAAACCTTAAAGTCCCTAAAAACCCTTAAAAACACTAAAAACTCTAAAAACCCTTCAAACCCCTAAATATGTTAAAAATATTATAAAAACATTAAAAACCCTAATAAACTCAAAAAAACCCTAAAAAACCAAAAAAACCCTAAAACCCTGAAAACCCCTAAGAACCCTAAAAACACCTGAAAAACCCAAAAACCATCAAGATCTCTAAATATCCTAAACCCCTAAAAACCATAAAAATGCTAAAAACCTCCCTAAAAACCTTAATACCCCAAAAAACCCATAAAAACCCTAAAATCCAGTAAAAAATATAAAAACCCTTTAAACCCCTAAAAATGTTTAAAAAATTTGAAAAACCCAAGAAACCCTAAATAATTAAAAAACTCTAAAAACCCAGAAAGGCCCTAAAAACCCAAAATCCCCCCTAAAATCCCTTAAAACCCTAAAAATCCTAAAAAACTATAAAAATCCATGAAAACATAAAAAACACTAAAACTCCCCTGAAAACCATAAAAACCCTTAATGGGTCTTGGGATTGTTCATTTCCTTCCTGGATTGGCTTGGCGTCGGCTGTGGACCATTCTGGAGGGGGGGGGGGGGTACTGGTTTCTGTCTTGCTAGTCTTGTTCTTTTTGCTGGTATTTGAAATGGAGCAAGATGCTGACTTTGAAATGGAGTTGGGTGGGGGTGATGTAGTGCTGCTCTGGGTTGATGTCTGTTGAAGCTATTTCTGTGTTTGTGGTGTGCTGGAAGTTGAATGGTTGGGAAGCTTGTTGTGAAGGAAGTTCTTATTGGCTTGGTTGTGATGCTAGATGTGGCTGGATGATTGGCTTGAGGTGCTGAAAGACTGGTGTGGATGTGATGATTAGGTTGTGATGATTGGACATGGTGGTGTTGGGATCTTTTCTGGGTTTTTTTTCTTTGTTTGTTTTTTGTGTGTCTTTTGGTTCTTTGGGTCTTTGGGTTTGGGGTTTTTAATGGTTTTTGGGTGTGGTTTGATTGACCCCTCCCCTCCCTTATCCATCGTGTCATTTTCTTATAATAAATTGGGGGGGGGGGGGAATAGCCCGAGCCTCGCATCTTCCTTACCCTAAAAACCCATAAAGATGTTAAAAAACTATAAAACCCCTTAAAAATCTAAAAAAGTAAAAAAAAAACCCTAAAAACCCAAAATATCCTAAAACCCCTGAAAATCCCTAAAAACCCCTAAAAACCCTAAAAACCCTCAAAATCCTTAAAAACCCTAAAAAACATAAAAACACTAAAAACACAAAAAAAACTAAAAACCAAAAAAAACTATAAAAACCCTTATAACCTCTAGAAATGTTAAAAACTCTAAAAAAATCTTAAAAGACCTAGAAACTAAAAGAACCCTAAAAACCTTAAAAACCGCTAGAAACCTTGAAAACCCGAAAATCCCTAAAATCCCATGAAAAATCTAAAAAACCCCAAGACCCCTAAAAACCCTAAAACCCCTAAAAACAATAAAAATTTTAAAAGACCAAAAAAATCCATAAAAACGTTAAAAAACTAAAAACTAAGTAAAATCCATTAAAACCATAAAAACCCTAAAACCTTTAAAAAACCCTAAATCCATAAAAAAACCCTAAAAAACCACTAAAAACTCTAAAAACCCTTAAAACCCCTAAAACGTTAAAAACTCAAAAAAACATTAAAAAAATTAAAAAACCAATAAAACTAAAAAAAAACCAACCCAAATGACCATAAAAACACGGAAAAATACTAAACACCCAAAAATCCCCTAAAAACTTTAAAACCCCACAAAATCCATAAAAACCCTAAAAACCATAAAAATCCTAAAAAACCCCTAAAAATCCAAGAAAATGAAAAAAAAACTAAAAAACCCTAATAAACCCCTAAAAACCATAAAAACCTAAAACCTTAAAAAACCTAAAAAAACATAAAACCCTAAAAACCACTAAAAATCTAAAATCCCTCAAAATCCATAAAAATGTCATGAAAATCGAAAAAAACTTAAAAACCCTAAAAATTGAAAAAGCCCAAAAAACCCAAAGAGACCCTAAAAACCTTGAAAAAACTTTGAAAACCCCTTGAAAACCCCTAAATACCCACAAAATCCCTAAAATACCTAAAAAACCTAAAAAACCATAACTATTCTAAAAAACACCTAAAAATCCATAAAGACGTAAAAACCCTAAAAACCCCGAAAAACCCCTAAAAACCCTAAAACCCCTTAAAACCCATAAAACCCCTAAAGACCCACTAAAATATCTAAAAAATCTTAAAACCCTAAAAACATTAAAAACTATAAAAACCCTTAAAACCCTAAAAACCTAAAAAACCAAAAAAAACCCACAAAGACCCTAAAAACACCGAAAAACCATAAGAACCCTAAAAAAATTAAAAACCCCTCAAAATCCATAAAAATGCCAAAAACCATAAAAATTATAAAAACCAGTAAAAATCCATGAAAATGTAAAATACCCTAAAAACACTTAAAAACCATAAAAACCACTAAGAACTTTAAAAAACACATAAAATCCAACTAATTTTTTTTAATAACCTTAGAACCCCTAAAAATGTTAAAAATCTCTAAAAAGAATTAAAAACCCAATAAAACACAAAAAATCCCCAAATCCCAAAAAGACCCTAAAACCGTAAAAACCCTAAAAACCCTTGAAAACCCCTAAAAGCCATCAAAATCTGTAAAACCCTTAAAAAACTCTAAAAACCAAAAAAATCCTAAAACCCCATAAAAACCATAAAACCCACTAAAAACTCTAAAAACACTTTAAACCCTAGAAATGATAAAAAAACTCAATTTTGTTTTAAAAATCCTATAAACTCAAAAAAAACTCTAAAAACCCAAAACACCAAAAAAACCCCTAAAAATTTTGAAAAACCCAAAACAAAACCCTCAAAATGTCTAAAAACCCTAAAAAAGCCTTTAAAACCCCGAAAATTTCAAAAAAGCATAAAACCACTAAAAAACGTGAAAAACCTTGAAAACCATAAACACCCTAAAAAAATTAAAAACCCTAAAAATCCATGAAACCCTAAAAACCCACTAAAAACTCCAAAATCCCATAAAACCCCTAATAATGTTAAAAAACACTAAAAAACCTTAAAACCATAAAAGAACTAAATAAACTAAAACCCAAAAAAGACCCTAATTACCTTGAAAACCCTAAAAACCATAAAAACCTAAAACCCCCCAAAAATACATGAAAACATAAAAGACAACAAAAACTCTAAAAAACCCATTAAACTATAAAACTCCTAAAAACCCATAAAAACCTAAAAACAACTGAAAAATCTAAAAACAATTAAAACCCCTATAAATGTTAAATAACAATAAAAACCTAAAAACCCCGTAAAAACTATAAAAAACCCCTTAAAACCCAAAACAACCCAAAAAAACCTTGAAAACACCGAAACACCCTCAAAATCCATAAAAACCCTAACAAACCCTAAAAACCAAAAATCCCCCAACCCTAAAAATCCATGAAACTATAAAAAACCCTAAAAACCCCGAAAACCATTAAAACCCTTAAAAATTTCTTAAAACCCAAAAAAACCACTAAAATATATAAAAAACAATTAAAACCCCTCTAAAGGTTAAAAAACTCAAAAAATCTTTAAAACCCTGAAAACTAAAAAAACCCAAAAAATCAAAAGACCACAAACCCTAAAAAAACCATAAAATAGCTAAAACCCCCAAAAGAACCCCTACAAAGCCCTAAAACCCCATAAAAAACCTTCAAAATCAAGAAAAACCTTAAAAACCATAAATACCACAAAAACCTAAAAACCCCTAAAAAACAATGAAAATGTAAAAAACCCTAAAACCCTAAAACCCCTGCAATCCATAAAACCCCTAAAAACATTAAAAACCCATACAACCCGTAAAAACCCACTAGAAATGCTAAAAACCTTTTAAACCCCTAAAAACATTATAAAACTCTAAAAAACCTTAAAACCCCTAATAACACAAAAAAACCCCTAAATATATAAAAAGACCCTAAAACCCCTAAAAATCCTATCAAAATCCCTAAAAACCCTTAAAAACCTAAACACCATAAAATTTCTTAAAAACCACTAAGAATCTATAAAACATATAAAACCCTTAAAAAGCCTGAAAACCCCATGAAAACCAAAAAACCCCTAAAAACCTTAAAAATCTTAAAAACCTTAAAAACCCATAAAAACACTAAAAACGCTAAAAACACTAAAAACTCTAAAACCCCTTAAAAACCTAAAAATCTCAAAAAAACCAAAAAATCCCAAAAAACGCCTACAAACCCTAAAACCCCTCAAAACCCTAAAAACTCTAAAAACCATAAAAACCCAAAAAAAACACTAAAACACATAAAAACCTCCAAAACCTTAAAAAAACCAAAAACCCCATAGAAATCCTAAAACCCATTAAGAACTATAAAAACCCTTAAAAAACCCTAAAATGATAAAAAAATCTAAAAACCCTAAATTCTTAAAAAGAAACCCTAAAACCCTTAAAAACCATAAAAATCCTAAAAAACCCTAAAAGTCCATAAAAATTTAAAAAAAAAAATTCCCTTAAAAACCCCTGAAAACCACAAAACCCATAATAACCCCAAAAAAACTAAAAACATTAAAAACCCTTAAAACCCCTGAAAAGTTTAAAAACTCTAAAAAACCATAAAAAACTAAAAAAAACCCTAAAAATCCAAAAGACCCTAAAAACCATGAAAACCCCTAAAAACCCCTGTGAAACCCTAAACACCTTTAAAATCTCTAAAACCTCTAAAAACTATAAAACCATAAAAATCCAAAAAATACCTAAAAATCCATGAAAATGTAAACAACCCTTTATACCCTGAAAAACACATGAAAACCATAAAAACCTCTAAAATCCTTAAAAAACCTAAAACCACTGAAAACTCTAAAAACCATAAAACCCCTAAAAATGTTACAAACTTCTAAAAAACCCTAAAACCCCTAAAAATCAAAAAAAAATCCCTAAAAACCCAAAAGACCAAAAAAATGTTGAAAACCCCAAAAACCCTTGAAAACCCTAAAAAACCCTCAAAACCCATAAAAAACCCTAAAGACCATAAAAATCCTAAAGAAACAGTAAAAATCCAAAAAAACGTAAAAAACCCTAAACACCATGAAAAATCTCAGAAACCATAAAACCCCTAAAAACCTAAAAACCCATAAAAACACATAAAAATCCTAGAAACCACAAAAAACCCTAAAAAATTGTTAGAACACCTAAAATCATTAAAAAACTCTAAAAAACCTTGAATACCCTAAAAAACACAGAAAAATCCCCAAAAACCCAAAAGACCCAAAAGCCCCTTGAAAAATCCATAAAAACCCAAAAAAATCCATTAAAACGTAAAAAACCCTAAAACCCTAAAACCACCCTAAAATCCCTAAAAACCCTCAAAATCCTTAAAAAAGTAAAAAACACTAAAAACCATAAAAATATGAAAAAAACCTAAATATCCATTAAAACGTAAAAAACCCTAAAACCCTAAAACCACCCTAAAACCATAAAAACGCATAAAACCATAAAAAAAATTAAAAACCCATAAACCCCTTAAAAACCAATAAAAATCCAAAAACCCTTTAAAACATAAAAATGTTTAAAACTCTAAAAACCTCAAAAAACACCTAAAAGCTCAAAAAAAACCTAAAACCCAAAAAAACCCTAAAAATCCTAGAAAACATTGAAGACCATAAAACCCCTGAAAACCCTAAAAAACCTAAAAACCTTTAAAAATATTAAAAAACACTAAAAACCATAAATCATAAAAACTCTTAAAAATCCATGAAAAAGTAAAAAATCATAAAACCCTAAAAACTCTAAAAATTATTAAAACCCCTAAAAACGTGAAAAACTCTAAAAAACCTTAAAAACCGTGAAAAATTAAAAAAATCCTCAAAAACCCAAAAGGCCTTAAAGGAACTGAAAAATGATAAAAAACTGAAAACCCTAAAAAACCAAAAAAAAACACTAAAAACCATAAAAATCCTAAAACCCCCCTAAAATCCAGGAAAACATTAAAAAAACTAAAATCCCCTAAAAACCCTAAAACCCCTAAAATCTCTAAAGACCCTTAAAACCCCCAAAAAGGTTATAAACCCTAAAAAACATTAAAAACCATAAAAACTCAAAAAACCTAAAAACCCAAAATGACCAAAAAAATCAGAAAACCCCTAAAAACCCTAAAACCCCTAAAACCCCTCAAAATACATAAAAACCCTAAAAAATTGTAAAAACCATAAAAATACTAAAGTCTATAAAAATCAATGAAAACATAAAAAACCTTAGAAACCATAAAAACCCTAAAAATCACAGGAAAATCTAAATACATGTAAAACCCCTAAAAATGTTACAAAACTCTAAAAAACCTTAACAACCCTAAAAAGTAAAAAAAACTTTTAACCCAAAAAGTCCCTAAAAACCCTAAAAATCCATAAAAACCTCTGAAAACCCTAAAAACTATCAAAATCATTAAAACCCTAAAAACCATAAAAATCATTAAAATCCTAAAAAACACCTAAAAATCCATAAAAATGTAAAAAACCCTAAAAATCATAAAAAAAACCCTAAAAACCATAAAAACCCCTAAAACCTTGAAAATACCAAAAAACCCATAAAAACCTAAAAACTACTAAAAACTATAAAACCATTAAAACCACAAAAAATGTTAAAAAATTCTAAAAAACCTTAAAACCTCTAAAAGAATAAAAAACTCTAAATGCACAAAAAGACATTAAAAACCCAAAAAGACCCTAAAAACCCTAAAAGCCCAAAAAACCCCAACAACCCTCAAAATCTCGAAAATCCCTAAAAAAACTAAAAAACCCTAAAACCCATAAAAATCCTAAAAAAACCCTAAAAACCCATGAAAACGTAAAAACACCTAAAAACCTTGAAACCCCCAGAAAACCATAAAAACCCCTATAAACATTAAAAACCCCTAAAAACCCATAAACCCCCTAAAAACCTTAAAACCCCCAAAAATGTTAAAAATCTAAAAAACATTAAAACCCTAAATGACTAAAAAACTCCAAAACCCAAAAAGACCCTAAAAACACAGAAAAAACATAAAAACCCCTAAAAACCTCAAAATTCCTAAAAAACCTAAAAACCCACAAAGACTATAAAATTCCTAAAAAACCTCTAAAATCGATAAAACACCCCCGAAACCCCCCTAAAATCCACGAAAACCCCTGAAAACCATAAAAACCCATAAAAACCCTAAAAACCCACTAAAAACTCTAAAAACCCTTAAAACCATTAAAAACAATAAAAACTCTAAAAACATTAAAAACCCTAAAAAACTCAAAAAACCCAAAAACCATAAAAAGAAACTTAAACCCTGAAAAACCCTAAAAATCACTAAAAAAAACCTAAAACCCTAAAAATTCATCAAAACCCTAAAAACTAAACAAATCCTAAAAAACCCCTAAAAATTAATGAAAGCATAAAAACCCTAAAAACCCTAAAAAAACTCCAGAAAACATTAAAACCCCTTATAAAGATTAAAAAATAATAAAAACCCCTAAAAACCGTAAAACCCCACTAAAAATCCTAAAAACCCATAAACCCCCTAAAAAAGATAAAATAATCTAAAAAACATTAAAAACCCTAAAAAACAATGAAAACCCCAATGACCACAAACCCTGAAAACCCCTAAAAACCCTTGAAAACCCCTCAAAATTCCCCGAAAACCTTAAAATACCCTAAAAACCATAAAAATCCTTAAAAACCCCTAAAATCCATGAAAATGTAAAAAAACCTAAAAACCCTAAAACACCCTGAAAACCATAAACTCTCTAAAAACCTTAAAAACCCTAAAAAACACTAAAAACCCTTAAATCCCTAAAAAATGGTAAAAAACACTAAAAACCTTAAAACCTTTAAAAACTCAAAAAAAACCTAAAAACACCAAAAGACCCTAAATTCCCTGAAACCCCTAAAAACCCTTGAAAACCTTTAAATCCCCTCAAAATCCCTAAAAACCATAAAAAACCCTAAAAACCATAAAAATCCTAAAAAACCCCTTAAAAATCCATGAAAACAAAAAAATTCTAAAAACCCTGAAAAACCATTGAAAACCTAAAACCCCCCTAAAAACCTTAAAAAACCCTAAAACCCCTAAAATCCAAAAAAAATCTAAAAACCCTTCAAACCCCTAAAAACGTTAAAAAACTCTAAAATCCCTTAAAAAACCTAAAAATAAAAAAAAAACTAAAGACCCAAAAGACCCTAAAAACCATCAAAATCTATAACAACCCTAAAAACAATAAAAATCCTAAAAATCCGCTAAAAATCCATGAAAACATAAAAAACCATAAAAACCTTAAAAACCCCAGAAACCCAAAAAACACCTAAAAGCCATAAAAACCCATAAAAACCCTAAAAATCAACTAAAAACTCTAAAAACCCTTTAAAACCATAGAAATGTTAAATAACTCTAAAATCCTTTCAAAACCATAAAAAATAAAAAAACCCTAAAAGCCAAAAAAAGTCCTAAAACCCTAAAAAAGCCCTTAGAACCCTCAAAATCCCTGAAAACCCTGAAAATACTAAACCCCCCTAAAAACCATAAAACCCCTGAAATCTATAAAAACACTAAAAACTAGTAAAAACCTTAAACCAATAAATACTCTACAACCCTTAAAACCACTAGAAATTTTAATAAATTCTAAATAACCTTAAAACCCCTAAAAATGCAAAACACACTAAAAAACTAAAAAACCTAAAAAAATCTTGAAAGCACTAAAAAAGCTAAAAAACCCTAAAAACCCTCAAAATCCCTAAAAATTCTAAAAACTCTAAAACCATAAAAATCTTAACCCCCCCTAAAATATATGAAAACCTAAAAAACCATAAGAACCCTTTTAAATACTTGAAAACCCACTAAAAACTCTAAAAACAATTAAAACCCCAGAAAACATTAAAAACACCAAAACACCAAAAAACCCCTAAAAAACTAAAAAAACCCAAAAGAACTCAAAAACCCTAAGTACCCATGAAATCCCAAAAAACCCTCAAAATCCCCAAAAACCGTAAAAACCATAAAAATCCTAAAAATTACATGAAAATCCAAGAAAACGCAAAAAATTCTAAATAACCCTAAAAATCCTTAAAACTCAAAAAACCCCTTGAATCCTAAAAAAAACCCTAAAAATCCATAAAAACCCCAAAACCCACTAAAACCTCAAAAAACCCTTAAAATCGCTAAAACGTTAAAAACTATAAAATACATTAAAAACCCTAAAAAACTCGAAATACCATAAAAACCCAAAAAGATCATAAAAACCCTGAAAACCCCTAAAAACCTAAGAACCCCGGAAAACCCCTAAAACCTTCAAAATCTCTAAAAACCCTAAAAAACCCTAAAAACCATAAGAATCCTAAAACCTCCTAAAAATCCCTGAAAACATAAAAAACCCTAAAACCACTAAAAACACCTAAAAACCATTAAAACCCTAAAAACATAAAAAAACTCAACCCACGCCCCCAAAAAAACTCCTAAACCCGGTAAAAACTATAAACCCCTTAAACCGCCTAAAATGTTAAAAAACTCTAAAAAACTTTTAAAGCACTAAAAAAATCAAAAAAACATCTAAAAACCCAAAAGACCCTGAAAACCCTAAAAACCCCTAAACCCCTCAAAAAGACGTAAAACCCATCAAAATCCCTAAAAATCCTAAAATATCTCTAAAAATCCTAAAATATCTCTAAAAATCCATGAAAACGCAAATAACCCTAAAAACCCTGAAACCCCCCTTAAAACTTTAGAAACCCATAAGAACATTAAAAAACCATAAAACCCCTTTAAACCCCTAAAATGTTAAAAAACTCTAAAAACCCTAAAACACTGGAAAAAAATCTTAAAAACCCAAAAATCCCCTAAAATTACTCAAAACCCCTAAAACCACTAAAACCCATAAAAATTATAAAAAACCCCTAAAAATCCATAAAAACATTAAAAAAAACTAAAAACACTGAAAAACTCTTGAAAACCTTTAAAACCCCTCAAAAAACCCCTAAACCCCCCAAAAAATCACTAAAAACTCTAAAAAACCCTAAAACCAAAAAAGACACTGAAAACCATGAAAACCCAAAAAAACTCAAAAAACCCCTAAAACCCCTCAAAATCTTTAAAACTCCTAAAAACACTAAAAAACCTTAAAATCCTAAAAAAACCCTAAAAATCCATGAAAACGTCAACAACCCTGAAAACCCTGAAAAACAACTAAAAACCATAAAAACACCTAATAACCTTTAAAAAAAATTAAAACCCATAAGAACCCTTCAAACCACTAAAAAAATAAAACCTTTAAACCCCTGAAAATGTTAAAAAACTCTAAAAAAAACTAGAAAACTCAAAAAAAAACACTAAAAACCCCAAAAGATCCTTAAAACCCTGAAAACCCATAAAACCCTTGAAAAATCCTAAACCCCCCCAAATCCTTAAAATCCCTATAAATATCTAAAACCACTAAAAACTATAAATATCCATGAAAACGTAAAAAACCCTAAAAACACTGAAAAACCCTTGAAAACTATAAAACCCCATAAAACCTTAACAAACAATAAAAAACTATAAAACTATAAAAACCCTTTAAACCCATAAAAACGTTAAAAAAATCTAAAAATCCTTAAAAACCCTAAAATCTCAAAAAAACCATAAAAATCCAAAAGTCCCTAAAACACTAAAACCCCCTAAAACCCTAAAAACCTCATAAAACCCCTTGAGAAACTCTAAAGACCCTAAAAATCACTAAAAACCCTAAAACCCCTAAAAATGATACAAATACTAAAAAAACACCTAAAAATTCAAGAAAACATAAAAAACCCTTGAAACCATTAAAACCTCTGAAAACAATATAAACCCCAAAAAACCTTAAAAATCCAAAAAAATGGCAAAACCCCTAAAACCCCACTAAGAACTCTAAAAAACATTAAAACCACTAAAAATGTTAAAAAAAATATAAAAAACTTTAAAAACCTAAAAAAAATAAAAAACACTAAAATTCCAAAATGACCCTACACACCCTGAAAGCCCCTAAAAATCCTAAAAACCCCTGAATGTCTCAAAAACCCCTCAAAAATCTCAAAAAACCCTATAAACCCTAAAAAACATAAAAACCCTAAAAAACCCCTAAGAACTTTAAAAACTCTAAAAACCTTTAAAACCCTAAAAAACTTTAAAAAACCCAAAACACCCAAAAAGAACTTAAAACCCTGAAAAACCCTAAAACCCCTTGAAAACCCGGAAAACCCCTAAAATCCCCAAAAAACCTTAAAAATCCCTAAAAATCCATAAAACCATAAAAACCCACTAAAAATATAAAAACCCTTAAACCCCTAAATATTTTAAAAACTATAAAAAACCTAATACCCCTAAAAAACTTAAAGAACCCCTAAATACCCAAGAAGACTCTAAATACCCTGAAAACCCCGAAAAACTACTGAAAACCCATTAAAACCCTCAAAATCCCCTAAAACCCTAAAACCTTAAAAACCCCTAAAACCCATAAAAATTATAGAAAACCCCTAAAAACCCTAACACCCCCCCTGAAAAACATAAAAACCCCTAAAATCCTTAAAATTCCATAAAAACCCCATAAAAACCTTAAACCCCCAAAAAATACTCAAAAGCCCTTAAAACCTCTAAAAATGCTAAAAAACTTAAAAAACACTAACAACCCTAAAAAATTCAAAAAAACCTAAAACCCCAAAAGACCCCAAAACCCTAAAATCACATGAAGAACCCTAGAAACCCTCAAAATATATAAAAACCCTAAAAACCCTAAAAACCCCAAAAACCCCAAAAACCACAAAAACCATAAATTTCCTAAAAATCCCCTAAAAATCCCTAAAAATGTAAAAAACCCTAAAAACCTGAAAAACCCATCAAAACAAAAAAAACCTAAAAACCATAAAAACCCTAAAGAACCACTAAAAACTCTACAAACTCTTAAGCCCCCTAAAAATGTTAAAAACTCTAAAAAACCTTAAAACCCCTAAAAACTTTAAAAATACCCTAAAAACATCAAAAAAACTAAAAACCCTTAAAACACTTAAAACACCTAAGAATCCCTAATAACCCCTAAAAACACTCAAAATCGCTAAAAACCCTAACAACCATAAAAATCCTTAAAAATACCTAAAAATCCATGAAAATGTAAAAACCCCTAAAACTCTAAAGAACCCATGAAAACCATAAAACACCCTAAAAATCTTAAAAACCCCTAAAAACCCATAAAAACTCTAAAACCCACTAAAAACTCTAAAACCTCTTAAAACCCCTAAAAACAATAAAAATTTCTAAAAACTTTTAAAGCCCCAAAAACTCAAAAAAAACCCCTAAAACACTGAAAGACCCTAAAAAATCTAAACCCCCCTAAAATACCCTAAAACCCCTTAACATACCTAAAAACCCTAAAAATCCTAAAAACCATAAAAATCCTAAAAATCCCCTAAAAATCCATGAAAACATAAAAAACCCTAAAAACATTTGAAAACCATAAAAACACCAAAAACACTTTAAAACCCTTAAACTCATAAAAACCCTAAAACCCACTAAAATCTCTAAAAACCCATGAAACCCCTGGAAACATTAAAAAACTCTAAAACCCCTTAAAACATGAAAAACTAAAAAAATCCAAGAAAACACTAGTAATGGATCTCCTCTTCGTCGAGCGCTCCTCTCCCTCTCGTGATGGGATTGACATGCATTGGGGAATCTGGTGAGAAGCCTTTGAGCTTTATTCTTCTGGTCTTGATCAATGATGGAATGGTCTCCTCAAAAGGGAGTAAAATTTGGTTCATTCTTGGTTTTGGATAGTAAAGTTGCGCGTAGGTTATTCTGAGCTCAGGAATCGGAAGCTGCGGTTGAAGCTAATGCCTTGGTCGGGGCTGGAGTTGGGGTTTTTTGTCGTATGGATGGAATGGAGGTTGTGCTGCCTTATCCTTCATTAGAGGTTGGTGTTGTGTTCCCTAATTTGGACATGGTTGGGGTTCCAGATAATATTGTGAAGTTATCGTCTAAGGTTTCTAAGGCTATTAAGGTTTCTTCCTTGGTGTTGGTTGGAGCTCCCAAGGTGGTTGCCGAAGGGGTGGTGGATGGTTTGTCACTCCCATTTTCTAGAGTGGTGATGGATGGATCATTGCTCCTAGGTTATAGAAATGTTGTTGGATCTTCTTCGGCTACAAATACAGCATTGGGTCATTTGGAATCTTATCTGCATTTCATGGATTTTGGGGTTTCATCCTCTGATTTCTAAGGGGAAATTTCTAAAGATGTTTTCCATATGTGGTTCTTCAAAACGGTGAATCCAGATGGAGAAATACCTTGGTTGGGTACTTTTTGGAGAAAAATATGTCATTCTTGAGGTGTCTTGGATTGCTACTGATTTTTAGGTTAAGGACTTGATCAAAAACTTGTGCAACGATGAAGGGTTCTTATTCTTCAAGTTTTTCTCTTGTAATATTATTGATATTCTTTCATCAAGGACATGGTTCTTTGCAGGTCAATCCATGGTCCTTCACTCTTGGAATCTGGGTATTTCTCTTGACAAAGAGTCTTTCTCTTTGTTCGCAGTGTGGGTGAGATTTTGAAACATCCCTCTTGAGGCCTGGTCTGCTGAAGGTCATAGTTATATTGCAAGTGAAGTAGGCATGCCTCACTTGGTAGAAAAATCTACTGTTGATATTAGCATAATTAGCTTTATGAGGATTTTTGTGTAAATCTAAGTTGGGAGGAACTCCCATAGGATATTTTTGTGGATTTGGGGGTTGATTCGTCCACTTCCATTCGAGTCGAATATGGATGGGTACCTAAAACATGCAAATTTTGTAAAAAAAATTGTCATCACTTAAATTAGTGCTTGAAGAAACCCAAGAGTGATTCCCAAGCAGGATGGACCAAAGCCACTCCTAGGAATAGAGTTTACATAAGGAAGGATTCTTCGTACAATCATTCTCGGGTCGATGCTTCAGAGCATAATTGAAGGGAAACTCTTAAAACCCTAAAAACATTTAAAATATAAAAAGCTTTAAAAACTCTAAAAAACTCAAAAAACACGATAAAAACCCAAAAAACAGTAAAAATCCTAAAACCCCCTAAAAACCCTATCCTTTGAAAAACCTTTAAAACCCAAAAAACCCTAAAAATTATAAAACCCCCTAAAAATCCATGAAAATGTAAAAACCCCTTAAAACCTAAAAGCCCATCAAAACCATAAAAACCCCTAAAACCCTTAAATACCCTAAAAACCCATATAAACCTAAAACCCACTAAAACTCTAAAACCACTTAAACCCCTAAAAATGTTAAAAACTCTAAAAAAGCTTAAAAACCGTAAGAGACTAAAAAAACACTGAAAATCCAAAAGGACCCTAAAAACCCATAAAACCCCTAAAAACTCTAAAAACCCTTGAAAAACTCTAAAACCCCATAAAATCCCTAATACCCCTAAAAACCAAAATACCATAAAAATCCTAAAAACCCCCTAAAAATCCATGAAAACATAAAAAAACCTAAAACCCATAAAAAACCACAAACCCCCCCCCCCTAAAAACCCATAATAAACCACCAAAAATCTAAAAATCCCTAAACCCTAAAAACGTTAACAACACTAAGAAACCTTAAAAACCCTAAAAGCTAAAAAACCCCTAAATACCCCAAAAGACCCCCAAAACCCCCAAAACCCCCCAAAAACACCTAAAAACCCTAAAAACCTTCAAAATATCTAAAACCCCTAAAAAACCATAAAAATCATAATAATACATTAAAAATCCATGAAAATGTAAAACACTCTAAAAACCTTGAAAACCCCTAAAAACCATAAAAAACCCTAAAACCACAAAAAACCCTAAATACCCATAAAAAGATTAAAAACCACAAAAACTCTAAAAACCCATAAAACACCTAAAAACGTTAAAAAACACTAAAAACCATAAAACCCTAAAAACTCAAAAAAAAACAAAAAACCCAAAAAGACCCAAAAAACCCTAAAAAACCCTTAAAACGTTAAAAACACTTTTTACTCCTTTCCGCCTCCTGACCACTGATTCAGAGAGGGGATGGATACTCAAGCCCACTCCCCTCCCACCTTAGCATCCTTAACCTTCAATCCTTACTTTGGACCCATGTCTAATGTAAAGTGAAGAGATGGAGATTTTGAACCCCCAGTTCCTCCAACGGTCTCCCCAGTCTGTTCCACCATAGCTCTGACCTCTTCCACTATTTCCCTGACCTCTTCCACCGTTTCCCCGACCTCTTCCACCAGCGAAGGAGGAAAAGCATGTGGTTTTTCGAATCTTCTAATTCTTTTTGTTTCTCACACTGATCATGACTCACGTGGGATTAGAGGTTAATGATGATCATAACAATCACACAATCCACCTGAAGGACTGAACTATGAGAACTCTAATTCCTATTAACTAGGATACATAGGAAACCCACTTAGGTTCCGAGCTCAATGGGCATCCTCCTTTGGAATAATTTCCTATCATAATTCCCTTAATTCGGTATCCTCCTCAGGAGAAAACCCCGGTTAAGTCCCCGAATCACCTAGAGAAAAAACATCCCTCATGGTCCCTTTATAGGGGATATCTTTCTCATGAGTAAGCCCCAACCTATCATCTCAAAGGGCCATACTCCCCTATGATACATACCCTTGAGGTCCTCTATAGGTGTGGGTCATCACTAACAAACTACATGGGCTTTGATTCCCATTCAAATGGAATACATAGAAAGCCTACCTAAGGTTAAAACCCAACATCCTAAACTAACACCATTCTTTTGGGCCATATCCCCGGCCAGGTCTAATTTAACTTGGAAACTCATATCCCTTCCTAGTTCCCTGGGCTCTTTTGGGATAAGTCCCACACTAAACTTTTATTAGACACCTTCCTCCTAGACATCCTTTCCACATGATTTTAAACTGTACGATTGGATCCTCATCACACGACCTTAAAAGGTTTGATGTGCCCCATTAAGTGGCACCGAACTACGTGGGTTTTGATTCCTTTCACAAGGATACCTAGAAATCATATTTATGGGTTCAATTCCCAACATCAAACAATTCTCGTCTCCCTATATGATGATAAACACTAGAGTAACATTCATCTACCTAGATAACAATAAACTCTAGAGTGGCCCACTGTGTAGCTAGAAAACCATCATCATCGTAATAAAAACCAAATAATTTCTAAGTATCATATGAGTAGATACCATTGATGGAGAACCTCATATACATACAGATATCTCCATCAATGAAGAACCTCAAATACATACAGATGATTCAGAATTCCACACATTCTAATAACTGATTGCTCATATTGGGATAACTCACATCATACTTGGGAATTAATGAAGGATTCATTAACATATCGTAAATCTTTAAGAGAGTCCCGGAGTAGGAAATAATTCCCCCCAAAAGGGTGTGATGAGCCTGAACTCCCATCCACTTGACCAAAAGGCCCTAAAAATACATTAAAACTTAAAAATCCAAAAAACCCTAAAAAACATCACAAAACCATAAACCTCTAAAAACCATAAAAAACCCCTAAAACACATAAAACCCCTTAAACCCCACTACAAACTCTAAAACCCTTAAACCTCTAAAAATATTAAAAAAACTCTAAAACCCTTTAAACCCCTTAAACCCCCAAAAAAATCCTAAAAACCTTAAACCCCCTTGAAAAACCCAAACCCCTCCAAATCCCTAAAAACCCTCAAAAACCCCCAAAACAATAAAAATCCTAAAAAAATCCCTTAAAATCTATGAAAATGTAGGAAAACCCAAAACCTCCAAAACCCCTAAAAACCAAAAAACCCCTAAAAACTGTAAAAAAAACCTTGAAAATCCATAAACCCCCTAAAAACCACAAAACCACTAAAAACTATAGAAACCCTTAAAACCCCTAAAAACATTAAAAGCTCTAAAAAACCTTAAAACCCCTAAAAAAACTCAAAAACCCCCTAAAAACTCAAAAAGACCCTAAGAACTCTGAAAACCCCTAAAAATGTCTGAAAAACCATAACCCCCAAAAAATCCTTAAAAACCACAAACCCCCCAAAAACATAAAAATCATAAAACCCCCTAAAATTCTTTCAAAACGTAAAAACCCTAAAAACTATGAAAAACCCATAAAACCATAAAACCCCTAAAAACCTAAAAAAACCCAAAAACCCCATAAAAACCAATAAACCATTAAAAACTTTAAAAACCTTTAAACCCCTAAAAACTATAAAAGACCTCTAAAAAACCTTTAAATCCATAAAAAACTCAACAAAACCCCTAAAATCCCAAAAATACCCTAAACACCCTAAAAAATCCAAACAACCATAAAACCCCTTGAAATCCCCTAAAAATCCATAAAACCACTAAAAACCCTGAAACCCTTAAAAATCCTAAAAAACCCCTAAAAATCCATGAAAACATAAAAACCCATAGGAATCCTGAAAAACCCCTAAAACCTATAAAAAGCCATAAAAACCTTAAAAACCCTAAAACCCCATAAAACCCAAAAAAACTCCACTAAACACTCGAAAAACCCTAAAAATGATAAAAAATCTAAAAAACCTTTAAAAACTCAAAAAGAAAATCCTAAAAACCCAAAAGACCCATCAACCCCTAAAACGCCTAAAACACCTAAAACCCCTGAAAACCCTACAACCCCTCAAAACACCTAAAAAACCTAAAACCAATAAAAATCCTAAAAATCCCCAAAAAATCAATGTAAACGTAAAAAATCCCAAAAAACCCTGAAAGACTTTTGAAAACTAGAAAACCACCTAAAAACCATAAAACCCACAAAAAAATCTTAAAATCCCACAAAAAACTCTAAAAACCCTAAAAACACCAAAAAAACTAAAAAAATCTAATTTTTTTTTAAAAACTCTAATAAATTCAAAAAAAACACTAAAAATCCATAAATATAATAAAAACCGTAAAAAACACATAAAATCTTAAAAACCCCTGAAAATCCATGAAAATGGAAAAAACCATAAAAACCCTAAAAAACCCTGAAAACCCTGAAATCCCCTAAAACCTTAAAAAACCTAAAAAGCCATAAATACCCTAAAAACCAAAAAAAAACTCTAAAAACCCTTAAAACCCCTAAAAATGTTGAAAAACTCTAAAAACCCATAAAAACCCTAAAAAACTTCAAAAAAACCCAAAAATCGCTAAAAAACCTAAAACCCCCTTAAAACCATAAAAATCATAAAAAACCCCTAAAATTCATGAAACCATAAAAATCCCTAAAAATTCTAAAAAACCTCTAAAAACCATAAAAACCCTTAAAACCTCAAAAAACCCTTAAACCTTAAAAATCCCATAAAACCACTAAAAATTCCAAAAAAAACATAAAAATACTAAAAATGTTAAAAAAACTATAAAAAATATTGCCATGTAAAAAACTCTAAAAACCCTAAAAAACTCAAAAAAAAACCTAATAAACTCAAAAAGACCACAAAAAATGAAAATAACTAAAAAACCCTGAAAACCCTAAAAAACCACAAAATCCTTAAAAATACTAAAAAATATAAAAACCACAACAAATATAAAAAACCCCTAAAAATCCATGAAAACATAAAAAACCCTAAAATCCCTGAAAACCCCCTTGAAACAATAAACCCCCCCAAAATCCTTAAAACCCCTAAAAACCCATAAAAACCCTAAAACCACTAAAAACTCTTAAAACCCCTAAAACCCAAAAAAACATTAAAAAATTCTAAGAAACCTTGAAAACACTAAAGAACTCAAAAAAAAACTTAAGAACCCAAAAGGCCCTAAAACCCTAAAAAACACCAGGAACCATAAAAACCCTAAAAACCCATAACAAAAACCTAAAAACCATAAAAAACTAGGAAAAAATAAAAACCCTAAAACCATGAAAAACCCCTAAACCCCATAAAAACCCCTAAAACCACAAAAACCCTAAAAACTCATTGAAAACTCTAAAAATCCTTTAAACCCCCAAAAATAATAAAAAATCTAAAAAAGAATAAAAACCCTAAAAAATTCAAGACCCTAAAAACCCCAAAGGCCCTAAAAACCTTAAAAATCCATAAAACCATAACACCCCTGAAAACCCTAAACATTAAAAATACAAAAAACACTATAAAATCCATGAAAACATAAAAAATTCCTAAAAACCTTAGAAAACCCCTGAAAACCATAAAAACCTTTTAAAACCCTAAAAACCCATAAAACCCTAAAACTTCTAAAAAACCTTAAAACCCCTACAAACGTTAAAAAATAAAAAAAACATTAAACCCTAAAAAAATAAAAAAAACATAAAAACCCAAAGAGACCCTAAAAACCCTGAAAAAACACAAAAAATCCTAAAAACCCTTACCCCCCTAAAAGCCTCAAAATCCCTAAAAATCTTTAAAAACCTTAAAATCCATAAAATTCCTAAAAACCACCTAAAAATCTACGAAAACGTACAAAACCCTAAAAACCCTAGAAAACCCCTTAAAACCATAAAACCCCGAAAACCCCATAAAACCTGAAAACCACTAAAAACTCTAAAATCCCTTTAAACCCCTAAAAATGTTAAAAAATATTAAAAACATTAAAACCCCCCAACAACTAATAGAACCCTAAAAACTGAAAAAGACCCTAAAAATCTAAAAAACCCCTAAAACCCACTAAAAACCCTAAAAGACCTCAAAATCCTTAAAAACCTTAAAAAATCTAAAAAACCCTAGAAATCCCTAAAAACATAAAATCTATAAAAACCTTGAAAGCCCCTTGAAAACCATAAAACCCCCTTAAACCCATAAAAACCCAAAAAACCAATAAATACCCTGAGAAAACACCAACTCCAAAAACCCGTAAAACCCCTAAAAATGTTAAAAACCACTAAAAACCCTTAATAACCCTAAAAACTCAAAAACCCTTTAAACCCAATAAGACCCGAAAAACCCTGAAAACCCCTAAAACCCTAAGAAACCCTAAAAAACATAAAATCCTAAAAACCACTAAAAATCCATGAACACTTAACAAACTATAAAAACCCTGAAAAACCCTTGAAACCAAAAAAACCTCAAAAAACCTTAAAAAACCTTTAAATCCCATAAAACCCTAAAAACCCACTAAAACTCTAAAAACCCTTAAAACCTCCAAAAATGTTAAAAAACCCAAAATAACATTAAAACCCTATTAAACTGAAAAAACCCTTAAAAACCCCAAAAGACACTAAAAACTCAAAAAAAAAACATAAAACCCATAAAACCCCCTAAAAACACAAAACACCCTAAAAATCTCCAAAAACCCTAAAAGACCCAAAAAACAATAAAAATCCTAAAAAAACTCTAAAAATCAATGAAAGCATAAAAACCCTAAATACTCTGAAACCCTCCTAAAAACCATAAGAACCCTTAAAACCTTAAAAACCATGAAAACCCAAAAAAACCCTAAAAACTATTAAAAACTCTAAAACCCTTTAAGACCCCTAAAAACATTAAAAAACTCTAAAACCTCTTTAAAACCCTAAAAACTCAAAAAAACCCCAAAAGTCCCTAAAAACCACGAAAACCCCAAAAACCCCTAAAAACCTCTAAAAACCCCTAAAACGCCTCAAAATTCCAAAAAACCTTAAATAACACTAAAACCCATAATTATACTAAAAAATGCATGAAAACATAAAAATCCAAAAATAAAACTAGAAACCCCACTAAAAACCATAAAACACCCTAAAACCAATTAAAACCCATAAAAACCCAAAAACCCACTAAAACTATAAAAACCATGGAAACCACTAAAAACTATAAAATACTCTACAAACCTTAAAACCCATAAAAAACATAAAAAACCCTAAACCCCCAAAAAGTCCTTAAAAACCCTAAAAACACTAAAAACCCTAAAACCACGAAAAACTCTGAAAACCCTAAAAACAACTGAAAACCCTAAAAACCCTCAGAATCCCTAAAATCAATAAAACCCCTAAAAACCCAAAAAAGAATAAAAATAAAAAAACCATATAAATCCATGAAAATGTAAAAAAACCCTAAAACCCCCAAACCCCCTGAAAACTATATAATCACCTAAAAACCATAAAAACCATAAAAAAACCCATAAAAACACAAAAACACCCAAAAAACCTGGAAATCCCTAAAATCCCTTGAAAACCCTAAAAACCCTAAAAACCATTAAAAATTCTAAAAACACGAAAAAACACCTAAAAACCATAAATATCCGAATAAACCCTAACAATACATGAAAATACAAAACCCCTAAAAACCCTAAAACCATAAAAAAAGATAGAAAAAAACCATAAACCCCAAAAAAACCTTGAAAAACCCTAATGCCCCAGAAAACCCTAAAAATACTTAAAATCTATAAAAAACCTAAAAAACCCAAAAGACCGTAAAAATCCCAAAAATCCCAAAAAACCCAAAAATCCCCAAAAGAATCCATGAAAAATAAAAAACCCTAAAAAACAGCTGAAACCCATAAAAACCCCTAAAAACCTTTAAAAACCTAAAAACCAATAAAACCCTAAAACCACTAAAGAATCTAAAAAACCTAATAACCACTAAAAATGTTAAAAAAAATCTAAAAACCATTAAAAACCTTTAAAAACCCTAAAAATCTAAAAAAACCCCTAAAAACACAAAAAGACCATAAAACCCTTAAAACCCATAAAACCCTAAAAAACCCCTAAAACCCCTCAAAATCCCTAAGAACCCTAAAACCCCTAAAACCATAAAAATCCTATAAACCCCTTAAAATCCATGAAAATATAAAAAACCCTAAAAATCATAAAAAAACCCTGGAAACAATAAAACCCATAAAAACCTTACAAACCCTAAAAATCCATAAAAACCAGCTAAAAACTCTAAAAACTCTTAAACCCACTAAAAACGTTAAAAACATCGAAAAACCTTTAAACCCCAAAAATACTCAAAAAAATCCAATAAACCCAAAATTCCCCAAAACCCCCCAAAACCCTAAAATCCATGAAAAATCCGAAAAAACCCCAGAATCGCTAAAAACCCTAAAAAATAGAAAAAACAATAAAAATTTTAAATACCCCATAAAAACCACTTAAAATTCTAAAAACCCTTAAAACTGCTAAAAATGTTAAAAAACTCTAAAAAACCTTAAATACTCTAAGAAACATAAAAAACTAAATAGTCCACAAAAACCCAAAAAAACATGAAAAACCTCTAAAAACCACTAAAACCACCAAAACCCCTCAAAATCCCTAAAAACCCTAAAAACCCTCAAAAATATAAAAAAACCCTAAAATCTATGAAGATGTAAAAAACCCCAAAAACCCTGAAATAACACTAAAACCCTAAAAAACTAAAAACATTAAAAAATCTTAAAACCACATAAAAACCCTAAAATCCACTAAATACTCTAAAAACCTTAAAACCCCTAAGAAACTAAAAAAACTTAAAAACCCTAATAAACTCAAAAAACCTTAACAACCGAAAAGACCCTAAAAACTCTGAAAAATTCTAAAATTCATAAAAACCAAAAAAATAATAAAACCCCTCAAAACCCCTAAAAACCCTAGAAACCCCTAAAAACCATAAAAATTCCAAATACCCTAAAAATCCATGAAAATGTAAAAAACCCTAAAAACCCCTGAAAACCATATTACCACTCAAAACCTTAAAAACACTAAAATCCCATAAAAACCCTAAAACCATTAAAATCTCTAAAAACCCTTAAAAATGTTTAAAAACTCTAAAAAACAAAAAAAAAACTAAAAACACAAAAGACCCTAAAACCCCCTCAGAATTACTAAAAACCTAAAAAACCATAAAAACCATAAAAGTCCTAAAACCACATAAAAATCCGTGAAAATTTAAAAAACCCTAAAAACCCCGAGAAACCCCTAAAAAACCATAAACCCCTAAAAACCTTAAAAACCCTAAAAACTCATAAAACCACTAAAAAACCACTAAACCTATAAAAACCCTTTAAACCTCTAAAAATGTGGAAAACTCTAAAAACCATTAAAAACCGAAATTTGTTAAAAAAAACCATAAAAACCCAATAAAACCAAGAAACCCCTAAAACCCCCTAAAAACATTCAAAATCCCTAAAAACCCTAAAACCCCTAAAAATCCCCTAAAAATCCCCTAAAAATCATAAAAAACCTGAAAACCCAGAAAAACACTAAAATTCATAAAATATTCCTAAAAGCCATGAAAACATTAAAAAATCTAAAAACTTTGAAACCCCCTTAAAACAAAAAAAACCCCTAAAAACCTTAAAAAATATTTAAACCCATCAAAACCCTAAAACCCCACTAAAATCTCTAAAATCCCTTAAAACACATAAAAATGTTAAAAACACTAAAAAACCTTAAAACCCTAAAAAACTCAAAAAAACCACTAAAAACCCAAAAAGACGCTAAAAAACCTAAAAATCACTAAAACTCCAATAAACCCCTAAAAACCTGAAAGCCCCTCAAAATCCCAAAAAACCTAAAAGCCTGCGGGGGCACCGGTGAGTTGGTTAAATGCGATGGCATCCTAACCCCAAGGTTCTGGGTTCGAGTCCTCACAAAGCAACGCGCACTATATGCTAGCAAACCACTCATGGGACCCTTTACCCCATTGGGAATTGTCCTAAGACTAAGGTTGGCCACCTTGGACCTCACTGGGGACGTGCAACGCGCAGGTGGGCAGGCCAGCCCAATACCTCGTTACCCAACAACACGTTTGGGATTGGGGTTGTTAAGGGTTTTGGGGTGTGGGTCATTTGACCACTCCCCTCCCATACAATGTCTTTTTCTTCTAATAAACTTGGGGGGGTCGGGAATAGCTCGACCCTCGCTTCTTCCTTTCCCTAAAAACATAAAAACCCATAATTTTTTTAAAAAAACCCTAAAATCCATGACAATGTAAAAAAACTTTGAAAACCATAAAAACACCTAAAAACGCATAAAACCCCTAAAAAACAATGAAAAACTCGAAAAACCCTTAAAACTCTTAAGAAAATTAAAAACTCTGAAAAACTTTTAAATCCCTAAAAACTCAAAAAATACCATAAAAACCCAAAAAGATCCAAAAACCATGAAAAAACTAAAAACCCAAAAGTCTCCTAAAAAACTAAAAACCAACACAATTTCTAAAAAACCTAAAAACTCTACAAACCATACAAATCCAAAAAAAAACCCTATAAATCCTTTAAAATGTAAAAAATCATAAAACCTTAAAAAATCCCTTAAAACCATAAAAACCCTAAAACCCATAAAAAACCTTAAAAAACCCTAAAAACCATAAAAAACCTTAAAAACCCTAAAACCCACAACTCTAAAAAATATTTAAACCCCTAAAAATGTTAAAAAATCTAAAAAATCATTAAAACCCTAAAAAATATGAAAAACCCCCAACAAACCCAAAAGACCATAAAACCCTTAAAGCCCAAAAATCAATTGAAAAACCCTAAACACCTCAACATCCCAAAAAACTCTAAACACCCCTAAAAAATATAAAAATCCTAAAAAACAACTAAAATGCATAAAAACGTAAAAAACCCTAAAAACAAAGAAAAATCCATGAAAACCATGAAAACCCCTAAAACCCTTTAAAACCATAAAAACCCCTAAAAATCACTAAAAACTCTAAAAATTCTTTAAACCCCTAAAAATGTTTAAAAAAACTCTAAAAACCTTTAAAACCCTTAAAACTCAAAAAAACACTAAAAACCCAAAAGACTCTAAAACCCCGAAAAACCCTAAACTCCACAAAATCCCTAAAAACCCTAAAAACCCTTGAAATCCCTAAAACTCCTAAAAAACCCTAAAACCATAAAATTAATAAAATGCCCTAAAAAATACTTGAAATCATAAAAACCCTAAAATCCCTAAAACCCAAAAAACCACTAAAACCACTAAAAACCTTTCAAACCCCTAAAAATGCCAAAAAAACACAAAAAAACCTTAAAACCCTAAGAAAATCAAAAAAAACCTAAAACCCTAAAAAGACCCTAAAAACCTTAAAAAACCTAAAAACTCTAAAAACCCCTGAAAACCCTCAAATCCCTAAAAACCCTTAAAATAATAAAAATCCAACCCCCGCCCCCAAAAAAAATCCATGAAAATGTCAAAAACCCTGAAAGCCCCTGAAAACCATAAAAAACTTAAAAACCCTAAAACCCATAAAAACCCTAAGAAACTACTAAAAACTCTAAAACCCATTTAAACACCCCGAAAATTTAAAAAACTCAAAAAATCTTAAAAACCCTAAAAACTCTAAAAAAAAACTCTAAAAACCCAAAAAGACGCCAACAAAACTGAAAAACCCTAAAACCCCTAAAAAACTCTAAAACCCCTAGAACTCCCCAAAGTCCCTAAAAATCCTAAAGCCCCCCAAAAACCATAAGAATAATAAAACCCTACAAATTCAAAAAAACATACAAAACTCTAATAACACTGAAAGACCCCTGAAAAAATTAAAAACCGCTAAAAACCTTTAAAAACCCTAAAACCCCATAAAAACCTTAAAAACCTAAAAACCCTAAAAAACTGAAAAAACCCCTAAAACCCCAAAAGACCCTTAAAACCCTGAAAAACCTAAAAAACCCTAAAACATGTAAAAAAACCCTAAAAACCCTCAAAATCCCTAAAACCCTAAAAATTCCCTAAAAACCATAAAAGTACAAAATAATCCCTAAAAATCCACCAGAATGTAAAACCCCTAAAAGTTCTAAAAAACCCCTAAAAACCATGAAAACCCCTAAAAACCTTATAAAACCCTACAAAACCATAAAAACCCTAAAGACACACTAAAAACTTTTAAACCCTTAAAACCCCTAAAAAGGTTTAAAAACTCTAAAAAACATTAAAACACCTAAAAAAATCAAAAACACCTAAAAAACCGCAAAAGACCCTAAAACCCCCTAAAACACTTAAAATACCTGAAAACCCCTAAAAACTATCAAAATCCCAAAAAAAACTAAAAAACTATAAAAACCATAAAAATCCTAAAAAAATCCTATAAATCCATGAAAACATAAAAACCACTAAAAACAATGAAACCCCCCTAAAAACTATAAAAAACCATAAAAATTAAAAACCTCTAAAAACTCTAAAGACCTTTAAAACCCAACAAAACGTTAAAACCCCAAAAAAACCTTAATACCCAAAAAAACTCAAGAGAACCATAAAAATACAAAAATACCTTATAAAACCCTAAACACCCCTAGAAACCCTTTGTAAAACCCTAAAAACCCAAAAAAACCACTCAAAACCCTAAAAACTATAAAAATCATAAAAGACCTGTAACAATCTAGGAACACTTAAAATCCCTAAAAACCTTGAAAACCCCCTAAAATACAAAAAACCATTAAAAACATTAAAAAACCCATAAAACTCCTAAAAACCACTATAAACCCTAAAACCCTTAAAACCCTTAAAACCCCTAAAAAGTTTAAAAAACTATAAAAAAACATTAAAACCCTAAAAAAATAAAAAATACCCTAAATACCCAAAAAGACCCAGAAACCCCTTTAAAAACCCTAAAACCTCTAAAAACCATGAAAAAACCCTAAAAACATTCAAAATCCATAAAACCCCTAAAATCATAAAAATACTATAAACCCCCTAAAAATCTATGAAACCGTAAAAAACCTTAAAATCCTGAAAAACCCCTCAAAACCATAAAAATGACTAATAAATTTGGGAGGGTTGGGAATAGCCCGACCCTCGCATCTTCCTTGCCCTAAAAACATTAAAAACTCAAAAATACCTTATAACACCAAATAAATAAAAAAAACCCAAAAAGACACTAAAAACCCTAAAAACACTAAAACCCTTAAAACCCCCTGAAAAAAAAAATTAAAAATCCTAAAATCTCATTAAAACCCTAACACCTACTAAAAAATCTAAAAACCCCTAAAAACATTAAAAACTCTAAAAATCTTAAAAACCCTAAAAAACTCAAAAAACAACCTAAAAACCCAAAAGACCTTAAAACCCTGAAAACCCCTACAAACTCTTAAAACCCTTGAAAACCCCAAAAAACCATCAAAATCCAAAAAAAACATAAAAACCCAAAAATAACCATAAAAATCCTAAAAACACCTAAAAGTCCATGAAAACGTAAAAAACCCTAAAAACTCTAAAAACCATGGAAAACCATAAAACCCCCAAAAAACCTTAAAAAATCCAAAAAAATCCATAAAACCCCTAAAAACAAAAAAAAACACTGCAAACCCCTAAAATCTTTAAAGAACTCAAAAACACCTAAAAACCCCTAAAAACAAGAAAAAAACCCTAAAAACCAAAAGACCCTAAAAACCCCGAAGAAGCACTAAAAACTCTAAAAGGCCATAAAATCTTTCAGAATCCCTAAAAACCATAAAAACCCAAAAAACAAAAAAATTACTAGAAAAGTCTTAAAAATCCATAAAAACGTAAAAAACCCTAGACCTTAAAAAACCACTGAAAACCGTAAAACTCCTAAAAACTGTAAAAACCCAAAAAACCCAAAAAACCCTTAAAACCTGTGAAAATGTTAAAAAAATTCTAAAAAACTATTAAAACCCAAAAATCTCAAAAAAACCCCTAAAACCCAAAAGACCCTAAAAACCTTGAAAACCCCTAAAACCCCTCAAAACCATTGAGAATCCCTAAAAACCCCCAAAACATTAAAAATATCATAAAAACCCTTAAAAACTCTAAAAAACCACTAAATTTTTTAAAACCCCTTAAAACATTAAAAATTCTAAAAAACCTTAAAACCCCTAAGAACTCAAAAAGAAATCCTAAAAACCCAAAAGACCCTTAAAACCCTAAAAACCCAAAAAACCCCTAAAACCACTAAAAAACCAAAAAACTGAAATACCCTAAAAACCATCAAAATCCCAAAAAAACTAAAAACCCCTAAAAACTATAAAAAACCTAACCCAAGATACACTAAAAACCACTCAAAACCATAAAACCCTCAGAATCCCTAAAACCCCTAAAAAACCTAAAAACCATACAAATCCTAAAAAACCCATAAAAATCCTTGGAAACATAAAACCCCCTAAAAACCTTAAAAAACCCCTAAAACTATAAAAACCCCTAAAAATTTTAAAAACCCATAAGAACCCTAAAAACCACTAAATACTCTAACAAACCTTTAAACCCCTAAAAACATTCAAAAATTCTACAAAACCTTTAAAACCCTAAAAAACCCTAAAATCCGAAAAGAAAACCCTAAAAACACCTAAAAACCCTTGAAAACCCCTAGAAAATCCCAAAAAACAATCAAAATCTCCAAAACCCCTTTAAAAATCCATGAAAATATAAAAAATCTATAAACTCTGAAAACTCCCTAAAAAGCATAAAAACCCCTAAAAACCATAATAAACATTAAAAACCCATAAAAACCCTAAAGAACTACTAAAAACTCCAAAGACCCTTAAAACCCCGCAAAATGATAAAAAAAACTCTAAAAAAAACATAAAAATCCTATAAAACTCAAAAAAAACCTAAAACCCAAAAAAGACCCTAAAACCCCCAAAACCCCTCAGAATCCCTAAAAAACCTAAAAACACTAAAAACCATAAAAATCCTATAAAAACTCCTAAAAATCCATGAAAATGTAACAAACCTTAAAAACCCTAAAAAACTCCTAAAACCATAAAACCCCAAAAAAACCCTTATAAAACCCTAAAAACCCACTAAAAAAACTAAAAACCACTAGAACACCTAAAATTGTTAAAAAATTCTAAAAACCATTAAAACCCCTAAAAAAATACAAAAAACCCCTTAAAGCCCTAGAAGCCAGAAAATACTTAAAAACCCCTAAAACTCTATAACACCCATCAAAATGTCTAAAAATCCTAAAAATCATAAAATCCAAAAAAATCCTTAAAAGAACCATAAAAATCCATGAAAATGTAAAACACCCTAAAAACCCTGAAAATCCCGTGAAACATAAAACCCCTAAAACCCCTAAAAACCCTAAAAACCCATAAAAACCCTAAAAACCACTAAAAACTCTTAAAACCCCTAAAAATGTTTAAAACATTAAGAAACCTTAAAAACTAGAAAAAAAATCAAAAAACCCATCAAAAACCAGAAAGACCCTATAAGCCCTAAAAACCCTAAAAACCACAAAACCCTTGAAAAGCCCTAAAATCCCAAAAAAATCCATAAAAACCTTAAAAACCATAAAACCATAAAAACTTTAAAAACCCTTAAAATCCATGAAACATAAAAACCCCTAAACCCCCCCAGGAAACCAGAAAACACCAAAAACCCATAAAACCCCCCAAAACCACTAAAAACTCTAAAAAACCGTAAAACCCCTAAAAACCTTAAAAACACTAAAAACCGTTAAAATCCAAAAAATCTCAAAAATAAAAATAAAAAAACCCAAGAAGTCCCCAAAGATCCTAAAAACCATAAAAATTCTAAAAAACCACTAAAAATCCATAAAAAGGTAAAAAACACTAAAAACCCATGAAAACAACAAAACCCCCTAAAAGCCTTAATAAACCCTAAAAACCCATAAAAACCATTAAAACCACTAAAAAATGTAAAACCATTAAAACCCTAAAAACGTTAAAAACCTCTAAAAAACCATAAAAACCTTAAAACACTAAAAAACACTAAAACCCCAAGAAAACCCTAAAAACCCAAAAAAACCCTAAAAACCCCTGAAAACACCTAAAATCCCTCAAAATCCCTAAAAATTCCAAAAATTCTAAAAACCTAAAAACCCCTAAAAATCCATGAAAATATAAAAAACCCTAAAAACGTTGAAAACCCCCGGAAAACCATAAAATCTCCAAAAAAAGTTTAAAAACCCTAAAAACCACTAAAACTGCAAAAACCCTTAAAACCCCAAAATACGTTAAAACTCTAAAAAACCTTAAAAACCCAAAAAACTCCTAAAACCCCAAAAAATGACTAAAACGCACTAAAAATCCTCAGAATCCCTAAAACCCCTAAAAACACTAAAAAACATAAAAATCCTAAAACCCCCTAAAAATCAACGAAAATGTAAAAAAATCATAAAAACCCTAAGAATACCCTGAAAATTATAAAATCCATAAAAACCTCTAAAAACCCCAAAACCCATAAAAACCCACGGGGGCTGGGTGAGTTGGTTCAAGGCGGTGGCGTCCTATCGTCGAGGTTCCGGGTTCGAGTCCTCGCAAAGGCAACGCGCATTATATGCCAGCGATCCTCTCGTCCCCTTCATCCCGTGTGGAACTGGCCCAAGCCCAAGGTTGGCCACTTGGGCCTAGTTGGGGATGTGCGATAGCGGGTGGGGTAAGGCGCCTCAATACCCCCTAAACCGACCAACACATTTAATCTCACCTGCCCATATCATTTCTGAGATTCAATTCTACAGTTACATGGATTATGATACAATTATCTGAAAACCGAACTTGATTGACCTGCTTACTGCAAAGGACTTTTACAACCACAAATGCGGGCAAGGGATGGACCCCCCTCATGGCTCATGAGATACAAATGCCAATTTATTCCCCCTAGACATTTTCTGTTCTTCTGGAGGATCTGGAGGAATCGGCTTCCCATGCATGGCCAACTTCAAAAAGTTGGTTGGCATCTTGCTTCGGCCTACTGTCTATGCATGCAGGATGCTGAAAATGTGCAGCATCTTTTTGTTGAATGCAAGCTTGCTTATGGTCTGTGTAAGTATCTGCAGGATGTCTTCGGTCTTCAATTTCCCCTAGATAGAACCTTTGCTCAGATGATGTCTCTCATCACGGAATCAAGGTATAGTGAGCAAATTTACAATCTTCTCCTTACTGTATCGGCAACTATTGTGGCTTTTCTATGGGCTGCCAGAAATTCTGCTATATTCTGGAATAAGTCAATCTCCCTTCATGAGGGTATTCTTGCCATACATTCTGCTGTTCGGATGGTCGCGGCATTCAAACAGGTGCGATGAACAATTTCTTTACTGACCTCATCACTCTCCGCACTCTTGGTGTCTCTGGTAGGTGAAAAAAACCTTTGGTGGTGAAGTCAATCCGATGGATTCCACATATCCCGTCTTGGATCAAAGTCAATGTTGATGGTGTGGCAGTAGGCTCTCCAGGGCCTTCGGGCTGTGGTGGCGTCTTCCGTACTTATAGAGGTTTTGTCAACGGCACTTTTTACCACTTCATTGGAATTGGTTGTGCTTATGAAGCAGAGCTTTGGGCAATCATCAAGGTGGTGCGGTTTGCAAACCAGTTTGGTTGGAAGCAACTCTGGATTGAGTCTGATTCCATGCTTGCGGTTGAGGCCTTTCGTGAAAATTCAAGGACGGTTCCCTGGGGGCTTCTACCCCAATGGATTGATTGTATTAGTTTATCCAAGAATCTAGTTGTTAAGATCACCCATGCATTCAGAGAAGTCAATATGGTGGCTGATGTGCTTTCCAAGAAGACTATTGAAGAAACGCTGCCCATGGTGGTCTTTTATTGCTCCTCTTTTTTGTTCGTCAATTGTGGATTCGGACATGAAGGGTGCTATCCGTACCCAGTTGCATAAATCCCCCTTGTAATGCCTTGCACTTTTTTTTTCATTTATACACTTGAGGGACCAAGCCTTCTTCTTGGCCCCGCGCCTTCTTTGCCCTTAGAACGTTAAAAACTCAAACAAACCTTAAAAACCCTAAAAATTTCAAAAAACCCTTAAAACCCCTAAAAACTCAAAAAAATGCTAAAACACCAAAAATTCCCCGAAAACCCTAAAAGCCCTAAAAGCCCCTGAAAACCCTTGAAAACCAAAAAATTCTCTAAAACCCCTAAAAACCATAAAACCATAAAAATCCCCTAAAATCGATGAAAACATAAAAAACCTTGAAAAACCTAGAAAATCATAAAAACCCCTAAGTACCTTAAAAAACCATAAAAACCATAAAAATTACTTAAAACACCAAAATCCCTCAAAACCCCTAAAATGTTAAAAAATACTCTTCAAAACCTTAAATACTCAAAAAAAAAATCAAAATACCCAAAAAGTCCTTAAAACCCCTGAAAATCCCCTAAAAATCTAAAACCCCTAAAAAACTTCAAAATCCCTAAAAACCCTAAAAATTAAAATTCCTAAAAACACCCTGAAAATCCATGAAAACATAAAAAACCCCTGAAAAATCCTTGAAAATTATAAAACCACCCTAAAAACCTTAAAAACCCTAAAAACCCACAAAACCTATAAAACACCACTAAAAACATTAAAAACCCATAAACCACCTAAAAAGACTAAAAACTCCAAAAACCCGTTAAAATCCTAAAAAACTCAAAAGACCCTAAAAACCATGAAAAACACTCAATTCTATAAATACCCCTAAAACACCAAAAAACCCAAAAAATCCAGAAAAACCCTAAAAAACTCTAAAATTCATAAAAATTCAAAAAACCCCTAAAAATCCATGAAAACATAAGAAACCCTAAAACCTTTAAAAAAACCCTAAAAACCCAAAAAAACATAAATTTCAATAAAAACTCTAAAAACCCATAAAACCCCTAAAATGTTAAAAACTCTAAAAAACTTTGAAACTGTAAAAAACAAAAAAAACACTAAAAACCCAACAATACCGTAAAAACCTTGAAAAAACATAAAACCCTAAAAACTTCTGAAAACCCTAAAAACTCTCAAAATCCCTAAAAACTCTAAAAAACCCTAAAAACCACACAAATACTAAAAAACCCCAAAAAATCCATGAAAACATAAAAAAACCCTAATAACCCTAAAAAACTTGAAAATCATAAAAATCACTAAAAACCTAAAAATTCTTAAAAACCCATAAGAGCATAAAAACCCACTAAAAACTCTAAATATCCTCAAAACCCATAAAAACGTTAAAAACTATAATAAATCTTAAGAATCCTAAAGAACTCAAAAAAAATCCATATAACCCAAAAAGACCCTAAAAACCTTCAAAAACACTAAAAACCCCTAAAAACTCAAAAAACCATCAAAATCCCTAAAAAACCTAAAAACACTAAAAATCATAAAAATTCTAAAAAACCCATAAAAATCCATTTAAATGTAAAAAACCATAAAAACCTTGAAAAAAACTTAAATACCATTAAAACTCTTAAAAACCAAAAAAACCCCTAAAAATGCATAAAAACCCTAAAAGCCACTAAAAACTCTAAAACCCCTTAAAAACCCTAAAAATGTCAAAAATATCTCAAAAACCATAAAACCCTAAAAAATCAAAAACAAAATCTAAAAACCATAAAAATACAAAAAACCCCTTAAAATCCATGAAGACATAAAAAATCTAAAAACCATGAAAAGACCATGAAAATCTAAACCTCTAAAAATGTTTAAAAAACTCTAAAAACTGTTAAAACCCCTAAAAACTCAAAAAACCCCTAAAAATCCAAAAAGAACCTAAAAACCCTGAAAACACCTAAAAACCGTACAAACCCATGAAATCCCCTAAAAACCCTCAAAATCCCTAAAAACCCTAAAAAACCTAAAAACCATAAAAATCCTAAAAAACGGCATAAAATCCATGAAAATGTAAAAACCCCTAAAATGCCGAAAATCCCCTAAAATCTATAAAAAACCCTAAAAATCATAAAAAACCTAAATATCCATAGAAACCCTAAAAACACATAAAAACTCTAAATACGCTTAAAATCCATAAAAATGTTAAAAAAACTCTGAAAAAAATTAAAAACCAAAAAACTCATAAAAACCAAAAAAAACTCAAAAAAACCATAAAAACTCCAAAGACCATAAAAAACATGAAAACCCCTAAAAACCCCCAAAACCCCTAAAAACCTTAAGAAACCAAAAAATCTCTAAAATCCTTAAAAAACCCTAAAAATCATAAAAAGCCTAAGAAACCCCTAAAATCCATGAAAACATAAAAACCCTAAAAACCCCTTGAAACCCATAAAATCCCCTAAAACCCTTTAAACCCCTAGAAAACCCAAAAAACTCTAAAAACCCACTAAAAATTCAAAAAAACCCTTTAAACCCCTAAAAACATTAAAAACTCTAAAGAAACTTAAAAACCCTAAAAACTCAAAAAAAACCAAAAAACCCAAAAAGACCCTAAAAACCTCAAAATCCCTAAAAATACTAAAAATCCCAAAAACTAAAAAAATACTAAAAAACCCCTAAAAGTCCATGAAAACAAAAAAACCCCTAAAAACAAAAAACCCATAAAAATCTTGGAAAAACCTTAAAATCCATAAACCCCCTAAAAATCACTTAACACTATAAAAGCCTTTAAAACACCAAAAAATTTAAAAAAATTTAAAAACCCTAAAAGAATCAAAAAGAAAACCTTAAACCCCAAAAACACAATAAAACCCCTAAACCCCTAAAAACCTTAAAACCCTCAGAAAATACCTAAAAACCCAAAAAATCCCTAAAACCCCTAAAAACCCTAAAAATAATAAAAATCCTATAAAACCCCTAAACACCCATGAAAACATAAAAACCCTAAAAACCCCTAAAAACCCTAAAAACCCTAAAAACCCCATGAAAACCATAAAAAACCTAAAACCACTAAAAACACTAATAACCCCTTCAAAATCTAAAAAACATTAAAAAATCCAAAAAACCATAAAACCCTAAAAAATTCAAAAAAAACTAAAAAAAGACCCTAAAAACCCTAAAACCCCTTAAAATTCCTAAAAACCCTAAAATGCATAAAAATCATAAAAACTCCTAAAAATAAATTAAAACGTAAAAAACCCTAAAACCCTAAAAAACCCACGAAAACCATAAAAAACGTAAAAAACCCATGAAAACCCTAAAAACCACTAAAAATTTTAAAAAACCTATGATGACAACCATGTTAAAGGAACCAAGTCAACTGCATGGGAGGAGTTGGATTTGCAAAGCCCAATGACGCGAGGGAGATTAAAGAGGCTCAATGCTACAATGGGTGCCCATCTTGCTTCATTAAAGGCCCAATGGATCTTTCCTTGCATAGATGGAGGAAATGGGCCTATTATATCACTTATTAATGCCCAAACATGATACATAAATCTTTTCCCACATGGTTTCAAGAATTTGGAAGCCTTGCCCCCATGGAGGATTCTAGAAATGGCATCTTTGGACACCAAAGTCAAATCCGATGGGCTATACACTCAAAGTGAAATATGGTGGGATATAGCTGGAAAGTTGTGTCCCACTTTTCCAAAAGCCTTTGGTAAACATTATCTTTTTGAATTTTAGGGAACAATGTAGTTTAGCCTTTATGACTTTAGCATACTAGACCCTGACTATTGTACCACCCCCTTGGATATAAATAGCCACCCCCATGGAACTTGTATGACATTCAAGATTTAATGGAGAGCTTATTCTTTGTTTCTATCCATTCTGTGAGGATTGTCCCAGTTTATCCCCTTGATCTTGTGTATTCTTGCCTTATCAATCTACAAGTTAGATTGGTGATCCAAGATCACAAAGCCCCCAATTCCATGCCTCAACCCAAGTGCGTTGTTGTGTGGATTGGATATTACATCCCACCCTTAAGTGTGTTGTCTAAGTAGTAGGTTGCGCTTCTTATAGCATTGATTGACTACTTGCATCCGCTATCCATACCCATCATCTGCCACTTTTCTCTGGACCACATCCTTCATCCGCCTCCCTACGCTATGATGATCGGGCCACCTCGAGTGTCTCACATCAGTTGGTATCAGAGCTCCGATTGACACGGTAGACATCAATCACCCTCTTTTATACCATATATCTATTGCCCTTCTCATATTTCCTTAGTATCCACCGATTAAAGAAACCTTTTCTTTGAAAGCCTTTAGAATTGGCCTTTTTTGTGCAAGATTGAAATATTTTTACATTGAGTCAATTGTTCATCCATCTTTTTTTTCGCATTTAATTCGCTATATGTGATTTTTATCTGAAAAAAAAACAAAAAAAATCAAATTCTCTCAACTCATCATTTTGTGCTTCTCAAAATTAAGCACATCCTTTCCTTTGATAGATTTCAAAAAAAAATTATTTTACTCTCCGTTCATCATCTTGTGCATTATAACTCCAAGAACAACACTTTTTGGGGAGATTTGACAAAAAAAGAAAAAAAAGCAGATAAAATTACTTCATCATCGTGCTTTACATTATTAGCACTTTCCATTTCGGTACATCACTTTCTCCATCATTTTGCTTCATCCCCATATTATATTTAGCTCATATTGTTATTAATTTTTCTATCTTGCACAATCAGGAAAAACCTAAATACCACCTTTCTACCCCCTTTTCCACCCACCCTTTATCCATTTTCTACCCTCTTTTCACCCTTTACCCTTTACCACTCAAGCGGGTTGTGTTAAACCAGCCCCCGACACAATCTTGATTGGGGAAGTATTGGTGATGAGTGATCACCCAAAACAAGGTATTATATTTCATAAGATCTTGGAATGTGAATTGAGAGTTGAGATTGGAGAGAAATAAGCAAAAAAAAACTTGTGTGTGTGATTGTTTGAATCTTGTTGTGTGCGTGTGTGTGTGTACATCTTGTGTGTGTGAGTGTGTATATCTTGCGTGCGTGAGTGTGTATCCTTGTGTGGGTGAGTGTATAAATATTGTGTGTGTGTGTGTGTACTTATCACATGTGTGAGTGAGTGTGCATCATTGTCTGTGTCCCCCCCAGTGTGTGTTTGTGTTTGTGTAATATATTATGGCCGAAGATTGTGGGAAGAAAATTGGTCATGCTAGTGATGAAGGAAGCCGAAGTAGGTCTCCCACACTGGAAGCTTCACCACTCCAAATGCAAGCTTTGGTGATCCATTTCGAGAAGCTTCCTGATCAAAAGTTAGAGGTTTTTAAGGTTTTTATGGGGTTTTAGGATTTTTAAAGACCCTAAATTCCCTGAAACCCCTAAAAACCCTTGAAAACCTTTAAATCCCCTCAAATCCCTAAAAACCATAAAAAAACCTAAAAACAATAAAAACCCTTAAAAAACCCTTAAAAATCCATGAAAACAAAAAAATTCTAAAAACCCTGAAAAACCCTTGAAAACCTAAAAACCCCCTAAAAACCTTTAAAAACCCTAAAAACCCTAAAAACCCTAAAATCGAAAAAAAAATCTAAAAACCTTTCAAACCCCTAAAAACGTTAAAAAACTCTAAAATACCTTAAAAAAACTAAAAATAAAAAAAACCTAAAGACCCAAAAGACCCTAAAAACCATCAAAATCTATAACAATCCTAAAAACAATAAAAATCCTAAAAATCCGCTAAAAATCCATGAAAACATAAAAAACCATAAAAACCTTAAAAACCCCAGAAACCCAAAAAACCCCTAAAAACCATAAAAACCCATAAAAACCGTAAAAATCAACTAAAAACTCTAAAAACCCTTTAAAACCATAGAAATGTTAAATAACTCTAAAATCCTTTCAAAACCATAAAAAATAAAAAAACCCTAAAAGCCAAAAAAAGTCCTAAAACCCTAAAAAACCCCTTAGAACCCTCAAAATCCCTGAAAACCCTGAAAATACTAAACCCCCCTAAAAACCATAAAACCCCTGAAATCCCTAAAAACACTAAAAACTAGTAAAAACCTTAAACCACTAAATACTCTAAAAGCCTTAAAACCACTAGAAATTTTAATAAATTCTAAATAACCTTAAAACCCCTAAAAATGCAAAACACACTAAAAAACTAAAAAACCTAAAAAAATCTTGAAAACACTAAAAAAGCTAAAAAACCCTAAAAGCCCTCAAAATACCTAAAAATTCTAAAAACTCTAAAACCATAAAAATCTTAACCCCCCCCCCCCTAAAATACATGAAAACCTAAAAAACCATAAAAACCCTTTTAAACACCTGAACTCTAAAAACAATTAAAACCCCAAAAAACATTAAAAACACCAAAACACCAAAAAACCCCTAAAAAACTAAAAAAACCCAAAAGAACTCAAAAACCCTAAGTACCCATGAAATCCCAAAAAACCTTCAAAATCCCCAAAAACCGTAAAAACCATAAAAATCCTAAAAATTACATAAAAATCCAAGAAAACGCAAAAAATTCTAAATAACCCTAAAAAATCCTTAAAACTCAAAAAACCCCTTGAATCCTAAAAAAACCCTAAAAATCCATAAAAACTCCAAAACCCACTAAAACCTCAAAAAACCCTTAAAATTGCTAAAACGTTAAAAACTATAAAATACATTAAAAACCCTAAAAAACTCGAAATACCATAAAAACCCAAAAAGATCATAAAAACCCTAAAAACCCCTAAAAACCTAAGAACCCCGGAAAACCCCTAAAACCTTCAAAATCTCTAAAAACCCTAAAAAACCCTAAAAACCATAAAAATCCTAAAACCCCCTAAAAATCCGTGAAAACATAAAAAACCCTAAAACCACTAAAAACACCTAAAACCCATTAAAACCCTAAAAACATAAAAAACTCAACCCAAGCCCCCAAAAAAACCCCTAAACCTAGTAAAAACTATAAACCCCTTAAACCGCCTAAAAATGTTAAAAAACTCTAAAAAACCTTTAAAGCACTAAAAAAATCAAAAAAAAACATCTAAAAACCCAAAAGACCCTGAAAACCCTAAAAACCCCTAAACCCCTCAAAAACCCGTAAAACCCATCAAAATCCCTAAAAATCCTAAAATATCTCTTTAAATCCTTGAAAATGTAAATAACCCTAAAAACCCTGAAACCCCCCTTAAAACTTTAGAAACCCATAAGAACATTAAAAAACCATAAAACCCCTAAAAACCACTAAAAACTATAAAATCCATTTAAACCCCTAAAATGATAAAAAAACTCTAAAAACCCTAAAACACTGGGAAAAAAACCTTAAAAACCCAAAAATCCCCTAAAATTACTCAAAACCCCTAAAACCACTAAAACCCATAAAAATTATAAAAAACCCCTAAAAATCCATAAAAAATTAAAAAAACCTAAAAACACTAAAAACTCTTGAAAACCTTTAAAACCCCTCAAAAAACCCCCAAAACCCCAAAAAATCACTAAAAACTCTAAAAAACCCTAAAACCAAAAAAGACACCGAAAACCATGAAAACCCAAAAAAACTCAAAAAACCCCTCAAAATCTTTAAAACTCCTAAAAACACTAAAAAACCATAAAATCCTAAAAAAACCCTAAAAACCCATGAAAATGTCAACAACCCTGAAAACCCTGAAAAACAACTAAAAACCATAAAAACACCTAATAACCTTTAAAAAACATTAAAACCCATAAGAACCCTTCAAACCACTAAAAAAATAAAACCTTAAAACCCCTAAAAACGTTAAAAAAAACTCTAAAAACAAAAAAAAACTAGAAAACTCAAAAAAAAAACACTAAAAACCCCAAAAGATCCTAAAAACCCTGAAAACCCCTAAAACCCTTGAAAAATCCTAAACCCACCAAAATCCTTAAAATCCCTATAAATATCAAAAACCACTAAAAACTATAAATATCCATGAAAACGTAAAAAACCCTAAAAACACTGAAAACCACCTGAAAACTATAAAACCCCATAAAACCGTAAAAAACAATAAAAAACTATAAAACTATAAAAACCCTTTAAACCCATAATAACGTTAAAAAACTCTAAAAATCCTTAAAAACCCTAAAATCTCAAAAAAACCATAAAAATCCAAAAGTCCCTAAAACACTAAAACCCCCTAAAACCCTAAAAACCCCATAAAACCCCTTGAGAAACTCTAAAGACCCTAAAAATCAATAAAAACCCTAAAACCCCTAAAAATGATACAAATACTAAAAAAACACCTAAAAATTCATGAAAACATAAAAAACCCTTGAAACCATTAAAACCTCTGAAAACAATATAAACCCCAAAAAACCTTAAAAATCCCGAAAAATGACAAAACCCCTAAAACCCCACTAAGAACTCTAAAAACCATTAAAACCACTAAAAATGTTAAAAAAAATATAAAAAACTTTAAAAACCTAAAAAAAATAAAAAACACTAATATTCCAAAATGACCCTACACACCCTGAAAACCCCTAAAAATCCAAAAAACCCCTGAATGTCTCAAAAACCCCTCAAAAATCTCAAAAAACCCTATAAACCCTAAAAAACATAAAAACCCTAAAAACCCCCTAAGAACTTTAAAAACTCTAAAAACCTTTAAAACACTAAAAAACTTTAAAAAACCCAAAACACCCAAAAAGAACTTAAAACCCTGAAAAACCCTAAAACCCCTTGAAAACCCGGAAAACCCCTAAAATCCCCGAAAAACCTTAAAAATCCCTAAAAATCCATAAAACCATAAAAACCCACTAAAAATATAAAAACCCTTAAACCCCTAAATGTTTCAAAAACTCTAAAAAACCTAATACCCCTAAAAAACTTAAAGAACCCCTAAATACCCAAGAAGACTCTAAATACCCTGAAAACCCCGAAAAACTACTGAAAACCCATTAAAACCCTAAAAATCCCCTAAAACCCTAAAAACCTTAAAAACCCCTAAAACCCATAAAAATTATAGAAAACCCCTAAAAATCCATGAAAATGTAAATAACCCTAAAAACCCTAAACCCCCCCCCCTGAAAACCATAAAACCCCTAAAATCCTTAAAATGCCATAAAAACCCCATAAAAACCTTAAACCCCCAAAAAATACTCAAAATCCCTTAAAACCTCTAAAAATGTTAAAAAACTTAAACAACACTAACAACCATAAAAAATTCAAAAAAAACCTAAAACCCCAAAAGACCCCAAAACCCTAAAATCCCATGAAGAACCCTAGAAACCCTCAAAATATATAAAAACCCTAAAAACCCTAAAACCCCCCAAAACCCCAAAAACCCCAAAAACCATAAATTTCCTAAAAATCCCCTAAAAATCCCTAAAAATGTGAAAAACCCTAAAACCCTGAAAAACCCATCAAAATAAAAAAAAAACCTAAAAACCATAAAAATCCTAAAGAACCACTAAAAAATCTAAAAACTCTTAAGCCCCCTAAAAATGTTAAAAACTCTAAAAAACCTTAAAACCCATAAAAACTTTAAAAAGACCCTAAAAACATCAAAAAAAACTAAAAACCCTTAAAACACTTAAAACACCTAAGAATCCCTAATAACCCCTAAAAACACTCAAAATCGCTAAAAACCCTAACAACCATAAAAATCCTTAAAATTACCTAAAAATCCATGAAAATGTAAAAACCCCTAAAACCCTGAAGAACCCATGAAAACCATAAAACCCCCTAAAAATCTTAAAAACCCCTAAAAACCCATAAAAACTCTAAAACCCACTAAAAAATCTAAAACCTCTTAAAACCCCTAAAAACAATAAAAATTTCGAAAAACTTTTAAAGCCCCAAAAACTCAAAAAAACCCTAAAACACTGAAAGACCCTAAAAACTCTAAACCCCCCTAAAATACCCTAAAACCCCTTAACATACCTAAAAACCCTAAAAATCCTAAAAACCATAAAAATCCTAAAAATCCCCTAAAAATCCATGAAAACGTAAAAAACCCTAAAAACATTTGAAAACCATAAAAACACCAAAAACACTTTAAAACCCTTAAACTCATAAAAACCCTAAAACCCACTAAAATCTCTAAAAACCCATGAAACCCCTAGAAACATTAGAAAACTCTAAAACCCCTTAAAACATGAAAAACTAAAAAAATCCTAGAAAACACTAGTAATGGATCTCCTCTTTGTCGAGCACTCCTCTCCCTCTCGTGATGGGATTGGCGTGCATTGGGGAATCTGGTGAGAAACCTTTGAGCTTTATTCTTCTGGTCTTGATCAATGATGGAATGGTCTCCTCAAAAGGGTGTAAAATTTGGTTCATTCTTGGTTTTGGATAGTAAAGTTGTGCGTAGGTTATTCTGAGCTCAGGAATCGGAAGCTGCGGTTGAAGCTAATGCCTTGGTCGGGGCTGGAGTTGGGGTTTTTGGTCGTATGGATGGAATGGAGGTTGCGCTGCCTTATCCTTCATTAGAAGTTGGTGTTGTGTTCCCTAATTTGGCCATGGTTGGGGTTCCAGATAATATTGTGAAGTTATCATCTAAGGTTTCTAAGGATATTAAGGTTTCTTCCTTGGTGTTGGTTGGAGCTCCCAAGGTGGTTGCCAGAGTGGTGGTGGATGGTTTGTCACTCCCAATTTCTAGAGTGGTGATGGATGGATCATTGCTCCTAGGTTATAGAAATGTTGTTGGCTCTTCTTCGGCTATAAATACAGCATTGGGTCATTTGGAATATTATCTGCATTTCATGGATTTTGGGGTTTCATCCTCTGATTTCTAAGGGGAAATTTCTAAAGTTGTTTTCCATATGTGGTTCTTCAAAAGGGTGAATCCAGATGGAGAAATACCTTGGTTGGGTACTTTTTGGAGAAAAATATGTCATTCTTGAGGTGTCTTGGATTGCTACTGATTTTTAGGTTAAGGACTTGATCAAAACCTTGTGCAACGATGAAGGGTTCTTATTCTTCAAGTTTTTCTCTTGTAATATTATTGATATTCTTTCATCAAGGACATGGTTCTTTGCAGGTCAATCCATGGTCCTTCACTCTTGGAATCTGGGTATTTCTCTCGACAAAGAGTCTTTCTCTGTGTTCCCAGTGTGGGTGAGATTTTGAAACATCCCTCTTGAGGCCTGGTCTGCTGAAGTTCATAGTTATATTGCAAGTGAAGTAGGCATGCCTCACTTGGTAGACAAATCTACTGTTGATATTAGCATAATTAGCTTTATGAGGATTTTTGTGTAAATCTAAGTTGGGAGGGAACTCCCATAGGATATTTTTGTGGATTTGGGGGTTGATTTGTCCACTTCCATTCGAGTCGAATATGGATGGGTACCTAAAACATGCAAATTTTGTAAAAAAAATTGTCATCACTTAAATTAGTTCTTGAAGAAACCCAAGAGTGATTCCCAAGCAGGATGGACCAAAGTCACTCCTAGGAATAGAGTTTACATAAGGAAGGATTCTTCGTACAATCATTCAAGGGTCGATGCTTTAGAGCATAATTGAAGGGAAACTCTTAAAACCCTAAAAAAATTTAAAATATAAAAAGCTTTAAAAACTCTAAAAAACTCAAAAAACCCGATAAAAACCTAAAAAACAGTAAAAATCCTAAAAACCCCTAAAAACCCTAAAATCCTCTGAAAAACCTTTAAAACCCAAAAAAGTCTAAAAATTATAAAACCCCCTAAAAATCCATGAAAATGTAAAAACCCCTTAAAACCCTAAAAGCCCATCAAAACTTTAAAAACCCCTAAAACCCTTAAATACCCTAAAAACCCATATAAACCTAAAACCCAATAAAACTCTAAAACCACTTAAACCCCTAAAAATGTTAAAAACTCTAAAAAACCTTAAAAACCATAAGAGACTTAAAAAAGCACTAAAAATCCAAAAGGACCCTAAAAACCCATAAAACACCTAAAAACTCTAAAAACCCTTGAAAAACTCTAAAACCCCACAAAATCCCTAATACCCCTAAAAACCAAAATACCATAAAAATCCTAAAAAACCCCTAAAAATCCATGAAAACATAAAAAAACCTAAAAATCATAAAAAACCACGAAAAACCAAACCCCCCCCCCTAAAAACCCATAATAAACCACCAAAAATCTAAAAATCCCTAAACCCTAAAAACGTTAAAAACACTAAGAAACCTTAAAAACCCAAAAAGCTAAAACACCCTAAATACCCAAAAAGACCCCCAAAACCCCAAAAACCCCCAAAAAACACCTAAAAACCCTAAGAACATTCAAAATCTCTAAAACCCCTAAAAAACCATAAAAATCATAATAATACATTAAAAATCCATGAAAATGTAAAACACTCTAAAAACCTTGAAAACCCCTAAAAACCATAAAAAACCCTAAAACCACAAAAAACCCTAAATACCCATAAAAAGATTAAAAACCACAAAAACTCTAAAAACCCATAAAACACCTAAAAACGTTAAAAAACACTAAAAACCATAAAACCCTAAAAACTCAAAAAAAAAACAAAAAACCCAAAAAGACCCTAAAAACCCTGAAAAACCCTTAAAACGTTAAAAACACTTTTTACTCCTTTCTGCCTCCTGACCACTGATTCAGAGAGGGGATGGATACTCGAGCCCACTCCCCTCCCACCTTAGCATCCTTAACCTTCAATCCTTACTTTGGACCCATGTCTAATGTAAAGTGAAGAGATGGAGATTTTGAACCCCCAGTTCCTCCAACGGTCTCCCTAGTCTGTTCCACCATAGCTCTGGCCTCTTCCACTATTGCCCCGACCTCTTCCACCGTTTCCCTGACCTCTTCCACCAGCAAAGGAGGAAAAGCATGTGGTTTTTCGAATCTTCTACTTCCTTTTGTTTCTCACACTGAGCATGACTCACGTGGGCTTAGAGGTTAATGATGATCATGAAAATCACACAATCCACCTGAAGGACTGAACTATGAGAACTCTAATTCCTATTAACTAGGATACATAGGAAACCCACTTAGGGTCCGAGCTCAATGGGCATCCTCCTTTGGAATAATTTCCTGTCATAATTCCCTTAATTCGGTATCCTCCTCAGGAGAAAACCCCGGTTAAGTCCCCGAATCACCTAGAGAAAAAACATCCCTCATGGTCCCTTTATAGGGGATATATTTCTCATGAGTAAGCCCCAACCTATCATCTCAAAGGGCCATACTCCCCTATGATACATACCCTTGAGGTCCTCTATAGGTGTGGGTCCTCACTAACAAACTACATGGGCTTTGATTCCAATTCAAATGGGATACATAGAAAGCCTACCTAAGGTTAAAACCCAACATCCTAAACTAACACCGTTCTTTTAGGCCATATCCCCGGCCAGGTCTAATTTAACTTGGAAACTCATATCCCTTCCTAGTTCCTTGGGATCTTTTGGCATAAGTCCCACACTAAACTTTTATTAGACACCTTCCGCCTAGACATCCTTGCCACATGATTTTAAACTGTACGATTGGATCCTCATCACACGACCTTAAAAGGTTTGATGTGCCCCCATTAAGTGGCACCGAACTACGTGGGTTTTGATTCCTTTCACAAGGATAACTAGAAATCATATTTATGGGTTCAATTCCCAACATCAAACAATTCCCGTCTCCCTATATGATGATAAACTCTAGAGTAACATTCATCTACCTGGATAACAATAAACTCTAGAGTGGCCCACTGTGTAGCTAGAAAACCATCATCATCGTAGTAAAAACCAAAGAATTTCTAAGTATCATATGAGTAGATACCATTGATGGAGAACCTCAGATACATACAGATATCCCCATCAATGAAGAACCTCAAATACATACAGATGATTCTGAATTCCACACATTCTAATAACTGATTGCTCATATTGTGATAACTCACATCATACTTGGGAATTAATGAAGGATTCATTAACATATCGTAAATCTTTAAGTGGGTCCCGGAGTAGGAAATAATTCCCCCCAAAAGGGTGTGATGAGCCTGAACTCCCATCCACTTGACCAAAAGGCCCTAAAAATACATTAAAACTTAAAAATCCAAAAAACCCTGAAAAACATCACAAAACCATAAACCTCTAAAAACCTTAAAAAACCCCTAAAAACACATAAAACCCCTTAAACCCCACTACAAACTCTAAAACCCTTAAAACCTCTAAAAATATTAAAAAAACTCCAAAACCCTTTAAACCCCTAAACCCCCCAAAAAAATCCTAAAAACCTTAAACCCCCTTGAAAAACCCAAACCCCTCCAAATCCCTAAAAACCCTCAAAAACCCCCAAAACAATAAAAATCCTAAAAAAATCCCTTAAAATATATGAAAATGTAGAAAAACCCAAAACCTCCAAAACCCCTAAAAACCAAAAAACCCATAAAAACTGTAAAAAAAAACATTGAAAATCCATAAACCCCCTAAAAACCACTAAAAACTATAGAAACCCTTAAAACCCCTAAAAACATTAAAAGCTCTAAAAAACCTTAAAAACTCTAAAAAACTCAAAAAAAACCCCCTAAAAACCCCTAAAAATGTCTGAAAAACCATAACCCCCCCCAAAAATCCTTAAAAACCATAAACCCCCCAAAAACATAAAAATCATAAAACCCCCTAAAATTCCTTCAAAATGTAAAAACCCTAAAAACTATGAAAAACCCATAAAACCATAAAACCCCTAAAAACCTAAAAAAAACCCAAAAACCCCATAAAAACCAATAAACCATTAAAAACTTTAAAAACCTTTAAACCCCTAAAAACTATAAAAGACCTCTAAAAAACCTTTAAATCCATAAAAAACTCAACAAAACCCCTAAAATCCCAAAAATACCCTAAACACCCTAAAAAATCCAAACAACCATAAAACCCCTTGAAATCCCCTAAAAATCTCTAAAACCCCTAAAAACCCTGAAACCCCTAAAAATCCTAAAAAACCCTTAAAAATCCATGAAAACATAAAAACCCATAGGAACCCTGAAAAACCCCTAAAACCTATAAAAAGCCATAAAAACCTTAAAAACCCTAAAACCCCATAAAACCCAAAAAAACCCACTAAACACTCGAAAAACCCTAAAAATGATAAAAAATCTAAAAAACCTTTAAAAACTCAAAAGGAAAACCCTAAAAACCCAAAAGACCAATCAACCCCTAAAACGCCTAAAACCCCTGAAAACCCTACAACCCCTCAAAACACCTAAAAAACCTAAAACCAATAAAAATCCTAAAAATCCCCAAAAAATCAATGTAAACGTAAAAAATCCCAAAAAACCCTGAAAGACTTTTGAAAACTAGAAAACCACCTAAAAACCATAAAACCCAAAAAAAAAATCTTAAAATCCCACAAAAAACTCTAAAAACCCTAAAAACACCAAAAACATTAAAAAACTCTAATTTTTTTTAAAAACTCTAATAATTTCAAAAAAAAAACACTAAAAATCCATAAATATAATAAAAACCCTAAAAAACACATAAAATCTTAAAAACCCCTGAAAATCCATGAAAATGGAAAAAACCATAAAAACCCTGAAAAACCCAGAAAACCCTGAAATCCCCTAAAACCTTAAAAAACCTAAAAATCCATAAATACCCTAAAAACCAAAAAAAAAACTCTAAAAACCCTTAAACCCCTAAAAATGTTAAAAAACTCTAAAAACCCATAAAAACCCTAAAAAACTTCAAAAAACCCCAAAAACTCCAAAAGACCCTAAAAACCCAAAAAAATCACGATAACCTCTGAAAACCCTCAAAATCACTAAAAAACCTAAAACCCCCTTAAAACCATAAAAATCATAAAAAACCCCTAAAATCCATGAAACCATAAAAATCCCAAAAAATTCTAAAAAACCTCTAAAAAACATAAAAACCCTTAAAACCTTAAAAAACCCTTAAACCTTAAAAATCCCATAAAACCACTAAAAATTCCAAAAAAAACATAAAAATACTAAAAATGTTAAAAATCTATAAAAAATATCGCCATGTAAAAAACTCTAAAAACCCTAAAAAACTCAAAAAAAAACCTAAGAAACTCAAAAAACCATAAAAATGAAAATAACTAAAAACCCTGAAAACCCTAAAAAACCACAAAATCCTTAAAAATACTAAAAAATATAAAAACCAAAACAAATATAAAAAACCCCTAAAAATCCATGAAAACATAAAAAAACCTAAAATCCCTAAAAACCCCCTTGAAACAATAAAACCCCCCAAAATCCTTAAAACCCATAAAAACCCTAAAACCACTAAAAACTCTAAAATCCCCTAAAACCCAAAAAAACATTAAAAAATTCTAAGAAACCTTGAAAACACTAAAGAACTCAAAAAATACTTAAGAACCCAAAAGACCCTAAAACCCTAAAAAACACCAGGAACCATAAAAACCCTAAAAACCCATAAAAACCTTCAAAAACCTAAAAACCATAAAAAACTAGGAAAACATAAAAACCCTAAAAACCATGAAAAACCCCTAAAACCCATAAAAACCCCTAAAACCACAAAAACCCTAAAAACTCATTGAAAACTCTAAAAATCCTTTAAACCCCCAAAAATAATAAAAAATCTAAAAAAGAATAAAAACCCAAAAAAATTCAAGACCCTAAAAACCCCAAAGGCCCTAAAAACCTTAAAAATCCATAAAACCATAACACCCCTGAAAACCCTAAACATTACAAAATACAAAAAACACTATAAAATCCATGAAAACATAAAAAATTCCTAAAAACCTTAGAAAACCCTTGAAAACCATAAAAACCTTTTAAAACCCTAAAAACCCATAAAACCCTAAAACCTCTAAAAAACCTTAAAACCCCTACAAACGTTAAAAAATAAAAAAAACTTTAAACCCTAAAAAAATAAAAAAAACATAAAAACCCAAAGAGACCCTAAAAACCTTGAAAAAACCCAAAAAATCCTAAAAACCCTTACCCCCCCCCCCCCCAAAAGCCTCAGAATCCCTAAAAATCTTTAAAAACTTTAAAATCCATAAAATTCCTAAAAACCACCTAAAAATCTACGAAAACGTACAAAACCCTAAAAACCCTAGAAAACCCCTTAAAACCATAAAACCCCAAAAACCCCATAAAACCCGAAAACCACTAAAAACTCTAAAATCCCTTTAAACCCCTAAAAATGTTAAAAAAATATTAAAAACATTAAAACCCCCCAAAAAACTAATAGAACCCTAAAAACTGAAAAAGACCCTAAAAATCTAAAAAACCCCTAAAACCCACTAAAAACCCTAAAAGACCTCAAAATCCTTAAAAACCTTAAAAAACCTAAAAAACCCTAGAAATCCCTGAAAACATAAAATCTATAAAAACCCTGAAAGCCCCTTGAAAACCATAAAACCCCCTTAAACCCATAAAAACCCAAAAAAACCAATAAATACCTTGAAAAAACACCAACTCCTAAAACCCGTAAAACCCCTGAAAATGTTAAAAACCACTAAAAACCCTTAATAACCCTAAAAACTCAAAAGCCCTTTAAACCCAATAAGACCCGAAAAACCCTGAAAACCCCTAAAACCCTAAGAAACCCTAATAAACATAAAATCCTAAAAACCACTAAAAATCCATGAACACTTAACAAACCATAAAAACCCTAAAAAACCCTTGAAACCAAAAAAACCTCAAAAAACCTTAAAAAACCTTTAAATCCCCTAAAACTCTAAAAACCCACTAAAACTCTAAAAACCCTTAAAACCTCCAAAAATGTTAAAAAACCCAAAATAACATTAAAACCCTATTAAACTCAAAAAAACTTAAAAACCCCAAAAGACACTAAAAACTCAAAAAAAAAATAAAACCCATACAACCCCCTAAAAACACAAAACACCCTAAAAATCTCCAAAAACCCTAAAAGACCCAAAAAACAATAAAAATCCTAAAAAAACTCTAAAAATCAATGAAAACATAAAAACCCTAAATACTCTGAAACCCTCCTGAAAACCATAAGAACCCTTAAAACCTTAAAAACCATGAAAACCCATAAAACCCCTAAAAACTATTAAAAACTCTAAAACCCTTTAAGACCCCTAAAAACATTAAAAAACTCTAAAACCTCTATAAAACCCTAAAAACTCAAAAAAAAAACCCCAAAAGTCCCTAAAAACCACGAAAACCCCAAAAACCCCTAAAAACCTCTAAAAACCCCTAAAACGCCTCAAAATTCCGAAAAACCTTAAATAACACTAAAAACCATAATAATACTAAAAAATGCATGAAAACATAAAAATCCAAAAATAAAACTAGAAACCCCACTAAAAACCATAAAACACCCTAAAACCAATAAAAACCCATAAAAACCCCAAAACCCACTAAAACTATAAAAACCATGGAAACCACTAAAAACTATAAAATACTCTACAAACCTTAAAACCCATAAAAAACTTAAAAAACCCTACACCCCCAAAAAGTCCTTAAAAACCCTAAAAACACTAAAAACCCTAAAACCATGAAAAACTCTGAAAACCCTAAAAACACCTGAAAACCCTAAAAACCCTCAGAATCCCTAAAATCAATAAAACCCCTAAAAACCCAAAAAAGAATAAAAATAAAAAAAACCACATCAATCCATGAAAATGTAAAAAACCCTAAAACCCCCAAACCCAATGAAAACTATATAAACACCTAAAAACCATAAAAACCATAAAAAACAAAAAATCCATAAAAACACAAAAACACCCAAAAAACCTGGAAATCCCTAAAATCCGTTGAAAACCCTAAAAACCCTAAAAACCATTAAAAATTCTAAAAACACAAAAAAACACCTAAAAACCATAAATATCCAAATAAACCCTAACAATACATGAAAATACAAAACCCCTAAAAACCCTAAAACCATAAAAAAATCTAGAAAAAAACCATAAACCCCAAAAAAACCTTAAAAAACCCTAATGCCCCAGAAAACCCTAAAAATACTTAAAATCTATAAAAAAACCTAAAAAACCCAAAAGACCGTAAAAATCCCAAAAATCCCAAAAAAACCCAAAAATCCCCAAAAGAATCCATGAAAAATAAAAAACCCTGAAAAACAGCTGAAACCCATAAAACCCCCTAAAAACCTTAAAAAACCTAAAAGCTAATAAAACCCTAAAACCACTAAAGAATCTAAAAAACCTAATAACCACTAATTTTTTTTAAAAAAATCTAAAAACCATTAAAAACCTTTAAAAACCCTAAAAATCTAAAAAAACCCCTAAAAACACAAAAAGACCATAAAACCCTTAAAAACCCATAAAACCCTAAAAAACCCCTAAAACCCCTCAAAATCCCTAAGAACCCTAAAACCCCTAAAACCATAAAAATCCTAAAAACCCCTTAAAATCCATGAAAATATAAAAAACCCTAAAAATCATAAAAAACCCCTGGAAACAATAAAACTCATAAAAACCTTACAAACCCTAAAAATCCATAAAAACCAGCTAAAAACTCTAAAAACTCTTAAACCCACTAAAAATGTTAAAAACATCGAAAAACCTTTAAACCCCAAAAATACTCAAAAAAATCCAATAAACCCAAAAATAGGCCAAAACCCAAAACCCCCCAAAACCCCCCAAAACCCTAAAATCCATGAAAAATCCGAAAAAACCCCAGAATCGCTAAAAACCCTAAAAAATAGAAAAAACAATAAAAATTTAAAAAACCCCATAAAACCATAAAAACCACTTAAAATTCTAAAAACCCTTAAAATTGCTAAAAATGTTAAAAAACTCTAAAAAAACCTTAAATACTGTAAGAAACATAAAAAACCTTAAAAAACTAAATAGTCCACAAAAACCCAAAAAAACATGAAAAACCTCTAAAAACCACTAAAACCACCAAAACCCCTCAAAATCCCTAAAAACCCTCAAAAATATAAAAAAACCCTAAAATCTATGAAGATGTAAAAAACCCCAAAAACCCTGAAATAACTCTAAAAACCCTAAAACCCTAAAAACATTAAAAAAATCTTAAAACCACATAAAAACCCTAAAATCCACTAAATACTCTAAAACCCTTAAAACCCCTAAAAAACTCAAAAAACTTAAAAACCCTAATAAACTCAAAAAACCGTAATAACCGAAAAGACCCTAAAAACTCTAAAAAATTCTAAAATTCATAAAAACCAAAAAAATAATAAAACCCCTCAAAAACCCAAAAAACCCTAGAAACCCCTAAAAACCATAAAAATTCCAAATACCCTAAAAATCCATGAAAATGTAAAAAACCCTAAAAACCCCTGAAAACCATATTACCACTCAAAACCTTAAAAACACTAAAATCCCATAAAAACCCTAAAACCACTAAAATCTCTAAAAACCCTTAAAACCCTTAAAAATGTTTAAAAACTCTAAAAAACAATAAAAAACCTAAAAACACAAAAGACCCTAAAACCCCCTCAGAATTACTAAAAATCTAAAAAACCATAAAAACCATAAAAATCCTAAAACCACCTAAAAATCCGTGAAAATTTAAAAAACCCTAAAAACCACGAGAAACCCCTGAAAAACCATAAACCCCTAAAAACCTTTAAAACCCTAAAAACTCATAAAAACCCTAAAAAACCACTAAACCTATAAAAACCCTTTAAACCTCTAAAAATGTGGAAAACTCTAAAAAACATTAAAAACTGAAATTTGTTAAAAAAACCATAAAAACCCAATAAAACCAAGAAACCCCTAAAACCCCCTAAAAACCTTCAAAATCCCTAAAAACCCTAAAACCCCTAAAAATCCCCTAAAAATCCCCTAAAAATCATAAAAAACCTGAAAACCCAGAAAAACACTAAAATTCATAAAATATTCCTAAAATCCATGAAAAAATTAAAAAATCTAAAAACTTGAAAACCCCCTTAAAACAAAAAAAACCCCTAAAAACCTTAAAAAATATTTAAACCCATCAAAACCCTAAAACCCCACTAAAATATCTAAAATCCCTTAAAACACATAAAAATGTTAAAAACACTAAAAAACCTTAAAACCCTAAAAAACTCAAAAAAACCACTAAAAACCCAAAAAGACACCAAAAAACCTAAAAATCACTAAAACTCCAATAAACCCCTAAAAACCTGAAAGCCCCTCAAAATCCCAAAAAACCTAAAAGCCTGCGGGGGCACGGGTGAGTTGGTTAAAGGCGTTGGCATCCTAACCCCAAGGTTTTGGGTTCGAGTCCTCACAAAGCAACGCACACTATATGCTCGCAAACCACTCATGGGACCCTTTACCCCATTGGGAATTGTCATAAGCCTAAGGTTGGCCACCTTGGGCCTCACTGGGGACATGCAATGCGCAGGTGGGCAGGCCAGCCCAATACCTCGTTACCCGACAACACGTTTGGGATTGGGGTTGTTAAGGGTTTTGGGGTGCGGGTCGTTTGACCACTCCCCTCCCATACAGTGTCTTTTTCTTCTAATAAACTTGGGGGGGGGGGTCGGGAATAGCTCGACCCTCGCTTCTTCCTTTCCCTAAAAACCTAGAAACCCATAATTTTTTAAAAAAAACCCTAAAATCCATGACAATGTAAAAAAACTTTGAAAACCATAAAAACACCTAAAAACGCATAAAACCCCTAAAAAACAATGAAAAACTCGAAAAACCCTTAAAACTCTTAAGAAAATTAAAAACTCTAAAAAACTTTTAAATCCCTAAAAACTCAAAAAATACCATAAAAACCCAAAAAGATCCAAAAACCATGAAAAAACTAAAAACCCAAAAGACCCCTAAAAAACTAAAAACCAACACAATTTCTAAAAAACCTAAAAACTCTACAAACCATAATAATCCAAAAAAACCCTATAAATCCTTTAAAATGTAAAAAATCATAAAACCTTAAAAAATCCCTTAAGACCATAAAAACCCTAAAAACCATAAAAAACCTTAAAAAACCCTAAAAACCATAAAAAACCTTAAAAACCCCAAAACCCATAACTCTAAAAAATATTTAAACCCCTAAAAATGTTAAAAATTCTAAAAAATCATTAAAACCCAAAAAAATATGAAAAACCCCCAACAAACCCAAAAGACCATAAAACCCTTAAAGCCCAAAAATCAATTGAAAAACCCTAAACACCTCAACATCCCAAAAAACTCTAAACACCCCTAAAAAATATAAAGATCCTAAAATACAACTCAAATGCATAAAAACGTAAAAAACCCTAAAAACCAAGAAAAATCCATGAAAACCCCTAAAACCCTTTAAAACCATAAAACCCCCTAAAAATCACGAAAAAATCTAAAAAGCCTTTAAACCCCTAAAAATGTTTAAAAAAAACTCTAAAAACCTTTAAAACCCTTAAAACTCAAAAAAAACACTAAAAACCCAAAAGACTCTAAAACCCCAAAAAACCCTAAACTCCTCAAAATCCCTAAAAACCCTAAAAACCCTTGAAATCCCTAAAACTCCTAAAAAACCCTAAAACCATAAAATTAATAAAATTCCCTAAAAAATATATGAAATCATAAAAACCCTAAAATCCCTAAAACCTATAAAACCACTAAAACCACCAAAAACCTTTTAAACCCCTAAAAATGCCAAAAAAACACAAAAAAACCTTAAAACCCTAAGAAACTCAAAAAAACCTAAAACCCTAAAAAGACCCTAAAAACCTTAAAAAAACCTAAAAACTCTAAAAACCCCTGAAAACCCTGAAAACCCTCAAATCCCTAAAAACCCTTAAAATAATAAAAATCCAACCCCCGCCCCCAAAAAAAAATCCATGAAAATGTCAAAAACCCTGAAAGCCCCTGAAAACCATAAAAAACTTAAAAACCCTAAAACCCATAAAAACCCTAAGAAACTACTAAAAACTCTAAAACCCATTTAAACACCCTGAAAATTTAAAAAACTCAAAAAACCTTAAAAACCCTAAAAACTAAAAAAAACCCTAAAAACCCAAAAAGACGCCAACAAAACTGAAAAACCCTAAAACCCCTAAAAAACTCTAAAACCCCTAGAACTCCCCAAAGTCCCTAAAAATTTTAAAGCCCCCCCAAAACCATAAGAATAATAAAACCCTAAAAATTCAAAAAAACATACAAAACTCTAATAACACTGAAAGACCCCTGAAAAAAATAAAAACCCCTAAAAACCTTTAAAAACCATAAAACCCCATAAAAACCTTAAAAACTCAGACAAACCCTTAAATCCCTTTAAAACATTAAAAAGCCTAAAAAGTCTAAAATCCATAAAAACTCAAAAAAAAACCCTAAAAACCTAAAAGGACCCTAGAAACCCTATAAACCCTAACCCCCCCCCCCCCCCGAAAAATCATAAAACCCCTCAAAATCCCTAAAAAAACCTAAAAACCCAAAAAACCATAAAAATCATAAAACACCTAAAAATCCATTAAAACATAAAAAACACTAAAACCCTAGAAAAATTTGGAAAACCATAAAAACCCATAAAACCTTAAAAAACCCTAAAATAAATAAAAACTATAAAAAAACACTAAAAACTCAAAAATACCTTTAAACCCCTAAAAACGTTCAAAAACTCTAAAAATCCTTAAAACCCCTAAAACCTCAAAATAACCATAAAACCCCAAAAGACCCTAAAACCCTGAATAACCCTAAAAACCATAAACCCCCCGAAAATTTCTTAAAAACCCAAATAATTTTTAAAAACCTAAAAATCCTAAAAGACATAAAAATCTTTAAAAACTCCTTAATATCCAAAAAATATAAAAACTCCTAAAAACTCTGAAATACCCCTTAAAACCTTAAAACCCCCTAAAAACCTTAAAACCCCATAAAAACCCTAAAACCCACTAAAAACACTTTAAACCCCTAAAAACATTAACAACTCTAAAAAACCTTAAAAGCCCAAAAAAATCAAAAAAACCCCAAAAATCCCCAAAAGACCCCGAAAATCCTAAAAACCTAAAAACCTTAAAAAAAACCTGAAAAACCATGAAAACCCCATCAAAATCCCTAAAAACCCTAAGAAACCCTAAAAACCATAAAAATCCTAAAAAGATAAAAAAAATCCATGAAAACATAAAAAACCCTTGACACTAAAAATACATGAAAACCATAAAAAACCAAAAAAAGGTAAAAACACTAAAACCCATAAAACCCTAAAAAGAACTCTAAAAACCTTAAAACCCCTAAAAAACTCAAAAACCCCTAAAAACACAAAAGGAACCAAAAAATAATAAAACCCCCTTAAAATCCTAAAAAAGCACAAAATCACTAAAAACCCTAAAAAACCTAAAAACTATAAAAATCCTATAAAACCCGTAAAAATCCCTGAAAACGTAAAAAACTCTAAAAACTTTGAAAACCCCCTAAAAACCCATAAAAACCCTAAAAAACCACGAAAAACTCTAAAAATAGTTTCGACCCCTAAAAACATTAAAAAAACTAAAAAACCTCTAATATCCTAAAGAGTCAAAAAACCTAAAAACCCAAAAAACCATAAAAACCCTGAAAAGATATAAAACCCGTTAAATTTCCTAAAACCCTCCAAATCCCTTTAAACTTTAAAAATCCTAAAAACCCATAAAAATCTATTAAAACGTAAAAAACCTTAAAAACCCTGAAAATAAAAAAAACCTAAAAACCTTTAAAAAAACCCCAACAACCCATAAAACCCCTAAAAATCCACTAAAAACTCTAAAAACCCTTAAAACCCCTAAAAATGTTTAAAAAATTTAAAATACCTTAAAAACCCTAAAAATATCAACCCCCCCTGAAAAACACTAAAACACCTCAAAATCCCGCAAAACACTAAAAACCCAAAAAACAAAAAAAAATCAAAAAATCACTAAAAAACCAGGAAAATATAAAAAAACATAAAAACCATGAAAAACCCCATAAAATCAAAAAATCAAAAAAACCCCGAAAACATTAAAAATCCCTAAAAACCCATAAAATCCCTAAAAACCACTGACAACTCAAAAACCCTTAAAACTACTATAATTGCTAAAAAACTCTAAAAACCTCAAAACACCTAAAAAATCAAAAAAAAAAACCCTAAATCAAAAAGACTCTAAAAACCTTGAAAACCCTTAAAAATCCCTGAAAAACCTAAAAAACCCCAAAATCTCTAAAAACCCTAAAAAAATTTAAAAATCCATGAAAACATAAAAAACCCTAAAAAACCCATGAAAAAAATAAAAAACCCTAAAAACCATAAAAATCCCTAAAACCCAAAAAAATCCTAAAACCCACTAAAAACTCTAAAAGCCCTTTAAACCCATAAAATGTTAAAAAAAACTCTACAAAAATTAAAAACCCTAAAATACTAAAAAGACCCTAAAACCAAAAAAGATCTTAAAAACCAAGAAAAACCATAGAACCCTCTGTAAAACCCTAAAAGCCCTCAAAATCCTAAAAACCCAAAAAAACTATAAAAATCCAAAAAAAACCCAGAAAAATCCATGAAAACCTAAAAACGAATAAAGACCCTAAAAGCACTAAAAACTCTAAAAACCCTTAAAACCTCTAAAAATGTTAAAAAACTTGAGGAAGTCTTAAAAATCCTAAAAAAAAAAAAAATCCTAAAAATCCCTAAAAACCCTAAAAAACCTAGAAAACCATAAAAAACCTAAAAAACCCCAAAAATCACATTTTGTTTCGGTTTTTTAGGTTTTTTAGAGATTTTAAAGGTTTTTAGGGGTTTAAAGGGTTTTTATAGTTTTTAGTGGTTTTAGAGACATTTATATTTTTATGGGTTTTTTATGTTTTTCGGGGTGGGTTTAAGGGTTTTTTACATTTTCGTGGATTTTTATGATTTTTATAGTTTTTAGGGCTTTTTCAAATTTCGAGGGTTTTAAAAAAAATTAGGATTTTTTAGGGTTTTTTGGCCGGTTTTTAGGTTCTTTTTGGATATTTTGGGTTTTAAATTTTTTTGTGTTTTTTATGGTTTTCATGTTTTTAGAGTTTTTAACGTTTAAAGGGTTTTTAATTTTTTTAGATTTTTAGTGGTTTTTAGGGGTTTTATGGGTTTTTAGGGGTTTTAAAGGTTTTTAGGGAGTTTTGGGGGTTTTTCAGTGTTGTTAGGGTTTTTTATGTTTTCATGGTTTTTTTTAGGGGTTTTAAGATTTTTAATGTTTTTAGGATTTTTTTTGGTTTTTAGGGATTTTGAGGGTTTTTCTATGGATTCTATGGTTTTAGGGTTTTTTTGGGTTTTTAGGGTTTTTAGGGGTTTTTTATTTTTTTTACAGATATTAATGTTTTTTAGAGTTTTTTAACATTTTTTGGGTTTTAAGGGTATTATATTTTGTTGTTTTCTTTGGTTTTATGGATTTTTAGGGTTTTTAATGTTTTTAGGGGCTTTTAATGATTTTCAGGTGCTTTTTATGTTTTTTGGGTTTTTATGTTTTCTTGGGTTTTTAGGGGTTTTTAGTATTTTTATGGTTTTTAGGGTTTTTAGGGTTTTTAGGGATTTTTAGGGTTTTTTAAAAGGTTTTTGGGTTTTTAGGGTATTTAGGGGTTTTCATGGGTTTTAGGGTCTTTTAGGGTTTTTAGGGGTTTTTGAGTTTTTTAGGGTTTTAAAGTTTTTTAGAGTTTTTTAATGTTTTTAGGGGATTAAAGGATTTTAGTGTTTTTGTGGTTTTTTAGGGTTTTTATAGGTTTTTTGGATTTTTAAGTTTTTTAGGGGCTTTTATAGTTCTAGTGGGTGGGGGGGTCTGGGCAAGGAAGGTGCAGGGTCAGGCTAATCCAAACACCCCAAATTTATTAGGAAAAAAACACACAGGAGACAAGGGAGTGGAGGGCTCAAATGACCCACACCAAAAAACCCTTAAAAACCCCAAATCCATAATGACCCAAGACCCAAAAAAACACACAAAAAGCACACAAAATCCAAACAAAGCAGACATTCACAATCATCTTCATCAGAACCTCCCAACCAATCAGCAACAAGCATCTCACAGCACATGTTCCACCATCCATCACCTTCAGCATCAACATATCAATCAACACTTTCTAGGGCGAGGGTATTCCTCCCAGCCAAGCAGCAACAAGCATCCAGTAGCTCAAGTTTCAACATCCAATACCCCCTAAATAGACATCTCCCAGCACACCGCATCTCAGATTCCAGTAACCAGCATCTCTTAACCAAGCATCCACCACCTCCTGACCAAACATCTTCCAACAGTTGGCATCCAGAATGACCATTTCACAGCACCACACACCCCTTGGAGCAACAAACACATCCTTCACCAAACAACACCTAGAAACTCTCATCAAACAGTACCCGTAATAACTCACGAGCAGACTAGTCACAACCAATATACAACACCACCATCAAAACACAACCAATCCAACCACCCCCCAACCAGAATGACAACCAGCAGCCCATTATCCAGCATCCATCACATTCAATCCAGTTATGACCTAATAACTTGCAATTTGGGTCCAGCAGCTCCCAACCAACAACATAGAAAAACACAACAAACAACATTTTATAGAAAATCCCCCTTCTGCAAAACTCATGATCCGGATTCAACAATATGAAAACAAAAGACACCATAATTGATTCACTTCGGCAGCAATTCATACCATAAGATCGAAACCAGCAATCAAGGAAAAACATCAAGATGTACCTCATGAGACATCTCAGGAGTAACAGCCAACCACAACCATCTGCCACAAGACTAGACTTGAAACTGTAGAAATGTACCTGAATGATGTTTGAATGGTGAAAATCGAAGAGCCCAATCCGCAACATGAGAAGACATAGTGGAGATCTCCTGAAGAAGGAACCAAATCCGAAGAGGCCATAGGTTTGAAGCACCATCCAAGGAGAAAGCCCAGGGTAGGCAACCGACTGTAGACCACACCATTGTTGAAACCTTCTTTGCCGAAGAGGCCCTCGACCTCGTTGACTTGACTGTGGACACTTCATATCTACAATATCGACCCTGATCCCTGGCTGATATTCAGCATCATTACTTTCCAAATCAAGCAGATCTGAAGCCACAATAGATCGCGCAACCTCCATAGCCACCAGAGAAGCCCTGCAAAAATCCGCAACCAAAGGCCTGAACAAAGTCACCATTCGAGGAAGTCGGGTCCGCCAAAGGAAGAATACCACCACCACCTTGAGATTGAAGAGCGCACATAGAGCGGACTTTTTCTGAGAACCAGCAAGAAAATATCCATAATTGAAGCTGCGAGAAGAATCCAGGGGAAACCCTGGAAGAGGCGTCGAACGAGGGAGAGATCTGGGGGAGTGCACTGCCATCTTTAGGGGGTTCTAGGTTTTTAATGTTTTCTACATTTTTAGGTGCTTTTTAGGGGCCTTTAGGGTTTTTATGGTTTTTATGGTTTTCAGGATTTTTATGGTTTTTTACGTTTTCATGGAATTTTAGGATTTTTTTAGGATTTTTATGGTATTTTGGGGGTTTAGGGATTTTGAGGGTTTTTAGGGTTTTTGGAGGAGGGTTAGGGGTTTTAGGGTTTTTTTAGGTTTTTAGGGTCTTTTTATTTTTAGGGGTTTTATGGGTTTTTAATATTTTTTTAACATTTTTAGGGGTTTTAATGATTTGTAGAGTTTTTAGTGGGGTTTTAGGGTTTTTATGGGATTTTAGGGTTTTGTAAGAATTTTAGGTGTTTTTATGGTTTTTAGGGGGGTTTTTAGGGGGTTTTTAGGGGTTTTGGGGTTTTTCACATTTTCCTTGATTTTTAGGGAATTTTTAGGATTTATATGGTATAAGGGTTTTGAGGGATTTTGAGGGATTTTAGGGTTTTCAGGGGGTTTTAGGATTTTAAGGGTTTTTAAGGGTTTTTAAGGGTTTTTAGAGTTTTCTTGGTTTTGAGATATTTTTCTAGTTTTTTAGGGTTATTAAGGTTTTTTATAGTTTTTGTAACATTTTAGGGGTTTTAAGTGTTTTTTGAGTTTTTAGTGGTTTTTAGGGTTTTTATTGTTTTCTCGAGTATATCAAGGTTTTTCGTGTTTTTACATTATCATGGATTTTAGGGGGTTTTTAGGATTTTTATGGGATTTAGTTTTCTTAGTGTTTTTAGTGATTTTGAGGGGTTTTAGGTGTTTTAGAGGTTTTTATGGTCTTTTAGGGTTTTTAGGGCAAGGAAGATGTGAGGGTCACGCTATTCCTAACCCCCAAAGTTTATTAAAGGAAAGATGAAATAGACAAGGGAGGGGAAGGGTCAAACGACCCACACCCAAAATCCCTTTACAACCCCAAACCCACACAACCCCAAAAAGAAAGACCAAAAAGCACACCAAGCCAAAAAATGCAGAAAAACAAAAAAGTCCCAAACATCACCTCCCAACCAATGAGCAATAAGCATCCACCACCCCCAAAACCAGCAATCATAAACTATCATCTAGAAAAACCAAAACCATCTTCAGCAATTTCATCAACCCAATTTTATCACCACAAAGTCACAACCATCAACCTCCGTCAGCCCCAAGTCAAACACCATCACAGCAGAACCCTTCAAGCAGCGGCATCTACCAGTATACAGCGGCCAAAAACCAGCAGCAACCACCACCAAAGAACACACACCATAGTAGATTACCAACAGCAAGAGAACTTTATTTTTTTAGAGATTTTAAAGGTTTTAAACTTTTTTGGGGGTTTTAAGGGGTTTTTTGTAGTTTTAGGTTGTTTTTATGGGTTTTATGGGTTTTTAGAGTTTTTACGGTTTTAGTAGTTTTTATAGTTTTTAGGGGTTTTTTAGGTTTTATAGGGTTTTTATGCTTTCATGAATTTTTAGGGGTTGTTTAGGATTTTTATGGTTTTTATGGTTTTTCAGGTTTTTAGTGTCTTCTGTGTTTTTAGATGTTTTTTGAATTTTAGTGTTTAAAGGTTCATTGGTTCTGTTTAAGGATTTTTGGTTTTTTAAATGTTTTTGTAGTTTTTAGTGGATTTAGGGTTTTACAGGTGTTTAGGGTTTTTAATGTTTTTAGTGGTTTTTATGGTTTTCTGGGGTTTTCGAGGTTTTAGGGTTTTTTGTGTTTTCATGGATTTTTAGGTTTTTTTGGCATTTTTATGGTTTTCAGTTTTTTTAGGTTTTTTTTGGGATTTTGAGGGTTTTTATGGTTTTTAGGGGTTTTAGAGTTTTTAGGGGTTTTTTGGGTTTTTTGGGTTTTTAGGGACTTTTTGGGGTTTTAGGCTTTTTTTTGAGTTTTTAGGTGTTTCAAGGTTTTTAGATTTTTTTTACATTTTTAGCAGGTTTAAGGGTTTTAGTGTTTTTAGAGGGTTTTTAGGATTTTTATGGGTGTTTAGGATTTTTAAGTTCTTTATGGTTTTCTTGGGCTTTTCAGGGTTTTTAGGGTTTTTATGGTTTTCTTAGGCTTTTCAGGGTTTTTAGGAATTTTATAGTAATGAGGGTTTTTTAGGGTTTTTTTATTTTGAGGGGTTTTCAAAGGTCTTTAGGGTTTTCAGTGGTTTTAGGGTCTTTTGGGTTTTTAATTTAGGTGTTTTTTTGAGTTTTCTAGGGTTTTTAGGGTTTTTTATAGTTTTTTAAGATTTTAAGGAGTTTAAAGTTTTTTTTAGTGTTTTTAGTGTTTTATGGGTTTTTTATGGTTTTTAGGGGTTTCAGAGGTTTTTTGGGGTTTTTAGGGGGTTTTAAGGGTTTTAGGGATTTTTATGATTTTTATGGATTTTTATGGTTTTTTAGGGATTTTAGGGATTTTGAGGGTTTTTAGAGATTTTTAAGGGTTTTTGAGGTTTCTTGTGTTTCTCTGTGATTTTATGGTCTTGTGGGTCTTCAAGGTTTTTTTTTGAGATTTTTAGCATTTTTTAGATTTTTAGAATTTTTTAACATTCTTAGGGTTTAAAGGGTTTTTAATTTTCTGTGGTTTTTAGTGTTTTTATTTATTTATCGTGTTTTTTATATTTTTAAGGGTTTTATGATTTTCACGTATTTTAAGGGTTTTTTGGTTTTTTACGTTTCATGGATTTTTAGTGGTATTTAGGATTTTTTTGGTTTTTAGGTTTTTTTGGTGTTTTAGGGATTTTGATGGTTTTTTGGGGTTTTCAGGGGTTTTAGGGGTTTTTAGGGTTTTTAGGGTCTTTTAGATTTTAGGGTTGTTTTAAGTTTTTTAGGGTTTTGAAAGTTTTTTGAGATTTTTAACATTTTTGGGGGTTTAAAGGGTTTTTATTATTTTCAGTGAGTTTTTATGTTTTTTCAGGTTTTGGGGTTTTTAATGTTTTTAGGGGTTTTATGGATTTTTAGGGGTTTTCAAGGTTTTTTGGGTTTTTTTTTTGTTTTAATGGATTTTATGGGTTTTTTAGGTTTTTTATGAATTTTAGGGTTTTTTTTGGGTTTTTAGGGTTGTTGAGGGTTTTTAGAGGTTTTCAAGGGTTTTTAGGTGTTTTCAAGGTATTTAGGGTCTTTTGGGGATTTTAGGGTTTTTTGAGTTTTTTTTTTAGTTTTTAAAGAGTTTTTATTGTTTTTTATCGTTTTTTGGAGTCTTATGGGTTTTTAGAGTATTTAGTGATTTTATGGGTTTTAGGTTTTTTTATGCTTTTAGGGGTTTTATGGTTTTTCAGGGGTTTTAGTGTTTTTACTTTTTCATTGATTTTTATGGGTTTTTTTAAGAATTTTATGGTTTTGAGGCTTTTTAGGGGTTTTGAGGGTTTTGAGGGTTTTTAGTGGTTTTAGTGTCTTTTCTAGGTTTTTAGGGTCTTTTGGGGGTTTTTAGATTTTCTGGGGGTTTTTTAGTTTTTTAGGGATTTTAAGGTCTTTTAGAAGTTTTTAAGTTTTTTGGGGTTTTTAAGTTTTTTAGGACTTTAAGGGTTTTTAGAGTTTTTATGGTTTTTATGCGGTTTTATGGTTTTTAAGGATTTTATGGGTTTTATGGTTTTTCAGTGTTTTTCATGGTTTTTATGTTTTCATTAATTTTATCGGTTCTTAGGATTTTTTGGGGTTTACGGTTTTTAGGGATTTTCATGTTTTTTTGGGTACTCATGGGTTTTTAGTGTTTTTCAGAGTTTTTTTAAGTTTTTTTTAACTTTGTAAGGTTTTTAGAGTTGTTTATCATTTGTAGGGGACTTGAGAGTTTTTAGAGTTTTTAGTGGTTTTTTTGGGTTTTATGGGTTGTAGGGTTTTTTTAGGTCTTTAGGCTTTTTTATGATTTTTATAGTTTTTATAGTTTTGAAGGGGTTTTCAAGGTTTTTATGGTTTTTTTACGTTTTCATGGATTTTAGGGGGGTGGGGGTTTAGTATTTTTTAGGGTTTTTAGGGGTTTTAATGTCTTCTTGGATTTCTTGGGGTTTTTTGAGTTTTTTAGGATTTTAAAGGTTTTTTAGAATTTTTATTTTTTAGGGGTTTTAAAGGTTTTTAGTGGTTTTAGGGTTTTTTTATGGTTTTTAAGGGTTTTAGGGGTTTTATGGTTTTCATGGTTTTTCAAGGTTTTTAAGGTTTTTTATGTTTTTATATATTTTTGGGGTTTTAGAGATTTTGAGGGATTATAGGGATTTTCAGGGGTTTTTGGGGTTTTTAGGGTCTTTTGGGGTTTGAGGGGGTTTTTTTTAGTTTTTTAAGGTTTTATGGGTTTTTAGAGTTTTTTTATCATTTTTAGGGTGATGTGAGACACTCAAGGTGGCTCGATCTTCATGGCGTAGGGCGTCAGATGAATGATGTGGTTCAGGGAAAAGTGGTGGATGATGGGTATGGATAATGGATGAAAGTAGTCAATCAATGCTATAAGGAGCGCGACCTACTACTTAGAAAACACACTCAAGGGTGGGATGTGATAGCCAATCCACACAACAACGCATGTGGGTTGAGGTACAAAATTGGGGGCTTTGTGATCTTGGATCACCAATCTGACTTGTAGATTGGCAAGGCAAGAATACACAAGAACAAGGGGATGAATTGGGACAATCCTCACACAATGGAGAGAAACAAAGTATAAGCTCTCAATTAAATCTTGAATGTCATACAAGTGCCATGAGGGTGGTTATTTATAGCCAAAGGGGTGGTACAATAGTCAAGGGTCTAATACCCTAAAGTCATAAAGGCTAAACTACTTTGTTCCCTAAAATTCAAAAAGATAAAGTCTACCAAATACTTTTGGAAAAGTGGTACACAACTTTCCAATTATAGCCCACCAGATTTGACTTTGGTGTCCAAAAATGCCATTTCTAGAATCCTTCATGGGGGCAAGGCTTCCAAATTCGTGCAACCATGTGTGCCAAGCTTTAAGCATCATGTTTGGGATTGAATAAGTGAGATAATAGGCCCATTTCCTCCATCTATACAAGGAAAGATCCATTGGGCCTTTGAAGAAGTAAGACGGGCATCCATTATAGCATTGAGCCTCTTAAATCTCCCTCGTGTCATTAGGCCTTGAAAATCCAACTCCTCCCACACAGTCGACTTGGTGCCTTTAACATGGTTCTCATCATCCTCCCCCTCTTTAAAAGGATTCATCCTCGACTCTTTATCATCTGAACCCAAAAAAGGAGAAAGGCCAGAAACATTGAAAGTGGCACTTACACCATATTCACCTGGTAAATCTATCTTGTAAGCATTGTTGTTAATCTTCTTGAGCACTCATAAATTCCCGTCTTCTCGTGTCATGAGTTTTGATTTATACTTGTCGGAAAATCTCTTCTTTCGCATATGAATCTAGACCAAGTCTCCGAGCTTGAACAACACTTTTTTTCGACCCTTGTTTGCACGATCAACATATTTCTGGGTCATCCGCTCGATATTTTTCCTTGCCTTTTCATGGAGTTGTTTAATGAATTCAACGCGCCCTTTCGCATCCATATTAGTTGATTCCTACAAAGGCAAAGGAACTAGATCAATAGGGGTAAGAGGGTTAAAATCTTAAACAATTGTGAATGGATAATATTGAGTGGTGGAGTGCTTGGACCTATTATATGCTAATTCCAAATGTGGCAGACACTCCTCCCAATTCTTGAGATTCTTCTTGACAATTGTTCACCGAAGGGATGAGAGTGTCCAATTCACCGCCTCCATTTTCCCATCAGTTTGCGGATGAAAAGTAGTGGAAAATAGTAACTTTGTACCCAGTTTTCTCTATAAGGTCTTCCAAAAGTAACTAAGGAATTTTGTGTCTCGATCTGACACAATTTTCCGTGGCATTCCATAGAGTTTGACTACTTCCTGAAAGAAGAGTTTTGCAATGTTCGTGGCATCATCTATTTTGTGACAAGGAATAAAATGTTCCATTTTAGAAAATCGATTCCCCACAAAAAATGGAATCTCTTCCCCTCTTGGTCCTTGGTAACCCCATAATAAAGTCCATTGATATGTCCTCCCAAGGTTTTTTGGGGATTGGGAGAGGAAGATATAATCCATGTGGGTTCAGTTTTGATTTGGCTTTATGGAAAACAATGCACTTTACCACAAATTTTTCAACATCTTTAGATATCCAAGTACAATAAAAATGATCATGAAGAAAACTTAAAGTTTTTTCAACACCAAAATGTCGCATTAACCCACTAAAATGAGACTCCTTTAGTAAAAGTAAACAGATAGAGAAATTGTGAATACGAATCTTATCAATCTGGAATAAGAATCCATCATGTAAATAAAACTTTTCCCAACTAACTCCAGGTTTACAATGTCCATATGGTTCACTAAAATCACTATCTATAGCATATAATTCCTTAATTCATTCAAAACCAAGGAGTTTTGAATCCAATAAGGATAAAAGAGGATATCTACATGAAAGTGCATCTGCCACAATATTTTCATTACCCTTTTTATGGTTGATGACATATGGAAATGATTCAATTAATTCCAGACATCTAGCATGTCTCCTATTTAGTTTATTTTGGCTCCTAAGGTACTTAAGATCCTTGTTATCAGAATGAATCACAAATTCTTTAGGCCAAATATAATGTTTCCATGTTTCTAGAACTCTAAACAATGCATACAACTCTTTATCATATATTGCATAGTTTAGGGTTGGATCATTTAACTTTTCACTAAAGAAAGCAATAGGCTTACCTTATTTCATGAGTACTCATTCTATTCTAATTCCTCTTGCATCACATTCAATTTGAAAGGTCTTACCGAAGTCCCGAAGTGCAAGTAGAGGGGCGTGGGTGAGTCTCTCCTTAAGCACATGGAGGGATTTCTCTTGAGTTGTCCCCCATTTGAAAGGAACATTATTCTTTGTAAATTCATTCAATGGCGCTTCTAGTGTGCTAAATTCCTTCACAAATATCCTGTAAAAACTAGCAGGTCCATGAAAACTTCTTACCTACCCAACGGAGGTCAAAGTTGTCCATTCTTGTATTTATTTGATCTTCTCAATGTCAACTTCAACTCCATTCCCGCTCACAAAAAATCCAAGAAAAACAATCTTATCGAGGAAAAAAACACACTTATTAATGTTTCTAAACAAGTTTTCTTTCCTTAAAACCTCTAGGAATTTTCTTAAGTGATCTATATGTTCAAGAAAAGTCCTACTATACACTATAATATCATCAAAGTAAACTACCACAAATTTTCTAATATATGCATGTAAGACATGATTCATTAACCTCATAAATGTGCTAGGTGCATTGGTGAGACCAAAGGGCATGAATAACCATTCATAAAGTCCATGTTTTGTCTTAAATGCAGTTTTCCACTCATCTCTTTCTTTCATCCTAATTTTATGGTAGCCACTTCTTAAATCAATTTTTGAGAAAATAGTTGAACCATTTAATTCATCTAGCATATCATCTAACCCAGGGAAAGGATGACGATACCTGACTGTGATGTTATTAAAGGCTCTGTAGTCAATTCACATTCTCCATGTTCCATGCTTCTTTGGTACTAGAAGCACTGGTACTGCACAAGGACTAAGGTTCTCTCTAACATATCCCACATCCATCAGATCTTGAACTCACCTTTGAATCTCTTTTGTCTCTTCTAAATTGGTGTGATATGCTGGGCTGTTTGGTAGTGATGCTCCAAGTATGAGGTAAATTTGATTCTCAATACCTCTAATAGGTGGAAAACTAGGTGGAACCTCTTTGGGAAACACATCTTCAAATTCCTTCAACAAAGACTCAACAACATGTGGCAGAGGAGATGTTAAGTCATTAGTGTTCAATATCACCTCTTTGTACATAAGTACTAAGAGATTTTGTCGAGAAATGAAATCTTCCTTAACCTCACTCTTTTTTCCCAACATCACACTTTTCTATCCTCTCAAATCTTTTTTTCCTCTTGATTTTTCTTTGCTCTCCATTTTCTTTCTTATCTCATCATCTATTTTTTCCTCATTCTCTCCTTTTTCATTTTCTCTATTTTTTTTCTCATTACTCATTTTTTAATTTTCTCTCAAAATGTGATCTTCAAGAATTTGTTTTGGGGTCATGGGGTTGAGGGTTATAGGTTCCCATCATAGTAAAAAAGTGTGATGGTTCAAGAAACCATCATTAGTAACACGTCGATCGTACTGCCATGGTCGAACCAACAGCAAGTGGTACGCCTTCATAAGAACAATGTCACACAATACCTAATCCTTGTATTTACCAATGGAGAACAATACATTCACCTATTTGGTAACTTTTAGCTCTCCACAATCATTCAACCATTGAAGTCGAAATGGATGTTGATGCTTCAAAGTAGGAAGTCCCAACTTCTCTACTAACTTGGTGCTCGCAACATCACTACATCTTCCTCCATCAATAATAACACTACATACCTTCCCATGGATCTTGCAGCATGTATGGAAAAGGTTCTCCCACTTATCCTTCTCTCCCATTATCATTTGGGTGCTTAGAACTCTCTTAGTGACAAGAATCTCCCCATCTTCTGCAAAATCTCAACTATCATTTTCTAGAGATTCTTCCTCCTCCTCATCTGAGCTCTCTCCATCAGTCTCTCATTATCCATACTTGTTGATGGTCATGGTGCACCGGTTTGGGAACTCACTAGCAATGTGACCCCTTACTTGACATTTGAAACACCGAATATCCCGATTACTGGTTTGGTTAGCCTCAAAAGTAGGTTTCTTAGGTGGAATAATTACCTTATCACTTTTTCGATCAACCAACTCTTTTGTCTTTGATGGTTCTTCAATCTTCTTCCTTGGATTTATCCATGGCATGAAAGGGGTAGCAGGTTTCCTCATGTTTCTCCTCCTTTTGATTTGTTGCTCGATCTTGGTGGCTTGATGGATCATATCTTGTATTTCCACATAGTGATACATCTCTACTTGATCAGCAATCTCCCTATTGAGCCCATGTAAAAACCATACCATGGTTGCCTTCAGATCCTCCTCAACGTTTTCCCAAATCATGAAATTTTGAATCTCCTTGTAGTAGTGTTATACACTCTTACTATTGGACCAGGATATACCAAATATACATAAGAGGGGGGGGGGTGAATTGTATCTTTTACAAATTCTTCTCGAGATCATGCTCTTCCCTTTAACTTTAATCAGATGGATTAATGCAGCGGAAATTTAAATAGAAGGGACACACGATGTATAGTGTTTTGGGGAACTGAAGGCCCCTAGTCCACTCCACCAACACTCTACTCTACGAGCTTGGTAATTTTCACTATCTGGTCCTCTTGTCAACAGACCGTTTCACAACTAAGTACAGGCAGTTGACACGTTTACAATCTAAGGCAAAATAGAGCCTTCTAGTTCAATCACAGAACATTCACAGCTTAGTATGAGAAGCTGGTCACTCAAGAATAAAAAGAAAGATATTTGTACTTTGAAAATATTTTCCCGTTGTTCTTCACAATTGCAACAGAATGCAATTGACAGAAGATGGATCGTCGCCTTCAGAAATAATGACCTTTCATTGTAGATATTCGATGTCGAATGAGTGAGTCTTCTATCTTGATTCTACTTCTTCAATAAATAGAGATTTGTCACTCTTCGTAATCAGCAAATCTGTGTTCTTGATAGTCTTTGTTTTTCGCTTTTTTTATATTCGTCATTGTTGTTCAAAAAATATTTTATATATTCTCTATGTAAATATCACACACACACACACACACATATATATAAAATAACAATGAGCACTTCTCCTGAAAATTTAGATAAAAAAATCCTCCTTCTGACTCGTGATATTCAAAAAATCAAAATAACAGAGGAGTTGTAACTTCTCTAAAGATTCGGCATAAAAAGATCCTTTTAAATTGATCCTTTGAATCGTAGATAAAACAGATTTGAATCAGTCAAATATGCATTTAAAAAATCAGCTATTAATCCGGCTTGAAATCAGCCTAATAATCCGCTTGCAGACCATTACATAATAATATCGTCTTTAATTCTTCGACGCCAAACATAAGGTTGAACTTTATAGCATACATCTTTCAAATGTAAGGTTGAATACAAACGTAGGGTTGATGTTGCATCCTTCAAACGTAAGTTTGACTACAAACGTAGGGTTGATGAACCATACTTTTCTTTTCAACATTGAAACGTATGATAAATGATCCATACTTTTAAAAGCTTCCAAACGTAAGGTACATGATCCATACTTCTGATGAGACGTAAGGTTGTTCACAAAAGTAAGGTTGATGAACCATACTTTTGAGAAACAAACGTAACATTTAAAACTTACGTACGGTTCTTCTCCAATACTTTTTAATATCCCAAACATAGGTTTCCTTCCTAACATTGGGTTCCTCTTCTATAATTTTTCGATAACATATGGTTGATTAACCATACTTTTCTGATAACTCATAAAGTATACACAGCATTCCATCCTTACGCTACGTTTCTCTACGCAGGGTATTAACAATGATTCCATAATACACTTAAGCAATTCCCGAATATGTAAAGCATGAACAATGTTTCCAAAACACACTAATGCAAATACTTTAGAAATTAAATCTTGTTGTTCAAGAACTTAATTATTTCTTCCAGAAATAAAAATATAATGAATAATAAATTCCTGAAATATACTTAAAATAAAATCATTATAAAACAATTAAGGGTATTTGTGAGCATCAAAATAATCATAAAGAAATAGAGTATTGTTCTCAACAATCTCCCCCTCTTTAAATAAAAATATTATGTATTTTTGAAAACAACACTTTCTCAACAATCTCACCCTTTTTGATGATCACAAAACCCATAAAATAACCAATGAAATTAACTTACAAAATTAATTACATATAGTTTTGAATTTTTCAAAGATAAATACAATATAAGATTTAACTTAATCCTTTAAGGGGGAGAAATTAAGTTAAATCTAATAATGTATTTATCTTTTCAAAATTCAAAACTATATGTAATTAATTTTTTATGTTAATTTCATTGATTATTTTATGGGTTTTGTGATTATCAAAAAGGGGGAGATTGTTGAGAAAGTGTTATTTTCAAAAATACATAATGTTTTTATTTAAAGAGGGGGAGATTGTTGAGAACAATACTCTATTTCTTTAAATAAAAATATTATGTATTGTTGAAAACAACACTTGCTCAACACTTACTCCCTTGGGTGAGGCGTTTAAGTTTTTTGTGGAGATCTCTATGGTAATGTGTGGGAACAAACCGCTTCCGCATGGTGAACTTCGTGTCTTCCCAAGTGTTGATGGGACCTCCACCATATCTATCCCTCTCCTTTTGAACTTGATCCCACCATATTAATGCATAATCAATTAATTCAAGGGCTATAAGTTTTACTTTTTTCTCCTAGGAATAGGTATGACTTGAAAACACCTGCTCAATTCGCATCTCCCACAATCTTCGGCCATAATATATTACACAAACACAAACACACACTGGGGGGGATACACACAATGATGCACACTCACTCACACATGTGATAAGTACACACACACACACACAATATTTACACACTCACCCACACAAGGATACACACTCACGCACGTAAGATATACACACTCACACACACAAGATATACACACACACACGCACACAACAAGATTCACACAATCACACACACAAGTTATTTTTTTGCTTATTTCTCTCCAATATCAACTCTCAATTCACATTCCAAGCTCTTATGAAATATAATACCTTTTTTTGGGTGATCACTTATCACCAATACTTCCCCAATCAAGATTGTGTCGGGGGCTGGTTTAACACAACCCGCTTGAGTGGTAAAGGGTAAAGGGTAAAAAGAGGGTAGAAAATGGATAAAGGGTGGGTGGAAAAGGGGGTAGAAAGGTGGTATTTAGGTTTTTCCTGATTGTGCAAGATAGAAAAATTAATAACAATATGAGCTAAATATAATATGGGGATGAATCAAAATGATGGAGAAAGTGATTTACCGAAATGGAAAGTGCTAATAATGTAAAGCACGATGATGAAGTAATTTTATCCGTTTTTTTTTCTTTTTTTGTCAAATCTCCCCAAAAATTATTGTTCTTGGAGTTATAATGCACAAGATGATGAACAGAGAGTAAAATAATTTTTTTTTGAAATCTATCAAAGGAAAGGATGTGCTTAATTTTGAGAAGCACAAAACGATGAGTTGTGAGAATTTGATTTTTTTGTTTTTTTTCAGATAAAAATCACATATAGCGAATTAAATGCGAAAAAAAAGATGGATGAACAATTGAATCAATGTAAAAATATTTCAATCTTGCACAACAAAGGCCAATTCTAAAGGTTTTCAAAGAAAAGGTTTCTTTAATGGGTGGATACTAAGGAAATATGAGAAGGGTAATAGATATATGGGATAAAAGAGGGTGATTGATGTCTACCGTGTCAATCGGAGCTCTGATACCAACTGATGTGAGACACTCGAGGTGGCCCAATCATCATAGAGTAGGGAGGCGGATGAAGGATGTGGTCAAGGGTAAAGTGGCAGATGATGGGTATGGATAGCGGATGCAAGTAGTCAATCAATGCTATAAGAAGCGCGGCCTACTACTTAGACAACACACTTAAGGGTGGGATGTAATATCCAATCCACACAACAACGCACTTGAGTTGAGGCATGGAATTGGGGGCTTTGTGATCTTGGATCACCAATCTAACTTGTAGATTGATAAGGCAAGAATACACAAGATCAAGGGGATAAACTGGGACAATCCTCACAGAATGGATAGAAACAAAGAATAATCTCTCCATTAAATCTTGAATGTCATACAAGTTCCATGGGGGTGGCTATTTATATCCAAGGGGGTGGTACAATAGTCAGGGTCTAGTACGCTAAAGTCATAAAGGCTAAACTACATTGTTCCCTAAAATTCAAAAAGATAATGTTTACCAAAGGCTTTTGGAAAAGTGGGACACAACTTTCCAGCTATATCCCACCATATTTGACTTTGAGTGTATAGCCCATTGGATTTGACTTTGGTGTCCAAAGATGCCATTTCTAGAATCCTCCATGGGGGCAAGGCTTCCAAATTCTTGAAACCATGTGGGACAAGCTTTATGCATCATGTTTGGGCTTTAATAAGGGATATAATAGGCCCATTTCCTCCATCTATGCAAGGAAAGATCCATTTGGCCTTTAATGAAGCAAGATGGGCACCCATTGTAGCATTGAGCCTCTTTAATCTCCCTCGCGTCATTGGGCTTTGCAAATCCAACTCCTCCCATGCAGTTGACTTGGTTCCTTTAACATGGATGTCATCATAGGTTTTTTAAAAAATTTAGTGGTTTTTAGGGTTTTCATGGGTTTTTTACGTTTTTTATGGTTTTTGTGGGTTTTTTAAGGTTTTAGGGTTTTTTACGTTTTAATTTATTTTTAGGAGTTTTTATGATTTTTATGCATTTTAGGGTTTTTAGTAATTTTAAGGGGTTTTAGGGTTTTTAGGGTCTTTTTTAAGTTTTTTTTGAATTTTTTAGGGTTTTTTGGTTTTTTGGATTTTTTAATGTTTTTTAGATTTTGAAGGGGTTTTTTGTGTTTTTAGTGGTTTTAGGTTTTTTATGGTTTTCATGGGGTTTTTCGGGTTTTTAGGGTTTTTAGGGTTTTTAGGGTTTTTATGTTTTCATGGGTGTTTAGGGGTTTTATAGGATTTTTATTGTTTTTAGGGTTTTTAGGGGTTTTAGGGATTTTTAGGGTTTTTAGGTATTTTCTGAGGGTTTTAAGGTTTTTAGGGGTTTAGGGGTTTTATTGTGTATTTGGGGTTTAAGGTTTTCTTTTTGATTCTTTTAGGGTTTTTAAATTTTTTTAAATTTTTTGGTGTTTTAAAGGCTTTTATAGTGTTAAGTGATTTTTAGGGGGTTTATGGACTTTTAGGTTTTTCCAAGATTTTTATGGGTTTTTTGTTTTTAGGGGGTTTTTTTGTTTTCAGGATTTTTAGGGGTTTTTCAGTATTTTTTTAGTTTTTGGGATTTTTAGGATTTTTAGGGATTTTGAGGTTTTTAGGGTCTTTTTGGGTTTTTTGGTTTTTTTTTGAGTTTTTAGGGTTTTTAAGTTTCTTTAGAGTTTTTAACGTTTTTAGGGGTTTAAAGAGTTTTTTTGAATTTTTAGTGGGTTTTTAGAGTTTTTTGGGTTTTCTAGGGGTTTAAAGGGTTTTAGGGGATTTATGGGTTTCAAGGGTTTTTTAGGGTTTTTATGTTTTCATGGATTTTAGGGGTTTCTTAGGATTTTTATGGTTTTTAGGGTTTTTTAAGGATTTTAGAGATTTTTAGGTTTCTTAAGGTTTTTAGGGGTTTTGGGGGGTTTTTAGGGTTTTTAGGGGTTTTCAAGTTTTTTATGGTCTTTGGAGTTTTTATGGTTTTTATGAGTTTTTTGGTTTTTAATTTTTTTCAGAGTTTTTTTAACATTTTTATGGATTTTAAGCGTATTTAGAGTTTTTATGTGTTTTTAGGATTTCTAGGGATATTTAGGTTTTTTATGATTTTTAGGGTTTTTTATAGATTTTAGGGGATTTTCGGGGTTTTAGGGGTTTTTACATTTTCATGGATTTTATGGCGTTTTTTAGGATTTTTATGGTTTTTAGGTTTTTTAGGGTTTTAGGGATTTTGAGGGTTTTTAGGGGATTTCATGGATTTGTACGGTTTTTAGGTGTTTTTAGGGTTTTTATGTTCTTTTTGGATTTTTAGGGTTTTTTTGAGTTTTTAGGGGTTTTAACAGTTTTTAGAGTTTTTTAAACATTTTTAGAGGTTTAGATTTTCATGGTCTTTTCATGTTTTTTAGATTTTTTATGTCTTCATGGATTTTAAGGGGTTTTTTGTATTTTTATGGTTTTTAGATTTTGTTTTTGATTTTTTAGGGTTTTTATGGTTTTTGAGAGATTTTTGACATTTTTAGGGTTTTTAAGGGGTTTTAGAGTTTTTAGTGGCTTTTAGGGTTTTTATGCATTTTTAGGGTTTTTTTTGGTTTTTAAGAGTTTTAATGGTATTTAAGTTTTTTTCAAGGTTTTTATGGTTTTTTACATTTAAATGTATTTTTAGGGGTTTTTTAGAATTTTTATGATTTTTAGTGTTTTTAGGTTTTTTAGGGATTTTGATGGTTTTTTGAGTTTTTAGGGGTTTTTAGTGTTTTTGAAGGTTTTTAGGGTCTTTTTGGGTTATATGGATTTTTTTTAGTTCTTTAGGATTCTTAAGGTTTATTTTAGTTTTTAACGTTTTTATGGGTTTTGAGGATATTTAGAGTTTTTGGTGGGTTTTTAGGCTCTTATGGGTTTTTAGTGATTTTTTGGTTTTTAGTGATTTTTATGGTTTTCAAGTTTTTTAGGGTTATTAGGGTTTTTTATGTTTTCATGGATTTTTTGGGGTTTTTTAGTATTTGTGTGGTTTTTAGGGGTTTTTTTGAGTTTTTAGGGATTTTGAGAGTTTTTAGGGTTTTCAGGAGTTTTTAGGGTTTTATGTTTTTTCAAGGTTTTTACGGTATTGTTGGGTTTTTAGTGTTTTTTTTTACAGTTTCAAAGTTTTTTAGAGTTTTTAACATTTTAGGGGTTTTATGGGTTTTTAGAGTTTTTATTGAAATTTATGTTTTTTTGGGTTTTTAGGGTTTTTTTAAAGGTTTTTGGGTTTCTTATGTTTTCATGGATTTTTTGGGGTTTTTTGAATTTTTATGATTTTTAGAGTTTTTTAGGGTTTTTATGGATTTTGTGGGTTTTTAGGTGTTTAGGGGTATTTACAGAATTGAGTGTTTTTCATGGTTTTTAGGGTCTTTTTGAGTTTTTTAGGATTTTAAAGGGTTTTTGGAGTTTTTAGTCTTTTTAGGTGGTTTATGGGTTTTTAATGTTTTTAGTGGTTTTTTACAGGTTTTGTGGGTTTTTAGGGTTTTTAAGGTTTTTAGGGTGGTTTTATAATTTTCAAGGATTTTTCAGGGGTTTTTTATGTTTTCATGGATTTTTAGGGTGTTTTTAGGAATTTTAATTTTTAGGGTTTTTAGGGGTTTTAGGGAGTTTGAGGTTTTTTAGGGGTTTTAGGTTTTTAGGGGATTTTGATGGGTTTTAAGGACTTTTTGGGTTTTTTGATTTTTTTTGAGTATTTAAGGTTTTGAAGAGCATTTTTAACATTTTAGGGGTTTTGAGGGATTTTGGTGTTTTAAGTAATTTTTATGGTTTTTATGGTTTTTTAAGGTACTTAGGGGTTTTTATGATTTTCTAGGTTTTTCAAGGTTTTTTATGTTTTCATCGATTTTAGGAGATTTTTAGGATTTTTATGGTTTTTTGGTTTTTTGGGTTTTAGAGAATTTTTTGGTTTTCAAGGGTTTTCAGGGGCTTTTAGGGCTTTTAGGGTTTTCGGGGAATTTTTGGTGTTTTAGCATTTTTTTGAGTTTTTAGGGGTTTTAAGGGTTTTTTGAAAATTTTAGGGTTTTTAAGGTTTGTTTGAGTTTTTAACGTTCTAAGGGAAAAGAAGGCGCGGGGCCAAGAAGAAGGCTTGGTCCCTCAACTGTATAAATGAAAAAAAAAGTGCAAGGCATTACAAGGGGGATTTATGCAACCGGGTACGGATAACACCCTTCAGGTCCGAATCCACAATTGACGAACAAAAAAGAGGAGCAACAAAAGACCACCATGGGCAGCGTTCTTCAATAGTCTTCTTGGAAAGCACATCAGCCACCATATTGACTTCTCTGAATGCATGGGTGATCTTAACAACTATATTCTTGGATAAACTAATGCAATCAATCCATTGGGGTAGAAGCCCCCAGGGAACCGTCCTTGAATTTTCACGAAAGGCCTCAACCGCAAGCATGGAATCAGACTCAATCCAGAGTTTCTTCCAACCAAACTGGTTTGTAAACCGCACCGCCTTGATGATAGCCCAAAGCTCTGCTTCATAAGCACAACCAATTCCGATGAAGTGGTAAAAAGTGCCCTTGACAAAACCTCTTTAAGTATGGAAGACGCCACCACAGCCGAAGGCCCTGGAGAGCCTACTGCCACACCATCAACATTGAATTTGATCCAAGACGGGATAGGTGGAATCCATCAGATTGACTTCACCACCAAAGGTTTTTTTCACCTACCAGAGACACCAAGAGTGCGGAGAGTGATGAGGTCAGTAAAGCAATTGTTCATCGCACCTGTTTGATTTCCACGGCCATCCGAACATCATAATGTATGGCAAGAATACCCTCATGAAGGGAGATTGACTTATTCCAAAACATAGCAGAATTTCTGGGGTTTTAGGGGTTTTTTCAGTTTTTTAGGGTTTTTAGGTTTTTTAGACTTTTTTCAACATTTTTAGTGGTTTTAAGGGGTTTTATAGTTTTTAGTGGTTTTTAGGGTTTTTATGGGGTTTTAGGGTCTTTTAATGTTTTTAGAGGTTTTTATTGTTTTCAGAGGTTTTTAATGGTTTTTAGTGTTTTTAACGTTTTGATGGATTTTTTGGGGTTTTAGAGTTTTTATGGTTTTTTTGCGTTTTTAGGTTTTGTTGGGTTTTAAAGGGTTTTTGGGGGGTTTTAGGGTTTTAGGGTTTTTTATAGAATTATATGGTTTTTAAGATTTTTTAGAGTTTTTAACGTTTTTAGGTTTTGGGGTTTAAAGGGTTTTTAGAGTTTTTAACAAATTTTAGAGTTTTTATGAGTTTTTAAGGTTTTTATGGGTTTTATGGTTTTTATGGTTTTTTTAGTGTTTTTATGGTTTTTACGTTTTCATGGATTTTTAAGGTTTTTTTGGGTTTTTAGGTTTTTTTATGGATTTTAGGGGTTTTAGGGATTATGAAGGTTTTTAGGGTTTTTCTGGGGTTTTTATGATTTTATGGATTTTTAGTTTATAGAGTTTTTAAGGTTTTTTATAGCTTTTCAACATTTTTAAGGACTTCAGTGTTTTTAGAAATTTTAGTGGTTTTTTGGGTTTTTTAAAGTTTTTAGGATTTTATGGTTTTCATAGGTTTTTCAGCGTTATTAGGGGTTTTTAAATTTTCATCAATTTTTTGGGATTTTAGGGATTTTGATGGTTTTAAGGGGTTTTCAAGGGATTTTCCAGGGTTTTTATGTTTTTAGGGTTTTTAGGGTCTTGGGTTTTTTGGGTATTTTTGAGTTTTTAGGGTTTCTTAGGTTTTTTAAAAAAATTAAAATTTTTAGGGGTTTCAAGGGCACTTAATTTTTTTTAGGATTTTTTAGGGTTTTTTTACTTTTGGGGGATTTAAGGGTTTTAGGGTTTTAAGGGGTTTTAATAGTTTTTTGGGTTTTTTACGCTTTCATGGATTTTTATTGGTTTTTATGGTTTTTAGGGTTTTAAGGGGTTTTAAGGTTTTTAGGGGTTTTAGGCCTTTTAGGGTTTTTAGGGTTTTTAGGGTCTTTAGGGTTTTATGGTTTTTTCATGTTTTTGGGTTTTAACGGTTTTTTAGATTTTTTTAAAAAAAATTAGGAGTTTTTAGGATTTTTAGAGTTTTTAGTGGGTTTTTAGGGTTTTTATGTTTTTTATGGATTTGTATGGATGTTTGTGGGTTTTCAGGGTTATTAGGGATTTTTTTAAGTTTTCATTGATTTTAAGGGGGGTTTGGGTTTTGTCACGACCCCCTCCCCACAAAGTGTGCCCCTCCTGGGCCGGCAATGTGAGAAGGGAGATAATGACCCCCGAGTCCCGCCTCCAGTAGGCCCCGGGTTGGCGACTAGCACCGAGGGTATAATACACACACAAATGGGAGGCATTACCCTCTAAGAGAACACATGCAGAAGAGAGAGATAGAATAGACTCCAATTAACTCCAACTCAGAACTGAGATATAAAAGAAATCCAAGTACATATATGAAATGTCATGCAAAAGTACTACAACTGAAAGGGGAAAAACTCAAAGTACAAAAAGAAAGTGAAACGACAGCAGCCACAAGCCCGAACAGCTCCTCCAACCACAAGCTAGTAGTAACCAGCTTGATCTCCAACCCGCTCCAAGTGACCTGAAAAACAGTTTATATTTACATAGGGTGAGTATAACAGTATACTCAGTAGGATCCTCCCCAAGCCTCTCGTGCAAAAGTAAAGAAAGCATGCTAAAGCCCAGTGAACAACAAGTGAAACTAACTCGTCACCTAAACAGGTATACTATGTTCCCAACCTCACCATGGATACTCTCACCAAGTAACGCATACAAGAATATAGCATATAGTAAAGAATATCAAGGGTACCCCGCTACTACTTCCCCACTGGTTTGCCGCTTTGCCCCAACGACATACGTCCTGTGCATCTCTTTCCAAAGGCTTGCCCACAGACACCTGGGCTAAGCTCCACAATCTGCACCTCGTGCACTATAAAGGATTGCCCACAGACACCTGGGAGAAGCACCACACCGTCCTCACAACCAAAAGTAACCAGGGAGTTTCCGGGAGCCACCACAGCTCGCATAACGTGTATCATACGTCGGGTATAATACCTCAAGCCATTACAGCCCATACTCCGAGTAAGGATCCTCAAGCCATTATAGCCTATACATGTTACACCTATAGTAGTCCATAGGATACTATATCCAGAATATATGTGTGTGAAATAACCACAAGCCATTATAGCCCTCTACACACATATATGGGTATAACTAACCACTGTGCCTACCAGCACAAAGATCTACCAAGAGAAGAGAGCGGGGCCAAAGGGGGTAGTCATCCATTCAACCTCCCATCAGAATGTTGGGGAAAACACCCCCCCAGGGCTCAGAATCCCCGGGGTGTCAGTTGCCCTTACCGACAGGGTGGAGTAGCTATAGAAACACAAAAGTACAGAATATATATATGTAACTCACATCCACACTATGGGCATTACCTAGTCTTAGATACAACTGCAGCTAACGTCTCTCAGACTCCAGGCTGCTACTTCTAAGACTAGGTGTCCTATAAGCACACAACATTTAAAGAAATTTATTAGATTACTCCATTCGCATTTTATCAGTTCCACTGTACATTAATTAATTCTTTAACCATTAATTAAGAATGAACAATTCCACATTATACTGAATTTGATTCACATTCAAAAACAACTGCTCCTTTTAAGATTCACATAACCTTTAAATTCCAGTATCTCCATCCCCGTGGATTTTCACCATTTAATCAAACAATCATTACAGAATTACTTTTCCATAATCCCAAGAATTCTAGAAAAGCATCCTATGCTTCTAAACACAAAGGAGGCTCAACACGGTGAGTAAGTATACTACCCATCGAGTCTTTGCCGCCTATAGAAAGGGCATATACCCATTCTCCCTCGAGAGGCTAAACACAGAAAGCATGTGGCATACCTCGCGCGTCTTCGCCTCCTTCGGAAGAAGGGTAAGCAAGACTAGATGCCTTGAGTAGTGGGGGAAAAGCAAAGCAGATAAACATTCAAGGAACCCACAAGTATCCAGTGACCACATCCATCCCATTCCATCACCCCTGGTGTCCTCCCCGACACCCACATTCATAAACTGATGCATCTCGCCACTCTAGGCGTCATCTACTACCACAACCACAAGGCCTCCAGGCCTCCACATATCACAACACCCATCTATGCTCACATCACAGCACAAGCAGCAAGAAAACAACAATCACAACCACAGGATCTTGACCCTTTAACAAACAAGAGGGTAACTCAGAACCCTTTTTAGAAATTCCCACATAATATGTTCTTTAATCCAAATTGAATTAGCAGATTTGTTATTCGTAGGTTCCAATCACGGAATACCTAATCAGTAAGCTATCACAATTAAATAACCATGCTTACTTCACTAATTTTATTATCCTCAAATTAGAATAACTACAACAACTGTAACAACCAGATTAATTTACATGCCTCTTTATCTTTAGCCAATTAATTAACAATTAATTCCGGCTTTACGTTCATTATCAATTTCTATCATGAACGAAAAACAAATCAAAGAAAACATAGATATCACTATATCTAGGAAAACATGAGGCAAACCGTTATCACGGTATAAAGCAACAACATACGATCAACCAATTCTTTTAATCCGGTTCAAGTATTTAATTAGGTCAATTTCATTGTGATCCAAAGCGATAAATCATGCTAATTCTGTGATTGCACATATACAATTAGAGAATCCATGAATCCCATACCTCGAAGAGTTCTTGACGTCCTTTATCCACACAACGGGCCACAATCCTTCTCTCGTGACAACTTATATGGAAGAAAGATTGACACAGCTTGGTTGCATCAAACAGAGCGGAACTGATCCGAGTAATGTTTGATTGTGAAACTCCTACGGGAATGATTGCAAGGTTCTAGCGTCTCGAAGATGAGAACTAGGAGGAAGAACAACGAAGAATGATATCTCGTTCCTTTTAAATATTTAGAGAGGCGACGGTTTAAGATCCGATTTATTCTCCATTAAAAACAGATCGCATTAACCCACGCGGTTTGACCAAGTAAAAACATCCCGGCCTTAGGAATAATTAATACAGGATTTATGGCCTTTGAATCGGCCTTAAAGTACTTAAAATAAGGTTTTAAAAAATGTATTTTACGTCAAAGAAAACGTCAAAGGGGCAAAACTGTTGGCAGCTGGAAACACTATTCACATACGTGAAATTTGGCAAAGGAAGGAATCGGTAGCTCTTAGGATTCTGGAAACACTATTCAAACGTGAAATTTGGAAAAGGAAGGAATCAGTAGCTCTTAGGATTCTAGAAACACTGTTCAAACGTGAAATTTGGCAAAGGAAGGAATCGGTAGCTCTTAGGATTCTGGAAACACTGCTCAAACGTGAAATTTGGCAAAGGAAGGAATCGGTAGCTCTTAGGATTCTAGAAACACTGTTCAAACGTGAAATTTGGCAAAGGAAGGAATCGGTAGCTCTTAAAATTTTGGAAACACTGTTCATAGAACTCAAAAATTGGCAAAGGAAAGAAAAGGTCACCGATAGAACCTTGCCGATAGAAACACAAGTCTACTTTTAGATCCTCACCGATAGAACATTATTCAAGTCTACCAGTAGAATGTCACCGATAGAAATACTGTTCACAGAACTAGAAATTTGGAAAAGTGTTAGCCGAGCTACTGCTAGACTACGGCTACTGGTAGACCGAGGTACCGGTAGGCTGCGGCTACCGGTAGACCGAGCTACCGGTAGGCAGCGGCTACCGGTAGACCGAGCTACCGGTAGGCTGCGGCTACCGGTAGACCGAGCTACCGGTAGGGCGCGGCTGGGGGATAAGTCACCTTGACCTCCCGGAACACCTCCAACACCACATTTTTACAAAGTAGTGGACCAGAGAGGTCCGGGCCATTACATTAGATACCTCTCAAAACATTCTCGTCCTCGAGAATTAAAAACCAACTCAGAGGAAAAGAGGGGTCCGAACAACCACCCCATAAGATACCTCTCAGGGGAAAACCACCATGAGTTGTTCGAAAGCTGGAACAAAACTACGACATCCGAGAATATGGAAACAAACAATCCATATCCAAACAATTCAATCATAACATCACACAAAAGGTACATAAATAAAACATGAAAGGTCTAACCATCAAGGAAACATCATTACATGAAAAGAGTTAAACATTAAACAACTCTAGGTATTGAGCACGTATCTGTGACTCACGCTCCCATGTACTCTCCTCCATGCCACCGTGTCGCCACAAGATACGAACTAAGGAGATAGAATGCCCACATAACACCTTCTCCTTGCGGTCTTGGATCTCCACAGGTCGCTCCTCGAAGGTTGCATCATCATCAATATCGATCTCTCCCCAATCGATAACATGAGATTCATCATGAAGGTAACGACGGAGCTGTGATACATGGAAAACATCATGTATCCGACTCATCTGAGGGGGAAGTGCTACTCGATACGCCACAACTCCAACACGAGCTAACACCTCGAAAGGCCCAACAAACCGGGGAGAAAGCTTACTTCCACAACCAAACCTTCGCTGCCCATGACGGGGAGTCACCTTAAGAAACACATGATCCCCAACATTAAACTCTAAGGGTCTCCTTATTTGATCAGCATATGATTTCTGACGATCCTGAGCTGTCTCCATCCTCTCACGAATCACCTGAACCATCTCCGTTGTATTCTGCACCAATTCTGGTCCGAGAATTGCTGACTCTCCGACCCCAGTCCAACACAACGGAGAACGGCATAGCCGGCCATACAAGGCTTCAAACGGCGCCATACCGATGGTAGAGTGAAAACTATTATTGTAAGCTAACTCTACCAAGGGTAAGTGCTTCATCCATGAACCTCCAAAATCAAGAACACAAGAGCACAACATGTCTTCAAGAGTCTGGATGGTTCACTCTGTCTGAACATCCGTTTGAGGATGAAAAGTAGGGCTAAGGCACAGTTGAGAGCCAAAAGCATGATGGACACCTCTCCACACTCTGGAGGTAAAATGAGGATCTCGATCAGAAATGATCGTCCTAGGTACTCCATGAAGCCTCACCACCTCCTCCAGATACTATCTCGACAAAACCTCCACTGAGCTCGACTCCTTGATCGCTATGAAGTGGGATGATTTTGTTAAACGATCCACTACCACCCATATAGCGTCATGTCCTCCCGGAGCTCGAGGTAAACCTGTAATGAAGTCCATTGAGATGTCCTCCCACTTCCACTGAGGAATCTCCAATTTCTGGAGAAGACAACTTGGAACACAGTGTTCGGCCTTCACCTTCTGGAAGACTAAACATCGAGACACACATTCTGCAACCGTACGCTTCATCCCAGGCCACCAAAACTGACTCCTCAAGGATCAATACATCTTCGTCACACCAGGATGTACTGACAAGTGTGAACTATGGAACTCTCGGAGAACCGTCTCGCGCATCGCCAAGGGGACAAAAAGCCTTCCATGATACAACAATCAGTGTTGTTCATCCTCCGACCAACCATCAGGGGCCTCACCACAAACAACTCTGTCTCTCCAAACTTCCACCTCTAGATCACCCAACTGAGACTCTTCCACCTTCTGCATCAGGGATGACTGCACAGTCATCTGGAAAAGACAACCTCTACCCCCAACTTCTCCCATATCAAGATGCAAAGCTGATAGCTCTTCCATCACTCTCCAGGAATCACCAGATTCACGCACAACATCATTACGTGTCTTTCGACTTAGTGCGTCAGCTACAACATTCCCTTTTCCAGGTGTATATGATATTTCAAAGTCGTATTCCTGCAAGAACTCCATCCATCGACGCTGCCTCAAGTTCAAGTCACGTTGGGAGAAAACATACCTCAAACTCTTATGATCGGTGAAAACCACAAAGTGCTCACCGATGAGGTAATGTCTCCACAACTTCAGAGCAAACACCACGACTGCCAACTCAAGATCATGGGTGGCATAGTTGCATTCATGGGGACGCAACTGCCGAGACCCATAAGAAACAACTGACCTCTACTGCATGAGAACACAGTCTAGCCCCAGATGTGAAGCGTCACAGAAAACATCAAACCGGACTCCCTCCGCTAGAAGACAAAGGACTGGACCACTTACCAACTTCTCCTTTAGATACTCAAAAGCTGTCAGAGGAGTCACAACTCGGGAGAAATTGGCTACAACCTCCTATAATAGCCTGCGAGACCAAGGAAACTTCACACCTCTGACATGGTCTTGGGGGCTGCCCAAGACACCACTGCTTCTATCTTCGACGGATCCACAGCTACTCCCTGTTGGGACACAACATGCCCTAAGAAACGAACTTCTCGAGCCCAGAACTCAAACTTGGACAACTTCCCAAACAACTGATGTTGGCGAAGAACTCCCAAAACGACTCGTAGATGCTCTGCATGCTCTTCTTCAGATGTGGAGTATTCAAGGATGTCATCGATGAAAACCACAATAAAATTGTCTAGGAATTCACGAAACACAGCATTCATCAACCCCATGAAAATAGCTAGAGCATTCGTCACGCCGAATGGAATTACAACAAACTCATAATGCCCATGACGACAGCAGAAAGCAGTCTTCAGAATATCCTCATCCTTTACATGCATCTGATGATATCCTGACCGCAAGTCTATCTTTGAGAACCAACTTGCACCCTTCAGTTGATCGAATAGGTCATCAATCCGCGGAAGAGGATAGAGGTTCTTTATTGTCACTTTGTTTAATCGACGATAATCGATGCACAACCGCAAACTGCCATCAGCCTTTTTCACAAACAAAACTGGCGCACCCCAAGGTGACACACTTGGCCGAACAAAACCACACTACAACAGACCATCGAGCTGAATACGTAGCTCTTGTAATTCAGTAGGGGTCATCCTATACGGAGACATAGAGATAGGAGACGCTCCTGGCTGTAGCTCGATCCCAAACTCGATCTCTCGTCTAGGGGGTAAGGATACAACCTCTTCTGGAAAGACGTCGGGGTATTCCTCTACGACCCTAGGAAACGCCAGCTGTTGAACCTCTGAAGAACTCAGCGTCATCCCAGCCATCATAGATGATAAGGATGGAACTCGTCTATGACTCATCCGAGGATCTCTCTCACCAACAAACATCACTTTCTCTCCATCTTCATCAAAGAAAACGACCTTCTTCCTATAGCAATCCACAACAGCCTGCACCGAATATAACCAATCCATGCCGAGTATGACATCATATGGTTGTATTCGTAAACATAGGAAATCTCCCCAAGAGCGGTGTTTCCCCAACACTAGCTCACAGTCTCTACATACTTCAAACAAGTCGGCTCGACCTCCAACTGGCGTAGTCAACGCCAAGGGTACTAGAAGCCTCTCTACCTCAAGTCCCAAAGCATGGACAAGTGTAGGTGATATGAAGGAGTGTGTTGCTCCTGAATCAAACAAGGCATACACCAAGGTAGAAAACAAGCAAAGGGTACCTCGAACGACATCTGGCTCGCCTGGGGCTGGTAACGCTAGAGCATGAAGCTGACCAAGACCTCCTCCACGGCCTCTCTGACCCTGATGACGACCACCACCACAGCCGCGCTCTGTTCTCTGAGGACGGGGAGCGTCATGGGGCTGTCCTCTGCCTGCTCCATCTACCCTTTGGTGATCTAAAGCTGGTGCAACCTGCTGCTGCTGCCTCGGCTGGAACTGACTTAACGGAGGAACCTGGAGCGGAGCGCCCGGTACACGATGACTGCTCTGAAAAGTCGGGCACTCCCACTGCTGATGACCACGACCACCACAAGAAAAACAAGCGCCTGATCCCTTGGCATAGGCCTGAGAGTTGTAACCTCCAGAGAAACGAGATGGAAAGGGCTGGGACCTACCCCCAGGTGAACGGAAACTCTTCTGCCCTGAAAACCGGGAACCCCAGACCACAGCTCTGCTTTGTGAGGAATCATGACGATTCCCCTCTCATGAAGATCCGGTCCTGGCCAAAGTCCTCTGAACAACCTCTGCCCTCGCCAGCACCTCAAGATATGTCCTTAGCATAAATGGGGTGACTTGGCGCTGGATCTCTGGACACAAAGCCTCCTCAAAATGCCTCTCCCTAGCCTCATCATCTGGTAACAGGTCTGAAGCATATCGTAGAAGGTTCCTGAAACGGATTCCAAACTCTCGAACACTGGAGCTCCCCTGTCGAAGGGTGAGAAGTCCTGGCGACTGGACACCTTCGCAGTCGACGAAAGAAACTCGACTCTAAACCTGTCTCGAAACTCCTCCCATGAGATTGCTGACTCCTCACAATCATCGAGGAACAAGAACCACCACTGCCTCGCTGATCCACGCAACATCGTCACAACCAAGGACACCCAGTGTTCCTTCCGAGCACGAATCGAACTGAAGCCTATCTCGATCTCCTCCAACCAGTCTTCTGTGACTGCATCTGAAACGGAGCCCTCGTACTTCTGTAGACTCTGGCGCTGAAACTCTCGAAGTGTCTTCCTCCAAGTGTCATCGTCGTCAACCTCTACTCGGAGGTGATCTGCTGGAATAGCCTGCTGGGTATCTTCTGCGCAAACCTGACGAGGATGTCGACCTGGAGCCATACTTGTAAAATAACAACTGTTAGAACTCCTAATCCTGGAATATGGAAGACTCAACATTAATTAATTAATTGTTTTGTTTTATTAATTTCAGGTTACCTATCCCAAGGTCTACCAATTCAAACATAGGCGCAAATAATAATGATGCATGATCCTTTCCTAGGTCTCTACCCTGCAACCGGTATCACTTTTTTTAGTAGCCATCGTAAACTTAAAGGTCCGTGCAACAGATCATAGGGGGGCCTAAACGCCTATGTCTCTGCCGGTGTCCAGTGTTTACCCCACTTGATAAACATGAATGAAATCGTTTCCCTACCATCCCATGCATCCTCACCTATGCCTAACTCCAAACTCCATCCTATCCCTCAACCAGGTCTCTGATACCACTCTGTCACGATCCCCTCCCCACAAAGTGTACCCCTCCTGGGCCGGCAATGTGAGAAGGGAGATAATGACCCCCGAGTCCCACCTCCAGTAGGCCCCGGGTTGGCGACTAGCACCGATGGTATAATACACACACAAATGGGAGACATTACCCTCTAAGAGAACACATGTAGGAGAGAGAGATAGAATAGACTCCAATCAACTCCAACTCAGAACTGAGATATAAAAGAAATCCAAGTACATATATGAAATGTCATGCAAAAGTACTACAACTGAAAGGGGGAAAACTCAAAGTACCCAAAAGAAAGTGAAACGGCAGTAGCCACAAGCCTGAACAGCTCCTCCAACCACAAGCTAGTAGTAACCAGCTTGATCACCAACCCGCTCCAAGTGACCTGAAAAACAGTTTATATTTACATAGGGTGAGTATAACAATATACTCAGTAGGATCCTCCCCAAGCCTCTCGTGCAAAAGTAAAGAAACCATGCTAAAGCCCAGTGAACAACAAGTGAAACTAACTCGTCACCTAAACAGTATACTATGTTCCCAACCTCACCATGGCTACTCTCACCAAGTAACGTATACAAGAATATAGCATATAGTAAAGAATATCAAGGGTACCCTGCTACTACTTCCCCACTGGTTTGCCGCTTTGCCCCAACGACATACGTCCTGTGCATATCTCTCCAAAGGCTTGCCCGCAGACACCTGGTCTAAGCTCCACAATCTGCACCTCGTGCACCATAAAGGCTTGCCCGCAGACACCTGGGCGAAGCACCACACCGTCCTCACAACCAAAAGTAACCAGGTAGTTTCCGGGAGCCACCACAGCTCGCATAACATGTATCATACGTCAGGTATAATACCTCAATCCATTACAGCCCATACTCCGAGTAAGGATCCTCAAGCCATTATAGCCTATACACGTTACACCTATAGTAGTCCATAGGATACTATATCCATAATATATGTGTGTGAAATAACCACAAGCCATTACAACCCTCTACACACATATATGGGTAAAACTAACCACTGTGCCTACCAGCACAAAGATCTACCAAGAGAAGAGAGCGGGGCCAAAGGTGGTAGTCATCCATTCAACCTCCCATCAGAATGTTGGGGAAAACACCCCCCAGGGCTTAGAATCCCCGGGGTGTCAGTTTCCCTTACCGACAGGGTGGAGTAGCGTATAGAAACACAAAAGTACAGAATATATATATATAACTCACATCCACACTGTGGGCATTAGCTAGTCTTAGATACAACTGCATCTAACGTCTCTCAGACTCCAGGCTGCTACTTCTAAGACTAGGTGTCCTATAAGCACACAACATTTGAAGAAATTTATTAGATTACTCCATTCTCATTTTATCAGTTCCACTGTACATTAATTAATTCTTTAACCATTAATTAAGAATGAACAATTCCACATTATACTGAATTTGATTCACATTCAAAAACAACTGCTCCTTTTAAGATTCACATCACCTTTAAATTCCAGTATCTCCATCCCCGTGGATTTTCACCATTTAATAAAACAATCATTACAGAATTACTTTTCCATAATCCCAGGCATTCTAGAAAAGCATCCTATGCTTCTAAACACAAAGGAGGCTCAACAGGGTGAGTAAGTATACTACCCGTCGAGTCTTTGCCGCCTATAGAAAGAGCATAGACCCATTCTCCCTCGAGAGGCTAAACACGGAAAGCACATGGCATACCTCGCGCGTCTTCGCCTCCTTCGGAAGAAGGGTAAGCAAGACCAACTGCCTTGAGTAGTGGGGGAAAACCAAAGAAGATAAACATTCAAGGAACCCACAAGTATCCAGTGACCACATCCATCCCATTCCATCACCCCTGGTGTCCTCCCCGACACCCACATTCATAAACTGATGCATCTCGCCACTCTAGGCGTCATCCGCTACCACAACCACAAGGCCTCCAGGCCTCCACATATCACAACACCCATCCAGGCTCACATCACAGCACAAGTAGCAAGAAAACAACAATCACAACCATAGGCTCTTGACCCTTTAACAAACAAGAGGGTAACTCAGAACCCTTTTTAGAAATTCTCACATAATCTGTTCTTTAATCCATATTGAATTAGCAGATTTGTTATTCGTAGGTTCCAATCACGGAATACCTAATTAGTAAGCTATCACAATTAAATAACCATGCTTACTTCCCTAATTTGATTATCCTCAAATTAGAACAACTACAACAACTGCAACAACCAGATTAATTTACATGCCTCTTTATCTTTAGCCAATTAATTAACAATTAATTCTGGCTTTACGTTCATTATCAATTTCTATCATGAACGAACAACAAATCAAAGAAAACATAGATATCACTATATCTAGGAAAACATGAGGCAAACCGTTATCACGGTATAAAGCAACAACATATGATCAACCAATTCTTTTAATCCAGTTCAAGTATTTAATTAGGTCAATTTCATTGTGATCCAAAGGGATAAATAATGCTAATTCTGCGATTGCACATATATAATTAGAGAAGCCATGGATCCCCTACCTCGAAGAGTTCTTGACGTCCTTTATCCACACAACGGACCACAATCCTTCTCTCGCGACAACTTATATGGAAGAAAGATCGACACAGCTTGGTTGCATCAAACAGAGCGAAACTGATCCGAGTAACGTTTGATTGTGAAACTCCTACGGGAATGATTGCAAGGTTCTAGCATCTCGTAGATGAGAACCAGGAGGAAGAAAAACGAAGAATTATATCTCGTTCCTTTTAAATATTTAGAGAGGTGACAGTTTAAGATCTGATTTATTCTCCATTAAAAACGGATCACATTAAACTACGCGGTTTGACCAAGTAAAAACATCCCGGCCTTAGGAATAATTAATATAGGATTTATGGCCTTTGAATCGGCCTTAAAGTCCTTAAAATAAGGTTTTAAAAAATGTATTTTACGTCAAAGAAAACGTCAAAGGGGCGAAACTATTGGCAGCTGGAAACACTATTCACATACGTGAAATTTGGCAAAGGAATCGGTAGCTCTTATGATTCTGGAAACACTGTTCAAATGTGAAATTTGGCAAAGGAAGGAATCGGTAGCTCTTAGGATTCTGGAAACACTGTTCAAACGTGAAATTTGGAAAAGGAAGGAATCGGTAGCTCTTAGGATTCTGGAAACACTGTTCAAACGTGAAATTTGGCAAAGGAAGGAATCGGTAGCTCTTAGGATTCTGGAAACACTGTTCAAACGAGAAATTTGGCAAAGGAAGGAATCGGTAGCTCTTAGGATTCTGGAAACACTGTTCAAACGTGAAATTTGGCAAAGGAATCGGTAGCTCTTAAAATTCTGGAAACACTGTTCACAGAACTCAAAAATTGGCAAAGGAAAGAAAAGGTCACCGATAGAACCTTGCCGATAGAAACACAAGTCTACCGTTAGATCCTCACTGATAGAACATTATTCAAGTCTACCGATAGAAGGTCACCGGTAGAAATACTGTTCACAGAACTAGAAATTTGGCAAAGTGTTAGCCGAGCTACTGCTAGACTGCGGCTATGGGTAGACTAAGGTACCGGTAGGCGGCGGCTACCGGTAGACCGAGCTACCAGTAGGCTGGGGCTACCAGCAGACCGAGCTACCCGTAGGCCGCGGCTACCGGTAGACCGAGCTACCAGTAGGCAGCGGCTACCGGTAGACCGAGCTACGGGTAGGCAGCGGCTACCGGTAGACCGAGCTACCGGTAGGCTGCGGCTACCGGTAGACCGAGCTACCGGTAGGGCACGACTGGGGGATAAGTCACCTTGACCTCCCGGAACACCTTCAACACCACATTTTCACAAAGTAGTGGACCGAAGAGGTCCGGGCTATTACAGGTTTTTTATATCTCTTTTGGTTTTTTAGGTTTTTAGATATTTTGAGGGTTTTTAAGGATTTTTAGAAGTTTTTTGGGTTTTTTTTGGGTTTTTTTGGGTTTTTAGGGTTTTTAAGGTTTTTTTGTTTTACGGGTTTTTTGAGTTTTTTAGGGCTTTAAGATTCCTTCGGATTTGTAATGTTTTTAGGGGTTTAAAGGGTTTTTAGTGGATTGTTTTCCATTTTTAGGAGGTTTTAGTATTTTTTTAAGGTTTTTAGGGGTTTTTATGGTTTTTAGGAGTTTATAAGGGTTTTTACATTTTCATTGATTTTTCGGGGTTTAGTATTTTTATGGTTTTCAGGTTTTTTAGGGATTTTGAGGGGTTTTCAATGGTTTTTGTGGGGTTTTTTTTTGTTTTTATGGTCTTTTTGGGGTTTTAGGGTCTTTTGGAGTTTTTAGGTTTTTAAAGGGTTTTTAGAGTTTTTTTAAAGATTTTAGTGGTTTTAATGGTTTTTAGAGTTTTTAGTGGGTTATTTGAGTTTTTATGGGTTTTAAGGATTTTTATGGGTTTTGGGGGTTTTTATGGTTTCCATGGGTTTTTATTGTTTTAAGGGTTTTTAATGATTTAATTGATTTTTAGGGGTATTTAGGATTTTTATAGTTTTTAGTGGTTTTTAGGGTTTTAATGGTTTTTAAATATTTTTAGGGGGTTTTACAGTTCTTAGGATTTTTGGGATTTTTGGGTTTTTTATGTTTTTATAGATTTTAGGGGTTTTTAGAAGTTTTATTATTTTTAGGTTTTTTGGGTATTTTTAGGGATTTGGGGGGTTTTGTTGTTTTTGTGGGTTTTATATGGTTTTTTAGGGTTTTTAGGGTTTTAGGGTCTTTTGGATTTGAATGTTTTTTTAGTTTTTTAGGGTTTTAAAGGGTTTTTAGAGTTTTTTAATGTTTTTAAGTGTTTAAATGGTTTTAAGAGTTTTTAGTTGTTTTAGGGTTTTTATGGGTTTTAGGGTTTTTTAGGTTTTTTAGGTTTTTAAGGATTTTTAGGTGGTTTTAGGGCTTTTAGGGTTTCTATGGATTTTGAGGGGTTTTAGAGGTTTTTGAGGGTTTTGGGGGGCTTTTAGGGTTTTTAGGGTCTTCTTGGGGTTTTAGGGTTTTTGTTTTTTAGGGTTTTTATGTTGTTTTAAGGGGTTTTCAGTTTTGAGTGGTTTTTAGGGTTTTTATGGGTTTTTAGGGTTTTTTACGTTTTCATGAATTTTTAGTGTTTTTAAGGATTTTTATGGTTTTAAGGGCTTTTGGGGACATTTTGGGTTTTTTGTGTTGTTTTGAGATTTTTTGGGTTTTATGCATTTTTAGATTTTTTAACATTTTTAGGGTTCTTTATGGGTTTTATATTCTTTAGTTGGTTTTTAGGGTTTTTATGGTTTTTTGGTTTTTTGTATGTTTTTTCATGGCTTTTATGGTTTTAGGTGGGTTTTAGGGTTTTTATGGTTTTTTATGTTTTCACGGATTTTTTAGGATTTTTGAAGTTTTTTATGGTTTTATGATTTTTTAGGGTTTTTTGGGATTTTGATGGATTTTTTTGGATTTTTCCGAGGTTTTTATGGGTTTTAGGGTTTTTATGGGCTTATTTGGTCCTTTGTTTGTTTTGAAGGTTTTTTTTGATTTTATTTCTAGTTTGTTAGAGTTTTTATCATTTTTAGGGGTTATAAGGAATCGTAGATTTTTTAGTGGGTTTTAAGGTTTTTAGGGGTTTTTATAGTTTTCCGGGGTTTTTAGGGTGTTAGGGCATTTTACTTTTGCTTGGATTTTTAGAGGGTTTTTTAGGATTTTTTGGGTTTTTTGGGGTTTTAGAGATTTTGAGGGTTTTTATGGTGTTTTAGGGGTTTTATGCTATTTTGGGGGGTTTGGGGGATTTTTGGGGTTTTTAGGATTTTTAATGGTTTTTAGATATTTTTAGAAATTTTTAGGGGTTTTTTAGTGTTTTAGTGGGTTTTTGGAGTTTTTATAGGTTTTTAGGGGTTTTTAGATTTTTATGGTTTTCAGTGGTTTTTCAGAGTTTTTAGGATTTCTTACGTTTACATGATTTTTGGCAGTTTTTTAAGATTTTTACGGTTTTTATTATTTTTAGTGTTTTTAGGGATTATGAGGGTTTTTAGTGTTTTTTAGGGTTTTTAGGGTCTTTTTGGTTTTTATGGATTTTTTGAGTTTTTTTAGGTTTTATAGTTTTTTACATTTTTTTAATGTTTTAGGGGTTTAAAGGGTTTTTAGAGTTTTTTGTGGTTCATTAGTTGTTTTATGGGTTTTTAGGGTTTTTTAATGTTTTTAGAACTTTTTATGGTTTTCAGGTGTTTTAAGTTTTTTTATGTTCTAATGGATTTTTATGGATATTTTAGGAATTTTATGGTTTTTGGGTTTTTTTTGGATTTTTAGAGATTTTGTGTCCTTTTTGGGGGTTTCAAGGGTTTTTAGGGTATTTTTGGGATTTTAGTTTTTTTTGTTTTTTAATGTTTTTTAACATTTTTAGGGGTTTAAAGGGTTTTTAGGGTTTTTAGTGGTTTTAGGGTTTTTATCAGTTTTTAGGGTTTTATGGTTTTAAGGGTTTTCAGATTTCTTTATTTTCCATGGATTTTTATTGGTTTTTTTAGGATTTTTACGATTTTTAAAGTTATTTAGGGTGTTTAGGATTTTTAGGGGATTTGGGGGTTTTAGGGTCCCTTTAGTTATTTGTTTTTTTTTGAGTTTGTAGTGTTTTTAGTGTTTTTAACATTTTTAGGGGTTTTAAGGGTTTTTTAAAATTTTAGTGGTTTTTATGGGTTTTTAGGGTTTTTTTGGTTTTTAGTGTTTCTTTGAGTTTTTAGGGTTTTTTTTGGGTTTTAGATCTTTTTAACAGTTTTACAAGTTTTAAAGGTTTTTAGAGTTTTTTTAGGGGGTTTTATGGATTTCTAGGGTTCTTCAGGGTTTTTAGGGTTTTAAAGTATTTATGGATTTTTTGGTGTTTTTTCAGATTTTTATGGTTTTTTAGGGTTTTTAGGTATTTTTAGGCATTTTATGGGTTTTTAGGGGGTTTTAAGGTTTTTAGTGTTTCTTTGGGGTTCATGGGTTTTTTTTGGTTTTTTCGGGGTTTTTGGAGTTTTTTAGGTTTTTCAAGGATTTTTAGAGTTTTTTGACGTTTTTAGAGGTTTCAAAGGTATTTAGTGTTTTTTGTGGCTTTGATTGGATTTTAGGGTTTTTTAATGTTTTTTGGGGGTTTATGGTTATCCGAGATTTTTTAGGGTTTTTAGGGTTTTTGCGTTTTCATGGATTTTTAGGGGGTTTGTATGATTTTTATGGTTTTTATGGTTTTTAGGTTTTTTAGCGATTTTGATGGTTTTTTATATTTTTCAGGGGTTTTAGAGTTTTTAGGGTTTAAAGGGATTTTAGGGTCTTTTTGGGTTTTAGGGTTCTTTTTAGTTTTCTGGGTCTTTAAAGGTTTTTATTGTTTTTTAACATTTTTAGGGGTTTTAAGGGATTTTAGAGTTTTTAGTGGGTTTTAGGTGTTTTTTTGGTTTTTAGGGATTTTTAACTTTTTAAGGGGTTTTATGGTTTTCAAGGGTTTTCAGTGTTTTTAGGGGTTTCAATATTTTCACATATTTTTAGGGGTTTTTATGATTTTTATATTTTTTAGGGGTTTTAGGGGTTTTAGGTTTTTTATGGCTTTTCAGAGGGTTTTTTGATTTTTAGGTGTTTTTTGCGTTTTAGGGTCTTTTTGGGATTTTAGCGGTTTTTTTAGTTGTTAATGGGTTTTTAAGTGTTTTAGAGTTTTAAACATTTTTAGAGGTTTTAAGGGTTTTTATAATTTTAGTGGTTTTTAGGGGTTTTATGGGTTTTTGTGATTTTTAAGTTTTTATGGGTTTTTTGATTTTTAGGGTGTTCTCATGGTTTTTATTGTTTTCTACGTTTTCATGGATTTTTTGGGTGTTTATGATTTTTATGGTTTTCGGTGGTTTTATGGTTTCTAGGGATTTTGTGGGTTTTTTAGTGTTTTTCAGGAGTTTTAGGGTTTTAAGGGGTTTTCAGGGTTTTTAGAGTCTTTTGAGTTTTTATGGTTTTTTCTGTTTTTTAGGGTTTTATGTATTTTTATATTTTTTAATGTTTTTAGGGATTTCAAGGCTTTTTGGATTTTTTTAATGGTTTTTATGTTTTTTATGAGTTTTTAAGGTTTTTATAGTTTTTATGCGTTTTTATGATTTTCAGGGTTCCTCGGGGTTTTGATATTTTTTTATATTTTCTCTGATTTTTAGGGGTTTTTAGGATTTTTATGGGTTTTAGGGTTTTTAGGTTTTTTAGGGATTTTGAGGGGTTTAGGGTTTTTCAGCATTTTAGGGTTTTTAGGGTTTTTAGGGCATTTCTGTGTATTTAGGAGTCTTTTGAGTTTTTTAAGGTTTTCATAGTCTTTTAACAGTTTTAGGGGGTTTAAGGGTTTTTAGAATTTTTAGTGGGTTTTTAGGGTTTTGGGTTTTTAGGTTTTTTAAGGTTTTTAGTGTTTTTATTGTTTTTAGGGGTTTTCAGGGTTTTTCAAGGTTTTTTACATTTTCATGGATTTTTAGGGGTTTTTTAGTATTTTTATAGCTTTCAGGTGTTTTTAGGTTTTTTAGGAATTTTCTCGTTTTTAGGGTTTTTAAAGGTTTTTAGGGTTTTTAATTTCTTTTAGGGTTTTTAGGGGTTTTTTTAGTTTTTTAGGATTTTTGGAAATTTTTAGAGTTTTTAATGTTTATAGGTTCTTAAAAGGTTTTAAGATTTTTTTAGTGGTTTTTATTGTTTTTAAGGGTTTTTAAGGGGTTTTAGGGTTTTTATGGTTTTTAGGGGTTTTTTAGGATTTTTAGGGTTTTTAGTGTTTTTAGTTATTTTAAGTACTTTTAGGGTTTTTCACGGGTTTTTAGGTTTTTTGGGTTTCTCGGGGTTTTTAGGGTCTTTTGGGTTTTTAGGTTTTTTTGATTTTTTAGGGGTTTCAGGGTTCTTTAGAGTCTTTTAACATTTTGGGGGTTTTTAAGGGTTTTTAGTAGTTTAAGGTTTTTATTGTTTTTAGGGTTTTTAAGGTTTTGGGGTTTTATGGTTTTTATGGAATTTTAGGGTTTTAGTGTTTTTTTTACATTTTCATGGGTTTTTAGTGTTTTTTAGGATTTTTATGGTTTTTATGTTTTTGTTGGTATTTTGATGATTTTTAGGGGTTTTCAAGGGTTTTTGAGGTTTTAGGGGTTTTTACGATTTTTACTGTCTTTTTGGGTTTTTAGTGTTGTTTTTGAGTTTAATTGGTTTTTAAGGTTTGGGGTGTTTTGTGTTTTTTCAGGGTTTTTGGGGTTTTTTAAGTTTTCATGGATATTTAGGGGGTTTCTTAGGATTTTTATGGTTTTATGGTTTGTTATAGGTTTTAGTGATTTTGAGTGTGTTTAGCGTTTTTTGAGTTTTTTGAGGTTTTGAAGGCGTTTTTGGGTTTTTTTTTGATTTTTTAGGGTTTTTAAGGTTTTTAGAGTTTTTTTTAACATTTTTAGGGTTTTAATGTTTTTAGAGTTTTTAGTGGGCCTTTTGGAATTTTTGGTTTTCTAGGGTTTTTTGAGGTTTTTAAGGGTTTTATGGTTTTTAGGATATTTTTAGGGTTTTTTATGTTTAATGTATTTTTAGTCGTTTTGAGGATTTTTATGGCTTTTTCGGGTTTTTAGCAATTTTAGAGATTTTTAGGGGTTTTAGTTTTTATGGGGTTTTAGGGTTTTTAGTGGTTTTTATGGTTTTTAGGGAATTTTTGGATTTTTTTGGAATTTTTTATTATTTAGGGTTTGAAAGGTTTTTTAGAGTATTTTAATGATTTGAGGTCTTTTAAGGGTCTATAGAGTTTTTAGAGGGTTTTTTCTGGTTTTTATGGATTTTTAGAGATTTTTAAGGTTTTTAGGGTTTTTTATGAATTTCAGGGGGTTTTCAAGGTTTTTAGGGGTTTTTAAATTTTCCTGGAATTTTAGTGATTTTAGGATTTTATGGATCCTAGTGTTTTTTATGTTATTTAGGGATTGTGATAGTTTTTAGGATTTTTCATGGGTTCTGAGGGGTTTTAAGGGTTTTGTGGTCTTTTGGGTTTTTGGGGGTTTTTACTTTATTTTTTAGGGGTTTTATGGGTTTTTAGAGTTTCTTAACATTTTTAGGGTTTTAGGTTTTTAGGGGTCTTTTAGGTTTTCTTAAGTTTTTGCGGATTTTATGATTCTTTAGATTTTTCATGGTTTTAATTTTTTTTGGGATTTTAAAGGGTTTTAGGGGTTTTAGGGGTTTTTAGGGGTTTTGGGTTTTTAGGGGTTTTCAGGGTTTTCAGTTTATTTTTGGGGTTTTAGGATTTTGTGACATTGTTTAGGATTTTTAAAGCTTTTGATTGATTTTTAAGGTTTTTAGGTGTTTTAAGGGGTTTTAGAGTTTTTACTAGTTTTTAGGGTTTTTAAGTTTTTTGAGAGATTTTTAAAGTTCTTAGGTGTTTTAATGTTTTTTTAGAGTTTTTAATAGTTTTTAAGGTTTTTAGGGTTTCTCAGAGTTTTAATGGTATTCAGGGTTTTTCAAGGTTTTTATGGTTTTTTACGTTTTCATGGATTTTTAGGGGGCTTTTCTGGATATTTATGATTTTTTACTTTTAGGATTTTAGGGGTTTTGATGGTTTTTAGGGTTTTCAAGGGTTTTCAAGGTGTTTTGATGTTTTTTCAAGAATTTTTGGGTCTTAAAGGTTTTGTTTTAGTTTTTAGGGTTTTTAAGGTTTTTTAGAGTTTTTAACATTTTTATGGGTTTTAATGGTTTTAGGGTTTTTAGTGGGTTTTAGGGTTTTTATAGGTTTTTAGGCTTTTATGGTTTCTTAAGTTTTTTATGGTTTTCTGGGTTTTTTCATTGTTTTGGGGTTTTTTTTTACATTTTCATGGATTTTTAAGGTTTTTTAGGATCTTTTTTGTTTTTATTATTTTAAGTATTTTAAGGATTTTGAGCAGTTTTAGGGTTTTTCAGGTGTTTTCCAGGTTTTTAAGGATTTTATTGGTTTTTAGGGTCTTTTTATGTTTTTAGGATTTTTTGAGTTTTTATGGTTTTAAAGGGTTTTTAGATTTTTTTTAACATTTTAGGGGTTTTATGCGTTTTTATATTTTTTAGTGGTTTTTGGGTTTTTATACTTTTTTAGGGTTTTTAATGTTTTTAGGGTTTTTTTGGTTTTCAACAGTTTCTCAAAGATTTAGGTTTTATTACATTTTCATGGTGTTTTAGAGGTTTTTTGGATTTTATGGATTTTATGGTTTTTTAGTTTTTTTAGGGATATTGTGGTTTTTGGGGTTTTGACGAGTTTTTAGAGTTTTTAAAGTTTTTCTTGGTTTTAGGGTCATAATGGGTTTTTAGTTTTTTTTGGAATTTTTTAGGATTATTAAGGGTTTTTAGAGTTTTTAGGATTTTTAGGGGTTTAAAGTGCTTTAATTGTTTTAGTGGTTTTTTATGTTTTTTCGTTTTTGGGTTTTTTAATATTTTTAGAGGTTTTTATTATTTTCCAAGGTTTTTAAGGTTTTTTACGTTTAAATGGATTTCCAGAGTTTTTTTTTATGATTTTTAACGGGTTTTAATGGTTTTAGGGTTTTTAGGTATTTGAAGGGTTTTATGGTTTTTCTGGGTTTTTAGGGTTTTTAGGGTTTTTAGGGCTTTAGGGTGTTTTAGGGGTTTTTTGGGTTTTTAGTTTTTTTTGGAGTTTTTTTTGGATTCTATGGTTTTGTAGAGTTTTTAATGTTTTTAGTGGGTTTATGGGTTTTAAGAGTTCAAAGTGTTTTTTATGCTTTTTATGGCTTTTTACTATTTTTTAAGGTTCTAAGGGATTTTTTAAGGGTTTTTAGGGTTTTTTTGGGTATTTTAAGTTTTCATCGATCTTTAGGGGTTTTTAGGGGTTTTTAGGGGTTTTCATGGGTTTTTAGGGTTTTCAGGGTTTTTGGGGTTTTTGGGTTTTTTTTTAGTGTTTTAGGGGTTTTTAGGTTTTTAGAGTTTTTTAACGTTTTTAGGGGTTTAAAGGGTTTTTATGATTTTAGGGATTTTGAGGATTTTTAGGGGGTTTTAGGGGTTTTTATGATCTTTTGTGTTTTTAGGGTTATTTTTTTGGGATTTTTAAGGTATTTAGAGTTTTTTAATTTTTTTGGGGGGTTTAAGGGTTTTATAATTTTTTGTATTTTTTAAGGGTTTTAGGGATTTTTTGGTTTTTTAAAGGTTTTTTGGGGGTTTTATGGTTTTCAGGAGTTTTTTAGGGTTTTTTGGGTTTTTAACATTTTCATGGATGTTTAGGGGTTTTTTTGTAACTTTCAGGTTTTTAAGAAGCGCGACCTACTACTTAGACAACACACTTAAGGGTGGGATGTAATAGCCAATCCACACAACAACACACTTGGGTTGAGGCATGGAATTGGGGGCTTTGTGATCTTGGATCACCAATCTAACTTGTAGATTGATAAGGCAAGAATACACAAGATCAAGGGGACAAACTGGGACAATCCTCACAGAATGGATAGAAACAAAGAATAAGCTCTCCATTAAATCTTGAATGTCATACAAGTTCCATGGGGTGGCTATTTATAGCCAAGGGGGTGGTACAATAGTCAAGGTCTAGTACCCTAAAGTCATAAAGGCTAAAATACATTGTTCCCTAAAATTCAAAAAGATAATTTTTACCAAAGGATTTTGGAAAAGTGGGACACAACTTTCCAGCTATATCCCACCATATTTGACTTTGAGTGTATAGCCCATCGGATTTGACTTTGGTGTCCAAAGATGCCATTTCTAGAATCCTCCATGGGGGCAAGGCTTCCAAATTCTTGAAACCATGTGGGACAATCTTTACGCATCATGTTTGGGCTTTAATAAGTGATATAATAGGCCCATTTCCTCCATCTATGCATGTAAAGATCCATTGGGCCTTTAATGAAGCAAGATGGGCCCCCATTGTAGCATTGAGCCTCTTTAATCTCCCTCGCGTCATTGGGCCTTGCAAATCCAACTCCTCCCATGCAGTTGACTTGGTTCCTTTAACATGGTTGTCATCATAGGTTTTTTAAATTTTTTAGTGGTTTTTAGGGTTTTTATGGGTTTTTTACGTTTTTTATGGTTTTTGTTGGTTTTTTAGGGTTTTAGGGTTTTTTACGTTTTAATTTATTTTTAGGAGTTTGTATGATTTTTATGCATTTTAGGGTTTTTAGGAATTTTAAGGGGTTTTAGGGTTTTTAGGGTCTTTTTTTAGTTTTTTTTTGAATTTTTTAGGGATTTATGGTTTTTTGGATTTTTTAATGTTTTTTAGATTTTGAAGGGGTTTTTAGTGTTTTTAGTGGTTTTAGGTTTTTTATTGTTTTCATGGGGTTTCTAGGGTTTTTAGGGTTTTTAGGGTTTTTATGTTTTCATGGGTGTTTAGGGGTTTTATAGGAATTTTATTTTTTTTAGGGTTTTTAGGGGTTTTAGGGATTTTTAGGGTTTTAGGTATTTTCTGAGGGTTTTAAGGTTTTTAGTGGTTTCGGGGTTTTATTGTGTTTTTAGGGTTTAAGGTTTTCTTTTTGATTCTTTTAGGGTTTTTAAATTTTTTAAAATTTTTTGGTGTTTTAAAGGCTTTTATAGTGTTAAGTGATTTTAGGGGGTTTATGGATTTTTAGGTTTTTCCAAGATTTTTATGGGTTTTTTGTTTTTAGGGGTTTTTTTTGTTTTCATGGATTTTTAGGGGTTTTCTAGTATTTTTTTAGTTTTTGGGATTTTTAGGATTTTTAGGGATTTTGAGGTTTTTAGGGTCTTTTTGGGTTTTTTGGTTTTTTTTTGAGTTTTTAGGGTTTTTAAGTTTCTTTAGAGTTTTTAACGTTTTTAGGGGTTTAAAGGGTTTTTTTTGAATTTTTAGTGTGTTTTTAGAGTTTTTTGGGTTTTCCAGGGGTTTAAAGGGTTTTAGGGGATTTTATGGGTTTCAAGGGTTTTTTAGGGTTTTTATGTTTTCATGGATTTTAAGGGTTTCTTAGGATTTTTATGGTTTTTAGGGATTTTTAAGGATTTTAGAGATTTTTAGGTTTCTTAAGGTTTTTAGGGGTCTGGGGGGGTTTTAGGGTTTTTAGGGGTTTTCAAGTTTTTTATTGTCTTTGGAGTTTTTATGGTTTTTATGAGTTTTTTTGGTTTTTATGAGTTTTTTGGTTTTTAATTTTTTTCAGAGTTTTTTTAACATTTTTATGGATTTTAAGCGTATTTAGAGTTTTTATGTGTTTTTAGGGTTTCTAGGGATATTTAGGTTTTTTATTATTTTTAGGGTTTTTTATAGATTTTAGGGGATTTTCGGGGTTTTAGGGGGTTTTACATTTTCATGGATTTTATGGCGTTTTTTACGATTTTTATGGTTTTTAGGTTTTTTAGGGTTTTTAGGGATTTTGTGGGTTTTTAGGGGATTCCATGGGTTTGTACGGTTTTTAGGTGTTTTCAGGGTTTTTAGGTTCTTTTTGGATTTTTAGGGGTTTTTTGAGTTTTTAGGGGTTTTAACAGTTTTTAGAGTTTTTTAAACATTTTTAGAGGTTTAGATTTTCATGGTCTTTTCATGGTTTTTAGTTTTTTTATGTCTTCATGGATTTTAAGGGGTTTTTTGTATTTTTATGGTTTTTAGATTTTGTTTTTGATTTTTTAGGGTTTTTATGGTTTTTGAGAGATTTTTGACATTTTTAGGGTTTTTAAGGGGTTTTAGAGTTTTTAGTGGCTTTTAGGGTTTTTATGCATTTTAGGTTTTTTTTGGGTTTTTAAGATTTTTAATGGTATTTAAGTTTTTTTCAAGGTTGTTATGGTTTTTTACATTTAAATGGATTTTTAGGGGTTTTTTAGAATTTTTATGATTTTTAGTGTTTTTAGGTTTTTTAGGGATTTTGATGATTTTTTGAGTTTTTAGGGGTTTTTAGTGTTTTTGAAGGTTTTTAGGGTCTTTTTGGGTTATATGGATTTTTTTTGAGTTTTTTAGGATTCTTAAGGTTTATTATAGTTTTTAACGTTTTTATGGGTTTTGAGGATATTTAGAGTTTTTAGTGGGTTTTTAGGCTCTTATGGGTTTTTAGGAATTTTTAGGTTTTTAGTGATTTTTATGGTTTTCAAGTTTTTTGGGGTTATTAGGGTTTTTTATGTTTTCATGGATTTTTTGGGGTTTTTTAGTATTTGTGTGGTTTTAGGGTTTTTTAGAGTTTTTAGGGATTTTGAGAGTTTTTAGGGTTTTCAGGAGTTTTTAGGGTTTTATGTTTTTTCAATGTTTTTTTGGTATTGTTGGGTTTTTAGTGTTTTTTTTGTTTTTTATAGTTTCAAAGTTTTTTAGAGTTTTTAACATTTTAGGGGTTTTATGGGTTTTTAGAGTTTTTATTGAAATTTATGTTTTTTTGGGTTTTTAGGGTTTTTTTAAAGGTTTTAGGGTTTCTTATGTTTTCATGGATTTTTAGGGGTTTTTTGAATTTTTATGATTTTTAGAGTTTTTAGGGTTTTTATGGATTTTGTGGGTTTTTAGGTGTTTTAGGGGTATTTACAGAATTTAGTGTTTTTCATGGTTTTTAGGGTCTTTTTGAGTTTTTTAGGATTTTAAATGGTTTTTGGAGTTTTTAGTCTTTTTAGGTGGTTTATGGGTTTTTAATGTTTTTAGTGGTTTTTTAGAGGTTTTGTGGGTTTTTAGGGTTTTTAAGGTTTTTAGGATGTTTTATAATTTTCAAGGATTTTTCAGGGGTTTTTTATGTTTTCATGGAATTTTAGGGTGTTTTTAGGAATTTTAATTTTTTGGGGTTTTAGGGGTTTTAGGGATTTTGAGGTTTTTTAGGGGTTTTAGGTTTTTAGGGGATTTTTCAGGGGTTTTAGGGACTTTTTGGGTTTTTTGATTTTTTTTGAGTATTTAAGGTTTTGAAGAGTATTTTTAACATTTTAGGGGTTTTGAGGGATTTTGGTGTTTTAAGTAATTTTTATGGTTTTTATGGTTTTTTAAGATACTTAGGGGTTTTTATGATTTTCTAGGTTTTTCAAGGTTTTATATGTTTTCATCGATTTTAGGGGATTTTTAGGATTTTTATGGTTTTATGGTTTTTAGGGGTTTTAGATAATTTTTTGGTTTTCAAGGGTTTTCAGGGGCTTTTAGGGCTTTTAGGGTTTTTGGGGAATTTTTGGTGTTTTAGCATTTTTTTGAGTTTTTAGGGGTTTTAAGGGTTTTTTGAAATTTTTATGGTTTTTAAGGTTTGTTTGAGTTTTTAACGTTCTAAGGGCAAAGAAGGCATGGGGCCAAGAAGAAGGCTTGGTCCCTCAAGTGTATAAGTGAAAAAAAAGTGCAAGGCATTACAGGGGGGATTTATGCAACCGGGTACGGATAGCACCCTTCATGTCTGAATCCACAATTGACGAACAAAAAATAGGAGCAACAAAAGACCACCATGAGCAGTGTTCTTCAATAGTCTTCTTGGAAATCACATCAGCCACCGTATTGACTTTTCTGAATGCATGGGTGATCTTAACAACTAGATTCTTGGATAAACTAATGCAATCAATCCATTGGGGTAGAAGCCCCCAGGGAACCGTCCTTGAATTTTGACGAAAGGCCTCAACCGCAAGCCTGGAATCAGACTCAATCCAGAGTTGCTTCCAACCAAACTGGTTTGCAAACCGCACCGCCTTCATGATAGCCCAAATCTCTGCTTCATAAGAAGAGCCAATTCCGATGAAGTGGTAAAAAGTGACCTTGACAAAACCTCTATAAGTACGGAAGACGCCACCACAGCCCTAAGGCCCTGGAGAGCCTACTGCGGCACCATCAACATTGAATTTGATCCAAGACGGGATAGGTGGAATCCATCGGATTGAATTCACCACCAAAGGTTTTTTTCACCTACCAGAGACACCAAGAGTGCGGAGAGTGATGAGGTCAGTAAAGCAATTGTTCATCGCACCTGTTTGAAAGTCGCGACCATCCGAACAGCAGAATGCATGGCAAGAATACCCTCATGAAGGGAGATTGACTTATTCTAGAACATAGCAGAATTTTTGGCAGCCCATAGAAAACCACAGTGGTTGCCGATACAGCAAGGAGAAGATTGTAAATTTGCTCACTATACCTTGAATCCGTGATGAGATACATCATCTAAGAAAAGGTTCTATCTAGGGGAAATTGAAGACCAAAGACATCCTGCAGATACTTCCACAGACCATAAGCAACCTTGCACTCAACAAAAAGATGCTGCACATTTTCAGCATCCTACATGCATAGACAGCAGGTCGTAGAAAGATGTCAACCAACCTTTTGAAGTTGGCCATGCATGGGAAGCCGATTCCTCCAGATCCTCCAGAAGAACAGAAAATGTCTAGGGGGAATAAAATGGCATTTGTATCTCATGAGCCATGAGGGAGGATCCATCCCTTGCCAACATTTGTGGTTGTAAAAGTCCTTTGTAGTAAGCAGATCAATCAAGTTCAGTTTTCAGATAATTGTATCATAATCCATGTAACTGTAGAATTGAATCTCAGAAATGATATGGGCAGGTGAGATCAAATGTGTTGGTCGGTTTAGGGGGTATTGAGGCGGCCTTACCCCACCCCCTATCGCACGTCCCCAACTAGGCCCAAGGTGGCCAACCTTGGGCTTGGGCCAGTTCCACACGAGATGAAGGGGATGATAGGATCACTGGCATATAATGCGCATTGCCTTTGCGAGGACTCGAACCCGGAACCTCGACGATAGGATGCCACCGCCTTGAACCAACTCACCCAGCCCCCGTGGGTTTTTATGGGTTTTGGGGTTTTTAGAGGTTTTTATGGATTTTATAGTTTTCAAGGTATTCTTAGGGTTTTTAGGATTTTTTTACATTTTTGTTGATTTTTAGGGGGTTTTAGGATTTTTATGTTTTTCAGTGTTTTTAGGGGTTTTAGGGATTCTGAGGATTTCTAGTGCGTTTTAGTCATTTTTTGGGGTTTTAGGAGTTTTTTGGGTTTTTAAGGTTTTTTAGAGTTTTAACATATTTTGGGGTTTTAAGGGTTTTTTGAGTTTTAGTGGTTTTTAGGGTTTTTAAACTTTTTTGGTGATTTTATGGTTTTCCGGGGTTTTTCAACATTTTTAGGGTTTTTTATATTTTCATGGATTTTTAGGGGTTTTTAGGTTTTTTAGAATTTTTAGAATTTTTAGGGATTTTGAGGGGTTTTAGGTGTTTTCAGAGGTTTTCAGGGTTTTTTTTTTGGTTTTTAGGGTTTTCTTGGGGTTTTAGTTTTTTTTAGTGTTTTAAGGTTTTTATGGTTTTTTGGAGGTTTTTAACGTTTTTAGGGTTTTAAGGGTTTTACATTTTTTTAGTGGTTTTTATGGGTTTTTAGGGTTTATTAAGGCTTTTAGGGGGTTTTGTTGTTTTCATGGGTTTTTTCAAGGTTTTTAGTGTTTTTTACTTTTTCATGGATTTTTAGTGGGTTTTTAGAATTTTTATGGTTTTTAGGATCTTTAGGGTCTTCTTGGGTTTTTTTTTTATTTTTATTTTTGAGATTTTTTGGATTTTAACAGTTTTTAGTGTTTTTAAGGTTTTTAGGGGTTTTACGGTTTTTTAGAGTTTTTAGTGGTTTTGGGGGTTTTTATGGGTTTTTGGTGTTTTCTGGTTTCCTGGGGGGGGGGGGGGGGTTAGGGGTTTTTATATTTCATGGATTTTAAGGTTTTTTAAAGTTTTTATGGTTTTATGGTTTTTAGGGTTTTTATGGATTTTTTGGGATTTTAGGGCTTTTCAAGTGTTTTGTGGTTTTTTGGGTTTTTGTGGTTTTTAGGGTTTTTAGGGCTTATAGGGTCTTTCTGGTTTTTGATCGGTTTTTTGATTTTTTTCTAGTTTTTAAGGTTTCTTAATGTTTTAAACATTTTTAGCTGTTTTAAGAGTTTTTAGTGGGTTTTAGGGTTTTTATGGGTTTTTAGGGGTTTTAGGGGTTTTATGGTTTTCACGGGATTTTCAAAGTTTTTAGGGTGTTTTACATTTTCATGGATTTTTATAGTTCTTTTAAGTATTTTTATGGATTTTAGGATTTTTAGGATTTTTAGACATTTTGATGGGTGTTATAGAGTTTTAGGGGTTTTTAAGTATTTTCCGGGTTCTAGGGCTTTAAGGGGTTTTTTGTATTTTTTAGGGTTTTTAATGGTTTTTAGAGTTTTTTAACAATTTTAGGTGTTCTAGTGGTTTTTAGTTTTTTAGTGGGTTTTTATGGTTTTATAAGGGTTTTTTTGGGGTTTTATGGTTTTTGGAGTTTTGTAGGGTTTTTAAGGTTTGTTACATTTTCATGAATTTTTAGGAATTTTTATAGGATTTTTATGGTTTTTAGTGTTTTTAGGTTTTTTAGGGATTCTGAGGGGTTTGGGGGGGTTTTAGGGTCTTTTTTTGGTTTTAGGTTTTTTTTTTGAGTTTTTTAGGATTTTTATGTTTTTTAGAGTTTTTTTTATCATTTTTAGGGGTTTTAAGGGTCTTTGGAGTTTTTAGTAGTTCTTTAGGGTTTTTATGGGTTTTTAATGTTTTTTATGGTTTTTAGGGGTTTTTAGGGGTTTTTATGCTTTTTAGGGGGTTTTCAGAGTTTATAGATTTTTTATATTTTCATGGATTTTAAAAGGGGTTTTATAATTTTTATGGTTTTTAGGGTTTTGGGGATTTTGATTGTTTTTTGGGATTTTCCAGGGGTTTTCAAGGGGTTTTAGGTGTTTTTAGCGTTTTCTTTTCGGATTTTTGGGTTTTTTTTAAGGTTTTTAAGGTTTTTTAGAGTTTTTGAATGTTTTTAGGGGTTTAAAGGTTTGTTAGAGTATTTAGTGGTTTTTAGGGTTCTTATGGGTTTCTAAAATTTTTAGGGGTTTTTATAGTTTTAGGGGTTTTTAAAGGTTTTTAGGGGGTTTTATGTTTCCAAGGATTTTTATGGGTTTTTTAGGATTTGTATGGTTTTTAGGTTTTTTAGGGGTTTTAGGGATTCTGAGGGTTTTATGGTTTTGAGTGGTTTTTAGTGTATCTTGGGTTAGGTTTTTTATAGTTTTTAGGGGTTTTTAGGTTTTTTTGGGATTTTGATGGTTTTTAGGGTATTTCAGTTTTTTTGGTTTTTTAGTGGTTTTAGGGGTTTTAGGGGTTTTTAGGGTTTTAACGGTCTTTTGGGTTTTTAGAATTTTTTTTGAGTTTTTAGGGGTTTTAAGGTTTTTCATAATTTTTAATGTTTTAAGGGGTTTTAAAAAAATTAGTGGTTTTTTAGATTTTTTAAGGGTTTTTATGATATTTTTAATGTTTTGGGGGTTTTCTGGTTTTCTGGGGTTTTCATGGTTTTTATAGTTTTTTACATTTTCATGGATTTTAGGTGTTTTTAAGGATTTTTATGGTTTTTATGGTTTTTTATGGATTTTGCGGGTTTTTAGGGATTCTCAATGGTTTTGAGGGTTTTTAGGGGTTTTCAAGGTTTTTAGGGTCTTTTGGGTTTTAGGGATTTTTTTGAGATTTTTGGGTTTTAATAGTTTTTTAGAGTTTTTTTAACATTTTCACAGGTTTTAAGGGATTTTAGAGTTTTTAGGGGTTTTTAAGGGTTTTATGGGTTTTTAGGGTTTTTACAGTTTTTAGGAGTTTTAGGGTTTTCAGTGGTTTTTTAAGGTCTAGGGTTTTTTATGTTTTTATGGATTTTTAGGACTTTTCTAGTAATTTTTTGGTTTTTAGGGATTCTGAAGGATTTTATGGCCTTTTAGAGTTTTTAGAGTTTTTAGTGTTTCTTCGGGGTTTTTAGGGTCTTTTGGTTTTTAGGGGTTTATTCTTGTTTTTAGGGGTTTTTAGGTGTTTTTGAGTTCTTTAAATATTTTAGGGGTTTAAGGGTTTGTAGTATTTTTTTTGGTTTTTAGGGGTTTTATGGGTTTTTTTGGATTTTTTAAGGTTTTTTGGGGGTTTTATGGTTTTCCATGGTTTTTTAGGGTTTTTAGTGTTTTTAGGGTTTTTAGTGTCTTTTTGGGGTTTTTTTATTTATTTGGTGTTATAAGGTATTTTAGAGTTTTTAATGTTTTTAGGGCAAGGAAGATGCGAGGGTCGGGCTATTCCCGACCCTCCCAAATTTATTAGTAATTTTTATGGTTTTGAGGGGTTTTTCAGGATTTTTAAGGTTTTTTACGGTTTCATAGATTTTTAGGGGGTTTATAGTATTTTTATGATTTTAGGGGTTTTATGGATTTTGAATGTTTTTAGGGTTTTTTCATGGTTTTTAGAGGTTTTAGGGTTTTAATGTTTTTTTATAGTTTTTTACACTTTTTTGGGGTTTTAAGGGTTTTAAGGGTTTTAGGGTTTATAGTGGTTTTTAGGAGTTTTATGGGTTTTTTAATGTTTTTAATGGTTTTTTGTATTTTAGGGGGTTTTCAAGGTTTTTAGGGATTTTAAGTGTTCCTAGATTGTTACAGGTCTTTTATGATTTTTATAGTTTTTAGGTTTTTGGGTGGTTTTTTTGGGTTTTTTGGGTTTTTAGGGTTTTTCAAAGGGTTTCTAGGGGTGTTTAGGGTTTTCTAAGGTATTTTTGTATTTTTATGGTTCTCTTGAGTTTTTTTGGGTATTTAGGTTTTTTTGGGGTTTTAACATTTTGTTTGGTTTTAAAGGTCTTTAGAGTTTTTAGTGGTTTTTAATTTTTATGATTTTTTATAGTTTTTAGGGGGGTTTCATTGTTTTTAGTGGTTTTTATGTTTTCATGGATTTTTAGGATTTTTAGGATTTTTATGGTTTTTATAGTTTTTTTGGGATTTTGATAGTTTTTAGGGGTTTTCAGGTGTTTTAAGTGTTTTAGGGGGTTTTAGGGTCTTTTGCGGTTTTTTAGGTGTTTTTGATTTTTTTAGGTGTTTTAATGTTTTTTAGAGTTTTTAAACCCTTTTAGGGGTTTTAAGGGTTTAAAATTTTTTAGTGTGTCTTTAGGGTTTTTACGGGTTTTTAGGGTTTTATAAGGTTTTTAGGGGTTTTCATGGTTTTCAGGGTTTTTTTAGGACTTTTATGGGTTTTACATTCTGGTGGATTTTTAGGGATTATTTTGGACTTTTATGGTTTTTAAGGAATTTTTAGTGTTTTTAGGGATTTTGAGGGGTTTTAGGGTTTTTTACGTGTTTTAGGGTTTTTTAGGTTTTTCAGGGTTTTAAGGGTCTTTTGGGGTTTTAGTGGTTTTTTCAGTTTTTTAGGGTTTTTAGGTTTTTTAGACTTTTGTCAACATTTTTAGTGGTTTTAAGGGGTTTTAGAGTTATTAGTGGTTTTTAGGGTTTTTATGGGGTTTTAGGGTCTTTTAATGTTTTAGAGGTTTTTATTGTTTTCAGAGGTTTTTAATGGTGTTTAGTGTTTTTAACGTTTTCATGGATTTTTTGGGGTTTTAGAGTTTTTATGGTTTTTTGCGTTTTTTAGGTTTTGTTGGGTTTTAAAGGGTTTTTGGGGGTTTTTAGGGTTTTAGGGATTTTTATAGAATTATATGGTTTTAAAGATTTTTTAGAGTTTTTAACTTTTTTAGGGTTTAGGGGTTTAAAGGGTTTTTAGAGTTTTTAACAATTTTTAGAGTTTTTATGAGTTTTTAAGGTTTTTATGGGTTTTATGGTTTTTATGGTTTTTTTAGTGTTTTTATGGTTTTTACGTTTTCATGGATTTTTATGGTTTTTTAGGGTTTTTAGGGTTTTTTTATGGATTTTAGGGGTTTTAGGGATTATGAAGGTTTTTAGGGTTTTTCTGGGGTTTTCTATGATTTTATGGATTTTTTAGTTTTATAGAGTTTTTAAGGTTTTTTATAGCTTTTCAGTGTTTTTAGAAATTTTAGTGGTTTTTTGGGTTTTTTAAAGTTTTTAGGATTTTATGGTTTTCATAGGTTTTTCAGTGTTATTAGTGGTTTTTTCATTTTCATCAATTTTTAGGGATTTTAGTGATTTTGATGGTTTTAAGGGGTTTTCAAGGGATTTTCCAGGGTTTTTAAGTTTTTAGGGTTTTTAGGGTCTTGGGTTTTTTGGGTATTTTTGAGTTTTTAGGGTTTCTTAGGTTTTTTAAAAAAATTAAAATTTTTAGGGGTTTCAAGAGCACTTAATTTTTTTTATGGTTTTTATGGTTTTTTTACTTTTTGGGGATTTAAGGGTTTTAGGGGGTTTTAGGGTTTTAAGGTGTTTTAATAGTTTTTTGGGTTTTTTACGCTTTCATGGATTTTTATTGGTTTTTATTTTTAGGGTTTTAAGGGGTTTTAAGGTTTTTAGGGGTTTTAGGCCTTTTAGGGTTTTTAGGGTTTTTAGGGTCTTTAGGGTTTTATGGTTTTTTCATGTTTTTGGGTTTTAACGGTTTTTTAGATTTTAAAAAAAAAATGAGGAGTTTTTAGGATTTTTAGAGTTTTTAGTGGGTTTTTAGGGTTTTTACGTTTTTTATGGATTTGTATGGATGTTTGTGGGTTTTCAGGGTTATTAGGGATTTTTTTAAGTTTTCATTGATTTTAAAGGGGGGGGGGGGGGTTGGGTTTTTTATATCTCTTTTGGTTTTTTAGGTTTTTAGATATTTTGAGGGTTTTTAAGGATTTTTTAGAAGTTTTTTGGGTTTTTTTTGGGTTTTCTGGGTTTTTAAGGTTTTTTTGTTTTATGGGTTTTTTGAGTTTTTCAGGACTTTAAGATTCCTTAGGGTTTGTAAAGTTTTTAGGGGTTTAAAGGGTTTTTAGTGGATTGTTTTCCATTTTTAGGAGGTTTTAGTATTTTTTAAGGTTCTTATGGGTTTTTATGGTTTTCAGGAGTTTATAAGGGTTTTTACATTTTCATTGATTTTTCAGGGTTTAGTATTTTTATGGTTTTCAGGTTTTTTAGGGATTTTGAGGGGTTTTCAATGGTTTTTGTGGGTTTTTTTGTGTTTTTAGGGTCTTTTTGGGGTTTTAGGGTCTTTTTGAGTTTTTAGGTTTTTTAAGGGTTTTTAGAGTTTTTTAAAGATTTTAGTGGTTTTAATGGTTTTTAGAGTTTTTAGTGGGTTATTTGAGTTTTTATGGGTTTTAAGGATTTTTATGGGTTTTGGGGGTTTTTATGGTTTCCATGGGTTTTTATTGTTTTAAGGGTTTTTAATGATTTAATTGATTTTTAGGGGTATTTAGGATTTTTATAGTTTTTAGTGGTTTTTTGGGTTTTTATGGTTTTTAAATATTTTTAGGGGGTTTTACAGTTTTTAGGATTTTTGGGATTTTTGGGTTTTTTATGTTTTTATAGATTTTAGGGGTTTTTAGAAGTTTTATTATTTTTAGGTTTTTGGGGTATTTTTAGGAATTTGGGGGGTTTTGTTGTTTCTGTGGGTTTTATATGGTTTTTAGGGGTTTTTAGGGTTTTAGGGTCTTTTGGATTTGAATGATTTTTTTAGTTTTTTAGGGTTTTAAAGGGTTTTTAGAGTTTTTTAATGTTTTTAAGTGTTTAAATGGTTTTAAGAGTTTTTAGTTGTTTTAAAGTTTTTATGGGTTTTAGGGTTTTTTAGGTTTTTTAGGTTTTCAAGGATTTTTAGGTGGTTTTAGGGCTTTTAGGGTTTCTAGGGATTTTGAGGGGTTTTAGGGGTTTTTGAGGGTTTTGGGGGGGGGGTTTAGGGTTTTTTGGGTCTTCTTGGGGTTTTAGGGTTTTTATGTTTTTTAAGGGGTTTTCAGTTTTGAGTGGTTTTTAGGGTTTTTATGGGTTTTTAGGGTTTTTTATGTTTTCATGGATTTTTAGTGTTTTTAAGGATTTTTATGGTTTTAAGGGCTTTTGGGGACAGTTTGGGTTTTTTGTGTTGTTTTGAGATTTTTTGGGTTTTATGCATTTTTAGATTTTTTAACGTTTTTAGGGTTCTTTAGGGGTTTTATATTCTTTAGTTGGTTTTTAGGGTTTTTATGGTTTTTTGGTTTTTTGTATCTTTTTCAGGGCTTTTATGGTTTTAGGTAGGTTTTAGGGTTTTTATGGTTTTTTATGTTTTCACAGATTTCTAAGGATTTTTGAAGTTTTTTATGGTTTTATGATTTTTAGGGATTTTGATGGATTTTTTTGGATTTTTCCGAGGTTTTTATGGGTTTTAGGGTTTTTATGGGCTTATTTGGTCCTTTTTTGTTTTGAAGGGTTTTTTTAGTTTATTTCTAGTTTGTTAGAGTTTTTATCATTTTTAGGGGCTTTAAGGAATCGTAGATTTTTTAGTGGGTTTTAAGGTTTCTAGGGGTTTTTATAGTTTTCTAGGGTTTTTAGGGTGTTTAGGGCATTTTACTTTTGCTTGGATTTTTAGAGGGTTTTTTAGGATTTTTTTGGGTTTTTTTGGATTTTAGAGATTTTGAGGGTTTTTATGGTGTTTTAGGGGTTTTATGCTATTTTGGGGGGTTTTGGGGATTTTTGGGGTTTTTAGGATTTTTAATGGTTTTTAGATATTTTTAGAAAATTTTAGGGGTTTTTTAGTGTTTTTATGGGTTTTTAGGGATTTTTAGATTTTTATGGTTTTCAGTGGTTTTTCAGAGTTTTTAGGATTTCTTACATTTTCATGAATTTTGGCAGTTTTTTAAGTTTTTTATGGTTTTTATTATTTTTAGTGGTTTTAGGGATTATGAAGGTTTTTAGTGTTTTTTAGGGTTTTTAGGGTCTTTTGGGTTTTTATGGATTTTTTGTGTTTTTTTAGGTTTTATAGTTTTTTTACATTTTTTTTAATGTTTTAGGGGTTTAAAGGGGTTTTAGAGTTTTTTGTGGTTCATTAGTTGTTTTATGGGTTTTTAGGTTTTTTTAAAGTTTTTAGAACTTTTTATGGTTTTCAGGTGTTTTAAGTTTTTTTATGTTCCAATGGATTTTTATGGATATTTTAGGAATTTTATGGTTTTTGGGTTTTTTTTGAATTTTTTGAGATTTTGTGTCCTTTTTGGGGGTTTCAAAGGTTTTGGGGTATTTTTGGGATTTTAGTTTTTTTTTTTATTTAATGTTTTTTAATATTTTTAAGGGTTTAAAGGGTTTTTAGAGTTTTTAGTGGTTTTAGGGTTTTTATCGGTTTTTAGGGTTTTATGGTTTTAAGGGTTTTCATATTTTTTTATTTTCCATTGATTTTTATTGGTTTTTTTAGGATTTTTACGATTTTTAAAGTTATTTAGGGTGTTTAGGATTTTTAGGGGTTTTAGGGTCCCTTTAGTTATTTTTTTTTTGAGTTTTTAGTGTTTTTAACATTTTTAGGGGTTTTAAGGGTTTTTTAAAATTTTAGTGGTTTTTATGGGTTTTTAGGGTTTTTTTTTGGTTTTTAGTGTTTCTTTGAGTTTTTAGGGTTTTTTTGGGTTTTAGATCTTTTTAACGGTTTTACAGGTTTTAAAGGTTTTTAGAGTTTTTTAGGGGATTTTGTGGATTTCTATGGTTCTTCAGGGTTTTTAGGGTTTTAATGTTTTTGTGGATTTTTTGGTGTTTTTTCAGATTTTTATGGTTTTTTAGGGTTTATAGGTATTTTTAGGCATTTTATGGGTTTTTAGGGGGTTTTAAGGTTTTTAGTGTTTCTTTGGGGTTCATGGGTTTTTTTTGGTTTTTTCGGGGGTTTTTGAGTTTTTTAGGTTTTTCAAGGCTTTTTAGAGTTTTTTGACGTTTTTAGAGGTTTCAAAGGTATTTATTGTTTTTTGTGGCTTTGATTGGATTTGAGGGTTTTTAATGTTTTTTGGGGGTTTATGGTTATCCGAGATTTTTCAGGGTTTTTAGGGTTTTTACGTTTTGATGGATTTTTAGGGGGTTTGTATGATTTTTATGGTTTTTATGGTTTTTAGGTTTTTTAGCGATTTTGATGGTTTTTTATGTTTTTCTGGGGTTTTAGAGTTTTTAGGGTTTAAAGGGATTTTAGGGTCTTTTTGGGTTTCAGGGTTCTTTTTAGTTTTCTGGGGCTTTAAAGTTTTTTTTTGTTTTTTAACATTTTTAGGGGTTTTAAGGGATTTTAGAGTTTTTAGTGGGTTTTAGGTGTTTTTTGGGTTTTTAGGGATTTTTAACTTTTTAAGGGGTTTTATGGTTTTCAGTGTTTTTAGGGGTTTCGATATTTTCACATATTTTTAAGGGTTTTTAGGATTTTTATATTTTTTAGGGTTTTTAGGGGTTTTAGGTTTTTTATGGCTTTTCAGAGGGTTTTTGGATTTTTAGGTGTTTTTTGCGTTTTAGGGTCTTTTGGGATTTTAGCCGTTTTTTTAGTTGTTAATGGGTTTTTAAGTGTTTTAGAGTTTTAAACTTTATTTGAGGTTTTAAGGGTTTTCATAGTTTTAGTGGTTTTTTAGGGGTTTTATGGGTTTTTGTGATTTTTAAGTTTTTATGGCTTTTTTGATTTTTAGGGTGTTCTCATGGTTTTTATTGTTTTCTACGTTTTCATGGATTTTTTTGGGTGTTTATGATTTTTATGGTTTTCGGTGGTTTTATGGTTTCTAGGGATTTTGTGGGTTTTTTAGTGTTTTTCAGGGGTTTAGGGTTTTAAGGGGTTTTCAGGGTTTTTAGAGTCTTTTGAGTTTTTATGGTTTTGTCTGTTTTTTAGGGTTTTATGGATTATTATATTTTTTAATGTTTTTAGGGATTTCAAGGCTTTTTGGAGTTTTTAATAGTTTTTATGTTTTTTATGAGTTTTTAAGGTTTTTATGGTTTTTATGCGTTTTTATGATTTTCAGGGTTCCTCGGAGTTTTGATATTTTTTTATATTTTCATTGATTTTAGGGGTTTTAGGATTTTTATGGGTTTTAGGGTTTTCAGGTTTTTTAGGAATTTTGAGGGGTTTTAGGGTTTTTCAGCATTTTAGGGTTTTTAGGGTTTTTAACGTTTTTAGGGCATTTTTGTGTATTTAGGAGTTTTTTTGAGTTTTTTAAGGTTTTTATAGTCTTTTAACGGTTTTAGGGGGTCTAAGGGTTTTTAGAATTTTTAGTGGGTTTTTAGGGTTTTGGGTTTTTAGGTTTTTTAAGGTTTTTAGTGTTTTTATTGTTTTTAGGGGTTTTCAGGGTTTTTCAAGGTTTTTTTACATTTTCATGGATTTTTAGGGGTTTTTTAGTATTTTTATAGTTTTCAGGTGTTTTTAGGTTTTTTAGGAATTTTCTCGTTTTTAGGGTTTTTAAAGGTTTTTAGGGTTTTTAATTTCTTTTAGGGTTTTTAGGGGTTTTTTTAGTTTTTTAGGATTTTTGGAAATTTTTAGAGTTTTTAATGTTTATAGGTTCTTAAAAGGTTTTAAGATTTTTTTAGTGGTTTTTATTGTTTTTAAGGGTTTTTAAGGGGTTTTAGGGTTTTTATGGTTTTTAGGGGTTTTTTAGGATTTTTAGGGTTTTTAGTGTTTTTAGTTATTTTAAGTACTTTTAGGGTTTTTCATGGGTTTTTAGGTTTTTAGGGTTTCTTGAGGGTTTTAGGGTCTTTTGGGTTTTTAGGTTTTTTTGATTTTTTAGGGGTTTCAGGGTTCTTTAGAGTCTTTTATCATTTTGGGGGTTTTAAAGGGTTTTTAGTAGTTTAAGGTTTTTATTGTTTTTAGGGTTTTTAAGGTTTTTGGGGTTTTATGGTTTTTATGGAATTTTAGGATTTTAGTGTTTTTTTACATTTTCATGGGTTTTTAGTGTTTTTTAATATTTTTATGGTTTTTATGTTTTTGTTGGTATTTTGATGATTTTTAGGGGTTGTCAAGGGTTTTTGAGGTTTTAGGGGGTTTTACGGTTTTTACTGTCTTTTTGGGTTTTTAGTGATGTTTTTTAGTTTAATTGGTTTTTAAGGTTTGGGGTGTTTTGTGGTTTTTCAGGGTTTTTCGAGTTTTTTAAGTTTTCATGGATTTTTAGGGGGTTTCTTAGGATTTTTATGGTTTTATGGTTTGTTATAGGTTTTAGGGATTTTGAGTGTTTTCAGTGTTTTTAGAGTTTTTTGAGGTTTTGAAGGCGTTTTTGGGTTTTTTTTTATTTTTTAGGGTTTTTAAGGTTTTTAGAGTTTTTTTAACATTTTTAGGGTTTTAATTTTTTTAGAGTTTTTAGTGGGCCTTTTGGAATTTTTGGTTTTTTAGGGTTTTTTGAGGTTTTTAGGGGTTTTCTGGTTTTTAGGATATTTTTAGGGTTTTTTATGTTTAATGTATTTTTATTCATTTTGAGGATTTTTATGGCTTTTTCAAGTTTTTAGCAATTTTAGAGATTTTTATGGGTTTTAGTTTTTATGGGGTTTTAGGGTTTTTAGTGGTTTTTATTGTTTTTAGGAAATTTTTGGAATTTTTGGATTTTTTTATTATTTAGGGTTTGAAAGATTTTTTAGATTATTTTAATGATTTGAGGACTTTTAAGGGTCTATAGAGTTTTTAGAGGGTTTTTTCTGGTTTGTATGGATTTTTAGGGATTTTTAAGGTTTTTAGGGTTTTTTATGAATTTCAGGGGGTTTTCAATGTTTTTAGGGGTTTTTAAATTTTCCTGGAATTTTAGTGATTTTAGGATTTTATGGATCCTAGGGTTTTTTATGTTATTTAGGGATTGTGATAGTTTTTAGGATTTTTCATGGGTTCTGAGGGGTTTTAAGGGTTTTGTGGTCTTTTGGGTTTTGGGTTTTTTACTTTATTTTTTAGGGGTTTTATGGGTTTTTAGAGTTTTTTTTAACATTTTTGGGGTTTTAGGTTTTTAGGGGTCTTTTAGGGTTTTTTAAGTTTTTGTGGATTTTAGGGTTCTTTATATTTTTCATGGTTTTAATTTTTTTGGGATTTTAAAGGGTTTTAGGGGTTTTTAGGGGTTTTTAGGGGTTTAGGGTTTTTAGGGGTTTTCAGGGTTTTCAGTTTATTTTTGGGGTTTTAGGATTTTGTGACATTTTTTAGGATTTTTAAAGCTTTTGATTGATTTTTAAGGTTTTTAGGTGTTTTAAGGGGTTTTAGAGTTTTTACTAGTTTTTAGGGTTTGTTAAGTTTTTTGAGAGATTTTTAAAGTTCTTAGGTGTTTTAATGTTTTTTTAGAGTTTTTAATAGTTTTTAAGGTTTTAGGGTTTCTCATAGTTTTAATGGTATTCAGGGTTTTTCAAGGTTTTTATGGTTTTTTACGTTTTCATGGATTTTTAGGGGGATTTTCTAGATATTTATGATTTTTTACTTTTAGGATTTTTAGGGATTTTGATGGTTTTTAGGGTTTTCAAGGTGTTTTGATGTTTTTTCAAGAATTTTTGGGTTTTAAAGGTTTTTTTTAGTTTTTAGGGTTTTTAAGGTTTTTTAGAGTTTTTAACTTTTTTATGGGTTTTAATGGTTTTAGGGTTTTTAGTGGGTTTTAGGGTTTTTATGGGTTTTTAGGGTTTTATGGTTTTTTAAGTTTTTTATGGTTTTCAGGGTTTTTTCATTGTTTTGGAGTTTTTTTACATTTTCATGGATTTTTAAGGTTTTTTAGGATCTTTTTTGTTTTTATTATTTTAAGTATTTTAAGGATTTTGAGCAGTTTTAGGGTTTTTCAGGTGTTTTTCGGGTTTTTAAGGATTTTATTGGTTTTTAGGGTCTTTTTATGTTTTTAGGCTTTTTTGAGTTTTTATGGTTTTAAAGGGTTTTTAGATTTTTTTAACATTTTAGGGGTTTTATGCATTTTTATATTTTTTAGTGGTTTTTGGGTTTTTATACTTTTTTAGGGTTTTTAATGTTTTTAGGGTTTTTTTGGTTTTCAACAGTTTCTCAAGGATTTAGATTTTATTACATTTTCATGGTGTTTTAGAGGTTTTTTGGATTTTATGGATTTTATGGTTTTTTAGTTTTTTTAGGGAAATTGTGGGTTTTGGGGTTTTGACGAGTTTTTAGAGTTTTTAAAGTTTTTCTTGGTTTTAGGGTCATAATGGGTTTTTAGTTTTTTTGGAATTTTTTAGGATTATTAAGGGTTTTTAGAGTTTTTAACATTTTTAGGGGTTTGAAGTGTTTTAATTGTTTTAGTGGTTTTTTATGTTTTTTCGTTTTTGGGTTTTTTAATATTTTTAGGGGTTTTTATTATTTTCCAAGATTTTTAAGCTTTTTTACGTTTAAATGGATTTCTAGAGGTTTTTTTATGATTTTTAATGGGTTTTAATGGTTTTAGGGTTTTAAGGTATTTGTAGGGTTTTATGGTTTTTCAGGGTTTTTAGGGTTTTTAGGGTTTTTAGGGTTTTTAGGGCTTTAGGGTGTTTTAGGGGTTTTTTGGGTTTTTAGTTTTTTTTTGATTTTTTTTGGGATTCTATGGTTTTGTAGAGTTTTTAATGTTTTTAGTGGTTTTATGGGTTTTAAGAGTTCAAAGTGTTTTTTATGCTTTTTATGGGTTTTTACTATTTTTTAAGGTTCTACGGGATTTTTAAGGGTTTTTTAGGTTTTTTTGGGTATTTTAAGTTTTCATCGATTTTTAGGGGTTTTTAGGGGTTTTCATGGGTTTTTAGGGTTTTTGGGGTTTTTGGGGTTTTTTGAGTTTTTTAGGGGTTTTAAGGTTTTTAGAGTTTTTTAACGTTTTTAAGGGTTTAAAGGGTTTTTAGGATTTTAGGGATTTTGAGGATTTTTAGGGGGTTTTAGGGGTTTTTATGATCTTTTGTGTTTTTAGGGTTATTTTTTTGGGATTTTTCAGGTATTTAGAGTTTTTTAATTTTTTTGGGGGGTTTAAGGGTTTTATAATTTTTTGTATTTTTTAGGTGTTTTATGGATTTTTTGGTTTTTTAAAGGTTTTTTGGGGGTTTTATGGCTTTTAGGAGTTTTTTAGGGGATTTAGGGTTTTTATGGGTTTTAGGTTCTTCTTGTGGTTTTATGTTTTTTATGGTTTCTTAGAGTTTTATACATTTTTTGGTTTTTTAAGGGTTTTAGTGTTTTTAGTGTTTTTAGGGGTTTTCATGAGGTTTCAGGGTTTTTTAAGTTTTTTGGGGGGTTTTATTGGTTTTTGGGTTTTTTTTTGTGTTTTTAGGGTTTTTTTACGTTTACATGGAATTTTAGTGGTTTTTGGGATTTTTATGGTTTTTACGGTTTTTAGGGTTTTTAGGGATTTTGAGGTTTTATGGCAGTTTTTAAGGTTTTTAAGATTTTTAGGAGTTTTCAAGGTTTTTAGGGACTTTTTGGGTTTTTGGGGTATTTTGGTTTTTTTGAGCTTTTTTTTGGGTTTTAAAGGTTTTTTGTTAGAGGTTTTATGGATTTTTAGAATTTCTAGTCGTTTTTAGTGGTTTTATGGGTTTTTAGGTTCTTTTTCAGTATTTATTGTTTTTATGGTTTTTAGGGGGTGGTATAAGGCTTTTTGGGAATTTTTATTTTTTCATGGATTTTTTAGGGTTTTAGGGTTTTTTAGGGTTTTGAGGGATTTTGAGGGGTCTTTGGAGTTTTTAATGGTTTTCATGGTTTTAGAGACTTTTGGTTTTTATGGTTTTTTGAGTTTTTTATAGTTTTTAAGGTTTTTTAGAGTTTTTAATGTGTTTTGGAGTTTAAAGGCTTTTTATAGTTTTTAGTGGTTTTTAGGGATTTTAGGGATTTTTTATGGTTTTTAGGGCTTTGTATGGTTTGCAAGTGTTTTTCAAGGTTTTTAGGGGTTTTTATATTTTCATGGATTTTTGGGGGGTTTTAGGATTTCTATGTTTTTCAAGTTTTTTTGTCTTTTAGTGATTTTGAGGTGTTTTAGGGTTTTTTCAGTGATTTTTAGGGTTTTTATGTGTTTTCAGGATTTTTAGGGACTTTTTGGAATTTTAAGGGGTTTTTTTGAGTTTTTTGAGTTTTCATGTTTTTTTAACGTTTTTAGGGGTTTTAAGGGTTTTAAGGGTTTTTATCTGTTTTTAGGGTTTTTAGGTTTTTTAGGGGTTTTTAGGGTTTCTAGGGTTTATTACGATTTCATGGTTTTTATAGGGTTTTTAGGATTTGTTTGGTTTCTAGGGATTTTGAGGGATTTTATTTTTTTGGGGTTTTTTTTGGGTTTTTATCATCTTTTTGGGTTTAAGGGTTTTTAGTGTTTAGGGTTTTTATGGTTTTAAGGGTTTTTATCATTTTTAGGGGTTTTAGGGTTTTAGGGTGGTCTGTAAGGATTTTTTTAGTTTTTTAGGGGTTTTGTGGTTTTCAAAGGTTTTTTTGGGTCTTTATGGTTTCTTATATTTCAGTAGATTTTTAGGTGTTTTTAGGGGTTTTTATTGTTTTTGCGGTTTTTAGGGTTTTTTCGAGTTTTTATGGATTTTTTGGTTTTTTTGGGTTTTTAGGAATTTTTTTTATTTTTTTAGGGGTTTTAAGATGTTTTTAGAGTTTTTAATATTTTATGGGGTTTTAAGGGTTTTTAGAGTTTTTAGTGGTCTTTTTGGGTTTTTAATTTTTTAGATTTTTTTATGTTTTTAGGGATTTTAGGGTGTTTTTAAATTTTTTTGGTTTTTAGGGTTTTTAGGGTTTTTAAGGATTTTGAGGGGGTTTTGGGTTTTCAAGGGGGTTTTAGGGTTTTTAGGGTTTTTCATAGTTTTTAGGGCTTTTTGGGTTTTTTGGTTTTTTTAGTTTTTTAGTGTTTTAAGGGTTTTTAGAGTTTTTTTAACATTTTTTGGGGTTTTAAGGTTTTTTGAGTTTTTAGGGGTTTTTATCTTTTTTTTTGTGTTTTTATGGCCTTTTAAGGTTTTTATGTTTTTCAAGGGATTTTAAATGTATTTAGGGTTTTTTATGTTTTCATGGATTTATAGAGGGTTTTTAGGATTTTTATGCTTTTCATGGTATTTATGGGTTTTTAGGAGTTTTCAGGGGTTTTAGGGTTTTTAAGGTTTTTTAGAGTTTTTTTTATTTTTTCAGGGTTTTAATGGTTGTTTTTAGTGGATTTTCAAGGTTTTTATGGGTTTTTATGGTTTTAAAGGTTTTTAGGGGTTTTTATGGTTTTCAGGGGTTTTCCAGGTATTTAGGGTTTTATACGTTTTCATGGATTTTTAGGGATCTTTTAGGGTTTTATGGTTTTTAGGGATTTTAAGGGTTTTTTTGGGTTTTTTGTGATTTTAAGGGTTTTCAAGGATTTTAGGGTCTTTTTGGTTTTTGGGTTTTTTTAATGTTTCTAGGGTTTTAATGGGTTTTTAGAATTTTTTAACATTTTTTGTGATTTTAAGGGGTTTTAGAGTGTTTAGTGTTTTTTTGGGTTTTTAAGGTTTTTAGAGGGTTTTATGGTTTTGGGGATTTTCAGGGTTTTTAGGGTTTTTTACATTTTCATGGATTTTAATGGGTTTTGAGGGCTTTTTAGGGGTTTTAGGGTTTGGAAGGCTTTTCGGGGATTTTAATGTTTTTAGGGTCTTTTAGGGTTTTTATGGTTTTTTAGTGTTTTAAAAGGGTTTTAGGTGTTTTTATATTGTTTTTATGATTTTAAGTGGTTTTTAGGGTATTTAGGGGTTTTATGTTTTCATAAATTTTTAGAGGTTTTTTATGATTTTTATGTTTTTTAGGGTTTTTTAGGGTTTTTTTGGGATTTTGAGGGTTTTTATAGTTTTTAGGGTTTTTCAAGATTTTTAGGGTATTTTTGGTTTTTAGTGGGTTTTTGAGTTTTTAGGGTTTTTAAGGTTTTTTAGAATTTTTTTAATGTTTTTATGGGTTTTAGAGTTTTTATTGGTTTATAGGTTTTTATGGGTGTTTTGGGGTTTTTAAGGTTTTTAGGGGGTTTTACGGTTTTTAGGGATTTTTACGTTTTCATGGAAATTTGGGGGTTTTTAAGGATTTTTATGGTTTTTATGGTTTTTAGGGTTTTAGGGATTTTTAGGCTTTTTAGGCTTTTTTTGGGTTTTTTTGGTTCTTCTAGTGTTTTTAGGGTGTTTTTTGATTTTTTTTAGATTTTAAGGGTTTTTAAAGTTTTTAACTTTTTTAGAGGTTTAAAGGGTATTTAGAGTTTGAAGTGGTTTTGAGTGTTTTTATGGGGTTTTATGGTTGTCATGGGTTTTAAAGTATTTTCAGTAGTTTATGCTTCCTTGTATTCTTAGGGGTTTTTTATGATTTTTATGGTTTTTATGGTTTTTATGGTTTTTAGGGTGTTTAGTGATTTTGAGGAATTTTAGGGTTTTTCTCGGGTTTTAGGGTTTTTACGGTTTTTGAGGGTTTTTAGGGTATTTTTGGGGTTTTACGGTTTTTAGAGTTTTTTAGGCTTTTAGAGTTTTTTAATAATTTTAGAGATTTTAAGGGGTTTTAGTGTTTTTCGTTGTTTTAGGTGTTTTATGGCATTTAAAGGTTTTTAACGGTTTTTTGGCGTTTTGTGGTTTTTAAGGTTTTAAAGGGATTCTACGTTTTTATGGGTTTTAATGATTTTTATGGGTTTTAGTGTTTTTTAGGGTTTTTAGTGATTTGAGGATTTTTATGGGTTTTAAGGTTTTTTAGGGATTTTAGAGATTTTGAGGGGTTTTATGGGTGTTCGGGTGTTTTTAGGGTTTTAGGGGTTTTCAGGATTCTTAGGGTCTTTTGGGGTTGTAGTATTTTTTGAGTTTTTTAGGGTTTTATGGGGTTTTAAAGTTTTTTAACCTTTTTATAGTTTTTTAGCATTTTGTCGGTTTTAGGGTTTTTATGGGTTTTTAAGGATTTTTAAGGTTTTTAAGAGTTTTTATAGTTTTTTTGTGTTTTTTCAAGGTTTTATGTTTTTGTTTATTTTTAGGGGTTTTTTAGTATTTTTAGATATTTTAGAATTTTTTATGTTTTTATGGATTTTTATGGGTTTTGGGGGTTTTCAGAGGGTTTTAGGGTTTTTAGGTTTTTTACGGTTTTGGTTTTTTAGGGTATTTTTGAGTTTTTAGTGTTTTTAAGGGTTCTATAGTTTTTAATATTTTTATGGGTTTCAATGGTTTCTATATATTTTAGTGGGGTTTTAGGGTTTTCAAGGTTTTTAGTGGTTTTTATGATTTTTGGGGATTTTAAGGCTTTTTAGGGTTTTTTAGGTTTTAAAGGATTTTTTGGGGGTTTTTATAATTTTTATGGTTTTTAGTGTTTTTGATGGTTTTTAGGGTTTTCATGGATTTTAGGGTTTTTATTGTTTTAGGGGTTTTTAGGCTTTTTTGGGTTTTAGGGTTTCTTTTTGGTTTGTTTAGGTATTTATGGTTTTTTAGAGTTTTTTTAATGTTTTTACGAGTTTTAAGGGTTTTTTTTGTTTTTTTTTGATTTTTAGGGTTTTTTATGGGCTTTAAGGATTTTAAAGGGTTTTTGGGGGTTTTTGGGTTTTTATGTGTTTTAAAGGGTTTTTAGAGTTTTTTAAATTTTCATGGATTGTTAGTGGTTTTTTAAGATTTTTATGGTTTTTAGTGTTTTTTAGGGTTCGATGGATTTTTGAGGGGGTTTAGTGTTTTTATGGGTTTTAGGGTTTTTAGGAGCATTCGGGATTTTTGGTCTTTTGGGGTTTTTAGGGATTTTTTTGAGTTTTTTTTGGGTTTTTAAGGTTTTTAGAGTTTTTTGAAGTATTTAGGAGTTTTAAGGGTTTTAGAGTTTTTAGTGGGTTTTTATGGTTTTTATGGGTTTTTAGGGTTTTTTAAGTTTTTTAGGGGTTTCATGGTTTTAAGGGTTTTTTCAGGTTTTAGGGTTTTTTATATTTTCATAGGTTTTAGGGGTTTTAAGTTTTTTTTATGCTTTTTAGGTTTTTTAGGGTTTTCAGGGATTTTGAGGATTTTTATGGTTTTTCTGGGGTTTTATGGTCTTTTTGAGTTTTATGATTTTTTAGTTTTTTAGCGTTCTCAAGGTTTTTAGTTTTTTTAACGTTCTTAGGGGTTTTATGATTTTTAAGCATTTTTCTTGGTTTTTAGGGTTTTTATGGGGTTTTAGTGTTTTTTAAGGTTTTTAGGCATTTTTATGGTTTTTAGGGGTTTTTAAGGGTTTTTAGGGTCTTTTACGTTTCAAGGATTTTTATGGGTTTATGATTTTTAGGGATTTTAGGTTTTTTCATGGTTTTTAGGGTTTTTCGGGGTTTTTAGGGTTTTTGATCGGGTTTTAGGGTTTTTTGGGATTTTAGCATATTTTGGAGGTTTTAGGGGTTTTTGAGTTTTTTGAGTTTTTTAGGGTTTTTAGAGTTTTTTGAGTTTTTTAGGGGTTTTAAGAGTTTTTAGCGTCTGTTGGTTTTTAAGGTTTTTATGGGGTTTTTAGGTTTTTATGGGATTTTATGGTTTTAAGGGTTTTTTACGTTTTCAAGTATTTTTAGGTGTTTCTAGATTTTTTTTATGGTTTTTAGGAGTTTTTGGGTTTTTAGGGATTTTGAAAGATTTTATGGTTTTCAAGGGGTTTTAGGGTTTTATGGTTTTTTCTGAGGTTTTAAGTTTTTTTGGATTTTTTGGGTTTTTTGGGTTTTTTTGGATTTTTTAGAGTTTTTAAGGTTTATTAGGGTTTTTAAGATTTTTAGGGGTAAAATGGGTTTTTATATTTTTAGTGGCTTTTATGCTTTTATGGGTTTTACTGCTTTTAAGGATTTTTTGGGGTTTTATGGTTTTCAGGGGTTTTACATGGTTTTTATAGTTTTTTACATTTTTATGGATTTTAGCGGTATTTAGGAATTTTATGGTTTTTATGGTTTTTGGGATTTTGAGGGTTTATAAGGGTTTTAAGGGGTTTGAACACTTTTTCATTGTTTTTGGGGTCTTTTGTGTTTTTAGGGTTTTTTGAGTTTTTTTATTGTCTTTAAGGTTTTTTAGAGTTTTTTAAAATTTTCATGTGTTTTTAGGGTTTTTAGAGTTTTTAATGGTTGTTAGGGTTTTAGGGGTTTTTAAGGTTTATAGTGGTTTTTATGGTTTTCAGGGGGGTTTTAGGATTTTTAGGATTTTGTATGTTTTCATGGATTTTAGGTTTTTCTTATTATTTTTATGTTTTTTAGAGTTTTTAGGGTGTTTAGGGATTTAAATGGGTTTTCAGGGTTTTTAAGGTTTTTAGGGTCTTCTAGTTTTTTATGGTTTTTTTTGAATTTTTAGTGATCTTTTAATGTTTTTATAGGTTTTTATGGTTTTGAATGTTTTTAGGTGGTTTTTATACTTTAAGGTTTTAAGATTTTTTTACGTTTCTTGGATGCTTAGGGGTTTTTAGGATATTTATGGTTTTTTTTTATTTTTTAGTGTTTTTGAAGGTTTTTAGGGGTCTTCTTTTGTTTTTAGGGGTTTTCAGGGTTTTGAGGGTCTTTTTTGGTTTTGAGGGTTTTTTTGAGTTTTTAGGGGTTTTATGTTTTTAGAGGTTTTTAACATTTTTAGGGGTTTAAAGGGTTTTTAGAGTTTTTAGTGGGTTTTTTGGGTTTTTAAAGGTTTTTAAGGTTTTTTATATTTTCATAGATTTTTAGGGGTTTTTTCAGATATTTATAGATTTTAAAGGTTTTTAGGGTTTTTAGGGTTTTTATTGTTGTTGTGGGGTTTGGGTTTTTGGGTTTTTAGGCTTTTTTTGAGTTTTTTAGGGTTTTTAGGTTTTATAGTTTTGTTAGGGTTTTTAGGTTTTTTAAAGTCTTTTTGGGGATTTTATGGGTTTTAGGGTTTTTTCAAGGTTTTTAGGGTTTTTATGTTTTCATGGATTTTTAGTGGTTTTTTAGGATTTTTGTGGTCTTTAGGGACTTTGTGGTTTTTAAAGATTTTATGGGTTATTAGGGGTTTTCAGGGGGGTTAGAATTTTTAGTGGGTTTTAGGGTTTCTAAGCGATTTTTTGGGGTTTTAGGGTTTCTCAGGGTTTTTAGGGTCTTTTTGGGTTTTTAGGTTTTTTTGAGTTTTTAGGGTTATTATGTTTTTTTATAGTTTTTTAACATTTTTATTGGTTTTAAGGGTTTTAAGATTTTTTTAGCTGTTTCTTAGGGGTTTTATGGGGATTTTAAGGTTTTCCGGTTGTTATGGTTTTTCATAGGGTTTTAAGGGTTTTTAACATTTTCATAGGTTTTTAGTGGGTTTTAGGGATTTTATGGTTTTTAGGGTTTTATGAGTTTTTAGGGATTTTAAGGATTTTTAGTGGTTTTTTAGGATTTTTATGGTTTCTAGAGTTTTTAGGGTTTTTATGGATTCTAAGGGGTTTTACGGGTTTTCAGGTGTTTTGGGGTCTTTGTAGGGTTTTTAGGGTCTTTGGGGTTTTTTTTGAGTTTTTTAGGGTTTTTAAAGTTTTTTGAGTTTTTAATGTATTTAGGGGTTTTCAGGGTTTTTTAGGGTTTTTATGGTTTTTCAAGGTTTTAAAGCCTCTTTCGGGGTTTTGGGGTTTTTAACGTTTTCATGGATTTTTAGAGGTTTCTAAGGAATTTTTGGGTTTTTTTGGGTTTTTAGTTATTTTTTAGGTTTTTTGGTGTTTATGGGGTTTTTAGGATTTTTATGGGTTTTTATGGGTTTTCAGGGTTTTAAGCACTTTTGGGTTTTTAGGGTTTTTTTGGGGGGTTTGTGGTTTTTAAGGGTTTTAATGTTTCTTGGTTTTTAGAGTTTTTTAGTGTTTTTAGTGATTTTAAGAGTTTTTATTGTTTTCAAGGGGTTTTCTGGGTTTTTATGGTTTATTACATTTTCATGGATCTTTAGGGGTTTTTTAGGATTTTTTGGTTTTAGGGTTTTTAGGTATTTTAGGCATTTTGAGGGTTTTTTGGGTTTTTAGGGTTATTACAGTTTTTCAAGGTTTTTAGTGTCTTTTATGTTTTTAGGTTTTATTTTTATCTTTTAGGGTTATTAAGGTTTTTAACGCTTTTAGGGTTTTTAAGAGTTTTTATGTTTTCATGAAATTTTAGTTATTTTTTAGGATTTTTATGGTTTTTTAGGTATTTTTGGATTTTTAGGTATTTTGAGGGTCTTAGGGTTTTTATGTTATTTTAGGGTTTTTAGGATTTTTTATGGTTTTTAGGGTCTTTTGGGGTTTTTAAGGTTTGTTTAGTTTTTTATGGTTTTTAATGTTTTTTAGATTTTTTTAATGTTTGTAGATGTTTAAAAGGGTTATTAGAGTTTTTAGTGCTTTTTAGGGTTGTTATGGGCATTTAGGGTTTTTTAAGGATTTTTGAGGGTTTTATGGATTTCAGGAATTTTTCAGTGTTTTTAGGGATTTCTACGTTTTCATTGGATTTTAGGGGATTTTGTTTTTTTTAATTTTAAGGGTTTTAGGGTTTTAGGGATTTTGAGGGTTTTGAGGGTTTTGAGGGGGTTTTAGGATCATTTGGGTTTTAGGATTTTTTTTTCAAGTTTTTAGGTGTTTTATGGTTTTTTAGAGTTTTTTAAAAAATTTATAGGATTTAAGGGTTTTTAGAATTTTTAGTGGGTTTTAGGCTTTTTATTCTTTTTATGCTTTTTGGATTTTTATGGTTTTTTAATGTTTTATGGGTTTATATGCTTTCATGGATTTTGAGGGGTTTTTTAAGATTTTTACAATTTTTAGGTTTTTTGGGGGTTTCGAAGGGCTTTATGGATGTTTAGGGATTTTTGGGGGTTTTAGGGTTTTTAGGGTCTTTTGTTGGTTTTAGGTTTTTTTGAGATTTTTAGGTTTTTAAAGGTTTTTAGCGTTTTTTAACATTTTTAGGAGTTTTAAGGGTTTTTAGAGTTTTTTTTCTTTTTAGGATTTCATGGGGTTTTAGTGTTATCAAAGTTTTTAGGGGGTTTTCAGGGTTTTTAGGGTTTTTTACGTTTTCATGGGTTTTAAAATTTTTTATGGTATTTATGGGTTTTTAGGGTTTTAGGGATTTTGAAGGATTTTAGGGTTTCTTCCAGGGTTTTTTGGGGTGTTAGAGTTCTTAGTGCATTTTTAGGGTTTTATGGGGTTTTAGGATATTTTATGATTTTTATGGTTTTTAGGGTTATGGGGATTTTAGGGATTTTGAGGGGTGTTAGGGTTTTGAGGGGTTTTGAGGGTTTTTAGGGCTTTTTAGGGTTTTTATTGTCTTTTTGGGTTTTTTTAGTTTTTTATGGTTTTAAAGGTTTTAAAGGTTTTTATAGTTTTTTAAGGTTTTTAGGGGTTTAAGGGAATTTTGAGTTTTAAGCAGTTTTTATGGTTTTTATTGGTTTTTATTATTTTTATGGTTTTTTGGTGGGGGGTATTTTTAGGGGTCTTCAGAATTTTTTAAGTTTTCATGGATTTTTAGGGTTTTTATGATTTTTATGGTTATTAAGTTTTTTGGGGGGTTTTAAGGGTTTTTCTGGGTTTTTTGGTTTTTTGGGTTTTAGGGTTTTTCTTGAGTTTTTTAGGGTTTTAGTGGTTTTTTAGAGTTTTGTTACGTTTTTATGGGTTTAATTTTTTTTTTGATTTTTTAACAGGTTTTAAGGGTTTTATGGTCTTTTGGGGATTTTATGATTTTTATGAGTTTTTCGGAGTTTTTAGGGTTCCTTTTGTTTTCATGATTTTTTAGGGGTTTTCTAGGTTTTTTATGTTTTTAGGGTTTTTTTGGTGTTTTCAGGGTTTTTATTGGTTTTTAGAGTTTTTAAAGTTTTTCCTGTTTTTTAAGGTATTTTTGGGTTTTTATGGATTTTTTTGAGTTTTTGTTGGTTTAAGGGTTTTTAGATTTTTTTAACGTTTTTAGGGGTTTGAATGGGTTTTTAGATTTTTTAGCGTTTTTTACATTTTTATGGGTTTTTTAGGGTTTTATGGTTTTTAGGTGTTTTATGGGCTTTTGGGGTTATAATGTTTTCTTGGATTTTTAGTGATTTTTTAGGATTTTCATGGGTTTTTTGGTTTTTTAGGTTTTTAAGGACATTTAGGATTTTTAGGGTTTAGGGGTTTTAAGGGATTTTAGAGATTTTCAGAATTTTTAGTATCTTTTTGGGGTTTTAGTGATTTTTTTTACAGTTTTTTAAGATTTTAAAGGTTTTTTAGATATTTTAATTTATTTCTGGGTTTTAAGGGTTTTTAGAGTTTTTAGTGGGTTTTTAGGGTTTTCATGGGTTTTTAGGGTTTTTAAGGTTTTTAGGGGTTTTTAAGGTTTTCGGGGGTTTTCAGGGTTATTTACGTTTTCATGGATTTTTAGGAGTTTTTTAGAATTTTTATGGTTTTCAGGGTTTTTACGGATTTTGATGGTTTTTAGGGATTTTAAGGGTTTTAGGGTTTTCCATGGTTTTTTGGGGTTTTAGGGGTTTTAAGGGCTTTCAGCATCCTTTGGGTTTTTGGGTTTTTTTTGAGTTTTTTAGGGTGTTGATGTTTTTTAGAGTTTTTTAACATTTTTAGGGATTTTAAAGGTTTTTTGAGTTTTTATTGGGTTTTTAGAGGTTTCATAGGTTTTAAAGGGTTTTTAAGGTTTTTTGAGGTTTTTTCTATGGTTTTCGTGTTTTTTTCATTTTTGTGGATATTTAGTTGTTTTTAGGATTTTTATTGTTTTTATGGTTTTTAGTGTTTTTAAGGATTTTTTCGACTTTTTAGGGTTTTTAGGTGTTTTATCATTTTTAAGGGTTTTTTGGGTTTTTAGGGTTTTTCAGGGTTTTAAGGTCTTTTTGGGTTTTTGGGTTTTTTAGAGTTTTTTAGGGGTTTAATTTTTTAGATTTTTTAGTGTGTTTTAAGGGTTGTTATGGGGTTTTATGGTTTTCTATGTTTTTGAGGATTTTTATGGTTTTAAGGGGTTTAAAGTGTTTTAGGGGTTTTTACGTTTTCATGGATTTTTAGGGGGTTTTTTGGATTTTTATGGATTTTAGGGTTTTTAGGGGTTTTAGGGATTATTGAGGGAGGTTAGGGTTTTCAGGGGTTTTCAGGGTTTTTTAGGTCTTTTTGAGTTTTTTTGGGGTTTAAGGGGTTTTAGAGTTTTTGCTGGTTTTTAGGGGTTTTAGGGGGTTTTAAGGTTTTAGGGGTTTTTATGGTTTTTTGGGGCTTTTCAGGTTTTTAGGGTTTTATACATTTTAATGGATTTTTACGGGTTTATTTGATTTTTTATGCATTTTAGGATTTTTATGGGATTTTGGGGGTTTTACTGGTTTTTAGGGAATTTTATGGATTTTAGGGGTTTTTTTTGAGTTTTTTAGGTTTTTAAGGATTTTTAGAGATTTTTAACCTTTTAAGGGTTTTAAATGGGTTTTAGAGTTTTTAGCGGTATTTAGGGTTTTTATGGGTTTTTAGGGTTTTTAAGGTTTTTAGGGGTTTTATGGTTTTTAGGGGGTTTTCAGGGTTTTTAGTGTTTTTAACATTTTCTTGGATTTTTAGGGGTTTTTTAGGATTTTTATGGGTTTTATGGTTTACGAGATTTTGAGGGGTTTTTTAGGGTTTTTTCAAGGGTTTTAGGGGTTTTTTTGAGTTTTTTTTACAGATTTTAAGGTTTTTTAATGTTATTAAATGTTTTTAGGAGATTTAAGTGTTTTTAGAGTTTTTAGAGAATTTTAAGGTTTCTATGGGTTTTAATGGTTTTTAAGGTTTTGGGGTTTATGGTTTTTAGGGGGTTTTCATTATTTTTATGGTATTTTAGGTTTTCATATATTTTTAAGCCTTTTGTATGTTTTTTATTTTTTTGGTTTTTTAGGGTTTTTAGCAATTTTGAGGAATTTTAGGGGTTTTTAGTGGGTTTTAGGGTATTTCATGGTTTTTTGGATTTTTAGGGGTTTGTTTGAGTTTTTAGGGTTTTATGGTTTTTTAGAGTTTTTAACGTTTCTTGGGTTTTAAAGGGTTTTTATAGTTTTTAGTGAGCTTTTAGGGATTTTATAGGTTTTTAGGGTTTTTTAAGGTTTTTAGGGGTTTTTTGTGTTTTTTAGGTTTTCATAGTTTTTTAGAGGTTTTTTAGGTTTTTTATAGTTTTAGGTATATTGAGGATTTTTAGGATTTTTAGGGGTTTTAGGGTCTTTCAGGGTTTTTAGTGTCTTTTGGGGTTTTTTGATTTTTTGGAATTTTTAAGTTGTTTAGAGTTTTTAACATTTTTAGGGGTTTAAAGGTATTTTAGTGTTTTTATTGGTTTTAAGTGTTTTTATGGGTTTTTACAGTTTTTAATTTATTAGGGGTTTTTATGGTTTATAGGGGGTTTTCAGGGTTTTTAAGTTTTTCTATATTTTCATGGATTTTTAGGGGATTGATAGAAATTTTATGATTTTTAGACTTTTTAGGGGTTTTAGGGATTTTGAGTGATTTAATGTTTTTCAATGGTTTTTAAGGTCTTTTTTGTTTTTATGGTTTTTCTTGATCTTTCAGTGTTTTTATGGTTTTTTTTGAGTTTTTTAACATTTTTAGGGGTTTTAAGGTTTTTTAGTGTTTTTATTGGTTTTTAGGGTTTTCATGGGTTTTTCGGGTTTTTAAGGTTTTTAGGGATTTTCTGGTTTTTCGTTCTTTTCTAGGGTTTTTTATAGTTTTTTACCTTTTCATTGGTTATAGGGGTTTTTAGTATTTTTATCATTTTTAGGGGTTTTAGGTTTTTTAAGAATATTTGGGGGGTCTAGGGATTTTAGGTGTTTTTTTCATTTTCATGAAATTTTAGGGCGGTTTTAGGATTTTTATGGATTTTTATGGTTTTAGGGATTTTTAGGGTGTTTAAGGTTTTTCAGGGTTTTTAGTTTCCTTTTGGGTTTTTAGGGTTTTTTTAGTTTTCTTAGGGTTTTTAGAGTTTTTGAATTTTTTTAGGGGTTTTAACAGTTTTTAGAGTTTTTAGCAGGTTTTTAGGGTTTTTAGGTTTTTAAAGGTTTTTAGGGGTTTGTATGATTTTTAGGGGGTTTTCACGATTTTTTTGGGTATTTTAGGTTTTCATAGATTTTTAGGGTTTTTAGGGTTTTTTTTTATTTTTAGTGTTTTTAGGGTTTTTTGGGATTTTTAGGGTTTTCTGGTTTTTCAAGGGTTTTTAGGGTTTTAGTATTTTTCAGGGTTTTCGGGTCTTTTGGGGATTTTTAGGGGGTTTAGGGGTTTTTATGGTTTTTAGGGGTTTTTCAGGGTTTTTAGGGTTTTTTATCATTTCATTGATTTTTTAGGATTTTAATGTTTTGTATGGGTTTAGGGTTTTTAGAATTTTTGAAGGATTTTAGGGGTTTTCTGGTGTTTTTAGGGTTATTAGTATTTTTAGAGTGGTTTTAGGGTTTTAGGGTATTTTTTGGTTATTAGTGATTTTTTGAGTTTTTAGGGTATTATAGTTTTTTATATTATTTTAACTTTTTATAAGGTTTTAAGGGTTTTATAGTTTTAGTGGTTTTAGGATTTTAATTTATTTTTAAGGGTTTTTAAGGTTTTGGGGGTTTTAATGGTTTTTAGGGGTTTTTCATGTTTTTAGGGTTTCTTATATTTTCATTGATTCTTTGGGGTTTTTAAGGTTTTTTGGTTTTTAGGGTTTTTATGGTTTTTAGGGATTTTTAGCGGTTTTTAATGTTTTTATTGTTTTTGAGGGGTTTTTATGGCTTTTAGGGTTTTTACGGTTTTAAGGGTTTTTGAGGGGTTTTCAAGGGTTTTTAGGGTCTTTATGGGTTTTTAGTGTTTTTAGCATCTTTTGGGATTTTTGGGGGTTTTGGGGTTTTTTTGGAGTTTTTAGGGTTTTAAAGTTTTTTTATAGTCTTTTAACCTTTTTATTGGTTTTAATGGTTTTTAGAGTTTTTAGTGGTTTTCTAGGGGTTTTATGGGGCTTTAGGGGTTTTTAAGGTTTTTATGGGTTATTATGGTTTTCAAGGGTTTTTTAGGAATTTTAAGCTATGTTAAGTTTTCATGGATTTTATGGGATTTTTAGGATTTTTATGGTTTTTAGGTTTTTATAGGGCTTTTACGGATTTTGGGTGGGTTTGAAGGGTTTTTTGGGTTTTTAGGGTCTTTTTCAGTTTTTTTGGGGTTTTAGAGTTTTTTTAGGGTTTTAAAGGTTTTTTAGAGATTTTTTAACATTTTTTGGGGTTTTAAGTGTTTTTAGAGTTTTTTGTGTGTTTTACGGTTTTTATGGTTTTTAGGGTTTTAAAGGTTTTTAGGGTTTTTTTGGTTTTCAAGGCTTTTTTGGGTTTTTTATGTTTTCATGGATTTTCAGGGTTTTTTATGTTTTTTTATTTTTTAGTGTTCTTTTGAGTTTTTCAGGATTTTGAGGGTTTTTAGGGTTTTTTGTGTGTTTTGGGGGTTTTTTTTGAGTTTTTTAGGGTTTTTAAGGTTTTTAGAGTTTTTTAATTTTTTTTGTAGGTTTTAAGGGTTTTTAGAGTTTTTCATAGTTTTTTAGGGTTTTAATGGGTTTTTTATGGTTTTTAGAGTTTTTGTGGTTTTAAGGGGGTTTCCAAGGTTTTTGGGGTTTTTTTACGTTTTCATGGATTTTTAAGGGGTTTTAGCATTTTTTATGGTTTTAAGGTTTTTAGGGGTTTTCAATATTTTGATGGTGTTTTTGGGTTTTTATCACTTTTTTGAGTTTTTTAGGGTTTTATTGTTTGTTAGATTTTTTGACATTTTTAGGGGTTTAGTGGTTTTTGTATTTTTTTTAGTGGGTTTTTAGTGTTTTTTAGGGGGTTTTAAGGTTTTAGGGGTTTTTATAGTTTTCACGGGTTTTCTAGGTTCTTAGTGTTTTTATGTTTTGATTGAATTTTAGGGGGGTTTTAAGATTTTTATTTTTTTTAGGGTTTTAGGATTTTTAGAGATTTTGGGGGGTTTTCAGGGGTTTTAGGGGTTTAAGGGTTTTTAAGGACTTTTTGGGTTTTTTGGTTTTTTTGAGTTTTTCTAGTTTTTAAGGTCTTTTAGAGTTTTTGAACGTTTTTAGGATTTTAAAGAGTTTTTATAGTTTTTAGTGGTTTTTAGGGTCTGTATGGGTTTTTCGATTTTGTACGGTTTTTAGGGGTTTCTATGGTTTTTAGGAGTTTTCAAGGTTTTTAGGGGTTTTTATGTAACGATCCTCGTTGGCCCCTGGCCACACCGTAATCAGCCATGTCAACTGAAAATGTGGTGGACAAACCCATCTTCACATGCCACGTGGAAGGTATTATCCCCTACCTTCCGTGGATTTTATTTCACCTCCCCCGTATCTCGAACTCAATGCCTCTGGCATAAGAGTCCACCATATAGCTTTACAAGTACCTGCCACGTGGCATGTGGAGAGGCGTTTGGGCACCACATGGCCGGTTAATGTGGCCGGTTACAATGTGGCATGGGCCCACAGAGGATCTTCACATAAAAAGATCCTGAACCAGTTTCTACGCATCGCTACCCCGATCCAGACCACCATACATGACCTCAAGCACACCTCCCCATACGCGAGAGTCTGATAAGTCAATCACAGGGAGACTATATCATCTTTTATCAAAGTAATACACCATTAGAAATAGATAAACAATAGAAGAAGCATATATAACCATAGACAATACCAATAACTTATAATAATCAATGCAGGGAATATAATATCCAACTAAGATCAGAAAAAAATGTCATGCCACTATATGTGTCAAACAGCTAAAATGAAACTGAAAGACACTAAAAACTCCTAAGAGGGTCCCAAACCATGTTGGGTTCCCTCAACCATGGTGAACATACTGGTGACCCTTAGGAGACGTAAAAGTAACTCTCCTCTAGTAACAATCTATGTGGCCTCAGTATGTGACTAGCTAGTCCATACCCATAATTTGGTCGAAGCCTGACGTATCTAGGATCCCACTAGTAATCGCAATGTTCCTTGGTGGACTCTTATGCGAGAGGTCCCAAGTTTGAGTTATGGGGGAGGCGGAATAAAACCCCATATGGCAGGGGACAATTCCTTCCACGTGGTTGTACAGTGGATAGGCATTGGCCGCCACGTGTAAGCCAGATGATGTGGCCGATTAAGGTGTAGTGTGGGGCCCATTGATGATTTTTACATAAAAGGCGCCTTTTTTATGTAACGATCCTAGGTGGGGCCCATGCCACACTATAATCGACCACATCAACCGACCATGTGGCGGCCAATGGCTCTCCACATGCCACATGGAAGGTATTGTCCCCTGCCATCCAGGGATTTTAGTCCGCCTCCCCATAAACTCGGGACCTCTGGCATAAGAGTCCACCAAGGAGCATTACTAGTACAACTAGGACATTGGGAGGGGACAATACCTACCACATGGAATGTGGAGAGGCATTTAGCCACTATATGACCGGTTGACGCGGCCGATTGCGGTGTGGCATGAGGCCCACCGAGGATCATTACATAAAAAACCTTAAAAACCCTGAAAAAACCTAAAAATCATAAAAACCCCTAAAAACCTTCAATAGCTTAAAAAAACCCATAAAAATTCTAAAAACCACTAAAAACTCTAAAAACCCTTAAAACCCCTAAAAATGTTAAAAAACCCTAAAAAACTCAAAAAACATCCCCAAAAACCAAGAAGACCCTAAAAACCCTAAAAACCCAAAATCCTCTAAAACCCCCTCAAAATCTATAAAAACTCTAAAAACCACTAAAAACTATAAAAATATTTAAAAAACACTAAGAATCTATGAAAATGTAAAAAAATCCTAAAACCCTCAAAACCCATGAAAACCATAAAACCCCTAAAACCTTAAAAAAACAAACAAAACACTAAAAACAATAAAAAAACTCTAAAAAAAACTAGAAAACCCAAAAAAACTCAAAAAAAGTGATAAAAACACTAAAAAGTACCTAAAACCCTTAAAATCCCAAAAACCCTAAAAAACCTTAAAACCATAAAAATCCTAAAAATCCATGAAAATGTAAAAAACCCTAAAATCCTTTAAAACCCCATTAAAACCATAAAAACATATAAAACCCTAAAAACCCACTAAAAACTCTAAAAACCCTTAAAAATCCTACAATTTTATAAAAATCTAAAAACCTTGAAATCCCTAAAAAAATCAAAAAACCCTAAAACACAAAAATACCCTAAAAACACTCAAAATCCCAAAAATCCCTAAAGAACACTAAAAACATAAAAATCGTAAAAAATCCTTGAAAATCCATGAAAACGTAAAAAACCATGAAAACCTTAAAAAAGCCTAAAAACCTAAAAACCCTAAAACCCCATAAAACCCCTAAAACGCACTAAAAACTCCAAAAACCATTAAAACCGTAAAATCATAAAAAAACACTAAAAAACCATTAAAACCCTAAAAACTCGAAAAACCCCAAAAACCCCAAATGACCCCAAAAACCCCAAAAACCCCAACCCCCCCCCCCAAACCCAAAAAGTCCCTAAAACCCCTCCAAATCCCTAAAAACACTACAAAAACCTAAAAACCATAAAATTCCTAAAAATCCCCAAAAATTGATGAAAACGTAAAAAACCCTAAAAATCCTAAAAACCCCCAAAAAACCATAATAACCCCAAAAAACCTTAAAAAAACCTAAAACCCATAAAACCCCTAGAATACCACTAAAAACTATAAAAACCCCTTAAAACCCATAAAAATATTAAAAAACTATAAAAAACATTTAAAACCCAGAAAACTAAAAAAAACCCTAAAAACCCAAAAGACACTAAAACCCCTTAAAACCCATATTATCCCTAAAAATCGAAGAAAAACCCTCAAAATCCATAAAAACCCTAAAAAACCCTAAAAACCATAATATCCTAAAATCCCCCTCAAAATCTATGAAAACATAAAAACCCTAAAAACCTTTAAAAACCACTGAGACCATAAAAACCCCTAAAACGATAAAAATTCTAAAAACCCAAAAAAACCCTTAAACCCCCTAATTTTTTTAAAATACTTTAAAAAATCTTAAAACCCTAAAAACTCAAAAAATCCCCCCAAAACCCAAAAGACTCTAAAAACCCTGAAAAACCCTACAAACCATTTAAAAAAAATCTTAAAAATCTCAAAAATCCCTAAAACAGGTAAAAGTTCCAAGAAACCATAAAAATCCAAAAAAATCCCTAAAAATCAATGAAAACGTAAAAAACCCTTAAAAACTATAAACCCCCTGAAAACCTTAAAAAGCCCAAAAAACCTTAAAAAACCCTAAAACCCCACTAAAAACACTTGAAATCCCTAAAAAATCAAAAAATCTTAAAAATCCAAACATACCCTAAAAACAAGGAGAACCCCTAAAAACCATGAAACCCACAAAAAATCCTAAAAACCATCAAAATCCAAAAAAAAACTCTAAAAACCATAAAAATAAAGAAAACCCTAAAAATTCATGAAAATGTGAAAAACCCTAAAAACACTAAAAACCCCTGAAAACCATAAAAAACCACTAAAAACCATTAAAAATCCTAAAAACCCATAAAAATAACAAAACCCACAAAAAACTTTGAAAAAACATAAAAACCTAAAAACGGTTAAAAAACTCTAAAAACCTAAAAAACCTAAAAAACTAAAAAAAACAGAAAAACCCAAAAAAGATCCTAAAACCTTGAAATCCCATAAAAATCCTAAAACCCCCTAAAAATGCACAAAATCCCTAAAAACCATAAAAAACATAAAAAACATAAAATCTTAAAAACACCTCAGATTCCATGAAACTGTAGAAACCCCTACAAAAAATGAAAAACCCTTAAAAACCACTGAAAACCTTAAAAACCCTAAAAACCCAAAAATAATCCTGAAAACCACTAAAAACTCTAAAACCTGTTAAAAAGTTAAAATACTCCAAAAACCCATAAAAGCACTAAAATCTCAAAAAAACCCTAAAAACCAAAAGACCCTATTAACTCAAAATGACTTAAAAAAATCCTGAAAACCCCAAAAAACACCTAAAAATCCATTAAACCCCTCAAAATCTGTAAAAACCCTAAAACCCCTAGAAATTATAAAAAACCTAAAAAAATCTCTAAAAATCAATGAAAAGGTAAAAAAACCCTAAAAACCCTAAAAAAACCATGAAACCATAAAACCCCCTAAAAACCTAAAAACCCAATAATACTCTAAAAATAATTAAAACCCCTAAAAACATTAAATAACTCTAAAAAACAGTAAAACCCCTAAAAATGAAAAAAACTCAAAAAACCTAAATACCCCGGAAAAACTTGAAAACCCCTAAAATCCCTACAACCCTAAAAAACACTGAATATTATAAAAAACGTTAAAAACCCCTAAAAATCTATGAAAACCTAAAAAACCCTAAAAACCCCCTGAAAACCATAAAAACCTATAAAAACATATAAAAACAAAAAAACCCTAAAAAGCCACTAAAATCTCTAAAACCCTTAAATCCCTAATAAAATGTTAAAAACATTAAAAACCCGACAAAATTAAAGAAATCCCAAAAACCCAAAAATACCCTAAAACCCTTAAAATCCCTAAAACCTAAAAAACTATGAAAACCATAAAAATCCTAAACCACCTAAAAATCCATGAAAACAAAAAAACCCTGAAAACCCATAAAAATAAATGAAAAAGTAAAAAAACCCATAAAAACCCTCAAACCTATAAAAACTCCAAAAACCCTTAAAAAACATAAAAATGTTAAAATAACCCTAAAAACCCTGAAAACCCTAAAAAATCAACAAAAACCCTAAAAGCCTAAAAGACCCTAAAAACCCTGAAAAAGTGTAAAAACCTTAAAAACCACCGAAAACATAAATCTCTCAAAATTCCTAAAAACCCTAAAACATAAAAAAATCATAAAATTCGTATTAATCCCCTAAAAATCCATCTAAACATAGAAAAGCTTAAAAACCCTGAAAACCCCTAAAAGCCTTAAAAACAGTAAAAACCAATAAAACACTAAAAACTCTAAAATCCCATAAAACCACAAAAAATGTTAAGAACACTAAAAACCTTAAAAAACCAAAAAAAAAATCAAAAAACCTAAAATGATACTAAAAACCCTAAACACCTTAGAAATCCTAGAAACCCCAAAACCCTAGAAAATCCAAAAAACCATCAAAATATCTAAAAACCATAAATAACAATAAAAACCATAAAAATCATAAAAAACCACTAAAAATCAATGAAAATCTAAAAAACCCAAAAACCCAAAACCCCCTAATAACTATAAAAACCCCGAAAAACCTTAAAAAACTCTAAAAACCCATAAAATCCTAAAAAACCCACTAAAAAATCTAAAAACCCTTAAACCCCTAAAAACGTTTAGAAACTCTAAAACCCCACTAAAAATTCAAAAAACCCTAAAAACCAAAAAAGACCCTAAAAACCCTGAAATACCCTAAAACCCTAAAAACCCCTGAAAACCCCTAAAAATCCTCAAAATTCCAAGAAAACATGAAAATCCTAAAAAAATAAAAACTTACAAAACCCTAAAAATACATGAAAACATAAAACCCTACAAACTAGAAAACCCCCTAAAACCTTCAAAACCTTCAAAACCCATAGAAACCCTAAAAACCACTAAAAACTCTAAAAACCCTTTAAAGCCCAAAAAATGTTAAAAAACTCTAAAAACCTTAAAACCCATAAAAACTCAAAAAAACCTAAAAACCCCCAAATATCCTAAAACCCCACTAAAATGCTAAAAAATCTAAAAATCCCTAAAACCCTAAAATCCATAAAAATTGTAAAAAAACCTAAAAATCAATGAAAATGTAAGAAACCCTAAAAAACCCTGAAAACCCCCTAAAAACCATAAATCCCCTAAAAAAATTAAAAACCCATAAAAACCCTAAAATCCACTAAAAACTCTAAAATACCCTTCAAATCCCTAAAAGGGTTAAAATCTCTAGAAAAACTTAAAAAACTTAAAAAACTCAAAAAAAAACCTAAAACCCAAAAAGACCCTAAAAACCCTAAATAAACAGAAAAGCCCTAAAATCCCCAGAAAACCTGTAAAATCCCTCAAAATCCATAAATCCCATAAAAACACTTTTTTCTACAAGTAAATCCCACAAAAACACTAAAAACTATAAAATCCTAATAAACCCCTAAAAATTAATGAAAATGTAAAAAACCCTAAAAAAACCATGAAAACGCCTTAAAACCGTAAAACCTTAAAACCTTAAAACCCAATAAAACACTAAACCCCCTAGAAACTCTAAAACACCTTAAGACCCCTAAAAAAATTAAAATCTTAAAAAAACCTTACAAACCTTGAAAACTAAAAAAAAACTTACAAACCATAAAAACTAAAAAAACCTAAAAAACCCAAAAGACCCTAAAATCCTTGATGACCCCTAAAAACCCTGAAAACACTACAAACCCTAAAAAGTACCTAAGAAACATAAAAATACATAAAAACCATAAAAACTATAAAAAACCCCTAAGAATAAATAAATACATAAAAAACACTAAAAACACTAAAAATCCATGAAAACCATAAAAGCCTAAAAACTTTAGAAAACCCTTGAAACACACTAAAAATATTAAAAAATTCTAAAAACCTTAAAAACCCTAAAAAACTCAGAAAAAACTAAAAACACAAAAGATTCTAAAAACCCCGAAAGCCCCTAAAAACGCTTGAAAAACCCTAAAACCCATCAAAACCCCTAAAAATACTAAAAACCCTAAAACCATAAAAATCCTAAAAAACTTCTAAATATCCTTGAAAATGAAAACAACCCTAAAAACCTAAAAAAAACTCAAAAACCTTAAAAAAAAATTTAAACCCCATGAAAGCTCTAAAAAATCAATAAAAACTCTAAAAACAATTAAAACTCCTAAAAACGTTAAAAAACTCTAAAAACCTTAAAAACCCTAAAAAAAACTCAAAAAAACCCTAAAAACCCAAAAGGAGCCTAAAAGCCTTAAAACCCCCTAAAAACCCAAAAAACCATGGAAACCCCTAAAAAACCTAAAAATCCCAAAAACCCATAAAAATATTTAAAAACCCCTAAAAATTCATGAAAACATAAAACCCCCTCAAAAACCTGAAAAACATCGGAAACCCATAAAACCCTTAAATATCTTACAAAACCTTGAAAACCCTAAAACATCACTAAAAACTCTAAAAACCTTAAAAACACTGAAATACATTTAAAAACTCTAAAAAACCTTTAAAACCCTAAAAAACTGAAAAAAAAAACACTAAAACCCCAAAAATCCCCAAAAACCCCAAAACCCTGAAAAACCCTTAAAAACTAAAAAACCTTAAAAAAATAAACAACATGAAAGTCCTTTAAACATCCTAAAAACATGAAAAGGTCAAAAAACCTAAAAACCTTGAGTACCATAAAAACCCCAAAAAACCTTAGAAAACACTAAAAACCAACAAAAACATGAAAAACCGCTAAATAAATCTAAAAACCCTCCACACCCCAAAAAATTATAAAAACTCTAAAAAACCTTAAAACAAATAAAAACTGAAAAATATCCAAAAAGACCCAAAAAACCTTAAAACCCCAAAAAAACTCAAAACATCTTAAAACCACAAAAAACCCAAAAAACCCTCAAAATCTCTAAAAATCCTAAAAACCCATAAAACTCATAAAAATCCTAGAAAACCCCTAAAAAACCATAAAAATGAAATAAATCGTATAAACCATGAAAAAAGACTAAAATCATAAAATCCCCTAAAAACCACTAAAAACTCAAAAACCTTAAACCCTTAAGAATGTTAAGAAAACTCTAAAAAACCTTAGAAACCCTAAAAACTCAAGAATAACCCTAAAAACCCAAAAAAGAACCTAAAAACCTTAAATAAACCTAAAAACACTAAAAAACTATGAAAAACCCGAAATCCGCTCAAAATCCCTAAACCCTAAAACCCCTCAAAATCCCTAAAAACCCTAAAAAACCCAAAAAAACCATTAAAAGCCTAAAAAACCCCTAAAATCCTTAAAAATGTAAAAAACTTTTAAAACCCTTAAAAACACATAAAATAAGAAAAACCACTGAAAACATTAAAAATAATGAAAATACATAAACACCCTAAAAACTCTAAAATCCATTAAACCCCAAAAAACGCTAAAAACTATAAAAACCTTAAAAAACATAAAAAACAAAAAAAACCATAAAAACCCGAAAAACACTAAACACCCTAAAAACCCTTAAATACCCTAAAACCCCTCAAAATCCTTAAAATACCTAAAAAACCTGAAAACCATTAAAATTCTAAAAATCCCCTAAAAATCCATGAAAACATAAAAAACCATAAAACCCCTACAAAACCCCTGAAATCCATAAAACCCCTAAAATCCTTAAAACCCCTAAAACCCCATAAAAAACCCTAAAAACCCACTAAAACTCTAACACCCCTTAAAACCCTTGAAAACCTCTAAACCCCATCAAAATCCCTGGAAAACCTAAAAACCCCTAAAAACCAAAAAAATCCAAATCCCCACCCTAAAAATACATGAAAATGTAAAATACCCTAAAAACCCGGAAAAGCCCTAAAAACCATAAAAACCCTAAAAACTCACAAAACCCATAAAACCATAAAAATCACAAAAAAAACTTTAAAAACCTAAAAACAAAAAACAATGCAAAGCCACAAAAGACCCTAAACCAGGAAAACCCCTAAAACCCTAAAACCCCCCTAAAAACCCTAAAACCCCTAAAATCCCTAATAACACGAAAAAACTATTTTTTTTTAAAAACCCAAAAATACATGAACATATATATAAACCCATAAAACCCCTAAAAACAATAAAAAAACCTAAAAGCCCTTAAATAATCTTAAAACCAGCTAAAAAAATCAAAAAACCCTTAAAACCCCTGAAATGTTTAAAATTGTAAAAAACCTTAAAACCCTAAAATCTAAAAAAATCTAAAACCCAGAAAAACACTAAAACCCCTCAAAATCACTAAAAACAATGAAAAAATCCTGAAAACCATAAAACCCCTAAAATCCTTAAAAATCCCTAAATACCCATAATAACCCAAAAACCCACTAAAAACTCTAAAAAAATCATAAAACCCCTAAAAATGTTAAAAAATCTAAAAAACCTTTAAACCCCTAAAAACATAAAACCCCTAAAAATCCAAAAAGATCTTAAAAACCCTAAAACCCCTAAAAATAACTGAAAAACCCAAAAAACCATGAAATCCTTAAAAACCCTAAAAACAAAAAAACAATAAAAAATCTTAAAACCCCCCCTCAAATTTCAGGAAAACATAAAAACCCAAAAAACATTGACAAACACTTGAAAACTATAAAACCCCTAAAAACCTTTAAAACCCATAAAACACTAAAAACCAATAAAAACTCTAAAAATCATTAAACCCCCTAAAAGATCACTAAAAACTATAAAAACCCTAAAAACCATTGAAAAATACAAAATCCTATAAAACCCCTAAAAACATTACAAAACTCTAAAACCCTTTAAAACCCTATTAACTCAAAAAAAAACCCTAAAACCCTAAAAGTCTCTAAAAACCCTGAAAACCCTAAAACCCTATGAAAAAATCTAAAAACCAAAAAAATCCCTAAAACCCCTAAAAAACCAAAAAACCATAAAAATCCTAAAAAACCTCTAAAAATTCTTGAAAACGTAAAAATTCCAAAAAAATCCAGAAATCCCCTAAAAACCATAAAAACCCCTAAAACCTTAAAAATCCTAAAAACACATAAAAAACATAAAAACCACTGAAAACTCTAAAAACCCTTAAAACTGTTAAAATCGTTAAAAAATCTAAAAAACATAAAAACCAAAAAAGAATTAAAGAACCATAAATACCCAAAAAGTCCCAAAAATTCCTGAAAGGCCTTGAAAACCTAAAAACCTTGAAAAATGAAATCCCTAAAAACATGAAAAACCATAAAATCCAAAAAAATCCAAAAAAACAATGAAAACGTAAAAAACCCAACCCCCCCTAAAAACATAAAAACGATTAAAGCCCCTAAAAACCCATAAAATTCCTTTAAAATCAATAAAAACATTAAAAACCTCAAAATACCTAAAAATGTTAAAAAAATTCTGAAAACCTTAAAACCCCAAATAAAACTTAAAAAACCTAAAAACCCCAAAAGTCCCTAAAAACCCTAAAACCCTAAAAACCCATGAAAACACCTCAAATCCCTAAAAACCCTAAAAAATTGTAAGAACCATAAAAATCCTAAAAAACCCCTAAAAATCCATGTAAACATAAAAAACCCTATAAACCTTGAAAAAACCCTAGAAAACCGTAAAACCCCTAAAACCCGTAAAAACTCTAAAACCCCATAAAAACCATAAATACCCACTAAGAAATCTAAAACCCTTTAAACCCCTAAAAACATTAAAAAACTATAAAAAACCTTAAAACCCAAAAAAACTAAAAAACACTAAATACCTAAAGACCCTAAAATCCCTAAAAAAATAAAAACCCTAAAAACCCCCTAAAACCCTTTAAAAGCCCAAAAAATGTTAAAAATCTTTAAAACCATAAAAACACAAAAACCCCTAAAACAATAAAAACCACTAAAACCCCTAAAAACCCTAAAAAACCCAAAAAACCCTAAAACCCATGAAAAAACAATAAAATCCCCAAAAACCATAAAAAACACAAAAGCCCAAAAAAACCTGAAAAACACTAAAAACTCTAAAAACCCCTAAAAATGTTAAAAACTCTAAAAAACCCAAAAAAACCTAAAAACCCAAAAGACCCTAAAACCCATAAAAGCACCATGAAAACCCTAAAACCCCTTAAAATTGATAAAAACCAAAAAATCCTAAAACCATAAAAATCCTAAAAACCCCTAAAATCTATGAAAATGTAAAAAACCTTTAAAACCCCAAAAAAACCATGAAAACCTCAAAACCCATTAAACCCTTAAAAACCCTGAAAACTCATAAAACCCTAAAAGATCACTAAAAACTATAAAAACCCTTAAAATGCTTAAAAACATTAAAAAACTCTAAAATTACCTTAAACCACTAAAAACTCAAAAAAAAAACCAAAAGACCCAAAAAGACCCAAAAATGTTAAAAACCCCTTAAAACCCCTAAAAACTTAAAAACCAACCATATCCCTAAAACACCTAAAAACCCTAAAGACCATAAAAAACCCCTAAAAACCATGAAAACCCTCTAAAAACCCATAAAACTCTAAAAAACTCAAAAACTCTAAAAACACATTAAACCCCTAGAACTTTAAAAAACTCTAAAAATCCATAAAACCCCTAAAAACTAAAAAACGCCCCCAAAATTTCAAAAGATCCTAAAACACTATGACAAACCTAAAAATCCCTAAAAATCCCTAAAACCCATAAAAATCCTAAAAAGATGTAAAAATTCATTAAAACTTATAAAACTATAAAAACCCAAAAAAAAACTTCTGAAAACCATAAATACTCTTAAAAACATTAAAACCCATAAAAACCTATAAAATTATAAACCACCACTAAAAATATAAAATCCCTTAAAACACCCTTAAAAAGTTAAAAACTATAAGAACTTTTAAAACCCTAAAAAACTCAAAAAAACTCTTAAAACCCAAAAAGAGACTAAAAACTCTAAACCCCCGAAAAAACCCTAAACCCCCTCAAAATCTCTAAAAACCCTAAAAAACCTAAAAAACATAAAAATCATAAAAATCCCAAAAAAATCGATGAAAACGTAAAAAACACTAAAAATCCTTAAAAATCCTAAAAACCCATAAAAACCCTAAAAACCCACGAAAAACTCTAAAAATACTTAAAACCCCAAAAAACATGAAAAAATCTTAAAAACCTTAAAAACCCCAAAAAACTCAAAAAAACCATAAAAACCCAAAAAGACCCGAAAAACCCGAAAAACCCAAAAATCCCGTAAAAAACCTCTAAAAACCACTAAAAACTATAAAAATCGTAAAAAACCGCTAAAAATCCATGAAAATATAAAAAACCCTAAAACCATGAAAACCCCCTGAAAACCATAAACTCCCTAAAAACCCCAAAAACCCAAGAAAACCACAAAAAACACTAAAATTCTAAAAACAATTAAAACCAACAAAAATGTAAAAAAACTACAAAAACCTTAAAAACCATAAAAAACTCAAAAAAAACCAAAAATCCCAAAATGATCCAAAAACCTAGAAAACTCCTAAAAACCTAAAACCCATGAAAACCCCTAAAATCCCCCAAAATCCATAAAAATCATACAAAACATAAAAACCAAAAAAATCCTAAAACCCCTAAAAATCCATGAAAACATAAAAAACCATAAAAACTCTAAAAAACCCCTGAAAACCTGACAAAACCCAAAAAACCTTTAAAACTGATAAAAACTCATAAAACTCCTAAAACCAATTGAAAACTATAAAAACCAATAAAACCCCTAAAAACAAAACAAAACTCTAAAAACCCTTTAAAACCCTTTAAAACCCTAAAAACCCCTAAAACCAAAAAACCCTCTAAAATACTGAAAACCCCTAAAAACCTAATTAAAAAAAATTGTAAACCATAAAAATCCCTAAAACCCTAAAAACCCAAAAAACCATAAAAATCCTAAAAAACCACTAAAAATTAATGAAAACGTAAAAAATCCAAAAAATTCCAAAAAACCCCTAAAAATCATAAAAACCCCAAAAACCTTAAAAAATCCTAAAAACCCATAAGAAACCTAAAAATCACTAAAAAATCTAAAACCCCTTAAAACAGCTAAAATCGTTAAAAAACTATAAAAACCTTAAAACCAAAAAAAGAATAAAAACCCAATAAATACCCAAATAGACCCTAAAACCCTAAAAGGCCCTAAAAACCTAAAAACCCCGAAACCCAAATCCCTAAAACCCCTAAAAACAATAAAAATACTTTGAAACTCTAAAAATCAATGAAAAAAACCCCAAAACCCCAAAAACCCTAAAAACGTTAAAAACCCTAAAAACCCTAAAAATCTCAAAAAAAACCAAAGAAACAAAAAATACCCTAATACCCATAAAAACCCCTAAAACCCTAAAAACTCTTGAAAACCCCTCAAATCCCAAAAAAAAACACAAAAAACCATAAAAATACCCAAAAATTCCACGAAAACATAAAAAACCTTGAAAACCTTGAAAAACCTTAGAAAACCATAAAAACCCTAAACACTGTAAAAAACATAAAACCCCAAAACACTAAAAACCCATTAAAAATCTAAAAACCCTTAAAACCCCAAAAAACATTAAAAAATTCGAAAAAACCTTTAAACCCCCCAAAAAATTAAAAAAACACTAAAAACCCAAATACACTAAAAACCCTGAAAAACCATAAAAAACCAAAAACCCCTTAAAAGCCCAATTTTTTTTACAAATCTTTAAAACCCTAAAAACACAAAAAAACTCTAAAACACTAAAAACCACTAAAAACCCCTAAAAGCCTAGAAAATCCCTAAAAACCTTAAAACCCCTGAAAAATCATAAAAACACCAGAAACCATAAAAAAACCAAAAAATCCAAAATACCCCTAAAAACACTAAAAAATCTAAAACCCCCTAAAAATGTTTCAAACTCTAAAGAACCTTAAAAACCATAAAAAACTCAAAAAAACCTAGAAATCCAAAACACCCTAAAAACCCTAATACCACAAGTAAAACCCCAAAACCCCTCAAAATCTATAAAAATCCGAAAAATCCTAAAACCCCTAAAAATCTATGAAAACATAAAAACCCCTTAAAACCTTAAAAACCCTTGAAAACCATAAAAACCCTTTAAACCCTGAAAAACTCTAAAAACCCTTAAATAGCCTAAAAACATTAAAAAAACTCTAACAATGGCCTTAAAACACATAAAAACTCAAAAAAACTAAGAACAACAAAAGACCCAAAAAATGTTAAAAAACCCATAAAACCCCTAAAAACTGAAAAAACCCACAATATCTATAAAAACCTTAAGAAACCATAAAGACTATAAAACCCTAAAGAGCCCGTAAAAGTCCATGAAAATGTCAAAAACCCTAAAAACCATGAAAACCCCATAAATACATAAAAACCCTAAAACCAATAGAAAATATAAAAACTACAAAAAATTATAAAATCATTTAAACCCTGAGAATTTTAAAAAACTATAAAAAAGTTAAAACCCTAAAAAACTCAAAAAAACCCCCCAAAATCCCAAAAGGATCCAAAAACCCTATGAAAAACCTGAAAAACCCTCAAAATCCCTAAAACCCATAAAAATCCTAAAAAAACCCTAAAAATTCATTGAAACTTATAAAACTCTAAAAATAATTAAAACCCCCAGAATACCTATAAAACCCAAAAACACCAATGAAAATATAAAAACCCTTAAAACCCCCTAAAAAGTTAAAAACTATATAAACTTTAAAAACCCTAAAAACTCAAAAAAAACCCTAAAAAACCCAAAAAGACCCGAAAACACCTAAAAATCATAAAAACCCTAAAAACTACGAAAACCATAAAACCCCTCAAAACCCCTAAAAACCCAAAAAAAATTAAAACAATAAAACACATAAAAAAACCCATAAAATTTGATGAAAACATAAAAAACACTAAAAGCCTTAAAAATCCTAAAAAACCCCTAAAAACCCTAAAAGTCCACCAAAATCTCTAATACACTTAAAACCCCTAAAAGCATGAAAAACTCTAAAAAACCTTAAAAACCTTAAAAAACTCAAAAAATACTGAAAACCCAAAAAGACCCCAAAACCCCATAAAAATCCAAAAAACACTTGAAAACCCCTAAAAACTATAAAAATATTTAAAAACCCTTAAAAATTCATGAAAACGTAAAATACCCTAAAAACCTGGAAAACCCCCTAAAAATCATAAAAACCCAAAAATCCCAGAAAACCCAAAAAAACCACTAAAACTCTAAAAACACATAAATCCCATAAATGTTAAAAAATTATAAGAACCTTAAAACCATAAAAAACTCAAAAAAAACCTAAAATCCCAAAATGACCCAAAAACCCGAAATAACACTAAAAAACCTAAAACCCCTTGAAACCCCTAAAATCACCCAAAATCGATAAAAATCCTAAAAAAACCTAAAAACAATAAAAAACCTAAAACCCCTAAAAATATATGAAAACATAAAAAAAACTGAAAACCTTGAAAACCCTTGAAAACCTGAAAACCCCTAAAAACCTTTAAAACCCATAATAACTCATAAAAACCCTAAAAACCCTTTAAAACCCTAAAAACTAAAAAACCATAAAACCCTAAAGGTCTCTAAAAATCATAAAGACCCCTAAAAACCTTAAAACCTATGAAAAAATCTAAAAGTCATCAAAATCCCTCAAAACCCTAAAAAACCATTAAAATCCTAAAAACCTCTTAAAATTCCTGAAAACGTAAAAAAAACCAAAAAACCCCTAAAAACCATAAAAATCCCCAAAACCCTTAAAAACCCTAAAAACCCATAAAAACCTAAAAACCACTAAAAACTCTAAAAACCCTTAAAACCATTAAAATCATTAAAAAACCTCTAAAATCCTTAAAAACATAAAATGAATAAAAAACCATAAATACCCAAAAGACCCTAAAAACCCTGAACGGTAGTAAAAACCTTAAAACCTGAAAAACAAAATCCCTAAAGACCCAAAAAACCATAAAAATCCTAAAATCCCCAAATATAAAAGAATAATAAAAAAACCAAAAAACCCTGAAAACCCCCTTAAACATAAAAACCTTAAAAACCATAAACACCATATAAAATTAGTAAACACTCTAAAAACTGTTAAAAATACCAAAAAACGTTAATAACTCTAAAAACCATAAAAAACCAAAAAAACATAAAAAATCCTAAAAACCCAAAAAGACCCTAAAAACCGTGAAAAACCCTAAAACCCCCTGAAAAACCATCAAATCCCTAAAAACCCTAAAAAAATATAAAAACCATAAAAAACCTAATAATCCATGAAAATGTAAAAAATCCTAGATAACCATAAAAACCCCTAAAAACCGTAAAAACACTAAAACCCCATAAAAACCCTAAAAACCCACTAAGAAATCTAAAAACCCTTTAAATCCCTAAAAATATTATAAAACTCTAAAAATCCTTAAACCCCCAAAAAAACTAAAAAAAACTAAAACCCAAAGACCCTAAAAAACCAAAAAAAACTAAAAAAACCCTACAAACCCTTTAAAATCCCTAAAAATACTAAAAACACTTAAAACCCTACAAACTCAAAAAAAACCACTAAAACACTAAAAACCACTAAAAACGCCTAAAACCCTAAAAATCTCGAAAAACCCTAAAACCCCTGAAAAACCATAAAAACCCCAAAACCATAAAAACCCCTAAAAACCTAAAAAAACCCAAAAAAAAATACTAAAAAAATACTAAAAACTCTAAAAACCCTAAAAATGTTAAAAACACAAAAAAACAATAAAAACCAAAAAAAAACTCAAAAAAATTGAGAACCCAAAAGACCCTAAAAACACTAAAAACAACTGGAAACACCTAAACCCCCTCAAAATCTATAAAACCCTAAAAATCCTAAAACCATAAAAATCATAAAACCCCCAAAAAATCTATGAAAATTTAAAAAACCCTTAAAACACAAAAAAACCCCGAAAACCATAAAACCCCGAAAACCCATAAAAAACCTAAAAAATCTGTTAAAAGTCTAGAAACCCTTAAAATGCCTAAAAACATTAAAAAACTCTAAAACTACCTTAAAACCCCTTAAAACTCAAAAAAATCCTAAAACCTAAAAAGACCCAAAAAATGTTTAAAACCCTTAAAACCCCTGAAAAACCTAAAAAACCCAGAAAGTCCCTAAAACCCTAAAAACCCTTAATGACCATGAAACCCTATAGAGCCTGTAAAAATCCCTAAAATTTTAAAATCCCTAAAAACCATGAAAACCCCCTAAAAACCTAAAAAACCTAAAAGCCCATAAAAACTCTAAAAACCACTAAAAACTCTAAAAAAGCTTTAAACCCATAGAATGTTAAAAAACTCTAAAAATCCTTAAAACCCCAAAAAAACCAAAAAAAACCAAAAAACCCAAAAATATCCAAAAACCCAATGAAAAACATGAAAACCACTCAAAATCCCTAAAACCCATAAAATTCCTAAAACCCCTAAATTTTCATTAAAACTTATTAAACTCTAAAAAGCCTGAAAACTCATGAATACCATAAAAAAACCCTTAAAACACTTAAAAACCCATAAAAACCTATAAAACCCTAAAACATGGCTAAGAATCTAAATACCCTTAAACTCCCCTAAAAAAATTAAAAACAATAAAAACATTAAAACCCCTAAAAAACTCGAAAAACCCCAAAAACCCAAAAGACCCTAAAGACCCCAAAAAACCCAAAAAATATTAAAAACCCTAAAAACTATAAAAATCCCATAAATATCGATGAAAATGTAAAAAACTCTAAAAACCTTAAAAAACCTAAAAACCCATAAAAATCCTAAAAACCCACCAACAACTATAAAAACACTTAAACCCCCTTAAAATGTGAAAAAACTCTAAAAACCTAAAAAACCCTAAAAAACTCAAAAAAAAACCATAAAAACCCAAAAAGACATGAAAACACCTAAAAACCCATAAAAACCCTAAAAACCCCTAAAAACACTAAAATCTATAAAAATCTTCTAAAATCCCAAAAAATCCATGAAAACATAAAAAACCATTAAATCCATAAAAACCCCTTGAGAGCTATAAAATCCCCTAAAAACCTTAAAAGACCGAAAAGCCTAGAAAACCTTAAAAAATATTAAAACTCTAAAAACCCTTAATACCCATAAAAATGTTAAAAAACTATAAAAACCTTAAAACCATAAAAAAACTCAAAAAAACCTAAAATCCCAAATGACCCAAAAACCCAGAAAACCCCTAAACAACCTAAAACCCCTGAAAACCATAAAATACCAAATGACCCAAAAACCCAAAAGACCCTAAAGACCCCAAAAAAATTAAAAACCCAAAAAAATATAAAAATCCCATAAATATCGATGAAAACGTAAAAAACACTAAAAACCTTAAAAAACCTAAAAACCCATAAAAACCCTAAATACCCACCAACAACTATAAAAAAATTAAACCCCCTAAAAATGTGAAAAAACTCTAAAAACCTAAAAAACCCAAAAAAACTCAAAAAATAATAAAAACCCAAAAAGACATGAAAACACCTAAAAACCCATAAAAAAACCTAAAAACCCCTAAAAACACTAAAATCTATAAAAATATTTTAAAACCCCAAAAAATCCATGAAAACATAAAAAACCATTAAATCCATAAAAAACCCTTGAGAGCTATAAAACCCCCTAAAAACCTTAAAAGACCGAAAAGCCTAGAAAACCTTAAAAAATATTATAACTCTAAAAACCCTTAATACCCATAAAAATGTTAAAAAACTATAAAAACCTTAAATCCATAAAAAACTCAAAAAAACCTAAAATCCCAAATGAACCAAAAACCCAGAAAACCCCTAAAAAACCTAAAACCCTTGAAAACCATAAAATACCTCAAAATTCATAAAAATCCTAAAAAAACCTTAAAACCATAAAAATCCTAAACCCCTAAGAATCCATGAAAACATAAAAAACCCAAAAACCATGAAAAACCCATAAAAACAAAAAAACCCTGAAAACCTTTAAAACACATAAAAACTCATAAAAACCCATAAAAACCCTAAAAGACACTAAAAACTCTAAAAACCTATAAAACCCCAAAAAACGTTACAAAAATCTAAAAACCCTTTAAAACCCTAAAAAAACCCTAAAACCCTAAAAGTCTTTAAAAACCCTGAAAAACCCTAAAAACCATAAAAACCATAAAACCCTAAAAACATATGAAAAAAATCTAAAAACATCAAAATCCCGAAAAAAAACCTAAAAATCCAAAAAAACTAGAAAAATTCTAAAAAACCTCTAAAAATTCATGAAAGCATAAAAAATCCAAAAAATCTAGAATCCCCTAAAAACCATAAAACCCTAAAAACCTTAAAAACCCTAAAAACCCATAAAAACCTAAACACCACTTAAAACTCTAAAAACTCTAAAAACGCATAAAATAACTAAAATTGTTAAAAATACTCAAAAAACCTTAAAATTCAAAAAAGAATAAAAAACCATAAATACCCAAAAAGACCCTAAAGACACTGCAAGGCCCTAAAAACCTAAATATCCAGAAAAACTAAATCCCTAAAAACCATAAAAACCATAAAAATCCTAAAAAACCCCAAAAATCAATGAAAACCTAAAAAACCCCAAAAACACTGAAAAACACCTAAAAATATAAAAACCTTAAAAACCCTATAAAATTAGTAAAAACTGAAAAAACCCTTAAATTACCTAAAAATGTTAAAAAACTCTCAAAACATTAAAAACCTTAAAAAACTCTCAAAACATTAAAAACCTTAAAAAACTCAAAAAAAAATAAAACCCCAAAAAGACTCCAAAAACCCTGAAAAACTCTAATACCATAAAACCCACTGAAAACCCACAAATCCCTAAAAACTATAAAACCCATAAAAATCCAAAAAAAACACTTAAAATTCATTAAAACTGAAAAATCCTTGAAAACCCTAGAAAACCATAAATCCCCTGAAAACAATAAAAACACTAAAACGCAATAAAAACCCTAAAAACAAGTAAAAAATATAAAATCCGTTTAAACCCCTAAAAACAATAAAAAACTCTTAAAAATATTAAAACACAAAAATAACGAAAAACACACTAAAAACCGAAAGACCCAAAAAACCCTTAAAAACCATAAACCCACCCAAAACCCCTTAAAATCCTTAAAAATGTTACAAATCAATAAAACTCTAAAAACTTAAGAAAACCCTAAAACACTAAAAACCACTAAAACACAAACAAAAGCCCCTAAAATTCCCAAAAAAATCAAAAACCCCTAAAAACCATAAAACCCCCAAAACCATAAAAACCCTAAAAACTCTACAACTTCCTAAAAATGTTAAAAAATATAAAAACCCTTAAAACCCATAAAAAACATAAAAAAACCAAAAAACCCAAAAGACTCTAAAAAACCCAAAAACACATTGAAAACCATAAAACCCCTCAAAATCTATAAAAAACCCAAAAAAATTTAAAGCCATCAAAATCCTAAAAATCCTAAAAACCAATAAAAATTGTTGAAAACTTAAAAATTGCTTAAAGCCCCAAAAAATACTGAAATCCATAAAAACCCCTTAAACCCTTAAAAATCCTAAAAAACTTTAAAAACCCTAAAAATTTACTAAAAACTCTAAAATCCCTTAAAACTCCTAAAACATTAAAAAATTCTAAAATTACCTTAAAATCCCTAAAAACTAAAAAAAACCTAAAACCCCCAAAAGACTCAAAAAATGTTAAAAAAACCCTTAAAACCCTTGAATACCTAAAAAACCCACAAAATCCCTAAAAACCCTGAAAACCCTAAAAACCCTAAAGACCATAAAACCCTAAAGAGCTTGTAAAAATCCATGAAAATGTGAAAAACCCTAGAAACCATCAAAGCCCCCTAAAAACATAAAAAAAACCCCAAACCCATAAAAACTCTAAAATCCATTAAAAACCCCAAAACACTTTAAACCCCTAGAACGTTAAAAGACTTTAAAAAACCTTAAAACTCTTAAAAACTAAAAAATACCAAAAAATACCAAAAAGGGCCTAAAACCCTATGAAAAACATGAAAACCCATAGAAATCCCTAAAACCCATAAAAATCATAAAACCCCTAAATATTCATTAAAACTTATAAAACTCTAAAAACCTTGAAAAACTCTTGAAAACATAAAAACACTTAAAAACATTAAAAACCCCTAAAAACCTATAAAATCCTAAAACATCCTTAAAAATCTAAAACCCTTAAAACCCCTGAAAAATGTTAAAAACTCTAAAAACATTAAAATCCCTAAAAATTTCAAAAAACAACTAAAAAACAAAAAAGACCTAAAAATGCTAAAAAACCCTAAACCCCCTAAAAATCCTAAAACCCCTCAGAATCAAACCTTAAAAACCATAAAAATCCTAAAAGTCCCATAAAAATTCAAAAAACCCTAAAAACCCACCAAAAACTCTAAAAACACTTTAAACACCAAAAATTGTGAAAAACTCTAAAAAACATTAAAAACCCTAAAAAACTCAAAAAAAACCATAAAAACACAAAAGACTTGAAAACCCCTAAAATAATTAAAAACCCTCGAAAAACATAAAAACTAAAAAAATACTAAAAATTCCCGAAAAATCCATATAAATGTAAAAAAACCCTAAAACATTGAAAAACCCCTAAAAACAATAAAAACAGCTAAAACATTAAAAACCTAAAAATCTCAAAAAACACTAAAAAAACCAACAAAACTCTAAAATCCTAAAAACCCATAAAACTGTTAAAAAAACTATAAAAACCTTAAAAACCATAAAAAACTCAAAAAAACCTAAAATCCCAAACTGAGCCAAAAACCCAGAAAACCCCTATAAAACCTAAAACCCCCCAAACCCCCTAAAATCCTTCAAAATCCATAAAAATCCTAAAAAATACTAAAAACCATAAAAGTCCTAAAACCTTTAAAAATCCATGAAAACATAAAAAACCCTAAAATCCCTGAAAACCCCTAAAAACCAAAAAACGGCTAAAAACCTTTAAAACCCATAAAAACGTATAAAAACCCTAAAAACCATTGAAAACTCTATAAACCTATAAAACCGCTACAAACGTTACAAAACACTAAAAGCCCTTTAAAACCCTAAAAGCTAAAAAAGCCATAAAACCCTAAAAGTCTCTAAAAGCTCTGAAAAACCCTAAAAACCCTAAAAACCTATGAAAAAAATATAAAAACCATCAAAATCCCTAAAATCACAAAAAAACTTAAAAACCATAAAAATCCTAAAAACCCTTTAAAAACTCATGAAAACGTAAAAAATCCAGAAAACCTGTAGAAACCATAAAACCCATAAAACCTTAAAAACCCCTAAAAACCCATAAAAAACCAAAAAAATGGAAAAAAAACTCTAAAAACCATTAAAGCTGCTAAAATCTTTAAAAAACTCTAAAAAACCTTAAAAACGAAAATAGAAAAAAACCATAAATACCAAAAAAGACAATAAAATCCCTAAAGGGCCCAAAAATTCCTAAAAACCTGAAAAACCATAAAAATTCTAAAAAACCGCAAAAATCAATGAAAACATAAAAAACCCTAGAAAACCCTAAAAACCCATAAAACCATATAAAATTAGTAAAAACTCTAAAAACCCTTAAAATACCTAAAACGTCCAAAAAACACTAAAAACCTTAAAACCCCTAAAAAAACTGAAAAAAAAAACCTAAAAACCCAAAAAGAGCATAAAAAAATTGAAAAACTCTAAAACCCTAAAAAACCTTGAAAAACCCTCAAATCCCTAAAAAAAATCTGAAAACCATAAAAATCCTAAATACCCCTAAAACCTTGAAAAAACCTAGAAAACCATAAAACCCCTAAAAACTGTAGAAAACCTAAAACCCCATAAAAACACTAAAAACCCACTAAAAAAATCTAAAATCCATTAAAACCCCTAAAACATTAAAAAACTCTAAAAACCCTTAAAACCCCAAAAATACTAAAAAAACACTAAAAACCCAAAGACCCTTAAAACCCTAAAAACCCATAAAAATTGAAAAAAAAACCCAAAAAACCCCTTAAAAGCCCTAAAAATGTTAAAAAATAATTAAACCCCTAAAAACTCAAAAAAATCCCTAAAACTCTAAAAACCACTAAAACCCCATAAAACCATCAAAATGCCTAAAAAGCATAAAACCCTTGAAAACCCATAAAAACCCCAAAACCATAAAAACCCAAAAAACCAATAAAACCCTAAAAAAACTCTAAAAAAACTAAAAAAGTTAAAAACCCTAAAAAAACCTTAAATTAAAAAATCAAAAAAACCTAAAAACCCAAAAGTCCCTAAAACCCCTCAAAATCCCTAAAAAACACGAAAAGGCCCTAAAAAACCTAAAACCTCGGAAACCCGTATCCCTAAAACCCTGAAAAATGATAAAAATACTAAGGAACTTCAAAAATAAATAATGACGAAAAAACCCCCAAAACCCTAAAACCCCCCTAAAAACATAAAACCTTAAAATACCCTAAAAACACATAAAAACCTATAAAATCAGTAAAAACACATAAAATATCTAAAAACATTAAAAAACTCTAAAAAACTAAAAAAAACCTAAAAAAAATACCCTAAAACCCCTAAAACCCCTAAAACCCTAAAAACCTTTGAAAACCCCTCAAATACCTAAAAAAATTAAAAAAATCAAAAAATCATAAAAAACCTAAAAAACCCCTAAAAATCCATGAAAACATAAAAAATCGTGAAAAACTTGAAAACCCCTAGAAAACCATAAAAACCCTAAAAACTATAAAAACCCTAAAACCCTAAAACCCTAAAAACCCACTAAGAAATCTAAAAACCATTAAAAGCACTAAAAACATTAAAAACTCTAAAAAACCTTAAAATCCCCAAAAAATTTAAAAAAACACTAAGAACCCAAATACCCAAAAAACACTGAAAACCCATAAAAAACCTAAAAACCCCTTAAAATCAAAAATTTTCTTACGATTCTTTAAAACCCTAAAAACTCAAAAAAAATCTAAAACACTAAAAACCACTAAAAACCCCTAAAAACATTGAAAGTCCCTAAAAACCTTAAAATCCCGGAAAAACCATAAAAACCCCAAAAACCATAAAAAACCCCAAAAACCATAAAAAACCCCAAAAACCATAAAAAAACCCAAAAAAACCAAAAAACCCATCAGAAACACTAAAAACTCTAAAAACCCCTAAAATGTTTAAAAACTCTAAAAAACCTTAAAAACCATAAAAAAAAATTCAAAAAACAACTAAAAATACAAAAGACCATAAAAACCCTAAGACCACAAGGAAAACTCCAAAATCCCTCAAAATCTATAAAAATCATAAGAATCCTAAAAAACTTAAAAATCTATGAAAACGTAAAAACCCCTAAAAACCCTTGAAAACCAAAAATACCCTTTAAACCCTTAAATACTCTAAAAACCTTTAAATCACCTAAAAACATTAAAAAACTCTAAAAATGGCCTTAAAACACCTAAAAACACAAAAAAACCTAAAAAACCAAAAAGACGCCCAAAAATGTTAAAAACCCATAAAAACCCTAAAAACTGAAAAACCCCACAATATCCCTAAGAACCTTAAAAAACCATAAAGACCATAAAACCCTAAAGAGATCATAAAAATCCATGAAAATTTTAAAAACACTAAAATCCATGAAAACCCCATAAAAACATAAAAACCCTAAAAACCCATAAAAAATCTAAAAACAACTAAAAACTCTAAAAACACTTTAAACCCCTAGAATGTTAAAAAACTATAAAAAACCTTAAAAACCCTAAAAAACACAAAAAAAACCCAAAAATCCCAAAAATATCGTAAAACACTATGAAAAACCTGAAAACCCCTCAAAATCCCTAAAATCCATAATAATGCTAAAAAAACCCTAAAAATTCATTGAAACTTATAAAACTCTAAAAACACTTAAAACCCCCTAAATACCTATAAAACTCAAAAACACTAATAATAATCTAAAAACCCTTAAAACCCCCTAAAAAGTTAAAAACTATAAAAACTATTAAAACCCTAAAAACAAAAAAAAACCCTAAAAACCCAAAAAGACCCTAAAACCCCTAAAAATCCTAAAAACCATAAAAACCCAAAAAAACACAAAAACCATAAAACCCCTAAAAATCCCTAAAAACCCTAAAAACATTAAAAAAATAAAAAACATAAAAAAACCAAAAATATTGATGAAAACTTAAAAAACAATAAAAACCATAAAAATCCTAAAAACACATAAAAACCCGAAAAACCCACCAAAATCTCTAAAACACTTAAAACCCCTAAAAGTGTGAAAAACTCTAAAAAACCTTAAAACCTTAAAAACTCAAAAAAAAATCTTAAAAACCCAAAAACCCATAAAAATCCTAAAAACCCCTAAAAAACCCTAAAAACTATAAAAACATTAAAAAAACCCCTAAAAATTCACGAAAACATAAAATACCAAAAAAACCTTGAAAACCTCCTAAAAACCAAAAAAAACCCAAAAATCATATAAAACACAAAAAAACCACTAAAACTCTATAAAAACTTAAAACCCATAAAATGTTAAAAAATTATAAGAACCTTACAACCATAAAAAACTCAAAAAAACCTAAAATCCCAAAATGACCCAAAAAACCGAAAAAAAACCCTTTAAAAACCTAAATACCCTTTAAACCCCTAAAATCACTCAAAATCTATAAAAATCCTTAAAAAAAACAATTAAAAAACATAAAACCTCTAAAAATCTATGAAAACATAAAAAACCTTAAAAACCCTGAAAAACCCTTGAAAACCAGAAAAACCCCTAAAAACCTTTAAAACCCATAATAACTCATAAAAACCCTTCAAAACCCTAAAAACTAAAAAACCCCTAAAACCCTAAAAGTCTCTAAAAGTCTCTAAAAATCCTAAAAACCCCTAAAAACCTTAAAAACCTATGCAAAAATATTAAAACAATCAAAATCCCTCAAAACCCTAAAAAACCCAAAAAACCATAAAAATCCTAAAAAAACTCTTAAAATTCATGAAAACGTAAAAAAGCCAAAAAAAACCCCTAAAAACCATAAAAACCTAAAAAAACCTTAAAAAACCCAAAAAACCAAAAAACCACTAAAAACTCTAAAAACCACTAAAAACTCTAAAAACCCTTAAAACTGCTAAAATCATTAAAAAACCTATAAAAACCTTAAAAACCAAAAATAAATAAAAAACCATAAATACCCAAAAGACCCTAAAAACCCTGAAAGGGAGTAAAAACCTAAAAACATTGAAAACCTAAATCCCTAAAAACCCAAAAAAATGAATAATAAAAAACCAAAAAACCCTGAAAAACCCCTAAAACAAAAAAACCTTAAAAAAATCCTAAAAACCATAAAAACCATATAAAATCAATAAAAACTCTAAAAACAGTTAAAAATATCTAAAAGCGTTAAAAAACTCTAAAAACCTTAAAAACAAAAAAAAAACCTTAAAAAACCTAAAAACCCAAAAAAGACCCTAAAAGCCGTGAAAAACCCTAAAAACATAAAACCCCTTGAAAAACCCTCATATCCGTAAAAACACTAAAAACCCTAAAAACCATAAAAATCTAAAAAAAGCCCTAAAATCCATGAAAATGTAAAAAACCATAAAAAATACCAAAAAACCCTTAAAAATACTGGAAAATGTAAAAAACCTAAAAACCTAAAAACCCTAGAAAACCATAAACCCCCTAAAAACCATAAAAACAATAAAACTCCATAAAAACGCTAAAAACCCACTGAGAAATATAAAAACCCTTAAAAGACCTAAAAATACTAAAAATATTTAAAACCCTAAAAAATCAGAAAAAACCCCACTAAAACACTAAAAACCAATAAAAACGCCTAAAACCCTCAAAATCCTAAAAAACCCTAAAACCATGAAAAACCATAAAACCCCCAAAACCATAAAAAACCCTAAAAACCCAAAAAAACCCTAAATAATAATAAAAACTCTAAAAACCCTAAAAATGTTAAAAACTCTAAAAAAACCCTTAAAAACCATAAAAACACAAAAAAACTTGAGAAACCAAAAGATCCTAAAAACACTAAAAACACCTGGAAACCCCTAAAACCCATCAAAATATATAAAAACCCTAAAAATCCTAAAACCTTAAAAATCCTAAAACCCCCTAAAAATCTAGGAAAATGTAAAAAACCCTTAAACCCTAAAAAACCTCGAAAACCATAAAACCCTGAAAACCCATAAAAACCCTAAACAATCAGTAAAAAGTCTAAAACCATGAAAAAGTTTAAAAAAATCTAAAAAAACTTAAAAACCTTATAAAACTAAAAAAACCCAAAACCCAAATGACCCTTAAAACCCTAGAAGCCCTAAAACATTAAAAACACTTGAAAAACCCTAAAACCCCCCAAATTCCCTAAAAACCCTAAAAAACTGTAAAAATCATAAAATTCCTAAAAATCCCCTAAAAAGCAAAGAAAGTGTAGAAAACCCTAAAAACCCCGAAAACAATAAAAATCGTTAAAACCCTTTAAAAACCCTAAAAACACATAAAAACCCAAAAAAACAACTAAAAACTCTAAAACGATTCAAACCCCTAAAAATGTGTGTTTATGGTGTGCTAGAAGTTGACTGGTTGGGAAGATTGCAGTGAAGGAAGTTCTGTTTGGCTGTGATACTTCATGTGGCTGGATGATTGGCTTGAGGTGCTGAAAGACTGGTGTGGCTGTGATGATTAGCGATGATGATTGGTCATGATGTTGTTGGGATCTTTTCTGATTTTTTTGCTTTGTTTGTTTTTTGTTTGTTTTTTTGTTGTTTGGGTTTTTGGGTTTGGGTTTGTTAATGGTTTTTGGGTGCGGGTCGATTGACCCCTCCCCTCCCTTGTTTGTCGTGTCGTTTTATTGTAATAAATTTGGGGGGGGAGGGGTTGGGAATAGCCCGACCCTCGCATCTTCCTTTCCCTAAAAAACCCTAAAAACCATAAAAATCCTAAAACCTCTTGGAAAATCCATAAAAAAGCAAAAAACCCTAGAAAAACCTGAAAACCATAAAAATCCCCAAAAACCATAAAAACCATAAAATAGCATAAAAACCCTAAAACCACTAAAAACTCTAAAAACCCATAAAACACCAAAAATGTTGAAAAACTCTAAGAATATAAAAACCTTACAAAACTAATAAAACCCTAAAACCCCAAAAGGACCCTAAAAACCCCTGAAAACCCCTAAAAATCCTAAAAGTCCATAAAAACCCTAAAACCACATAAAAATAATAAAAATATTTAAAAAAACCTAAAAATCCCTCAAAATGAAAAACCCCCTAAAAACCATGAAAACCATAAAACCCCTTAAAAATCTTAGAAAACCATAAAACCCATAAAACCCTAAGAACCCACTAAAAACTTTAAAAACGATGAAACGCCTAAAAAAGTTATAAAACTCTAAAAAACCATGAAAACCCCAAGAGAACATAAAAACCCTGGAAAAACCTAAAAACCATAAACCCTTGAAAACCACTAAAAATCCATAAAGTCTGTAAAACCCTAAAAAACATTAAAATCCTAAAAACACCTAAAAACCCATGAAAACATAAAAACCCGTAAAAGCCCGAAAACCCCCAAAACCATAAAAAATCCCTAAAAACTTAAGAGCACTAAAAACCCATAAAAACCCTAAAAAACCACTAAAAACTCTAAAATCCTTTAAATCCCTAAAAACAATAAAATATATAAAAAACATTAAAACCCAAAAAACTCAAAAAACCCTAAAAATCCAAAAATACCCTAAAAACTTGAATAACCCTAAAACCCCTAAAATCCACTAAAAACCATAAACCCCCCAAAAATCCTAAGGAACCCATAAATATCCATTTAAATGTAAAAAACCCCTAAAAATCCCTAAAAATCCTTAAAAACCCTAAAAAACCCTTAAAACTTTAAAAAAACCTAAAACCCCTAAAAACCACTAAAAATCTAAAAAACTTTTAAACCCCTAAAAGCATTAAAATTATAAAAAACCTTAAAAACCTAAAAAATCTCAAAAAACGCCTAAAAACCAAAACGACCCTAAAAACACTGAAAACCCCTAAAACCCCCTAATAACCCTAAAACCCTCAAATATCCCTAAAAACACTAAAAACCTTAAAAACCATAAAATTCATAAAACCCCATAAAAATCAATGAAAATGTAAAAAACCCTTAAAACCTTGAAATACAACTTAAAACAAAAAAAACCATAAAAATCTTTAAAACACCCCAAAACCCAAAAAAACCCTTAAACCCACTAAAAACCCTAAAACCCTTAAACCCATAAAAATGGTAAAAAAACTCTAAAATCCTTTAAATACCTAAAAGACTTGAAAAAAATATTTAAACCAAAAAGACCCTAAAAACCCAGAAAACCCCTAAAAACCCTTAGAAAACCCGGAAAGCCCTCAAAATCCCTAAAAACCCTTAAAACTATAAAAATCCTAAGAACACATAAATATACAAGAAAACGTAAAAATCCTAAATATGCTGAAAACCCCTAAAGACAATAAAAACCCCTAAAAACCATAAAACCACTAAAAATCCATAAAACCCTAAAACCCAATAAAAACTCAAAAAACCCTCAAAAAACCTAAAAATGTTAAAAATCTTTAGAAAACCCTAAAAAACTCAAAAAACCCTAAAAATCCATAAAACCTAAAAAACCCTGAAGACCCCTAAAAACCGAAAACAACCCTAGAAAACCCTAAAACCTATAAAAAATACCTAAAAACCTAAAAACCCAAAAAAATCCAAAAAAACCCCAAAACTCCAAGAAAACATAAAAAACCCTAGAAACCCAGAAAACCATAAAATCCCCTAAAAACCTGAAAAAACCATAAAAACCCATGAAAACCTTAAAAAACATAAAAATCTCTCTAACCCATTATAACATTGAAACACATTTGAAATTATAAAAAACCTTTAAAAACCTAAAAAATCAAAAAACCATTAAAAACCCAAAAGACTGTAAAACCCTGAAAGCCCCTAAAACCCCTAACAAACCTCAAAAACCCTAAAAACTCAAAAAACCTTGAAAATCCTAAAAAATCCCTAAAAAGCTCTAAAAATGTTAAAAACCCTCAAAACCTATAAAAAACCTCTAAAAACTCTAAAAACCATAAAAACATTAAAAAAACTATAAGAAACGTTAAAACCACAACAAACTCAAAAAAACCTAAAACACACAAAATGCTTAAACACACCAAAAATCCATAAAAAACCCAAAAACCCTGAAAACCCCTAAAAATAATCAAAATCACTAAAAACCCTAAAGTCCCTAAAAACCATAAAAATCCTAAAAAACTTCTAAAAATACATGAAAGCAAAAAAAAAACCATAAAAACCCTAAAAACACTTCAAAACCATAAAAACCCTACAAAATCAATAGAAATGTTAAAAACTATAAAAATTTAAAAACCTTGAAAAACCCAAAAACCCTTGAAAAACTCCAAAACCCTTGAAACCCCCAAAAAATACTCATATCTATAAAACCATAAAAACCAAAAAACCATAAAAATCCTAAAAATCACCTGAAAATCCAGGAAATCATAAAAAACTCGTAAACCCATAAAACCCCTAAACATATATAAAACCGTAATACCCCATAAAACCACAAAAACCCACTAAAAACTCTAAAAACCCATAAGAACCCTAAAAATGTTGAAAACTATAAATACCCTTAAAACCGCTAAAAATGTTAAAAACTCTAAAAAACCTTAAAACCCTACAAAACTAAAAATAACCTAAAAAACCCAAAATGACCCTTAAAACTCGAAAAAACCCTAAAACTCCCCAAATCCCTGAAAAACACTAAAAACCCTAAAAATCCCTAAAAACCCTGAAAGACCATAAAAACCATATAATCCTAAACCCCCCTAATAATCCTAAAAAACGTAAAAGACCCTAAAAACCATAAAACCCTTAAAAACCTTAAAAACACTAATCGCATAAAAACCCCAAAAAACCCCAAAAACTCTAAAAACACTTAAAACCCCAAAAAATGTTAAAAAACTACAAAAAAATTAAAAACATTAAAAAACTAAAAAAATCCCTAAAATCGAAAAGACATTAAAAACTAGGAAAAACCTTAAAACCCTGAAAACACTAAAAAACATAAAATTCCTAAAAATAACCTAAAAGACCATGAAAACGTAGAAATAACTAAAAATAATAAAAAAAACCCATGAAAACCATAAAACCCCCTAAAACTCATAAAAGATAATAAAACCCCATAATAACCTTAAAACCCACTATAAACTCAAAAAAACCACAAACCCCCTAAAAGCATAAAAAAACTCTAAAAAACATTAAAACACCTAAAAACCAATAAAAACCCAAAAACCCAAAAAGATCTTAAAAACAATAAAAAACCCTAAAGACCCTAAAAACAACTTAAAAACACTAAAACCACTCAAAATCCCTAAAAATCCTAAAAAAATCCTAAAACCCAAAAAATATCAAAAAAACCCTTGAAAATCCACAAAAACGTAAAAACCCTAAAAACCATAGAAAACCCCTAAAAACAATAAAATCCCCTAAAAACCTTAAAAACCCTAAAACCCCATAAAAACTTTAAAAACCACTAAAAACTCTAAAAACCCTTAAAGCGACTAAAAACATTAAAATCTCCAAAAACCTTATGAAATTTAAAAAACTCAAGTAAAACCCCCAAAAACCCAAAAAAGACCCTAAAAACTCTCAAAATCCCTAAAAACCCTAAAATCCATAAAAATAATTAATGACCCCGAAAAATAGATTAAAATATAAAAAATCCTAAAAACCCTGAAAAACCACTAAAAACCATAAAACCCCTAAAAACCGTAAAAAACCCTAAAAACCCTAAAAGCCTACTAAAAAATTTAAAAAACCTTGAAACCTATAAAAATTTTAAAACACTCTAAAAATCCTTTAAAACACTAAAAAACTAAAAAAAACCCTAAAAACCCAAAAAGAAACTAAAAACCCTAAAAAATCCTAAAAACCCAAAAACCCTAGAAAAACCCTCAAAACCCTCGAAATCCATGAAAAGTCTAAAAATCCTAAAAAATTCCTTTAAACCCCCTTAAAATCCATGAAAACATTAAAACCTCTAAAAACCTTGAAAAACCCATGAAAACAATAAAAACCCTTAAAAACCTTTAAAAACCCCTCAAACCCACAAAGACCCTAAAAACCCACTAAAAACTATAAAAATCGTTAAAACACAAAAAAAAACATCAAAAACTCTAAAAACCTTAAAACCCTAAAAAACTAAAAAACCTAAAAAACCAAAAAGACCTTAAAACCCTAAAAACCCCTGAAAACCATAAAAACCCAGAAAAAACCCAGAAAAAACCCTAAAACTCATCAAAATTCCTAAAACCCAATAAATCACTAAAAACCAAAAAAATCATAATAAACCCCAAAAAAATCAATGAAAAAATAAAAAACTAGGAAAACCACATGAAAAGCCTAAAAACCCCTAAAAACCTTAAAAAAACTAAGAACCCATAAAAACTCTAAAATCCACTAAAAACTCTAAAAACTCTTTAAACCCCTAAAAATGTGAAAAACTCTAAAAACCTAAAAAACCTAAAACACTCAAAAAAACTGTAAAAATCCAAAAGTCCCTAAAAACCCAACAAACCCCTCAAAATCCCTAAAAACCCTAAAATCACTAAAAACCATAAAAAATCTAAAAAACCCTAAAATTCCATGAAATCATAAAAATCACAAAAACCCTGAAAAACCTCTAAAAACCGTAAAACCCATAAAAATCTTAAAAAATCCAAGAAACCTTAAAAACCCTAAAAACCCAATAAAACCCCTAAAACATTAAAAAAGCTAAAAAACCTTAAAACACTAAAAAACTAAAAAAAACCCTAAAACCCATAAAGACCATAAAAACCATAAAAACACCTAAAAAATCCAAGAAACCCTGAAAAATATTATACACCTCTTAATCCTTAAAAACCCTAAAAACCCTCAAAAAACCTTAAAATTCCATAAAAACGTAAGAAACCCTAAAAATCCAGAAAACCCCCTGAAAAGCATAAAACCCCTGAAAAACTTAAAAATCCTAAAAACCGATAAAAAGTCTAAAAAAACACTAAAAATTATACAACCCATAAAGCCCCTAAAAATGTTAAAAATCTCTGAAAACTAGAAAAAACCCTAAAAACTCAAAAAACCCTAAAACCCCAAAAAAGAACCTAAATACTTGAAAAATCCTAAAATCCCCTAAAACCCCTTAAAACCCTCAAAATCTCTAAAAACGAAAAAAAATCCCTAAAAATACATTTAAAGGTAAAAAAACCTAAAAACCCTGAAAAACCCTTGAAAACCATAAAACCCCCTAAAAACCATAAAAACCCCTAAAAACCCATAAAAACCATAAAAACCCTAAAAACCCGTAAAAACCCAAAAATAACTAAAAACTCTAAAAACCATTTAAACCCCTAATAATGTTAGGAATTGAAGATGGTGTCTTGCTCTCCTGGTGGCTCTCTCCCATCGCGGCACTCCTCTGGGCATGGAGCTTTGGCGCTTCTGGATCGGGGGGTGTTTTCCCCCATGGTGGTTTCAGCTTGCTTTGGCGGATCTTGGTGGTGTTGGTCCTTGGCGGTGGCAACTTTCAACTGCTCCCTGATGTGTTGAACTTTAGCGGTGATGCGGTCCCCTTCGGATCGGGATGGTCTCCAGTGTCGTTCTTCGGCAGAGATCAGGATCTGGGTGCTCCTGGATTCAGCGGGTCTGGTCTGTGCAGTTGAAGAGAGTTTCAGGCTCCTCCTGTTCATTTTGAGTGGATCGTGAGGGGATCTGACGAGGTGTGGAGATCCAGTGGTGATGTGGATCCCTGGATCAGGCTCGCAGGGTGGTCTCAGTGATGGATTGGGATGGATGTTGGCATGATTGGCGTCATAGGTTCGTATTCTTCTTGTGAAGGTGATGATTGGGTTTACGGAGCTGCGGATCTAGCTTTCTGATGGTGGCCAAGGTGGCTGGTGGAATAGTCTTCGTCTTGTGTTTATGAAGGTTTCTGATATCATTTTGCACAGTAGCTAAAGATTTTCTATGTTTTGGATGTTATGGTTTTATGTGTAAACTAGTTCTTGGGTTTGATGGAAGATGTTCGGACCTTTGCTCGTACTGGTTCTTCAGATCTGTGGTCACCTCCCACTTTTTCCAACTTGCTCTGGTATTGTTGTGATCTGGTCCGTCTAGCGGTGAATGGCTTCTTTGATGGATTTTTTGGTTCAAGGTTTTTGCATTACATTTTTCGCTGCTTTGTGATTGTGGCTATTCTGGATGCAAATCAATTCTAGTGTTGGTTCTTGATTTTGATGTCTGCCGAGGTGAGATGTTGTTTGTGTGCTGCTGCTGGTTTACAAGGCGTGAATGGTTTTGGTGCTTTTCGGAAAAAACGGTGCTGGTTGCTGCTTTCTGGTGAGTTGGACTTTGATGAACCCTGTGTTGTTGGTTGTTGTATTGTTGGCTGCACTTCTACGTGTGGCATAGTGGAGGCTGCTAGGATAAGCGACCTCGAATGCTAGAAGGGTTGTTCGATTTGGTCTGCTCTGGATGTGGTTGGTTTTTCCCCTGACTGCTGCTGGGTGCGATTCATTTGGCTGAGCTATGGTGAAGGTGGGAAACTGCTGGTTGTTGGTGTGCTTTGGTATGATGGTTGTTGTATAGAAGTGAACTCTGGTTGCTGGCTCTTGTGTAATTCTGGTGCTGATGGTTATGTGCTGTTGAGGATGGCTTGTTTTGGTGAGGAGGTGCTGGATACTGGTGTATGTGAGGTTAGAAGCTGGTCATTTCTTGGTAGTGAGCTGTTTGATGCTGGATGCTGCTGGATGATGGTGATGGTTGATGCTTGGACCCAGGTATGCTTGTTTGGTTTTTATTTTCTTTTTTGATTTTTCATTTTTTTTGGTGTGGGTTGTAAGGGGTTTCGAGTGTGGGTCGTTTGACCCCTCCCCTCCCTTGTCTGTTGTGTCTCTTTTTTTCTTTCTCATAAATTTTAAGGTGTCGGGAATAGCCCGACCCTCACATCCTCTTTTCCCTAATAACGTTAAAAAACTCTAAAAACCCTTAAAAACCCTAAAACCACAAAAGACCCTATAAACCTTAAAAATCCCTAAAAACCCCTAAAAAACCCCTAAAACCCCCAAAACCCTCAAAATCCTCAAAATCCTTAATAACCCCAAAAAATGATAAAACCATAAAAATACAAAAAACCCCTTAAAAATCTATGAAAACCAAAAACCCTCGAAAAACTATGAAAATCCCTGAAAGCCATAAACCCCTAAAAACCTTAAAAACCCCTAAAAACCACTAAAAACTCTAAAACACCTTAAAAGCCCTAAAAATGTTAAAAAACTCTAAAAAACATAAAATTCCTACAAAACTGAAAAAACCCTAAAAACCCAAAAGTCCCAAAAAAACTTGAAAAAACTAAAAACCCTAAAAACACCTGAAAACCCCTATAAACCTAAAAATCCCTAAAATCCCCAAAAATCCCTAAAAACCATAAAAAAATTAAAAACCCACTAAAAATCCATGAAAACATAAAAACTCCAGGAAAAACAAAGCTGGACCTCGCATCTTCCTTGCCCCAGGAAAAACATAAAACCCCTAAAAACCTTAAAAAACCCTAAAAACCTAAAAATCCCTAAAACCACTAAAAACCACTAAAAACTCCAAAAACCTTAAAACCCAAAAAATGTTTAAAAAGTAAAAAAAACCATAAAACCCCTGAATAATCAAAAAACCCTAAAAACCCAAGAAGACCCTAAAAAAATTGAAAACCAATTATAACCCCTAAAAGCCCTCAAAAATCCCTAAAAATCCTAAAACCCCTAAAAATCCATGAAAATGTAAAAAACCGTAAAAAATGTGAAATAACCCTGAAAAATATAAAAACCCTTAAAAACCATGAAAAACCCTAAAACCCAATGAAAACCCAAAAAACCAATAAAAACACTAAAAATCCTTAAAGCCCCTGAATTTTTTAGAAACTCTAAAAAACCAAAAAACCCCTTAAAACTAAAAAATAAACACCCAAAAGACCCTAAAAACCATGAAAACCCCTAAAATACCTTAAAACACCTTATGTTGGACTCCATTGGGTGCTCGGATGGTGTTGGTGAGCAGGAGAAAAGGGAAATGTAGTTTCTTCTGCACAATAGCGATGGGATTGCTAAGAATGGGCTTTCTTGCCAGGGGATCAAGCTGCCTGGGGAGGACGGAAAATTGACTTTTACTCTACCTGATGTTTAGGTGGATAACAATGAGTGATGTGGTTTTTTCTTCTTTGAAGGATGAGAGGGGCCTACAGTTGGTGTTGGCTGATGTGGTTCCCTCCCCCTGTCTGGCTCTCGAGGAACCTGCCCTGGTGATTCCTCATGTGTCGCAGTGTGGGGTCCTTACTAATTATTCCCTAAACTGGGAATCCATCTTCATCCCTAATCAAGACCTTCTCTATGAGGATGGTATAAGGATGAATCACAATATGGCTTTGATCTTTAAGGATAGGGTTAAAAGGCTGGATGATGGTTCCATCTCTGCCCCCTCTAAGAGGAAGATGAAGCGGGATTAATCCTCTCTACTTAGACCCATGGCTACCCAAGCATCATCAATGGTGGCCAAACTGAAAGTCAAAGTAAACAAACTAGAACAACAATGCACCCAGAGCAAGATAGACATGGGGAGGAGCACCTGACACTCCTTAACCTTCATCTGGACTTCGAGTTTGAATGGGAATCGATGGACACAGGTGCAGATTCTAACTTCTTCTTTAATGATATGGCCCCTGGATATGGTGCAGTGGGTGACCCTTATGATGAAGCTTTGGTTTCTGATTTTTGTTGTGATGTTGACTGACTTTTTTTTCTTTTGGGGTTTTCTTTTTTGGTTTTTTTGGGTTGTTAAGGGTTTTTGGGTGTGGGTCTTTTGAATCCTCCCCTCCCTTTTATATTGTGTCTCTTTTTCCAAATAACTTTTGGGGGGTCATGAATAGCCTGCCTTGGCACCGTCCTTTCCCTTAAAATACCTAAACCTACCAAAAATCCTTAAAACCCTAAAACCAAAAAAAAACATAAAACCATATAATTCCTAAAACCCACTAAAATCCATGAAAATGTAACAAACCCAAAAAACCTTGATAAACCCCTGAAAACCATAAATACCCTTAAAACCTTAAAAAATACCAAAACCCCATAAAACCATAAAAAACATGAAAAACTATAAAAACCCATAAAACCTCTAAAAATGTTAAAAAAGTATAGAAAACCCTAAAATCCAAAAAAAATAAAAAAATCCATAAACCCCTAAAAAGAACTTTAAAATTATAAAACCCCTAAAAACCATAAAACCCTTGAAAACCCTGAAAATCCCAAAAACTATTAAACCCTAAAAACCAAAAAAATCTTTAAAATCCCCTAAAAATCCCTGAAAATGTAAAAAATCCAAAAACCTTGAAAGACCCCTAAAAACCATAAAAATTCTTAAGAACCTTAAAAAACTCTAAACACCCATAGAAATCCTAAAAAACCACTTAAAACTCTAAAACCCATTAAAACTCAAAAAATGTTAAAACTATAGAAAACCATAAAAACCTAAAAACAGAAAAAAAAAATACCCAAAAAGGCCATAAAAACCACAAAGAACCCTAAAACCCCCGTACAAAACCCTAAAGCCCTCATAAATACCCAAACCCCTAAAACCCCTAAAAACCATTAAAAACCAAGAAAACACTAAAAATACATGAAAATGTAAAAAACCCTAACAACGCTGAAAACCCATAGGAAAACATAAAAACCCATAAAAACCTTAAAACCCCCTAAAGACCATAAAAAACCTTAAAACCCCCTAAAACCATAAAAATCCCGAAAAAACCCTAAAAATCCATGAAAACATAAGAAACCCAAAAACCATGAAAAACCCCAGATAACAATAAAACCCCAAAAAACCTTAAAAAACCTAAAACCCATAAAAACCCTAAAACCCTTAAAAACTCTAAAAAATCATAAACCCACTAAAACATTAAAAAACCTTAAAAGACTTAAAAACTCCAAAAAAACCCTAAAATACAAAAGACCCTAAAAACCTAGTAAAACATTTAAAAACCTAAAAACATTTGAAAAACCCTAAAACCCCTCAAAATCCCGAAAAACCCTAAAAACCCTAAAAACCAAAAAAATCCTAAAAACCCCTATAAATCCATGAATAGGTAAAAACCTCTAAAACAGTTGAAAAAACCTGAAAACCACAAAACCACCTAAAAACCTTAAAAACCCTAAAAACTATAAAAACATACTAAAAACTCTTAAACCCCTTAAAACCCATAAAAATGCCTAAAAACTCTAATTAAAACTTTAAAAGCCTAAGAAACTCAAAAAAACCATAAAACCCCAAAAGACCCTAAAAACTTAGAAAACCCTTAAAACCCCTTCAAAACCCTAAAAACCAGCAAAATTCCTAAAAGCACTAAAAACCATAAAAATCCTACAAAACCCTAAAAATCCCATGGAAATGTAAAAAACCATAAAAAACCTTGAAAACCCCCTAAAAACCATTAAAATCACTAAAAAACTTAAAATACCCTAAAAATTCATAAAAACCCAGAAAATCCACTAAAACTCTTAAAACCCTTAAAACCCCAGAAAATGTTAAAAATCTCTCAAAAACCTTAACACCCCTAAAAACTCAAAAACACCATAAAACCCCCAAATACACGCCCTGAAAAAACCCTAAAACCCCTAAAAAATTCTAAAACCCCTTAAATTCCCTAAAATCCCTAAAAACCATAAGAACTCAAAACCCATAAAATCCAATTAAATCATAAAAAACCCTAAAAATCATAAAAACGCCTAAAAACCTAAAACCCCTAAAAATGTTAAAAATTCTAAAAACCCTTAGAAATCTTAAAAAAACTCAGAAAAACCCCTAAAACTTCAAAAAACTCAAAAAACTATTAAAACCCCTAAAAATCCATGAAAATGTAAAAAACCCTAAAAAAACTTATAAAGCCTAAAAACCAATAAAACTCTAAAAATACTTAAAACCCTTAAAAATGTTAAAAAACTCTAAAAACCTTAAAAAACCTAAAAACCCTAAAAACCCAAAAGGGCCATGGAAATTCTAAAAACCCCTAAAAACCCAAAAACCCAAAAACCCCCAAAAAACCCCAAAAAAATCAATGAAAACATAAAAAATAATAAAAAACCTAAAAAAAACAGAAAACCATAAGACCCCTAAAACCTTTAAAAACCCTAAAACTAATAAAAACCCTCAAAAACACTAAAATCTCTAAAAACCCTTTAAATCCCTAATAACATTAAAAACTCTAAAAAATCTTAAAACCCTTAAAAACTCAAAAAAACCATAAAAACCCAAAAGACAATTAAAACCCTAAAAACACTAAAAATATTTGTAAAACCCAAAAAACCCACAAAAAACCCCAATAAACATCAAAACCCTAAAAACCCATAAAAATAACCAGGAAGGTTCAGATCAGACGAAAGTCTGATCTCCAAATTTTATTATAAAAAAAGTAAAGTTCATAATAGAGAAACAAACATAAGCAACTAAATCACCTCAAACCCATTCCCATCCCCATCCCCATAATCATATCCCTCATCATTTGGTGTAGCTAATTTCCATTCTGAAGACTCGTATCTCTTGAAGAGATCAATGTACTACTTCCTGCAGACAAGTTTTTCCCTGATTAGCTTCTCCTTGTAATTTCCCTTTCCACCATTTCCTATTTCCAAGTCAGATTCCTCTCCTCCGCCCTTCCTATAGGCAGATCTTGTCACTATTGGCTTGGGTAGGTCATTGTAGTCCCTCTGTGGCCTTCTCCTACCTTGTGTTTTCCCATTTAGCTCCTTACTCAGCATCTCTTTGTTCCCATTCTTAACAATGTCACTGAAAGAGGGTCTGGGGTTCATCTGCACACTTTCCGGTTGAGTTATCCTGCTAGAAACACAATCAATTGGACTCTTCCCTTCATCACAAGGCCTGCCCACCCTCACACCACCCTGTTATCCAACATCATGTTCAGTAAGGGTTATGCCAAAATCCAGAGTGCTATCATGAGTTGGAGGGCAGTGAACCTCCTCCTCCTCCATCTCTTCATCCTCCTTCAACTCTACATTTTCCAGAAATGCGTGACGATTTGTGGAGCAAGTTAGCAAGTCATTAGAACTTACCTGCATCAAAATAGAAGGTGTAGTCTGATGTGGATCCACAGAATCATCATAAATCTGTTTCTACTCTAGTCCCCTGTCCATAAATTGAAAGTTAGAGTTTGTAGAATCCATGCCCAAACCACCGGCATCAAGACTCAATTTTTCAGATTGATCATTCTCAGTAATGTGCACATTAGAGTCATCTAAGTGATTATCATCACCATATTCACAATTAGGATCCCAATTTCCAATCTGATCCAAGCTTTCTTATCTTCCCATGGTAGCTGAACTCAAAGAATTTTCAGTTGCCTGCCATAATTCTTCCACTGCATCATGGTCGGTAAGACCAAGTTCCATGGGATATCCTTTCATCAAATCCCCTGAGGGCGCCCCCCGAACCAAATAAGTAGAAACCACAATGTTCTCAATGATTGAAATGGTTTTAACTGACTGTCCTGATGCGCACCTGCTAATGGAGACTGAACATCCACAGGGTTGCTAGTCTCCTTCAGGCTAGTGCCTCCACGCCGATTCCCACCTGGGGCAGCAACACCACTCAACGTTTCTATATTAAATGCCACATTTGGAGTAGGACCCGGCCAGTCATCCAGGGCTTTCTTACGACAATTAGAATTATCATGTCCCTGCTTGTGACAACCAGAGCAAAAAGGGTTCCAATAATCATAGATAATATTATGGGCATACCTGTATTCACCTTCAACCACAATCCACACGATCTCAGGTGGGATCCTTGAGAGATCCATCTCAACACAGATCCTTGCGGTTGAAGGATTTGTCATGGAAGCCATCCTTTGATCACAACATAGGAACTGACCAATTGAATTACCTATTGACCTGAGCAACCTAGGATTTTGGAACGGAAGAGGAAGACCAGGAAACTGCAGCCAGATCACCAAGTTGGGAGAGTCGCGGTTCATATGGTACTCGAAGGACCACCGGAGAAGATGAAAAGGAGACCAATAAGAGGCTTTTCTATTTCTGGACCACACCCTACCCAATTCATCCTCATCAGAGAAGAGGATAAAGAGTTGTCACGGCCCCCAGAATCCCTACCTGCGCGTGACGCATCAATCCCCAATATTCATTAACAATCTTACCAAAATCTTCTACTAGGGGTCGCCGCCGAACGAATCATGCAATCAAGGCCGTAGAGAGCATCGACGAGGCTTCAGAAAACTCTTGTACCGTAACTGGAACGACAGGTTGACCGGAGATGCAACCCGAGACCTTCGGAGAAACATGGATTCCAGGGATGAAGAATCTGGCATCAGACGAAGGCTGGATGAAAGTGTAATCCCTTAACTTCACAGATCCAGAGTTAAGAGCAGGAGGTGAAGACCCCCCTCCCCCCGCTGTGGGAGGAGAGGTCTCAGTGTCCGCCATCGGCGTAACCTAGGTTATCTCCATCAGAAATCACAATCGAGAGCCTTCAAAAATCGCCATCAAATCTCTAAACAAAAACCCATAAAAATACATGAAAGCATAAATATCATAAAACCCTAAAAACCCCTAAAAACCATAAAACCCCATAAAAACAAAAAACCATAAAAAAACCACTAAAAACAATAAAAACCCTTAAAACCCCTAAAAGCGTTAAAGGCTCTAAAAAACCTTAAAAACCCTAAAACTCTAAAAAAACCCTAAAAACCTAAAAAACCCTAAAAACTCTAAAAACACCTAAAAACCCTGAAAACTCATAAAAAAAATCTTAAAAACCCCTAAAAGTCCATGAAAATGGAAAAACCCCTAAAAACCATGAAAACCATCAAAACCTCTAAAAACCTTAAAAACACTAAAAACCCAAAAAACCACTAAAAAGCCCTTAAAACCCCTAAAAACAATAAACAAACAAAACCCTTAAAACCATAAAAACTCAAGAAAACCATAAAAAATCAAAAAGACCCTAAAAACCCTAAAAAACCCTAAAACCCTAAAAACCCCTAAAAACGCTAAAAACCATTTAAATCCCTAAAAACAAAAAAAAAATCATTAAAACCCCTAAAAATCCCTAAAAACGAAACAACATTAAAACCCTAAAACCCCCTAAAACCATAAAAACCCTAAAAACCTTTAAACCCCCCATCGAAACCCATAAAAAACCCTAAAACCACAAAATACTCTAAAAACCCTCAAACCCCCTAAAAATGTAAAAAACTCTAAAAAACCCTTTACAACGCTAAAAAACCTTAAAACTCTAAAAAACTAAAAACACATAAAAACCAAAGAAGACCGTAAAAATCCTGAGAAAAACTAAAAACCCTAAAAACCTTAAAAAAACATCAAAATCCCAAAAAACACTAAAAAAATTAAAAACAAAAAAAATCCTAAAAAGCCCCTAAAATTTGTGAAAACATAAAAACCACTAAAAACTGTAAAAACCCCTAAAAACCTTTAAAAAACCCTAAAAACCTATAAAACCCCTAAAACCACTAAAATATCTAAAAATCCCTTAAATCCCTAAAAAAGTTAAAAAAACTCTAAAAAATCGTAAAAGCCCTAAAAAACTCAAAAAAACCCTAAAATCCCCAAAAGACCCTAAAACCCTAAAAACTCTAAAAACCTTTGAAAACCCCTAAAATCCCTCAAAATACCTAAAAACCATAAAACCTATAAAAACAATAAAAAACTCCTAAAAATCCATGAAAACGTAAAAAACCCCAAAAACCCTGATAATCCCCTAAAAATGATAAAAACCCCTAAAAACCTTTAAAAAACCTAAAACCCATAAAAATTGTAAAACCACACTAGAAAATCCAAAACACATTAAATCCCTAAAAAAGGTTAAAAACTCTCAAAAACTTTAAAAAACCTAAAAAATTGAAATAAAATCCCAAAACCCCAAAAGACCCTAAAAACCCTAAAAAACCCTAGAAGCCCTAAAACCCCCGAAAAAACCCTAAAACCCCTCAAAATCCAAAAGAAAACCTAAAAACTCTAAAAAACCATACAAATCCTAAAAACCCATAAAAATCCATGAAAATGTAAAAAAACCCTAAAAACACTAAAAAACCTAAGAAAACCATAAAATCCCTAATAACATAAAAAAACCCCTAAAAACCCGTAAAAACCCAAAAAGCCGCTAAAAAATCTAAAACCTCTTTAAAACCCTAAAAAGGTTAAAAAACATAATAACCCTAGAAAACACTAAAAACTCAACCCCCCCTAAAACTCCAATAGACCCTAAAAATCCATAAAAACCTTAAAAATCCTAAAAACTATAAAATCCTAAATAACGTCTAAAAATCCATGAAAACATAAAAAACCCTAAAAACTGGAAAACCATTGAAAACCATAAAACGCCCTAAAAATTTAAAATTCATAAATAACCATAAAACCTCTAAAAACGCACTAAAAACTATGAAACCCATAAAACCACTAAAACCCATAAAACCCCTAAAAATGTTAAAAAAAACTTTAAAAAGCCATAAAACCCGTAAAAATCAAAATAAAAAACCCTACAAACCCTACAAACCCTAAAAATACTCAATACCCCTAAAACCCCCATAAAAACCCTAAAAACCCTCAAAATCCCTAAACACAATAAAAATCCATAAAACCATAAATATCCTAAAAACCCTTTCAAAATCCATGAAAACAAAAAAAGCACTAAAACCCCCGAAATTTTCATACAAGCCACAAAACACCCAAAAAACCTAGAAACCCTAAGAACCCATAAAAACTCCAAAACCCAAATAAAAACTATAAAAATCCTTAAACCCCCTAAAAACATTAAAAACTTTAAAAAACCTTAGAAACCCTAAAAACTCAAAAGCCCTAAAAACCCAAACCCTTAAAAACCCAGAAAAACACTAAAACCCCTAAAAACCCTAAAATCCCTCAAAAATCCTTAACAACCCTAAATAACTATAAACACCATAAAAATAAAAAAAACCTAAAAATACATGAAAACGCAAAAAAATGCAAAAAAAAACAGAAAAACCCTTGAAAATCATAAAACCCCTAAAACCTTAAAAACCCATAAAACCCTAAAAACCCACTAAAAACTCTAAAAGCCCTTAAAACCAATAAAATAATTAAAAAACTCTTAAAAACCTTAAAATCCATAAAAAAACTCAAAAATTCCTAACAACAAAAAAAGTCCCTAAAACACTAAAAAACCCTAGAAACACTAAAAAACCCTTAAAACCTTTAAAACCCTCAAAATCCGTAAAAACCTTAAAAAACACGAAAAACCATAAAAATCCTAAAAAAACCCTAAAAATCAATAAAAACATAAAAACCCTAAACACCTCAAAACCCCATGAGAACCATAATGCACCAAAAAAAATTAAAATCACTAAAACTTCATAAAATCCCTAAAAACCCACTAAAAGGCCGAAAACCCCTTAAAACCCCTAAAAAAAATTAAAAAACTCTTTAAAACCTTAAGAACCCTGCAAATCATAAAACTCCTAAAAACTTAAAAAAAACCTAAAAACCCATGAAAACACTAAAACGACTAAAAACTAAAAAAATCCTCAAAATACTAAGAAAAGTTAAAAATTTCTAAAAAAATGTAAAAGCCCTAAAAACTCAAAAAATACCATAAAAACCCAAAAGACCCTAAAACCTAGAAAACCCTAAAACCCTAAAAACTCTAGAAAATCCTAAAACACCTCAAAATCCTATAAAACCTTGAAAACCCCAAATAATCATAAAACTCGTAAAAACCCCCTAAAAATCCAGGAAAAAGTAAAAACCCTAAAGAACCCCTAAAAACCATAAAAACCCTAAAATCCTTGAAACACCATAAAAACCCATAAAACATCTAAAAATCAACTAAAAACTCTAAAACCCCTTAAAAACACTTAAAACCCCAAAAAATATGAAAAAAACTCTAAAAACCTTAAAACCCCAAAAAAACTAAAAAAAACCCTAAAAATAAAAAAAGACCCAAAAAATACCAAAAAAAAACCATAAAAACCGCCATAAAAATCTAAACACCCTTAAAACCCTTAAAATGTAAAAAAACTCAAAAAAACTTAAAAACCCTAAAAAACTAAAAAAACTCTAAATCCTAAAACCCCTCCAAATCTCTGAAAAACCCTAAAAACTATGAAAACAATTGAAAAGCCCTAAAACACTCCAAATCCTTAAAAAACCTAAAAACTATAAAAATCCTAAAAAAACCAAAAAATCCATGAAAACATAAAAAACTTTGAAAACCCCCTGAAAGTCATAAAAACTCCTAAAAACATTAAAAACCCTAAAAACCCACAAAAACTGAAAAAACCACTAGAAACTATGAAAATTTTTAAAACCCCTAAAAATGTTAAAAAACTCTAAAAATTCTTAAAAACCCTAAAAATCTCAAAAAAAACCCCTAAAAACCCAAAAATACCCTAAAAACCCTAAAAACCCTTAAGATCATAAAAACACTAAAAACCCCTAAAGATCCATGAAAATGTAAAAAAACCTAAAAACCTTGAAAACCCCCTGAAAACCATATAAACCACTAAAAAATTTATAAGCACTAAAAACCCGTAAAACCTTAAAAAGCACTAAAAACACCAAAAAACTCAAAACCACTAAAAATGTTAAAAACTCTAAAAAACCTTAAAACCCCTAAAAATGAAAAAAACCCTAAAATCCCAAAATACTTGAAACCCTCTAAAAGCCTTTAAAAATACATGTAAAACCCTAAAATCCCTAAACACCCTAAAAAACCCAAGAAGCCATAAAAATCATTAAAACCCCCTAAAAATCCATTAAAATGTAAAAAATCCTAAAAACCCTAAAAAACACCTCAAAACCATAAAAGCCCCTAAAACCCCATAAAAACCCTTAGAACCACTGTAAATTTTAGAAACCATTAAAACCCCTACAGCGTTAAAAACTCTAAAAACCTTTAAAAACTAAAGAAACTAAAAAAACCCCTAAACCCCCCAAAATACCCTACAACCTTGAAAACCATAAATACCACTAAAACCTTAAAAAATTCTATAAACCAATAAAAACACTAAAAAACATTAAAATCTCCAAAAAAATATTAAAATTCACTAAAACCCAATAAAAACCCTTAAAACTCAAAGAAAACATAAAAACCCATTAAGACAATAAAAAGCATGAAAAACCTAAAAACCATAAAACTCTTTAAAAAACCCTAAGAATGTATGAAAATGTAAAAAACTATAAAAACCTTAAAAACCCCTGAAAACTATAAAAACCCCTAAAAATCTTTAAAACCCCATAAAATCCCTAAAAACAATTTAAAACTCTAAAAAACCTTAAAACTAATCAAAAATGTTGAAAAACTATAAAAATGATAACACCCCTAAAAACCGTTGAAAACCCCAAAAAATTCTCAAAATCCCTAAAAACACTAAAAAACCACAAAATATCAATGAAACCCTAAAAAACCCTTTAAACCTTGAAAACCCCAAAAAACGTTAAAAACCCTAAAACCCATAAAGACCTTAATGACCCTTATAAGTATAAAAACACACAAAATCCTAAAAACCCACTACAAACTCTCAAAAACCCTAAAAATCCCTAAAAACGGTTAAAAACTATAAAAAACCTTTAAAACCACATAAAACTAAAAAAACACTAAAACCCCAAAAAAAATATAAAAACCCTAAAACGACAAAAGCCCTAAAACCTTTCAAAATACCTAAAAACCTCAAAACCTCTAAAAATCATAAAAATCCTAAAAAAACCCCTAAAAATCCATGATAACGTAAAAACCCTAAAAATATGAAAGGCCCCTAAAAACCCAAAAAAACCTAGAAACCTTAAGAAACCCTAAAAACCCATAAAAACCCACAATCCCCACTAAAATATCTAAAAACTTTTAAAACCCTAAAAAATGTTTAAGACTCTAAAAAAACTTAAAAACCATAAAAAACTCTAATAAAGCCTAAAAACCCCAAAAGGATCTACAAACCTAAAAACTCTCAAAACACCTAAAAACCCTAAAAACCCACAAAAAATCCAGGAAAATGTAAAAAATCAAAATACCTCTGAAAAAACCCTAAAACACATAAAAACCAAAAAAAAATATAGACCCTAAAACCCATAAAAACCCAAAAAACCACTAAAAAATCTAAAACCCTTTAAAATCTTAAAAAATCCTCAAACCCCAACAAAACCCTAAAACCTCTCAAAATTTATAAAAACCCAAAAAACCATTAAAACCATAAAAATCCTAAAAAACCCAAAAAAATCCATGAAAATGTAAAAACCTTAAAAACCCCTGAAAACCATAAAAACCCTAAAAACCTTAAATAAAGAGAAAAACTCATAAATCCCCTAAAACACACTAAAAACTCTAAAAACCTTTTAAACCCCTAAAAACCATAAAAAAATCTAAAAAACGTAAAAAGCTTTAAAAACCCAAAAAAAAACCCATAAAACCCCTTAAAACCCTAAAAACCCAAAATACCCTTGAAACCCCTAAAACCCCTCAAAATCCCTAAAAACCCCCAAAAACCATAAAAATCCTAAAAACCACTAAAAATCCATGCAACCGTAAAAATCCCAAAAAACCATAAAATCCTTGAAAATAATAAAAACCCTTAAAACCTTAAAAACACTAAAAAACCATAAAAACCAAAAAAACCACAAATCTCTAAAAGCCATTAAAATCCCTAAAACCTAAAAAAACTCTAAAAACCCTTCAAACCATTGATAAACTCAAAAAACCCCTGAAAATACAAAAAGGCCATAAAAATCCTAAAAACCCTAAAACCCCCTAAAAACCACAAACATCCTCAAAAATCCTTAAAAACCCTAACCAACCCTAAAACCCATAAAAATCCTAAAACCCCCTAAAAATCCACAAAAATATTAAAACCCCTAAAAACCCTGAAAAACCCCTGAAATCCATAAAAACCCCTAAAAACGTAAAAAACCCTAAAACCCACTAAAACTATAAAACCCCTTAAACCCCATTAAAATGTTAAAAAACTCAAAAAATCCTGAAAAAACCTAAAAAACACAAAAAAAAAACATAAAATCCCAAAATGCCTATAAACTATAAAAACCCTAAAAGACCCAAGAAACTCGAAAACCCGCTAAAACCCCTAAAACTTCTCAATAACCCCAATAGACTATAAAAACCTTCAAAATCCTTAAAAACCGATAGAAAACCATGAATATGTAAAAAACCCTAAAACTCTAGAAAACCATAAAACCCCGAAAAACATAAAAAAAATATAAAAATCCATAAAAACCCTAAAAAACAACTAAAAACTCTGAAAACCCATTAAACCCCTAAAAACATTTAAAAACTCTAAAATACCTTAAAACCCCTAAAAACCCCTAAAAGGGACCCTAAACCCCCTAAAAACCCTATAAAACCTAAAACCCCTCAAAATCCCTAAAACCCTCAAAAACACTAAAAAACATAAAAATACCAACCCCACCCCCCCAAATCCATGAAAACGTAAAAAACTCTAAAAACCCTAAAAATCACAAAAAAAACTCTAAACACCCTTAAAACCCCTAAAGGTGTTAAAAAACATTAAAACCGTTAAAAACACTAAAAAACTCAAAAAAATCATAAAAACCCAAGGACCCTGAAAATCCTAAAAACCCCAGAAAACCCTTAAACCCATCAAAATCCCTAAAAGCCTAAAAACAGGGAAAACCATAAAATTCTAAAAAAATCCGGGAAAACTTAAAAAACCCAAAAAACCCAAAAAAACCCAAGAATACCATTAAACCCCAAAAAAACCTTAGAAAAACCGAAAATGCTATAAAACACCTCAAACCCCAATAAAATATCTAAAAACCCTTAATATCCCTTAAAATGTTAAAAATATCTAAAAAACATTAAAGATGCAAAAAACACAGAAAGACCCAAAAAACCCAAAAAATCCCTAAAATCCATGAAAACCCAAAACCTTAAAACCCCTTAAAAACACTAAAACCTTTAAAATTCCGGAAAACCCTAAAAATCAATGAAAAGATAAAAAATCCTAAAATCTCTGAAAACAACAAAACAACCTAAATAACTTAAAAATTCTAAAAACCCATAAAAATCTTAAAAAACACTAATAACTCTACAAACCCTTGAAACTCCTAAAAATGTTTAAAAAATCAAAAAACCCTAAAATCCCTATAAAACTCAAAAAAACCCAAAAAACCCCAAAAGGACCTTAATAAACCAGAAAACCCTAAAACCCCCTGAAAACCTGAAAAACACACAATATCAATAAAAAGCCTAAAAACCCTAAAAACCCTAAAAACTAGAAAAATCCTAAAACCCCTAAAAACGATGAAGATGTAAGAAACCCTAAAAAACCCCTAAAACCCCTAAACCCCTTAAAAACCTTAAAAACCCCAAATACCCCTAAAAACCTACTAAAAATTCTAAAAAACCTTGAACCCCAAAAACCTTAAAAAAACTCTAAAAAACCTTAAAAACCCTAAAAACTCAAAAAATCCCCTAAAACCCAAAAAGACATTAAAAACCTTTAAACCCGTGAAAACCCAAAAAACTCCAAAAAAACCCTAAAAACTCTAAAACCCCCTAAAAACTATAAAAAACCCTAAACCCTAAAAACCATAAAATTCCTAAAAACCCCCTAAAAATCATGACAATGTAAAAATCCTTAAAAACCCTAGAAATAACACCTAAAACCTTAAAAATGCTAAATACACAGAAAACCGTTAGAACCCACTAAAAACTCTAAAACCCCTAAAAACTTTAAGAAACTCTAAAAACCTTAAAAACCCTAAAAAACTCATAAAATCCCTAAAAACCCAAAAAGAACCTAAAAACCTTGAAAATCCATAAAAATCCCTAAAAACTGTAAGAAGCCTAAAAATCCCTAAGAACCATAAAAATACGAAAAACCCCTAAGAATCCATGAAAAATTAAAGAACCCTAAAAACCTTAAAAACCCCCTGAAAACCATAAAACCCCCTAAAATCCTTAAAACCCCTAAAACTCCATAAAAACCTTAAAAACTCACTAAAAACACTAAATACCCTTAAAACCCCAAAAAACATTAAAAACTCTAAAAATATTAAAACCACTAAAAAAACTCGAAAAACCCCTAAAACCTCAAAAAGACCCTAAAAACATTGAAATCCCCTAAAAGACACTAAAAACCATAAATATCCCAAAAAACCCCTAAAAACCCAAAAAACATAAAAAACCCTAAAAACCCTAAAAAAGCCCTAAAAACCATAAAAATCCCTAAAACCATAAAAACCTAGACCCTCATAAAAACCCTAAAAACCCACTAAAAACTCTAAAAAATCTTAAAACCCCTAAAACGTTAAAAAAATCGAAGAAAACCTTAAAACCCAAAAAAACACTCAAAAAACCCTAAAAACCCTAAAAAACCCTAAAAACCCTAAAATGATTAAAAACCCTTAAAAAACCTAAAAACCATAAAAATACAAAAAACCCCTAAAAATACATGAAAATGTAAAAAACTCTAAAAACCCTGAAAAAACATTGAAAACCATAAAAATACAAAAAACCCCTAAAAATACATGAAAACGTAAAAAACTCTAAAAACCCTGAAAAAACATTGAAAACCATAAAAACATTAAAAACCCATAAGACCCTAAAAAAACCCATTAAGGCTCTAAAAATCATTAAAACCCCTAAAAATATTAAAAAACTCTAAAAAATACTAAAAGCCATAAAAAACTCAAAAAACCCCTAAAAACCCAAAATGACCTTAAAAACCATGAAAAACCCAAAAACCCCAAAAAATCTTAAAAACCCTAAAAACTATAAAAACCCCTAAAAACTAGAAAACCCCTCAAAGTCCTAAAAAACCCTTGAATTCCATGAAATATAAAAAACCATAAAAAACTCTTAAAGACCCTAAAAACCATAAAATCCCCAAAAAACCTTAAAAACCCTAAAAACCCACTTAAAACTCTAAATTCCCTTTAAACTCCTAAAACCGTAAAAAACTTTCAAAAACCTTAGAAACCATAAAAAATGAAAAAGAAAATCTAAACACCAAAAAGACACTAAAAACCCTTAAAACCCTTAAAACCCTGAAAAACCCTTAAAACTGTGAAAATCCATAAAAACCTTAAAAACCATAAAAATATTAAAAAACCCCTAAATTCCAAGAAAACGTAAAAAACCCTAAAAATAATTAAAAACCTCTAAAAACCAAAAAACTCCTTAAAACTTTAAAAAATCCATAAAAACCCTGAAATCACTAAAATTTATAAAAACCCATAGAGCCCTCAAAAAAGTTAAAAAGCTCTAAAAACCTTAAAACCACAAAAAAATCAAAAAAACCAAAAAACCAAAAAGGACCTAAAAACCCTATAAAAACCCTTAAAACCCTTTGAAATTCCTTAAACCCCTGGAAAACCCTAAAAACTATAAAAATCCTAAAACCCCCTAAAAATCCATGAAAACATAAAAAACCATAAAAATCGTAAAACCCCCTGAAAGCGCCATAAAAACCCCTAAAAATCTAAAAAATCCCTAAAACTCATAAAAACATTAAAAAACTCCAAAAAATATTAAAAACCCTAAAAAACTATAGAAAACCCTAAAAACCCAAAAGAACCTAAAACCCCTTAAAAAACCCTAAAAACCCATGAAAACCCATAAAAATCTTAAAAATCCTATAAATCCCAACAAAACCTCAGAACGCTAAACATAATAAAAATCCAAAAACCCCTAAAAATCCATCAGACTGTAAAAAAACCCATTTAACACTAAAAACTCCCAAAAAACCATAAAACCCCAAAAAACCAAAAAACCCAAAAAACTCATAAAAACTGTAAAAATCCACTAAAAACTCTTAAACCCTTAAAACCATAAAAAGGTTAAAAAACCTTAAAAAATAATAAACCCCTAAAAAACTCAAAAAATCCTAAAACTCAAAAGGACCATAAAAACCCTGAGAAACCTTGAAAACCCATAAAACCCTCAAAATCCATAAAAACACTAAAAAACCCTAAAAACCATAAAAATACAAAAAACCCTTAAAAATCATTGATTACTTAAAAAACCCTCTAAACCCAGAAAAATCCATAAAAACTACAAAACCAAAAAAAACCTTAAAATACCCTAAATATCCATAAAAACATTAAAACCACTAAAAAAATATAAAAACACTTTTAACCCATAAAAACATTAAGAAATTATAAAAAACCTTTAAAACCTTAAAAATTCAAAAAAAAACAATAAAACCCAAACACCCTAAAACCCTGAAAAGCCAAAAAAAATACTAAAATCCCACAAAAACCCTAACAATCATAAACACCATAAAACTCTTAAAAACCTCCTAAAAATCCATTAAAATGTAAAGAACCCTAAAAACCTAGAAAATCCCCTAAAAACCATAAAACCCCTAAAATCCTTTAAAACCAAAAAACCCCATAAAAACCATAAGAACCACTAAAAACTCAAAAAACCCATAAAAACCCTAAAAACGTTAAAAAACACTAAAAACTTTAAAAACCCTAAAAAACTAAAAAACCTTAAAAAACAAAAAAAGCTTTGAAAAACCCAAAAAACACATAAAAATGCTAAAAACCCTAAAAACCCTAAAAACCATAAAAATCCAAAAAACAACTAAAAATCCCTAAAATTGTAAAAAACCATGAAAAACCCCTAAAACATAAAAATTCTAAAAACCCATAAAAACCCCTAAAACCATTAAAACTCCTAATAACATTGAAAAAGTCTAAAATCCTTAAAACCCTAAAAAAATCAAAAAACCCTAAAACCCAAAAAGAAACAAAATACCCTGAAAAAACACTAAAAACCCTAAAAAATCCCATAAACCCTCAAAATCCCTAAAAACCCTAAAAACCTTAAAAACCAGAAAAATATTAAAACCACTTAAAATCCATGAAAATGTAAAAACCCCTATAAACAATAAAAAAACCTCTGAAAACCATAAAAGAACCTAAAAACCTTAAAAACCCTAAAAACCCATAAAAACCTAAAAACACACTAAAAACTCTAAAAACCCTCAAAAACCCTAAAAACTCAAAAAAACCTAAAACCCCAAAAGACCCTAAATCCCTGAAAATCACAAAAACCTTAAAAACCCTAAAACCCTCAAAATCCTTAAAAACCCTAAAACCCTATAAACCCTATAAACCATAAAAATATTAAAACCCCCCTAAAATCCACAAAATGTAAAAAACTCTAAAAACCACTAAAACCCCAAAAGACCCTCAAAACCCTACAAAACCCTACAAAACCCTAAAACCCCATAAAAATTCCTAAAAATCCTCAAAATCCCTAAAACCTCAAAAAATCCAAAGAACCATACAAACTCTAAAAAACCCCTAATAAGCCCTGAAAACATAAAAACCCCTAAAAACCTCAAAAAACCCTAGAAACACATAAAAACCATAAAAACCCCTAAAAACCCATAACCCCCCCCCCCCAAAAAAAAAACTCACTAAAAACTCTAAAACCCCTAAAAACCCTTAAAATGTTAAAAACTCTAAAAAAACCTTAGACCCCCTAAAAAACTAAAAAAAACTTAAAACCCCAAAAGACCTGAAAAACCCTCAAAACCCTAAAACCCTAAAAACTCTCAATATCCCTAAAAACCCTAAAAACTCTACAAATAATAAAAAGACTAAAAACCCCTATAAATCCATGAAAACGTAAAAACCCTTGAAAACCCCATGATAAACATAAAACCCCTTAAAACCTTAAATAACCCTAAAACCCCATAAATACCCTAAAACACCACTAAAATTTATAAAAACACTAAAACCCCCTAAAAATGATAAAAACTATAAAATATCGTACCTTGTAAAAAAACTATAAAACTCCCTAAGAACTCATAAAAACCCTAAAAACACAAAACAACCATAAAAATCCCAAAACACCCTCAAAAACACTAAAAACCTCAAAATCCCTAAAAATACTAAAACACTAAACACCATAAAATTCACAAAAAACACGTAAAAATCCATAAAAACATAAAAAACATTAAAACCATGAAAAACCCCTTAAAACTATAACACCCCCAAAAAACCTAAAAACCTCAAAAAACCATTGAAACCACTAAAAACTCAGAAACCCTTAAAACCCATAAAAACATTAAAAAACTCTAAAAAACCTAAAAAACCCTAAAAATTTGAAAAACCCCCTAAAAACCCAAAAGACCCTAAACACCCTAAAAACACCTGAAAAATACATAAAACACTCAATATCCCTAAAAACCATAAAAATATTAAGAACCAAAAAAAATCCAAAAAACCCCCTAAAAATCAACGAAATCATTAAAAAACCTAAATAACCCCAAAAATCATAATGACCCCTAAAAACCTAAAAACCCCTAAAACCATACAAAGTCTAAAAACAACTAAGAACTCTAAAAACCTTTAAAACTCCTATATTTTTTTAAAAACTCTAAAAACCTTAAAAACCCTAAAAAATCAAAAAAAAAACCCCAAAACCCCAAAAAACCATAAAAACCCTACAAAACCCAAAACACCATAAAAACCCCTAAAACCTCAAAACCCCCCACAGAATCCCTAAATACCCTAAAAACCATAAAAAAACCCCCTAAAACCCATAAAACCCATAAAAACCTTAAAAACACAAAAAACACATAAAAACCCTAAAACCCACAAAAAAATTGTAAAAACCCATAAAACCCCTAAAAATGTAAATAAAAACTCTAAAAAACCTTTAAACCCCTAAAAAGTCAAAAAGAAACTCCAAAAACCCCAAAAGTCCCTAAAAAACCCTAAAAACCCAGAAAAGACTTTGAAACCCATAAAACCCCTAAAAACCTAAAAACCCCTAAAACACATTAAACCCTAAAAACCAACAAAAAACTATAAAAAACCTTAAAACCCCTAAAAAATCATAAAAAAACCTAAAAACCCAAAAGCCCATAAAAACCCTAAAAGGCCTAAATCGCCCCAAAGAACACTAAAAACCCTCAACATCCCTGAAAACCCTAAAAACCTCTAAAAATAATAAAAACCCTAAAACCCCCCTAAAAATCCATGAAAATGTAAAAACCCCTAAAAATATCCAAAAACCTAAAAAACCAAAAAAAACCATAAAGGCCGTAAAAAACCTTGGAAACCCATAAAACTCCTAAAAACCACTAAAAACACTAAAAACCCTTAAACACCCTAAAAATGTTAAAAACTCTAAAAAACCTTAAAAACCCTAAAAAACTCAAAAAAACCCTAAAAACCTAAAAGGTCCCTAAAAACTCTGAAAACCCCTAAATATATGAAAAACCCACAACCCATCAAAATCCCTAAAAACCATAAAAACCATAAAAATCATAAAAATCATAAAAAAAACTCCTAAAAACCATGAAAACATAAAAAACCTTAAAAACCTTGAAAATCTCATAAAAAAACTCCTAAAAACCTCAAAAATCCTAAAATCCCAGAAAACCCCATAAACCAACTAAAAAATCTAAAAAACTTAAAACCCCTAAAAACTATAGAAAACTCTAAAAAACCCTTTTGAAACCCTAAAAAACTAAAAAACCCCTAAAACCCCCAAAATACCCTAAACGACTAGAAAAATAAAAAAAACCATAAAAACACTTGAAAACCCATAAAACCCTAAAAATCCCGAAAAACCCTAAAAACCCTAAAAACCCTAAAAATACTAAAAATACTAAAACTCCCCAAAAAATCTATGAAGACATAAAAACCCCTAGGAACCCTAAAACCTCCCCTTAAAACCATAAAAATCCCTGAAACCTTAAAAAACCCAAACCCCCTTAAAACCCTAAACCCAATTAAAACTCTAAAAACCCTTAAATTCCTAAAAATGTTAAAAAATCTAAAAAACCATAAAAAACTCAAAAAACCCAAAAACCAAAAAAGACCCTAAAAACCCCTAAAACCCCCAAAAAAAACCCTGACCCCCAACCCCTAAAACTCCCTAAAAACCATTAAACCCATAAAAATCCTAAAAACCCCCAAAAAATCCATAATAATGTAAAAACTCCTAAAAACCCTAAAACCCTCTGAAAACCATAAACCACCTGAAAACATAAAAATCCCTAAAAATCCATAAAAACATTAAAAACACACTAAAAACTCTAAAAACCCTTAAAACATCTAAAATCATTAAAAAACTCTAAAAAAGTGTGAAACTCTAATAAATTCAAAAAAAAATCTAAAAACCCAAAAAGACCATAAAACCTTTGAAAAACAATTAAAATCTTAAAAACCCCCTAAAAATCCATGAAAACAAAAAAAAACTCTAAAAACCCTGAAAAAACCATGAAAACCATAAAATCTCCTAAGAACCTTAAAAACCTAAAAACCCATAAAAATTTTAAAAGCCACTAAAAACTCTAAAAACCCTTAAAACCCCTAAAAATGTTAAAAAGCTCTAAAAACCATAAAAACATAAAAAACTCCAAAAAAAATACTAAAACACAAAAAGACCTTAAAAACACTAAAAACTAATGAAAACCCCTAAAACCCTAGAAATCCCAAAAACCAAAAAAAAACTTAAAAGGCATAAAAATCCTTGAAACCCCCTAAAAATCCATGAAAACGTAAAAAACCCTACATTGTAAAAAATATTTAAAAACCCATTGAAACCCTAAAAATCCAATAAAAACTCCAAAAACTCTTAAAACCCCAAAAAATGTTATAAATCTCTAAAAAACCATGCCTTATAAAAACATTCTAAAAACCCAAAAAAAACTCTAAAAAACCCTAAAACCCCAAAAAGACCTTAAAAACCATGAAAACCCCTAAAAACCCCTAAAAAGACCTAAAACCCAAAAACCCGTTAAAATCCCTAAAAATCCTAAAAAAATAAAAAACATAAAAAATATAAAAAACCCTTAAAAATACATGAAAACATAAAAACCATAAAAACCCCCGAAAACCCCCTGAAAACAATAGAAACATCAAAAAACATTAAAACCCCTAAAAACCCATAAAACCCTAAAACTACTAAAAACTCTAAAAACCCTTAAAACCCCTAAAAACATTAAAAAATCTAAGAAACCTTAGAAAACCTAAAAAACTCAAAAAAAAATTCCCCAAAACCCAAAAGGACACTAAAACCCTTTAAACCACCAAAACCCATGAAAAATCCAAAAAACCTTAAAACCCCCTAAAACCCTAAGAACTCTTAAGACAATGAAAATTATAAAAATCCCTTAAAAATCAATGAAAATGTAAAAACCCCTACCCCTAAAAATCTTCCGAAAAACATAAGAACCTCTAAAAACCTTAAATACCCTAAAACACATAAAAACCTTAAAACCACTGAAAATACTAAAATCCCTTAAACCCCCAAAAAACATTAAAAAATATATATAACGTTGAAAGTACTAAAAAATCAACGAAAACCTTAAAAAACTAAAAAGATCCTAAAACCCAGAAAATACATAAAACCCCTAAATATTCAAAAAACGAAAAAAACCATAAAAATCCAAAAAAGCCCTAAAACCAATAAAAATTCTAAAAAACACATTAAAATCCATGAAAATGAAAAAAACTCAAAATCCCCAAAAAAAAAAAACCATAAAACCCCTAAAACCAAAAAACCACAAAAAAACTCCAAAAACACTTTAAACCCCAAAAAACGTTAAAAAACTCTAAAAACCTTAAAAACAATAAAAAACTCAAAAAATCTCAAAAAAAACTTCAAAACCCCAAAAGACCCTAAAAACCAAGAAAACCCCTAGGAACCCTAGAAACCCTAGAAACTCTAAAAACCCTCTAAAATCCCTCAAAAACTTAAAAACCCTTAAAATCCTAAAAACCCCTAAAAATCCATGAAAATGTAAAAAGCCTTAAAACCTTAAAAATGATAAAAAATTATTAAAAACCATAAAACCATAAAACTCAAAGAGACCCTAAAAAACCTAAAAACCATAATACCCCTGAAAAATCCTTTAAATCCCTAAAACCCTTAAAACCCTAAAAACCAATAAAACCCAAAAAATCCATGAAAAAACAAAAAAACCCTAAAAACCATGAAAGACCAATAAAACCCATAAAACCCCTATAAACCTTAAAAAATCCTAAAAACTCATAAAAACCTAAAAACCACAAAAAACTATAAAAACCCTTAAAACCCCCCAAAATTTTAAAAAACATTAAAAACCCATAAAACCCTAAAAAACTAAAAAAACCCTAATAACCCAAAAAGACCCTAGAAAGCCTAGAAACCCCTAAAAACCTCAAAATCCCTAAAAATACTTAAAAACCTTAAAATTCATAAAATTCATAAAAATCCACTAAAAATATATAAAAATGTAAAAAACCCTAAAACCCATAAAAACCTTAAAAAAACTAAAAACACTAAAAGTCCTTTGAACCCCTAAAACATTAAAAAACTATAAAAAACACTAAAAACCCAAAAAACTAAAAAAAACCCTAAAAACAATAAAAATCCTAAAAAACCCTAAAATTCCATGAACGTGTAAAAAACCTTAAAATCCCTAAAAACCCTCTGAAACCATAAAAACCCCTAAAAACCTTAAAACCCTTAAAATCTCATAAAAAGCTAAAAAAATCATGAAAAACTCTAAAAACCCTTAAAACATCTAAAAACATTAATAAAATCTAATAAACCTTAAAACCCCTAAAAAAGGAAAAAACCCTAAAACCCCAAAAGACCCTAAAAACTCTTAAAAGCCACAAAACCCCTAAAAACCTTAGAAAACCCCTAAACACCCTAAAAATATCTAAAAACCCTAAACCCCCCGAAAAACTACAAAAAAATCCTAAAAACCCATAAAAACCCATCAATATGTAAAAACTCTAAAAACATTAAAAAACATGTAAAAACCATAAAACCCTTAAAAACCCTAAAACCTATAAAACCCCTAAAACCCATTAAAAACTCTAAAACCCCTTTAAACCCCTAAAAAAGTTAAAAAACTCTAAAAACCCTAAAAAGTAAAAAGGCCCTAAAAACCACGAAAACACCAAAAAACCCAAAAAACCTCTAAAAACCCATAAAACCCCTCAAAATACCTAAAACCCTAAAACAATAAAAACCACAATTATATGAAAAAATCCATTAAAATATAAAAAACCCTAAAAACCCATAAAAACCATAAAAACTCCTAAAAACCCTTAAAACCATAAAACCCCTAAAAACCACAAAAAACTATAAAAAAAAATTAAACCCCCTCAAAACTATAAAAAACTCTAATAAACCTAAAAAACCTAAAAATTAAAAAAAACCCTAAAAAACCCCAAAAGTCCATAAAAACCTTGAAAGTTCTAAAAACCCTAAAACCACTTAATAAACCTTGAAACCCCTAAAAACATTCGAAAACCCTGAAAACCCTTAAAATTCCTAAACCCCCAAAAGCCTAAAAACCATAAAAATGTAAAACCCCCCTCACAATCCATGAAAATGAAAAAAAACCCCTAAAACCCTTGAAAACCCCAAAAAACCCCTAAAAACCCTCGAACTACACAAAATACCTAAAAATAATAAAAAAACCTAAAACTAAGAAAATCCTAAAAATCCCTCAAAATACTTGAAAACATAAAAAACCCTAAAAACCATTAAAAACCCCTAAAACCATAAAAAACAATAAACACCTTAAAAACCATGAAACCCTTAAGAACCATAAAAACAACTAAAAACCCTTAAAACCCAAAAAAATGTTAAAAACTCTAAAAAACATTAAATACAATAAAAAATTCAAAAAAAAACCCTAAAAACCCAAAAGACCCTAAAAATTATGAAAACCTCTCAAAACGTCTAAAAACCCCTAAAAACCCTCAAAATCCCTAAAATTCATAAAGAACCCTAAAAATCATAAAAATTCAAAAAAAACCCCTAAAAATCCATGAAAACGTAAAAAAATTTAAAACCGTCAAAACACTATAAAAACCAAAAAAACCCTACAAACCTGAGAAAATCAACAAAAACATATAAAAAGCACAAAAAACTATAGAAACCCTTAAAATATTAAGAAAACCCAAAAAACAAAAAGAACCTTAAAAACCCTTAAAACACCTAAAATCCCAAAACCCCCCAAAAAACCCTACAACCCATCAAAATCCCTAAAAACCCTAGAATACTGGTGAAGGTGAGGCTTGTGTTTCTGATGCTGGTGGCTCTGTGATGTTTGATGCTGGTGGTTCTATGATGTTGGATGCTAGTGGTTCTGGATGCCAGTTTCTTCTTGGATGGGAGGTGCTGAAGCTGCAGTTTATGGTCGTGTTGCTACTGGATGTTGTTTGCTGTTTGAGTTTGGATGCTGTTTGTTGGTAAGCTGTGAGCTGCTGGATGCTGGTTGATGCTGGATGATGGTGGTGGCTGCTTTGCTTTGTGTGTTTTCTTTTTTCGTTCTTGATTTTTCTTTTTTTGGGGTCTTTTGTCTTGGGTCGTTAAGGGTTTTTGGGTGTGGGTCATTTGACCCCTCCCCTCCCTTGTTTCCTGTGTCTCTTTTTTCTTTCTAATAAATTTTGGGGGGTCGGGAATAGCCCGACCCTCGTATCTTCCTCACCCTAAAAACCCTAAAAATCATAATATCCATAAAAATCCTAAAACCCCCCAAAAAATCCATGAAAACATAAAAAACCAAAAAAACCAAAAAAACCTCTAAAAACCATAAAACCCCCTAAAAACCTTTAAAAATACTAAAACCCCCTAAAACCCACTAAAAACTCCAAAACCCCCAAAACCCCTATTTTTTAAAAAAAATCTAAAAGTTGTAAAAAAACTAATAAATTCAAACAAACTATAAAAACCCAAAAATACCATATAACCGTAAAAACACTTAAAATATTTAAAACCCCCTAAAAATCCAAGAAAACACAAAAAACCATAAAACCCTAAACCCCCCCTAAAATCCCCTAAAACCCATAAAACCCACTAAAAACTCTAAAAACCCTTTAAACCCCTAAAAACATTAAAAACTCTAAAAAACCATAAAAACCCTAAAAAACTCTAAAAAAACCCTAAAACCCAAAAGACCTTAAAACCCCTAAAAACCAATAAAGCCCAAAAAAACCCTCAAAATCCCTAAAAACCCTAGAAAACATAAAAAACCATAAAAATTAAAAAAAACCCCTAAAAATCAGAAAAAACCCCTAAAAATCCATGAAAAATTAAAAAACCTTAAAAGCTCATAAAAACCATAAAACCCTTAAAAACCTTAAAGACCCTAAAAACCGAGAAAAAAAGATAAAAATCACTAAAAATCCTAAAAACTCTCAAAACCCCTAAAATGTTAAAATTATCTAAAAAACCTTAACTTGTAAAAAAGTCTAAAAACTCAAAAAACCCAAAAAAACCCAAAAAGACACAAAAACCCCCCAAAAACCTAAAAACCCCTGAAAAACCATAAAACCCCTCAAACACCCTAAAAATCCAAAAAAAAAACCAAAAACCATAAAAAATATAAAAAGATCTTAAAAATCCAAGAAAACATAAAAATACCCTAAAAACCCTAAGAACCCCCTAAAAACCATAAAAACGCCAAAAACTGAAAAAACCCTTTAAACCACTAAAAACCCTTAAAACTTCTAAAAATGTTAAAAACTCTAAAAATATTAAAAGCCCTAAAAACTAAAAAAACCAAAAAACACAAACAGAACCTAAAAACCTTAAAAACCAAAACCCTGGAAACCCTAAAATCATTAAAAAACCCTAAAAACCCTAAAAAGTCCTAAAGATCAAAAAAAATCTAAAAAAACCCGAAAAATCCATGAAAAAGTAAAACACCCTAAAACCATAAAACCCTAAAAAACACAAAAAACTTTAAAAATGATTTAAACCACTAAAACATTAAAAACTATAAAAAAATATAAAAACACTAAAAAACTCAAAAAATTCCTTAAAAACCCAAAAAGATCCTAAAACACTAAGAAGCCCGAAAAACCCTAAAAACCCTTAAAAATAAAAAACTCCTAATTTTTTTTTAAAAAAGCACATAAAAATCCATAAAAACTTAAAAAACCATAAAAACCCTAAAAAACAGTGAAAACCTTTAAATCCCCTAAAACCTTAAAAACCCTAAAAACACATAAAAACCCTAAAAATCACTAAAAACCCTTTAAACCCCCAAAAAATGTGAAAGACTCTAAATAACATTAAAAACACTAAAAAAGTCAAAAAAACCTTAAAAACCCAAAAGACCCTAAAAACCCTAAAAACCCTAGGAACCCTAAAAACCCATAAAAACCCTCAAAAACCTAAAAACCCTAAAAAAACTTTAAAGACCCTTAAAATCCTAAAAACCTCTAAAAATCCTTGAAAATGTAAAAAACCATAAAAACCCTAAAAACCCCATGAAAACCATAAAAACCCCAGAAAACATTAAAAAACCATAAAAACCATTAAAAACCCTAAAAACATTAAAAACTCTAAAAATCCTTAAAACTCCTATAAATGATAAAAACTCTAAAAAACATTAAAACACATAAAAACTCAAAAAGACCCAAAAAACGCAAAAAAGAACCTAAAAACCTTAAAAACCATGAAAACCATAATGCCCCTAAAACCCCTTAAAATCCCTAAAACCCATGAAAACCACAAAAATCATAAATACACCATAAAATCATTGAAAATATAAAAACCCTAAAAACTATGAAAACCCCCTAAAAACCATAAAAACACCTAAAACCTTAAAAAGCCCTAAAAACCCATAAAACCCTAATAACCACAAAAAACTCAAAAAAAGACGTTAAACCCCTAAAAATGTTAATACCACTAAAAAACCTTAAATCCATAAAAAACTAAAAAACCCCAAAAGACCCTAAAACCCTAAAAACACCTTTAAAATCCTAAAACCCCTTAAACAACCCTAAAACCCTCAAAATCCCTTAAAATACTTAAAAACCTAAAAAACCATAAAATTCCTAAAACCCAAAAAAATCTATGAAAACATAAAAAAACCTTTAAAACCCTAGAAAACCATTTAAAACCGTAAAACCATAAAAACTCATACAAACTCTAAAAATAAAATAAAAACTCTAAAATCTCTTTAAACCCCAAAAAATGTTAAAAACAATAAAAACCCATTAAAAACTCAAAAAAACTCAAAAAAACCCTAAAAATAAAAAATGTCCCTAAAAATATGGAAAACCCTGAAACCCCTAAGAAACACTAAAAAACCATAAAAAACCTCAAATTCCCAAAAAATCCTAAAAAAATAAAAATCCAAAAAACCCACTAAAAATCCATGAAAACGTAAAAAACCAAAAAAACCCTTAAACCCCCTAAAAACCATAAAAATCTCTGAAAACCTTAAAATTCATAAAAACCATTAAAATCGCTAAAAACTATAGAAACTTGTAAAAACCCTAAAAATGTTAAAAACCTCTAAAAACCTTTAAAATCATAAAAAAATCAAAACACCCAGAAAACCCAAAAAGACCCTAAAAACCATGAAAAGCCCTAAAATCCTTAAAAACCCCTAAAACCCCTCTAAATCCCTAAAAACCCTAAAAACAATAAAATCCAAAAAATCCCTAAAAATCCATGAACACGTAAAAAACCTTAAAAATCATGAAAACCACATGAACCCCTAAAACCCCTAAAAACCTTAAAAAACATAAAATCCAGTAACAACCTACAAAATAACTAAAAACTCAAAAAACCAATAAAACCTCTAAAAATAATAAAAAAAACTCTAAAAAACCTTAAAAACCCTAAAAAACTCAAAAAACCGTAAAAACTCTGAAAAACCTGAAAATCCCTAAAACCCCCTGAAAAACACCGATAATCTAAAAATCTCTAAAAACCATAAAAACACCAAAATAAAATAAAATTCATAAAAACCCATAAAAATCCATGAAAACATAACACCCCTAAAAACCTGGAAGACCCCCTCAAAAACCTAAGAACCCTTACAACATTAAAAAACCTTGAAAACCCTAAAAACCCATAAAAACCCATTAAAAGCTCTAAAAACTCTTCAAACCCCTAAAAATGTTAAAAAACTCTAAAAAACCATTCAAACCCTAAAAACTCAAAAAAAACCCCCAAAAAGACCCAAAAAACCCTAAAACACCCAAAAAAACCTCCAAAATCCCCTAACCCCCCCCCCCAAAAAAAACTAAAAACCATAAAACCCTAAAAAACTCAAAAAAACTCAAAAAAACCATAAAACACCAAAATTCCGTAAAAACCCTAAAAACCCTAAAAACGCTAGAAAAACACAAAAAACACAAAAAACAATAGAAAACCCTAAAAATGCTCAAAATCCCTAAATACCACAAAACCCCTAAAAACCATAAATATCCAAAAAAATCCTTAATAATCCATGAAAACGTAAAAAACCCTGAAAAACTCTGAAAACCCTAAAAACCCCTAAAAAACCTAAAACCACAGAAAAATCCCTAAAACCCATAAAATACCCTAAAACCATAATAATCCTAAAACCCCAAAAAATGCATGAAAATATAAAAAACCCTAAAAACCTTTAAAAACCCCTGAAAACCAAAAAATCCCAAAAAACTTTGAAAAACCCTAAAAACCCATAAAAACCATAAAAAACCAATAAAACCCTTCAAAACCCTTTAAACCCATAAAAACACTAAAAAACTCTAAAAAACCTTAAAACCCTAAAAAACTCAAAAAACCCATAAAACCCATAAAACCCTTAAAACCCCTAAAAATGTCTGAAAAAACCCTAAAAAACCCCAAAAAACCATAAAACCATAAAAAACCCTAAAAACATAAAAATATTAAAAAAGAAATAAAAATCCTTGAATACTTAAAAAACCCTAAAAACCCTGAAAACCCCTAAAACCATAAAACTACTAAAAACCTAAAAATCCCTAAAACCCACAAAAACCCATAAAAACTTGTAACAACTATAAAAACCCTTAAAACCCCTAAAAATAATAAAAAAACCCTAAAAAATTGTGAAAACCCTAAAAAACATAGAAAACCCCGCAAATACCCTAAATACCCTGAAAAATCCTAAAAACCATCAAACAATTGAAAAATCCTAAAAACACTAAAAATCCCTAAAAACCCTATTGAACCCTAAAAACCCTAGAGAAACACTAAAAACCATGAAAACATAAAAATCCATAGGAAACCTGAAAACCCCCTAAAACCATAAAAACCCCTAAAAACTTAAAATCCTAAAACCATATAAAAACCCTTGAAACCCACTAAAAACTCTAAAAACCTTTAAAATCCATAAAAACATTAAAAACTCAAAAAATCATTTAAAAAAAATAAAAAACTCTAAAAACCCAAAAGACCCTAGAAACCCTGAAAACCCCAAAAAACTAAAAAAACCCTATAAACCCAAAATAACCATAAAATACTAAAACCCTGAAAAAAACCCTAAAACCCCTAAAAACCCTAAAATACATAAAAATCCTAAAAAACTCATAAAAATCCATGAAAACATAAAAATCCTAAAAACCCAGAAAAACCCATAAAAATTTAAAAACCTTGAAAACTCTAAGACCCCATAAAAACCCTAAAAACCCACTAAAAACTCTTTAAACCCCTAAAAATGTTAAAAATCTCTAAAAAACCTTGCCTCGTAAAAAAACTTTTAAAACCCTAAAAACCCAAAAAGACCCTAAAAAACATCAAAAACCCTACAAACCACTAAAAACTCTAAAACTTTCAAAATCCCTAAAATCCCTAAAAAAACTAAAATCCATAAAAAAAATATAAAAAACCCCTAAAATTTGTGAAAACATAAAAAACCCTAAAACCCCCTTCAAATAATAAAAAACTCGAAAAACATTTAAAAACCCTAAAACCACTAAAAAACTCTAAAAAACCTTAAAACTCCTAAAACTGTTAAAAAGCTCTAAAAACCTTAAAACCCTAAAAAAATCAAAAAAAACCCTAAAAACCCAAAAAAGACCCTAAAAACCCATAAAACCCTAAAACCACCTTAAAACCCTTAAAACCTTAAAAACCCCTAAAAACCCTAGAAACCAAAAACATTCTAAAAAATCCCAAAAAAACCATGAAAACATAAAAAACCTTAAAATCATTAAAGACCCCTGAAGGGTTATAAAGAAAGGTCGAATAGCTCATGTTGCTGCAAATAGGGAAGCAGTTGAAGAAAGGGTGAGCCTGTGTCAATTTTCCATTATTGTGCATGTCTTAGTTCCCAAAGGAGAAAGGCTATGGAAGTTTACTGATCTCACAAACCAAATTTCTGAAGTCTGGGGTTTCACCGAATGAAGGATGAACACAATGGGGTGAAGATTCTACCATATGGTATTCCCCTCGGATGAGCTAAAAAGAAGGGACTGAAGCTTTGGATCAATTGCACTCAAGCTAGGGCTTCTCCTCATTCAGGAATGGGATCACAATTTTGACCCGTCAAATGTGAAAAACACCCCTAAACAAGTGTGGATTCGCATTTGCAAGCTGAATTGGCTATACTGGCACCCCAAGATACTGTGGGATATTGCTTCTTCAGTTGGATTCTCGATTCGTATTGACAGGGAAACCAACAACCCAAGGTATGGGCACTATGCAAGGGTGCTGGTTGAGATTGACTTAGCCAGTACCTTGGTTGAGGAGGTGGTCCTTACCAACATTGATGATACCCTGAATATATAGATTCATTATGAGAGGAGACCCAAGTACTGTGACAATTTTAATCTTTTTGGTCACTCAATAACTTAGTGCAGAATAATCAAAGTATGCGGCACATGTAGCCTGCGCGGTCACGTGGATGGTGAATGCCAAAACAAGCCAGGGAAGAGGAAAGGTAAAGCCCCGGATCCAACATCTTAGAAGAACCCTCCTACCAAACCTCATGAGGGCGAATTAGCCCCTACTAAAGGAAAAAGTGATGGACCTGTCAAACCAGGTATTGAAAGGGACTCCAATGCACCTACCTTGGAAGTTTCTTCCAGTATAATGGCACCAAGGGAACCAAGAGCTTCGGGATTAGCCCCTCTGGTATTTGTTGAACAGACCCCTGGGCACACCAGCTCAGATCACAAACAGGACAAAAGGGATGATAGTGTTGCAGTTGAGGTGGTGCCTACCGTTTCACCTAGCCTGGCATAGACACCCCAAGCTTAGACCGTTTATCCCATCGCAACAGCCAAATGGGTCATGAGGGAGGGTGATGTAATAGCTTTTGGGCCATCTGTCACCCCTGAACAGGTCGTGGAGGTCCAGTCCCAGGCATCTTCTGAGGCTGATCATTCCCCTCTATATGGGGATCAAGATGTTGTTCCCTGCACTCTCGAACCAGAACTGATCCACCGCAACACCACTCTAAAGAATGTTGACTTCCCAGCTACAGGGGTGGATAATGTGCACGCCACCGAAAGCCCTAGTTGTCCGGATTCCCCACAGAACACAGTGTGCACAGGTGTAGTGTCATAAGATGGGAGGAATTCTGGTGATCTGCAGAATGCCCTAATTGATGATTCTTTCACCTGGTGCTCCCAACCAAGGAAGAAAGATGAAAGACATATGGGGGTGTTCCAGATGATGGTCTTTGTGCCACCAACAAATTTACCCCACTCTCCGAACGATTTTGGGATGATGGAGATCCTGGTGAATCCCCACATGTGGTGGCTAAAGCTGAAAAAGTGGCGGATGAATCTGAAAATGTGGTGGATGAATCTGTAAAGGTGGTGGATGAACTCAAAACGAAATCCAATAAGAAACCTGTGGGAAGTCCCCCCAAGAAGAAGGGAGGACAAGGAAAAGGAAAGGGCAGTTCACAGCCCAAGAAGAACCAGCCCCCTCTTAAGGGGAAATCATCACCTTCTCAATGAAGATCATGTTCTGGAACACTAGAGGGCTTGGGAACCCCCCCCCTCCCACGGCCTGAGCTCTCAGTCACTTCCTCCCCACCTACCATCCAATGCTAATCGGAATTTCTGAACCTATGTCTAGGTTTGATTACTGTATGAGCACCAGGTGGCACAACCTTGGATATTCCCTTGTCTCTCATAATAATGCTGAAGGTGACATGGAAACCTTATGGGTACTCAGTCATTCCAGCATTCAGCTTATTTCCTTTGAGATGAGTAATAAAATCATTTCACTATTGATACGGACCCAGAACCACACTTTAAACAACTCTTTTATCTATGCCTCCTCTGTTTACACAAAGAGGAAGCAACTCTGGAGTGACATGATCCAAACCAGTGGAAAAATATGGCACAATTGGACAATGATAGGGGACTTTAATATAGTCCTATGGCCTGATGAAAAGATTGGGACTACCTTCTCCTAGATTGCTGTAGAGGAATTCTTTGGTTTTGTGGATCAATGCAACCTCACCGAGGTCCCCATTATTGGAGCCCAATTCACATGGGGAAGACACACCATAAATGTAAGGCAGATGAGCAGGATTGACAGATGTTTTACTTAGATTAATGGCTGGGGCACACCCTGAGACATTGCTGGATTCACTCTCCTGAAGTTCAACTCGAATCAAAATCCATTAATCATAGAAGTAAGAGGCGGTGGAAGGAGGCAACCCACTCCCCTTAAAATTCAACAATGTCTGGCTCACAATCTCGGGTTGTAGAGAAGTGATTATCCAAGGATGGAATAGCATATTCCATGGCAGCCCGCACTTCGTGATGGCTTCCAAGCTTAAGAGAATCAAAGGGCTTTTTTGGGAGTGGAGCAAGGCCTCTTTCTCCCGAATTTATGATGACATCAGGGTGGCTGAAGCATAACTTACTGCATGTCAAAATACCAACCAGCAGTTAGATACCCCTTCTAGGGAGGAGCTAACATTGCATTCCAAGCTTGATTATCTCCTGGGACTGAAGGAAAAGATGGCCAAAAATCAATTTAATGTGCAATGCCTTAAATATGGTGATAGGAACTCCAAATTCTTTCATCGCCTTCACAGGGAGAAAAAAGATTAAGAAAGGGATGAATGCGGTTTGAATTAATGGCATGACTTTCACAAATGAAAGAGAGATCTCTAGAACTATTATTGGATACTTCGAGGAGATATATAATGATGATGGAAATTTAGGGACCCTTAACCCCATGGGTTCTATCACCCCATGTATTACGGAGTCCCAAAATAAATCCCTCACGGATGCTCCACTTAAAGCGGAGGTGAGAACTTCCCTCTTCTCATTAAACATGGAAAGTGCCCCTGGTCCAGATGGATTTAGAAATAAATTCTTCATGTTCTACAGAGACATCATGCACATTGAGCTAACCAATGTTGTTAGAGAATTATTCCTCTCAGTCTCATTACCCCATGGGACCAACTCAAAATTCCTCGCATTTCTACCCAAAAAAGAGAATGCCCTCAAAATAGGTGATTTTCGTCTGGTAGTCATTGGAAACACCATTCCAAAAATCATAAGCAAGATCCTTTCTCTCAGGATGGGGAGGATCACCCAGGATCTTATTACCCCAAACCAATTTGGGTTTGTCCCAGGCTGTAGTATTCAAAGTTGCTTGTACTCAGCATCAGAAGGCATCAACATCATGAGGAAGGTCTCGAAGCATGGGAGATTTGCCTTGAAGATATATATCATGAAGGCCTTTGACACCATCAAATGGTCCTTCATTATTGGTGTACTAACCAATTATGGTTTCTCCACTCCATTAATTAAATTAATTAACACCATAATTTCTAGTGCCAGGATTTCCGTTCTCATCAACGGATCCCCATGAGGGTTCTTCCAATGTTCCCATGGCGTCAAACAAGAAGAACCCCTCTCAGGCCTACTCTTTGCGGTCGCTGAAGATTACTTGAGATGATACATTATTGAACTGGTGCAGGATAGCCTCTTCACCCCAATTAAGGTATAAAATGACCTTTATGTGCCCTCACACCTGCTCTATGCTGATGACATCCTACTCTTCGGGCAGGCCAACAAGAAGACCTTGTTAAATGTCAAAAGGATCTTCTAGCACTATGAAGATGTTGCAGGCCAAGTGATCAGGTGGAAAAAATCGTCCATTATTTTTGGCAAGGGGGTTTCTGCCCAAAGGCAACATCGCATTGTCAAATATTTGGGCATAATGAGGGGATCCCTCCCCATTATGTATCTGGGAGTTTTGTTATTCTGGGGGAAAGTGAAAACTTATCACCTTGAAAGCATCTCACTTAAAATAACTCAACAACTGGCAAGATGGAAAGGAAAAACTCAATCACAAGCTGGAAGAGTTTGCTTGATCAACTCTGTCATCATGTCCATGTTCCTACACGCCTTTTCCATTTACAGATGGCCCACAAGCCTGATAAAAAATCTACAAAGTAAGATTCAGAACTTTTCCTAGACGATATGCATTGATGAAATGAAATTAATCTCTATTGCATGGAAGAAATGTACTAAACCCTCTAATATGGGTGGGCTTGGCATTAAAGACCTCAAGAAATTCAATGATGCCCTCATTGGGAAATTTACCTAGAATCTGTTCAATCCACAAGACGGGGGTCTGGAATTCCAAAGGGAAAGGTTAAACTCCAAACTCTATGACGGTTTTACTGGTTACATTCCTTCATCGGTGTGGATTACGATCAGATCCTCGTATAGAGACATCATCCTTCAATCAAAATGGATAGTCTCGAGGCACTCAAACATGAACAGATGGACAAATACCGGGCTTGAAAGGCCAATCAGTGACTCTGTTCAGCCTCCACCCAACCTGCAACACCTCTCTATTACCGAATGAAACAACCAAATGGCGGAGCTCATTAGGATCCTTCTTGAAAACATTATTCAGAAAATCCATAATTATCAATTCACCGACACTGATGGCCACATTTGGAAACCCAACCTTGTTGGACAGTTGAGCACAAGGGAGCTCTATCGGTATAAATGTGGACAAGGCACCCAACCACCGACATGGCTCTCTAAATTCAGGAGAAACTTCATACCGCTATCAAATTTTATTCTTCTGTGGAAAGTGTGGATGAATAGGCTGCCTGTGCAGGAGCAACTCAAGAAAGCCGAATGGAGCTTAGCCTCGACCTGCCTAACCTGTCTATGAGCATAGGAAAATGTGCAACACATCTTCCTTAGCTGCAGGCTCGCTACCTCATTATGGGACTATGTGCAGAACCTCTTTGGCCAAAAATTCTGCATGAGTAACACTCTGGCAGATATTTTTAACAGCGTCGTCAGTGCGGACAGCAGTGAGCCGACCAAGAACCCCATGCTTGCTGTAGTCGCGGCCCTTGAAAACTACATGTAGACAGCCCGGAATAAGATGGTTTTTGAATCAAAGGCAAGCTCCCTTCATAGTGGAATCCTGGTGATCCATAAAGCTGTTCACACAGTATCTCATATTCAAACTGGAGCAATGCATAACAACATGAATTATGATCATTTTGAGAACTCTTATTGTTCCTGGAAGGTGAAAACAACTAACGCCCGTGAAATTCATTCAGTGGATTCCCCCAATTCCAGGTTGGATTAAATTTAACGTGGTTGGCGCCCCATCAAGATCACCTGTTCTCGTGGGATGCGGAGGTGTCTTTCGTACCTAAAGAGGCTTCGTCAAGGGATGCTTCTTTCACTTCCTGGGGAGTGGATGCGCCTATGAGGTGGAACTATGGGCCATCATCAAGGTAGTCTATTTCGTGAGGAAATTTTCTTGGAAGCTCCTATGGATTGAGTTTGACTCAATGATGGCAGTGGAGGCCTGAGAAGCAGATCAAGAAGGGTACCATGGCTGTTATTCCCACAATGGATTGAATGCCTCAGAGCTTCACAAGATCTGACCCTACATATCACACATGATTTCCAGGAAGTAAATGTGGTGCAAAATTCACTCTCAAAGAAATCAATTGAAGATAGGGGCTCCATGTGGTCCTTCATCACTCCACCTTATTATCCGTCCCTTGTGGACTTAGACATGAAGGGTGATACACACACCCGCTTCTGTAGTCCCTCCTTGTAAGACATTGTACCTTTCTTCTTTTACTTAAATTTGGGGACCAGGCTCGCCTTGTTCTGTACCTTCTTTGCCTAAAAATCACTAAAAACTCTGAAATCCCTTTAAAGCCAAAAACATGTTAAAAAACTTTAAAAAACCTTAGAAACACTAAAAAACTCAAACAAAACCTTAAAAACCCAAAAGACCCTTGAACACTAAAAAACCCTTAGAACCCAAAAAAACGCATAAAAACCCTCAAAAACATAAAAACCCTCAAAACCCTAAAAAACATATAAAATCATAAAAACCCCTAAAAATCAATGAAAATGTAAAAAACCTTTAAAAATCCCTAAAACCATAAAACCCCTAGAAACCATAAAAACCCCATAAACCCCTAAAAATCCACCAAAAATCCTTAAAACCCCAAAAAACAATAAAAAACTCTAAAAAACCTTAAAACCCTAAAAAAATCAAAAAGTCCCTAAAACCCCCCAAAGACCCAAAAACCCTTAAAAACCATAAAACCCACAAGACCCTGAAAAAATATAAAACCCCTTAAAATGTCTAAAACCCTTAAAACCCCTAAAAACCAAAAAAAAACCCAAAAAACCCAATAAAATCCATGAAAAATGTAAACAACCATAAAAACCATGAAACCCATAAAAACCTAAAAAAATCTAAAAACCCATAAAAACAAAAAAAACCTCTTAAAAAACTAAAAAACCTTTAAACCATAAAAGCATTAAAAAACACTAAAAACCTTAAAACCCTTAAAAACTAAAAAATAAACTAGATACCCAAAAGGACCCTAAAAACCCGAAAAACCCCTAAAATCATAAAACCCCCTAGAAACATGAAAATCCCTAAAAATCCTTAAAAACCTTTAAAACCATAGAATTCCTAAAAAACCCTTAAAAATCTATGAAAACATAAAAAAACATAGAAAACCCTGGAAAACCCCTTAAAACCATAAAACACTAAAAAACACTGAAAAATTCAATAGCCCATTAAATCCCTAAAATGTTTTAAAACTATAAAAACCTTAAATAAAAAAAAACTCAAAAACCAAAAGGCACTAAATATCCAGAAACCCTAAAAACCCTAAAAAATTCTAAAAACCCCTAAAAACCAAAAAATCCCAAGAAACCCTAAAATCAATAAAAATATTTAAAACCACTAAAATCCATGAAAACGTTAAAAACCATACAACCCAGAAAACCCCCCCAAACCATAAAACCCCCTAAAAAAATAAAAAACCAAAAACCCCATAAAAACCCTAAAAACAACTAAAAACTCTAAAAACCTGTAAAAATGTTAAAAACCTCTAAAAACCCTTAAAAACTGTAAAAAAGTCAAAAACCTGGAAAACCCAAAAAGACCCTAAAAACCTTGAAAAACCCTAAAAGCCTGAAACCCACTTCAAACCCCTAAAAACCATCTAAATACCTAAAATCCCTAAAAAACCTGAAACCATAAAATCCTAAAAAACCACTAAAATCCATTAACATGTAAAAAACTTTAAAAACCCTAAAAACCCCAAAAACCATAAAAACCCTTAAATTCTTAAAAAACCTTAAAATACTATAAAAACCTAAAACCGACTAACAAATCTAAAAATACTTAAAACCTATAAAAACGTTAAAAAAATCTAAAGAACTTTAAAAACCCTAAAAACTCAAAAAAACCTAAAAACCCCAAAAGACCCTAAAAACTTTAAAAACCCATAAAACCCCCTAAAAACCATAATGACCTTAAAAGTTCTAAAATCTCTAACTCCCAAAAAAACATAAAAAACCTAAAAAGACCATAAAATCCATGAAAACGTAAAAAACCTAAAAACCCTGAAAAACCATTAAAAACCCTAAAAACCATTAAAACCTCAAAACCCTGAAAACCCTAAAACCCCTAAAAACCATTAAAAACTCTAAAAACCCTAAAAATCCTTAAAACCCCAAAATTTGTTAAAAAACACTAAAAACCTTCAAAACCCTACAAACTCAAAAAAAAAACCCGAAAAACCCCTTAAAACACTAAAAACATCTTAAACCCCTCAAAATACCTAAAAACTAAAAAACACTAAAAACCATAACCATGCTAAAAAATTCACAAAAACATAAAAACCCTAAAAACCCCGAAAACCACATGAAAACCATAAAACCCCCTAAAAACCTTAAAACCCATAAAACCCATAAAACCACTAAAAACTATAAAAACCATTAAAACCTTTAAAAACAATAAAAAAATCTATAAAACTTTAAAAACACTAAAAAACTCTAAAAAACCTTAAAACCCCCAAAAGTCCCTAAAAACCTAGAAAAACCTAAAAACTCTAAAAACCCATGAAATCCTTGAAAACCCTAAAAACCCCTGAAAACCCTAAAAACCCCCAAAACCCTAAAAACCATAAAAATCCAAAAAAATGTTACAATCCATGAAAACTTAAAAAACCTTGAAACCCTTAAAACCCCCTAAAAACTATAAAAACATCTAAAACGTATAAAAACCCTAAAAACTAAAAAACCCAAAAACCCCAAAAACCCTAAAAGCCCCTAAAAAGCCCCTAAAGGATGGTAATTCCAGGACTAAGGAGATGAGTGATTATGGCGTGCTGCAAAGCAGGAAGGTGGACTATGGAGATCTTTCCCCCTACCCCATGGAGGAGGAGGCCAAGAAGGGACTACTGTACTCTCCCCAAGCCAATTTCTACCAGAGACTCCTACAAGGCCTCCAAGTATGCGAGCAGTAGAGGCTTAGGGGCATATATACCAAGCTTGGTGTTGATATGGAAAATACCAAGAAAGCTATGGTGGAGTGGAAAAAGATAGAGTCAAATGTATCTTCAAGATATGGTGTTGATGGTGACCCCTAAAAGCCCTAAAAACACTCAAAATCCTTAAAAACCCAAAAAAACTCTAAAACCTTAAAAATAAAAAAACCCTAACTATACATGAAAATGTAAAAACACATAAAATAATAAAAACCATAAAAAACCCTAAAACCCATAAAAACCCTAAAAACCCACAAAAAACTCTAAAAACCCTTTAAACCCCTACAAACATTAAAAAACTTTAAAAACCTTAAAAACCATAAATAAAATTAAAAAAACCATACAAATCCTTAAAAACCCTAACCCCCCTAAAACCCTAAAACCCTAAAAAATCTATAAAAACCCTAAAAACCCTAAAGACCACAAAACCCTTAAAAATCCCCAAAAAATCTATGAAAACGTAAAAACCCCTAAAACATTGAAAAACTAATGAAACCCATAAAAACCCCTAAAAACCTTAAAAACATAAAAACCCATAAAAACCCTAAAAAGCTACTAAACACTCTAAAACCCCTTAAAACCAATAAAAATGTAAAAAACTCAAAAAACTATTAAAAACCATAAAAAACACACAAAAAACCGTAAACACCCAAAAAGACCCTATAAACACTAAAACCCTTGAAAATAAATACCCCGCCCCAAATTCCTAAGAACCCTAAAAACTCCTAAAACCATAAAAATCATAAAAATATCCATGAAAATGTAAAAAACCCATAAAAACCTAAAAAACCCTAAAAATCCATAAAAACTTCAAAAGACCATAAAAACCCTAAAAACATAAAAAATCCCTACAAATCCATAAAAAGACACTAAAATATCGAAAAATCTTAAACCCCCTAAAAATGTTATAAACCTCAAAAAAACCTTTAAAATCATAAAAAAAATTAAAAAAAACCTCTAAACCCAAAAAGTCACCAAAAACCCAAAAAAACCAAAAATACCATGAAAAATATGAAAAATACCTCAAAATCGCTAAAACCCTAAAAACTTTAAAAACCATAAAAATCGTAAAAAACCCATAAAATCGGTCAAAGGGTAAAAGACCCTAAAAACCCATAAAAACCCTAAAAACAACTAAAAACTCTAACAACCCTTAAAACTGCTAAAAATGTTAAAAAATATAAAAAACCTTAAAACCCCTAAGAAACTTTAAAAAACCCCAAAAAACCAAAAAAGTCCCTAAAAACCCTAAAACCCCCTAAAACCCCAAAAAACCCCTAAAAACCCACAAACTCCCAAAGAACCCAAAATACACTAAAAATAATAAAAATCCAAAACCCCCCAAAAAAATCCATGAAGATGTAAAAAAACCTAAAAACCCTGGAAAACCTCTAAAAATAAAAAAACCCCAAAAAACACTAAAAAACCCCAAAACCCAATAAAAACTCTAAGAACATTAAAACTGCTAAAACAATAAAAAAACTTAAAACCCTAAAAAACTCAAAAAACCCTAAACACCCAAAAGACCCAAAAACTCAAAAAATCCTTAAACCGTAAAACCCCTAAAACTCTAAAACCCCCCAAAACCCTCAAAACCCTAAAAACCCATAAAAATCATAAAAATCATTAAAATCCCTAAAAATTCATGAAAATGTAAAAACCCATAAAAAACCCCGGAAACCCACAAAACCCCCTAAAAACCATAAAAAACACTAAAATCCCATAAAACCCCAAAAAACTACAAAACTCTAAAAATCTTTTAAATCCATAAAAATGTTCAAAAAGTCTAAAAACCCTTAAAAATCCCAACAACTAAAAAAATAAAAACACAAAAGACCCTAAAAACCATGAAAACCCCTAAAAACCCTAAACCCCTAAAAATCCCTAAAAACCTAAAAAAATCCTAAAAACCATAAAAATCCTAAAACCCCCCTAAAATCAATGAAAAGGAAAACACCATAAAACCCCGAGAAACCCCTAAAAACCATAAAAACCCAGAAAAACCTTAAAAAATCATAAAAAACCTAAAAACCACTAAAAATATAAAAATGCTTAAAAACCCTAAAAATGTTAAAAACTCTAAAAAACCTTAAAAACCTGAAAATATTCAAAAAACCTAAAAGACCCAAAAACCGAAAAACCCTGAAAATCCCAAAAATCCCAGAAAAATCCCTAAAAACCCAAAAAATCCATGAAAATGTAAAAAACACTAAAAACCCTGAAAAACCACTGAAAAACATAAAAACCCTTAAAATCAATAAAAAAACTAAGAAACCCAAAAAAACCCTAAAACCAATCAAATCTCTAAAAGCACTTTAAAACCCTAAAATGCTAAAAAAACTATAAGAAACCTTCAAAACCCTAAAAATCATAAGAACCGTAAAACCCAAAAGACTCAAAAACCTGGAAAAACATTAGAAACCCCTAAAGAATGTAAAATTCCTAAAAAAACGTTAAATCAATGAAAATGTAAAAAACCCTAAAATCCCCAAAAAACCCTAAAAACAAAAAAAAACCCTAAAAAACTTAAAAAACCCAAAAACCCATCAAAACCCTAAAAAACTACTAAAAACTCTAAAAACCTTAAAACCATAAAAATCTCCAAAAAAACCTAAAACCCCTAAAGACCCTAAAACCCTTGAAAATCAATAAAACCCCTACAAACCCCTAAAAACCCTAAAAACCCCACAAAATCCCTTAAAACCTTAAAAATCATAAAAAACCTTAAAACCCACTAAAAATCCATGAAAACATAAAAAATCAAAAAAACCCATGAAAACCAAAAAAACCCCTAAAAACCATTAAAACCCCTCAAAACACATAAAACCACTAAAATACAATAAAAACTCTAAAACCCCTTAAAACCCCAAAAAAATTTAAAAACTTTCAAAACCCTTAAAATCCTTAAGAACTCAAAAAATACCCTAAAACCCAAAATGACCCGAAAAACCCGAAAAACCTTGAAAACCTTAAAAATCCTAAAACCACTAAAAACTATAAATACCATAAAATATTATAAAAACTATACAAACCTTAAAAATTATAAAAACCCCTAAAAATCCATGAAAATGTAAAAAATCCTAAAAACCTTGAAAACCCCTAAAAACCATAAAAATCCCTAAAACCATAAAAAAACATGAAAACCAAAAAAAACCTAAAAACCACTAAAAACTCTAAAAACTCCTTTAACCCCTAAAATGTTTAGAAACTCTAAAAAATCTTAAAAACCCTAAAAAACACAAAAAAACACCTAAAAATCCCAAAAGACCATAAAACCCCCAAAAATAAACCCCCCCTAAAAACCCTAAAAACCCTTCAAATCCCAAAAATCCAGAAAAATGCCTAAAAAAATAAAAAACCTAAAAAACAAATGAAAATACATGAAAACGTAAAAAAACATTTAAAACCCTAAAAAACCCAAGAAAACGATAAAACCCCCTAAAACTCCTAAAACCCCACTAAGAACATTAAATCCCTTTAAACCCCTAAAAACATTAAAACTCTAAAAAGCCTAAAAAACTCTTAAAAACTCAAAAAAAAAACTAAAAACCCAAAATAACCCTAAAACACTTAAAAACTCTAAAAACTCTAAAACCCCTGAAGGACCCTAAAAACCCTCAAAATCCCTAAAAACCATAAAAACCCTAAAAATGATAAAAATCATAAAACCCCTGAAAAATCCATAAAAACGTAAAACCCTAAAACCCCCCAAAACCCCCTAAAAACCATAAAACCCTGAAAAACCATAAAAACACAAAAAAAATACCCATAAAAACTCTAAAACCCACTAAAAACTCTAAAAACCCTTAAAACCCCTAAAAATGTCAAAAAATATAAAAACCTTAAAAACAATAAAAAACTCAAAAAAATACTAAAACACCAAAAAGACCCTTAAAACACGAAAACCCATAAAAACTATAAAATCCCCTAAAAACCCAAAACCCTTAAAAACCCTAAAAAACATTTAAAATCCAAAAACCCCATAAAATCATGGAAATGTCAAAACCCTAAAAAACCTATGAAAACCATAAAAACCCTAAAAACCTTTAAAACCCTAAAACCCCATAAAAACCCTAAGAAATTACTAAATACTCTAAAATCCATTTAAACCCCCAAAAATGTTAAAAAACTCAAAAAAACCTCAAAATCCCTAAAAAACTCAAACAAACCCCTAAAACCCATAAATAAAATAAAAGAAACTGAAAACCCCTTGAAATACATAAAACACTAAAAACACTAAAAACCATAAAAATTAAAAAATCACTAAAAACTCATGAAAACGTAAAAACCCAAATAACCTTGAAAAATACTTGAAAATAATAAACCCCCTAAAAACCCAAAAAAAAAATCCTAAATACCTCTAAAAACCCTTAAAACCCTTAAAAACGTTTAAAAATATTAAAACCCTAAAAACTTAAAAAAAAAACCCAAATAGGTAGTAAAAACCCTAAAAAACCCTAAAAAACCCTAAAAACCCCTGAAAAATAAAATTTTGGGGGGCTAGGATCGCCTAGCCCTGAACCACTTCCGCCCCTGAAAAATAAAAAAAACCTCAAAATCCCTAAAACCCTAAAAAACCAATAAAATCCGAAAAACACCTAAAAATCAATTAAAACGTAAAAAAGACTCAAAACCATAAAAAACCCTAAAAACCATAAAAACTCATAAAACCTTAAAAACCCTAAAACCCCATAAAAACCATAAAAATCACTAAAAACATCAAATTACTTTAAAAATCCTAAAAATGTTCAAAAACTCTAAAAAACTCTAAAAATAAAAAAACCCTAAAAACTCAAAAATACCCTAAATACTCTCAAAACCCCAAAAAACCCGAAAACCCAAGAAATTTCCTAAAACCCCAAAAAATCCCTAAAAACCTTAAAAAACCCTCAAAATCATAAAAATCCCCTAAAAACTATGAAAACATAAAAAACCCTAAAAACCCTAAAAACCCCTAAAACCCATAAAAACCGTTAAACCTTAAAAATCATAAAAACCCAAAAAAACCCAAAACAATACTAAAAACCATCAAAACCCCTAAAACGTCAAAAAAATCTAAAAACCCTTAAAATCCCTAAAGAAATCAAAAACCCTAAAATCCCAAAAAGACCTTGAAAAGCTTGAAAAACCCTAAAAACCCTAAAACCCCCAGAAACCCTTAAAAACCCTCAAAATCCCTAAAAACCCTAAGAAACCCTAAAAACCATAAAAATCCTATAAACCCCAAAAAATCCATGAAAAAAATAAAAAACCCTAAATACCATTAAAAACACATGAAAACCATAAAAACACCAAAAAACCTTAAAAACCCTAAAATATATAAAACCCCTAAAAATCACTAAAAACTCTAAAAACTATTAAAAGCCTAAAAATGTTAAAAACACAAAAAAAACTCAAAAAAACCCTAAAACCCCTGAAAAACTCGTTAAAACCATAACCCCCCAAACCCTAAAAACACATAAAAACCCTAAAAAACCACTAAAAATTCGAAAAACCCTTTAAACCCATAAAAATGTTAAAAAACTCTAAAAGTCTTTTAAAATCCTAAAAATTCAAAAAAACCCTAAAAATCAAAAAAGATACTAAAATCCCTAAAAACCCTAAAAACTCTAAAACCCATTAAATTTTCGAAAACCCTCAAAATTCCAAAAAACCTTAAAAATAGTAAACTATAAAAAATTTAAAACCACCTAAAAATCGATGCAAAAATAAAAAACCTTAAAAACCATAAAACCCCCTAAAACCCTTAGAAAAACATTAAAAATCCATAAAAACTCTAAAAATCCACTATAAACTCTAAAAAAGCTTAAAACCCCTAAAAACCCCTAAAAACGTTAAAAAATTCTAAAAGACCTTAAACCCTAAAAAGTTTAAAAAACCCTGAAAAATCCTAAAAATACCTAAAACCCCTAAAAACCATAAAAATCCAAAAAACCCTAAATATCATTAAAAAGATAAAACCCCTAAAACCCACAAAAAACCTTAAAAACCACAAAATCCCATAAAAACAATAAAAACCCAATAAAAACTCTAAAAACCCTTAAATCTCCTACAAATGTTAAAAAACACTAAAAACCCTTAAAAGCCTTAAAAACACAAAAAACCCTAAAACCCAAATGGTCCCTAAAAACCCTAAAACCCCTTAAAAAACTTGAAAACCCCCAAACCCCTAAAAACCCTAATAACCCTAATAACCCTAAGAAAATATGAAAAATCCTAAAAACCCCTAAATATATGTGAAAACATAAAAAACCAAAAAATTAGGAGAAACCTCTGAAAACCATAAAAACCCTTAAAAACCCTAAAAATCACTAAAAATCTAAAATCCCTTAAAACCCATAATTTTTATGAAAAAAAATCTAAAAACCTTAAGAACCAGACAAAATTCAAAAATACCCTAAACCCCAAAATCTCTAAAAACCCTAAAAGGCCCCTAAAAATCCATGAAAATGTAACAAAACCCTACAAACCCAATGAAAACCATAAAACCCCCTAAAATCCTTAAAAACCCTAAAAACCCATAAAAACCCAAAAACCACTAAAAACTCTAAAAACCCTTAAAAGTCATAAAATGTTAAAAACACCCTAAAAAATCCTAAAACACTCAAAATAATCCCTAAAAACTCAAAAAAAAACCTTGAAACTTAGAAATACCCTAGACCCCCTTGTAAAACCCTAAAAACTGTCAAAATCATAAAAAAATTGAAAAAAATATAAAAACAAAATCCATGAAAACCTTAAAACCCTTTAAATCCCTTAAAATGTTAAAAAACTCAAAAAAATCCTTAAAAACCCAAAAATCCATAAAAACCCTGAAAACCCCTAAAAACCATCAAAAACCTAAAAACCCCTAAAAATCCATGAAAACATAAAATACCCTAAAAACAATAATAAAAAATTAAAAACCTTCAACCCCTAAAAACCCAAAAAACCCAAAAAAAGCCCTAAAAACCACTAATTTTTTTTAAAAAAACCCTTTAAACCCCTAAAAATTTAAAAAAAATCTAAGAAACCTTTAAACCTCATAAAAACTCATAAAAACCCTAAACCCCCCCAAAAGTCCCTAAAAACCCAAAACCCCCTTAAAATTTTAAAACACCAAAAAATCCCTAAAAACCATAAAAAACAAAAAAAAAACATAAAAACCCCTAAAAATTCAAGAAAATGTAAAAAACCGAAAAAATCGTGAAAAACCCCTGAAAACCATTAAAACCCATAAAAACCAAAAAATACCGTAAAAACCCATAAAAAACCTAAAAAACACTAGAAAATCTAAAAACCCTTACACCCCCTAGAAACGTTAAAAAATCTAAAAACATTAAAAACCCTAAAAAACTCAAAAAATACCCTAAACCCCAAAAGACCCAAAAAAACCCTCAAAACCCCTAAAAACCGTCAAATTTTTGAAAAACCCTAAAAAGCATAAAAATCTTAAAAAACCCCTAAAAACCAATGTAAACATAAAAAACTCTAAAATCCATGAAAAACCCCTAAAAACCATAAAATCCTAAAAACCTATAAAACTCGTAAAAACCAAATAAAAACAATAAAAACCCTTTAAACCCCTAAAAACATTAAAGAAATCTAAAAACCTTAAAACCCTAAAAAACTCAAAAAAACCCAATAAAACTACAAAAAGACCCTAAATTTTAAAAAACCCTAAAAACCCTAAAAACCCTGAAAACTAGAAAACCCCTAAAAACCTTAAAAAACCCTAAAAACACATAAAAACTCTAAAACCCACTAAAAACTCTAAAAACCTTAAAACCCTAAATTTTTTAAAAAACTATAAAAAAACATTAAACCCCTAAAAATAAAAATAAAACCCAGAAACCCAAAAAGGCACTAAAATCCATGAAAAACCCAACAACCCCTCAAATTCATTAAAAACCCTGAACACTACAAAAAATCTAAAAAACCTCTCCAAATCCATGAAAATGTAAAACAACTTAAAAAATCTTAAAACCCATAAAAACCATAAAACCCCAAAAACCTTTGAAAACCCTGAACCCATAAAAACCCTAAAGACCACTAAAAACTATAAAAAACCCTTTAAACCCCAAAATATGTTAAAAAACTCAAAAAACCTTAAAAACCCTAAAAACTAAAAAACTAAAAAACCCAAAAAGACCATGAAAAACCTTAAAACTCTAAAAGCCCTTGAAAGCCCCTAAAAATCCAAATTTTTAAAAACACGAAAAAAATCCAAAAAAACCATAAAAACCTAAAAAATCATTAAAAACTCTAAAAGCCCTCAAAACCCATAAAAACGTTAAAAACTCTAAAAAATTTAAAACCACTAAAAACTAAAAAAACTAAATCCCAACAGACCCTAAAAACCTAGAAAACCCCTAAAACACTAAAAACACCTGAAATTTCCTAAAAACTATCAAAATCCATAAAAACCCTTAAAACCAAGAAAATATATAAACCCCCTTAAAATCCATGAAAACAAAAATCAATAAAAACCCTAAAAAACCCCTCAAAACCATAAAAACCTTTAATCCCCATAAAAACCCCAAAAAAACTAAAAACTCTAGAACCCCTTAACACCCCTAAAACCTCAAAATTCTAAAAAACTCAAAAAGAACCCTAAAAACCCTAATAATGTTTAACAGCTCCAAAAAATTATAAAAACCCTAAAAACTCAAAAAAACCCAAAAAAACACAAAAGACCCTAAAAACCTTGGAAAACCTTAAAAACTAATGATAATTCCCAAAAACCCCTGAAAACCTCTCAAAATCCCTGAAAAACTAAAAAATCCCTAAAAACTATAAAAATCCTCAAAGCCCATAAAAAATCATGAAAATATAAAAAAAAACCCTAAACCCCCTCGAGAAACCCCAGAAAACGAATTAAAATGCATAAAAACCTAAAAACCCCCAAAAACAAATAAAACCATAAAACCAATAAAAACTCTAAAACCAATTAAAATCCTTAAATGCTTTAAAAAACTCTAAAAAACCTTAACGTCCTAAAGAAACTAGAAAAACCCTAAAAACCAAAAAAAACCCAAAAAACCCTTAAATTCCATAAAAACCTTGAAAACCCCTAAAAATCCCCCAAAACCTTAAAAAACCATAAAAATACTAAAAGACCCTAAAAACCCACAAAAAAGTAAAAACCCGAAAAACCCAAAAAACCAATTGAAAACCATAAAACCCCTAAAAACCTTAAAACACATAAAAAGTAAGAAAAACATTAAAAACCACTGAAATCTCAAAAAAACCTTAAAACCCCTAAAATGTTAAAAACTATAAACATTCAAACCCCTAAAAAAATAGAAAAATAAAAAATAAAAAAGACCCTTAAAACCCTAAAAAATCCTAAAAAACCCTAAAATGGATAAAAAACCTAAAAACACCTAAAAATACATCAAGATATAAAAAACCCTAAAAACTCTAAAAACCCCATGAAAACCTACCCCCCCCCCCCCAAAAAAACCTTAAATACCCTTAAAACCCATAAAACCCTAAAAATGACAAGAAAAAACTAAAAACTCTTATAACCAGTAAAAACAGTGAAAATCTCTAAAAACCCTTAAAACCCAAAAAAATTAAAAAAATTAAAACCCCAAAATACCCTAAAAACCCTAAAACCCTCAGAATCTCTAAAAACCCTAAAGGAACATGAAAAATGATAAAAATTATAAAAAACCTAAAAATCCATGTAAACATAAAAACACCTAAACAACTTGAAAAGCCCCTAAAAACATAAAAACCCTAAAACCCTAAAAATCCTAAAAATCCTTGAAAATGAAAAAACCATAAACACCCTAAAAATCCCTCGAAAACACTAAAAACAAAAACCCATAAAATTCCTACAAATGTACTAAAACTCTAAGACACTTAAAACCTTTAACAACATTAAAAAAATCAGAAAAACCCTTAAAACATAAAAAACTCAAAAAATGCCCTAAAAACCCAAGACCCACTAAAAACTCTTAAAACCCTTAAAACCCTTATAACATTAAAACACTAAAAAACCTTAAAACCCATAAAAAAATTTAAGACCCTAAAAACCCAAAAGACCATAAAAATCCTCAAAACCCCTAAAACCCTAAAAACCTATAAGAAACCCTAAAAACTCTCAAAATCCCTAAAACCCATAAAAACCACAAAAAACATAAAAAACCAAAAAAACACCTTAAACCCCATTAAATGTAAAAAAACTCTAAAACCCTAAAAAAACCCCTCAAAATCATAAAAAACCCTTAAAAACCTTAAAAACCCTAAAAACCCTAAAAACCCATAAAAACCATAAAAATCCTAAAAAGCACTAAAATATCTAAAAACCCTTAAATTCCCTAAAGAGGTTAAAAACCTTAAAGTCCCTAAAAAACACAAAAAAAACTTTAAAAACCCAAAAAGACTCTAAAAACTCAAAAAAACCCTAAAACCCCAAAATAACCCTAAAAACCCTCAAAATCATTAAAAACCCTAAAAACCATAAAAATCCTTAAACACCACTTAAAATCAATGGAAACATAAAATACCCTAAAAAACTTGAAAACCCCAGGAAAACCATAAATATCAAAAAAGACATTAAAATCTATGAAAACCAATAAAACCTCAAAAACCCACTGAAAACTCTAAAAATCCTTAAAACCACTAAAACGTAAAAAAATATAGAAAATATTAAAAACCAAAAAAATCATAAAACACCAAAATATCCTTGAAAAATCCTAAAAACCCTAAAAATCCTAAAAACCCTAAAAAGCCACAAATCCCCAAAACCCTTTAAAAACCCTAAAAACCAAAAAAATACTTAAAACCCCATAAAAATCCATGAAAACATAAAAAACCCCAAAAACCATGAAATCCCCTCAGAAAACCATAAAACCTCTAAAAACCTTAAAAAACCCTAAAAACTCATAAAAACCCTAAAAACCACTAAATATTCTAAAATTCCTTAAAACGCATAAAAACATTAACAACTCAAAAAACCCTTAAAACACCCAAAATCTCAAAAAACCCTAAAACCCCAAAAAGACCTCAAAAACCCAGAAAATACTAAATCACTAATAATCACTGAAAAATCCAAAAACCCTCAAAATCCTCATAACCCTAAAATCCTTTAAAAACACAAATCCCTAAAAAACCCATAAAAATCCATGATAACATAAAAAACCCTAAAAACCTTAATAACCCCTAGAAACCATAAAAACTCCTAGAAACCTTACAAACCCTAAAACCCATATGGTGACTTCAATGTTGTTTTGAGTCCTGATGAAAAAATTGGCCCCCATTTTCTCCGTTCTACTGCTCAAGATTTTCAGTACTGTGTGGATCAATATAATCTCATTGAAGTTCCTATGGCAGGCTCCAAATTTACCTGGGGAAGGTTCACTGTAAATGGGAGGCAAGCCAGCAAAATTGATAGGTTCTTCATTCACGTCAATGATGCTGGTGCTCCATTGGACATCTCAGGGTTTACTCTCCCTAAATTTAACTCTGATCATAATCCCATTGTTGTCTCCATTCGGGAGGATATTAGGAGACTTTCTCCCTTACCCTTCAAATTCAACAATGCCTAGCTCTCAATCCCAGGATGTAGGGAAGTTGTTCTTGATGGATGGAACTCCACTTTCCATGGATCTCCTTACTTTGTGGTTGCCTCAAAGCTTAGGAGAATCAAAAGCCTTCTTAAATCTTGGAGTAAGCTCTCTTTCTCCAGAATTGATGAGGAGATCAAGGATGCGCAATCTCAGCTGGAGTTTTTCCAAGAAAGCAATCAGCAGGGGGTTGTTCCTACTCATGAGTAACTTTTGTCTCACAAAAAGCTTGATGATCTTCTTGCTCTCAAAGAGAATCTGGAAAAGCACCAATTCAATGCTCGATGGCTCAAGGATGGTGACAAAAACTCAAAGTTATTTCATTGCTTACAATGGGAGAAAAGGGTCTATAAAGGACCTAATCATATCCGAATCAATGGGGCAACCTTGGTTGAGGAGAAAGAGCTCTCTGATGCTGTTGTTGACCATTTTAAAGATCTTTATAATGATGATGGTACCCCTCCCTCGGCCTTGGTTGCCGACTGTATTGAGCAGTGTGTGAATGACTCACAGAACAATGATTTGACCTCTCCTCCTCTTGAAGATGAAGTCAAATCTTATCTCTTCTCTCTCAATTCTGAAAGTGCCCCTGGACCGGATGGATTCACCAACAAATTCTTTATCTTTTATTGGGATATCATTCATGCAGAAATTACCAATGCTGTCAGGGAGTTCTTCATCTCAGAATCATTTCCATTTGGAGCCAACTCCAACTTCATTGCTCTGCTTCCCAAAAAAGAAGCTGCTATTGACATCGGTGACTTTCGTCCCATTGCCATTGGAAATACCATTACAAATATTATTAGAAAAATCATCATCACTAGGTTGGGGAAGTTTGTTGGTTCCATTATCACTCCTAATCAATTTGTCTTTGTTCCTGGGTGAAACATTCAAAGCTGTTTATATATGGCCTCTGAAGGAGTGAATATCATGAGAAAGAAAGTCAAATATGGGACCTTTGCTCTTAAACTGGATATATCCAAAGCTTTTGATACCATTAAGTGGAATTTTCTGTTTAAGGTGTTGGGTATGTATGGTTTCTCATCCAATTTTATCAGCATGATATCTTCTATTTTGGAGAGTGCTAGAATTTCTGTTCTGATTAATGGGGTGCCAAAAGGTTTTTTTCAGTGTTCACGAGGGGTGAGACAGGGAGACCCTATCTCTGGAATTCTCTTTGCACTTGCAGAAGATTACCTGAGTCATATTGTTACACATGCAATGATGGATGGATTATATTGCCCTTTCGAAGCCAGCAAGGACTCCTATGTACCCTCACACCTTTTTTATGCTGACGATATCCTTCTATTTGGGTAGGCTAATATGCGAACTATCTCAGCTATCCGGAAAATCTTTAATCACTATGAAGATGTTGCTGGGCAGGCAATCAGTTGGTGTAAATCATATATTGTTTTTGGGAAAGGGTGATCCTCAGTGAGGCAAAACAGAATCATTATATGTCTTGGCGTTAAAAAAGGATCTCTGCCTTTTAATTACCTTGGGGTTCCCCTCTTCTTGGGTAGGGCAAAGTGCTACCACTTGGAAAGAATTTCTGTTGATATCACCCAACAGCTAGCTAAATGGAAGGGAAAGTCTCTGTCTCAAGTAGGAAGAGTTTGCCTTATTAATTCCGTTATCACATCAAAGTTTGTTCATGCCTACTCTTTATATAGATGGCCGGTAAGTCTGATCAAATCCCTTCAAGCCAAGATTCGAAACTTTGCATGGACAGGATGCATTAGTGAAAAGAAATTGGTAATTGTTGCATGGAAAGACTGTATCAAACCCATTAACATGGTTGGTCTTGGAATTAAAGATCTCAGGGCTTTCAATGAGGCCTTGTTGGCTAAATTCACCTGGAATCTCTTCGTGCACAAGGAAGGTGAGCTGGATTTTCTTAAAGAACGATTCACTGCCCACTTGTGTAATGGCTACACTGGGTATATGCTCTCCTCGGTATGGACCACAATTAAATCCTCATTTCAGAATATTATCTCTCAATCTATCTGGACTGTTTCAAGACAATCCAATCTGAACTGCTGGCTCACCCCTTGGCTCGATTGTCCTCTAGATGAACTTATGAAAGTTCCACAAGGTCTGCAACACATGACTATCAGTGAGCTCAACGCCAGGCTGATGGAGCTGGATGGAATTCTGCCATCACACATCATCTCCCAGATCCGTTGTTACAACTACGTTGATTCGGACACTCTCCTATGGAAGCCGGATCTGATTTTCCAGCTCACTTCAAGGGGTTTCTACGAGCATGAATGTCGGCAAGGTCCTGACCCCCCCTCATGGCTTCTGAAATATAAGTGTCAATTCATTCCACCTAGACACTTTCTTCTTCTTTGGAAAATTTGGAGGCGTAGGTTGCCTATGCATGGTCAGCTTTAAAAAACTGGGTTGCAGATTGCCTCGGTCTGCAGCATCTGTTTGCGAGGTGCTGAAAGCATACAACACCTCTTTATTGATTGCAATCTTTCACACAGATTATGGAGCTACATGCAGGATGTTTTTGGTCTCCGCTTACCTCCTGGAACCTTTTCTCAACGGATGCTTTTTATCAATGATTTTAGCTGCAGTGAGCAGCTTCATAACCTCCTTCTTGCAGCATCGGCAGCCATTGTCTCTTTCCTATGGGCTGTAAGAAATTCTGCTATGTTTCGGAACAAATCAGGCTCCACGCATGAGGGTATTATTTCCATGCATAGTGATGTTCGGTTGGCTAGGAGTCTCCAATCAGGTACGATGAAAAACGGCTTCAATGATCTTGTTACACTCCGCACCCTTGGTGTCCCTGGTAAGTGCAAAAAACCAATGTTGATGAAGTACATTAGATGGATTCCACCAATCCCGTCATGGATCAAAGTTAATGTTGATGGTGCGGCGGCAGGCTCACCAGGCCCTTCAGGTTGTGGTGGGGTCTTCCATACTTGTCGAGGATTTGTCAAGGGTATTTTCTATCACTACATTGGGAATGGATGTTCTTATGAGGCAGAGATTTGGGCTATTATCAAGGCTGTTTGTTTTGCAATTCAATTTGGGTGGTTGCATCTATGGATCGAATCGGACTCAATGCTTGCAGTGGAGGCGCTTCGCCAAAACTCAAGGAAGGTTCCATGGCGGCTTCTTCCTCAGTGGATTGAATGCCTTAGCCTATCCAAGAACCTGACTCTCAGGATCTCTCATGCATATAGGGAAGTCAATATGGTGGTCGATGCTCTCTCCAAGATGGCTATTGAAGAATGCTGCTCACGGTGGTCATTCAATGCTCCTTCCTTTTGCACGTCTCATGTAGCCTCTGAAATGATGGGTGCTACCTACACACGAATGTACAAGTCCCCCCTGTAATGTTTTTTACCTTTTCTTTTTATTAATTGAGGCGCCAAGCTTTCTGCTTGGCACGCACCTTCTTTGCCCTAAAACCCATAAAAACCCTAACAACCAATTAAAAAATCTAGAAAACCTTAAAACTACTAAAAACACTAAAAAACTCTAAAAACCCTTTAAAAACCAAAAAAACTCATAAAAAACCCTAAACCCCAAAAGACCCAAAAAATCCTGAAAACTCATAAAAACCCTAAGAACCCCTAAAAACCCTAAACCCCCCAAAATCCTTACATTTTTTTTATGAAAATGTAATAAACCCTAAAACCCGGAAGAACCCCTAAAAACCATAAAATTCCAAAAAACCCTTAAAATATCTAAAAATAAATAAACCCTAAACTCTACTAAAAACTCTAAAAAACCCTTAAAACCACTAAAAATGTTAAAAAAATCTAAAAGATCTTTATAATCCTTAAAAACTCAAAAAATCTAAAACCCAAAAAGACCATAAAAACCTTGAAAACCCCTAAAACCTCTAAAAACCCCTAAAAACCCATAAAAACCTCAAAATCTTGAAGAAACCTAATAAACCTAAAAACCCTAAAAATCATAAAAACCCCCTAAAAATCCATCAAAACATAAGAAACCCTAAAATCCATAAAAATCCCAAAAAACCATAGACAATCCTAATGACCTTAAAACCCCTAGAAACCCATAAAACCCCTAAAAAAACTCTAAAAACCCTTAAAACCCATAAAATGTTAAAAAACTCTAAAAACCCTAAAAACACTAAAAAACTTAAAAAAACACCAAAACCATAAAAAGAAACTTAAAACCTTAACCCCCCCCAAAAATCATGAAAACATAAAAAAAACTTAAAATCCCGAAAAAAACATGAAATCCATAAAAACCCCTTAAAAACCTTAAAAACCCTCAAAAACCCATAAAACCCAAAAAACTGCTAAAAACTCTAAAACCCCATTAAAGCACTAAAACCCTTAAGAAAACTCTAAAATCCTTTAAACCCCCTAAAAATTCAGAAAAAAACCTAAACCACCCAAAATACCCTAAAAACTCCGAAAAACCTAAAACCCCTAAAAATCCTTAAAAACCTCAAAACCCCTAAAAACCTAAAAAACAATAAAAAACTTAAAAATCCCCTAAAATCCATAAAAACATGAAAAACTCTAAAAACCCCAAAAAACCCATGAAAACCATAAAGACCCCTAAAAACCTTAAAAACCCATAAAAACCCTAAAACCACTAAAAATGATAAAAACCCATAAAATCACTAAAAACATTAAAAACCCTAAAAAACCTTAAAAACACTAAAAAATAAAAAAAACTAAAACAAAAAAAGACCCTAAAACCACCTGAAAATCCTAAAAACCCTTAAACTCCATAAAAACCCTAAAAACCTTAAAACCATAAAAATAATAATAAACCCCTAAAAATCCATTAAAATGTAAAAAGAACAAAAACCCCTAAAAAACCCTTAAAACCATAAAACTCCTAAAAACATTAAAAAGACACGAAACCCCTAAAAACCCTAAAAGCACTTAAAACTCTAAAATCCCTTAAAACCCCTAAAAACATTAAAAATCTCTAAAAACCTTAAAAATCCTATAAACTCAAAAAAACCCATAAAGACCCAAAATGATCTAAACAACCCTGAAAACCCCTAAAATCCCTAAAAAGCCATGAAATTTTCGAAAAACCCTCAAAATACCTAAAACCCTAAAAAATATGAAAACCCATAAAAACCCAAAAAATCCCTAAAAATATTTGAAAATGCAGAAAACACTAAAAGCCATGAAAACCATAAAACCCCTAAAAACGTAAAAAAAACCCCTAAAGCCCCATAAAATTCCTTAAATCCACTAAAAAAACTAAATACACTTTAGACCCCTAAAAATGTTAAAAAACTCTAAAAACCCTTAAAACCCTAAAAAACTAAACAAACCTCTAAAAACCCAAAAAGACCCTAAAAACCCTTAAAATCCTAAAACCCTGAAAAACCCAAAAAAACCCAAAAAACCCTCAAAATCCCTAAAAATATTGAGAAACCTAAAAACCGTAAAAACCCAAAAAAACTTCTAAAAATCCATGAAAATGTAAAAAAACCTTAAAGACCCTGAAAAACACCTAAAAACCACAAAAACCCCAAAACCTTAAAATACCCTAAAAATCCATAAAAACCCTAAAAACCACTTAAGACTCTGAAAATAATTAAAACACCTAAAAACATTAAAAAACTCTAAAGTACCTTAAAAATCCTAAAAAACTCATAAAAACACCCTAAACCCCCCAAAATACAATAAAAACCTCAAAACCCCTGAAACCCCCAGAAAAATCCTCAAACCCCTCAAAATTTCTAAAAACAAAAAAAACCTAAAATCAATAAAAATCCTAAAAACCCAACAAAAATCCATAAAAACATGAAAAGAACCATAAACACCCTAAAAACCCCTGAATACCATAAAAATACCTAAACACCTTAAAACCCCCTAAAACCCCATAAAAACCCAAAGAACCCATTAAAAATCTAAAACCCTTAAAACCCCTAAAATGTAAAAAAACTCTAAAAAACCTTTAAAATAGTAAAATGTAAAATAACCCTAAAAACCCAAAAAGATCCTAAAAACCTAGAAAAACCATAAAACCACTTAAATTTCTTAAAGAACTCATAATCACTAAAATCCTTAAAAAACCATAAAACCATAAAAATACTAAAACCCCCAAAAATCTATGAAAAAATAAAAGTCCCTAAAAACTCATAAAACCCCTAAAAACCCCAAAAAACCAAGAAACCCCAAAAAATATAAAAAAACCCTAACAACCTATAAAACCCTAAAAAACCACCACTGACTCTAAAACCCCTTTAAACCCCTAAAAATGTTAAAAAACTATAAAAAACCTTAAAAACCCTACAAACTCAAAAAAAACCTAAAACCTAAAAAGACCCTCAAAACCATAAAAAATAATAAAAAAACCTGAAACACCCATGAAAACCCTACAAAACACTCAAAATCCTTAAAAACATTAAAGGCCATAAAAATCCTAAAAACCCCTCAAATCCATGAAAATATAGAAAACACTAAAACCCCCTTAAAACCATAAAACACCCTAAAAACCTTAAAAACCCTAAAAACCCATAAAAACCCTAAAACCCCAGAAAAACCATACACCCCCTTAAAATACCTAAAATCCCTAAAACTACAAAAAATCATTAAAATTCTAAAAACCCAAGAAAATCCACAAAAAAGTAAAAAAACCTAAAAACCTTAAAAACCATAAAAACCACTAAAAACTTCAAAAACCTAAAAACTAATAAAAACCAAAAAACCCATTAAAAACTTTAAAACCCTTAAAACTCCTAAAAATATTAAAAACTCAAAAAAATATTAAAAACTGGAAAAAACTAAAAAAAACCCTAAAACTCCAAAAGACACTAAAAACTCTGAAAAATGCTAAAAACCCACCAAAAACCCATACCATAAAATTTCTAAAAACTCTAAAAACCCTTAAAATGTTAAAAAACAATAAAAAACCTAAAAACCCCTAAAATACACAAAAAAAACCCTAAAACTTCAAAAGACCCTAACAACCCAGAAAAACCCAAAATCCCCTTAAACCCCCCCTAAAATCCCTCAAAATCTCTACAAACCCATAAAACCATAAAACGCCCCAAAACATAAAAAGCTTAAAAACCAATCAAAACCGTAAGAAACCACTAAAAACTCTAAAAATTCTTAAAACCCCTAAAATGTTAAAAAACTCATCAAATTCTTAAAAACCCTAAAAATTGAAAAAAAACCTAAAACCCCACAAAATCCCTAATTTTTTTTAAAAACCATAAAAGGCCCTAAAATCCCTAAAAACTCTGACAACCCCTAAAAACCCTAAAACCCACTAAAACACTAAAAAACCCAAAAACTATAAAAATTCTAAAAAACACCTAAAATCCATGAAAAATTAAAAAACCCTAAAAATCTCTCTAAACCATTAAAACACCTAAAAACCATAAAAACACTTAAAACCCATAAAAACCCACTAAAAACTCTAAAAACTCTTTAAACTCCTAAAAATGTTAAAAAACTCTTAAAAATCTTAAAAACCCTAAAAAGACTAAGAAAACCCGTAAGAACCCAAAAAGACCCTAAAGGCCTTGAAAAAACCCAAAAAACCTTAAAAACCATTAAAAACCTAAAAAACCTAAAAACACTAAAAAAACACTAAAAACCATAATAAATTGAAAAAATTGAAAAGAAAACCCCTAAAAACCCCTAAAAACACAGAAAACCCAAAAACCCAGAAAAACCCTTGAAAACCAAAAAACCCCTAAAAACCTTAGAAAACCTTAAAAACCCATAAAAACCCTAAAAACCACTAAAAACACTAAAAACCCTTAAAACTCCTAAAAAGTTAAAAATTCTAAAAAACCATAATAACCCTAAAAGACCCAAAGAGACCCTAAAACCCAAAATACACTAAAAAAATATGAAAACCCCTAAAAACCATAAAACCCCACAAAATCCTTAAAAATCCTAAAAACCATAAAAATCCTAAGAATTCCCTAAAAATCCATGAAAATTGAGAAAACTATAAAACCCCTTGAAAAAAATAAAATTCCTAAAATCCTTAAAATACCCTAAAACCCCATAAAAACCCTAAAAACACAAAAAAAATATATAAAAACCCTTAAAACCCCTAAAAACGTTAAAAACACTAAAAAACCATAAAACCCCCAGAAAAATAAAAAACCCAAAAGACCCAATAAACCCTGATAAAACATAAAAACCCTAAAACCCACTAAGATACCCTAAAAACCCTAAATATCTCTAAAAACCCTAAAAACCACAAAAACCTAAAAACTCCTCAAAATCGATGAAAATGTAAAAAACACTAAAAAACCTAAACCCCCCTGAAAACCATAAAAACCCCTTAAAAGATTAAAAAACCATAAAAATCCATAAAAACCCTAACACACTAAAATTCTAAAAACATTTAAAACCCATAAAAACATTAGAAAACTAAAAAAAACTTAAAACCCTAAAAAACTCAAAAAACACCTAAAAACCCAAAAAGACCCTAAAGACCCTAAAGACCCTAAAAACCCTTAAATACTATAAAAACCCTCAAAATATCTAAAAATCCAAAAAATCATTAAAAACCATAAATATCATAAACCCCCCTAAAAATCCATGAAAATGTAAAAAATCTAAAACACCCAAAAACCCCCTAAAAATAATAAAAACACCTAAAAACCATAATAACCCAAAAATTCCATAAAAACACTAAAAGTCACTACAGACTCTAAGAAACCTTTAAATACTAAAAAAGGTAAAAAAACACTAAAATCCTTAAAACACTAAAAAATATAAAAAATCCCTAAAAACAAAAAAAACACCCTAAAACCCTAAAACCCCCTAAAAACCTGAACACCCCTGAAAACCCCTAACAATCCTCAAAATCATTAAAAAATATAAAAACCCTAAAAATCCAAGAAAACATAAATATATTGAAAAACCCCTAAAAACCCTAAAAACCCCTAAAAACCTAAAAAACCAAAAAAAACTCTAAAAACAAGTAAAAACCCTAAAACCCTTAAAACCCATAAAAACATTAAATTACTCATAAAAACCATAAAAACCTTTAAACACAAAAAAACCCTATAAATCAAAATGACCCTAAAAACCATTTAAAACCCTAAAACCCTAAAAACTCTAAAATCCCCTAAAACCCCTCAAAATCCCTAAAAACTCTAATTCGTTAAAACCATAAAAATAGAAAAACCCCTAAAAACCATGAAAATGTAGAAAAACTCAAAACCCTTGAAAAACCCCTGAAAACCATAAAAACCCCTAAAAACAAAACCCCTAAAACTCTACAAACCCTTAAAATTGTAAAAAATCTGAAAAACCACTAAAAAAATCTAAAAACCGTTTAAACCCCTAAAAACATTAAAAAACACTAAACCAAAAATCCCAATAAACTCAATAAAAACCCTAAAACCCAAAAAAATACCTTTAAAACACTAAAAACCTTTTAAAAACTCTAGAAAACCCCAAAACCACTCAAAATCAATAAAAATCTTAAAAACCCAAAAAATCATAAAAAACCTAAAACCCCCTAAAAATCCATGAAAATGTAAAAAAACCCTAAAAATCTTGAAAACCCCCTGAGAACCATAAAACCCACTAAAAACCTTTAAAAACCCTAAAACCCCCTAAAAACCTAAAAAACACTAAAAACTATAAAAACTCTTAAAAATGATAAAAATATTAAAAAACTCTAAAAACCCATAAAACCCCTAAAAACCAAAAGAACCTAAAAACCCCGGAACCACTTAAAAACCCTGAAAACCCAGAAAAAATTTTAAAACCCATAAAACCCCTTAAAAACCCTAAAAAACATAAAACCCATAAAAACCTAAAGACCTTCTGAAGACTATAAAAACCCTTTAAACCCCTAGAAATGTTAAAAACTTGAAAAAACTTAAAAATCCAAAAAATTCAAAAAAACCCTAAAATCCCAAAATGATCGTAAAGATTCTGAAAAAAAAACAAAAACCCTAGAAAAACCCAAAGAAAAAACTCAAAATCTCTAAAAATATTAAAAAATTCTAAAATCCATAAAAATCCTAAAACTACACTTAAAATCCATGAAAACATAAAGAAACCCTATAAATCCTAAAGACCCCTGAAAATAATAAAAACCCCTAAAAACTTTTAAAACCCTAAAAACCATAAAAACCATAAACCCTCTAAAAACTATAAAAACCCTTAAAACTATAAAATGAAAAAAAAACTCTAAAAAACATTAAAAACCCAAAACCCCAAAAAGAACATAAAAACCTTGAAAACCACTAAAACCCATAAAACTCTTAAAAACCCCTAAAACTCGTCAAAATCCCTAAAACCCCACCAAACCCCTAAAAACCATTAAAATCCTAAAAAAACTCCTAAAAATCATTGAAACATTAAAAACTATAAAATCCATGAAAACCCCTAAAAACCATAAATTAAATTAGAACCTTAAAAAACCACTAAAAACTCTAAAAGCCCTTTAACTCTTAAAAATGTTGCAAAACTGTAAAAAATCTTAAAAACTGTGGAAAACTGAAAAAACCCATAAAACCCAAAAGACCCTAAAAACCCTAAAACCCCATAAAATCCCTAAAGACCCTAAAATACCACAAAAACCATAAAAATCAGATAAACCACTAAAAATCCATGAAAACATAAAACCCCCTAAAAACCATGAAAAACCCCTAAAAACCATAAAAACCATAAAACCTTAAAAACCCTAAAAACCATAAAGACCCTAAAAACCACTAAAAATTCTAAAAACCCTTAAAACCCCTAAAAACATTAAAAAAACTCAAAAAAACTTAAAACCCTTAAAAAACTCAAAAAAACCCTAAAAACCCAAAAAATACCCTGAAAACCTAAAAAACCCTAAAAAATCATGAAACACCCTTAAAACCCTAAAAACTATAAAAGACCCTAAAAACCATAAGAATCCTAAAAGAACCCTCAATCCCTAGATAAACCCTTAAAATCCATAAAAACCACTAAAAACCTTAAAACCCCTAAAAACACATAAAAACCCCAAAAATCTAAAAAAAACTCTAAAAACCCTTTAAACCCCTAAAAACATTAAAAAACTCTAAAAACATTAAAAACCTTAGAAAACTCAAAAAGAACCCCAAAACCCCTAAAAGCCTAAAACCCCCTAAATCCCTAAAAATCCCTAAAACCCTAAAGACCATAAAAATCCTAAAAACCCCCAAAAATTCCATGAAAACCTAAAAACCCTAAAAACCCTTAAAATATCCAAAAAAACCCTCAAAACCCCTAGAACATTTAAAATCCCTAAAAACCCATAAAAACTAAAAAAACCCCTAAAAGGTTGAAAAATCTAAAAATCCTTAAAAAATCAAAAAAACTTAAAAAAACAAAAAAACCCAAAAGACCCTAATAATCCTGAAAACCCTAAAAACCCAGGGAAAACCATAAAAATCCTCAAAATCCCAATAAAACAAAAAAAACCATAAAATTTATAAAAAACCCCCTTAAAATTTATCAAAATATAAAAAACCCTAAAACCCTAAAACCCCCTAAAACCCATATAAACCCCTAAAACCCTTACAAACCCTAAAAACCTATAAAAACCTAAAAACCACTAAAAACTATAAAAAAAATTTTAAACCCCTAAAAACGTTAAAAACTCTAAAAACATTAAAATCCCTTAAAACTAAAAAAACCGTAAAATCCCGAAACAACCCTGAAACCCCTAAAAAGCCTTAAAACCCCTAAAAACCCTAAAATAATCAAAATTCCTAAAAACCCTAGGAACCATAAAAATCCTAAAAAATCTCTAAAATTTCTGGAAAACAAAAAAACCCTAAAAACCATAACACCCCTAAAACCATAAAAAAACTAAAACCCTTTTAAAAACCCTTAAAACCCATAAAAACCCTAAAACCCACTCAAAAATCTAAAAATCCTTAAAACTCATAAAAATGTTAAAAACTCTAAAAAACCTTAAAACCCCTAAAAACTAAAAAAAACCCTAAAATAAAAAAAAACCTCAAAAATCTAAAAAACCCCTAAAACCCTTGAAAACCCCCAAAACCCCTCCAAATCCCTAAAAACCTCGAAACCCATAAAAATACTAAAAAATCGCTAAAAATACATGAAAGCGTAAAAAGCCCTTAAAACTAGGAACACCTCAGAACCATAAAACCCTTCAAAACCTTAAAAACCCTCAATACCCACTAAAAACTCTAAAAACCCTTACAACCCATAAAAACGTTAAAAAACAATAAAAATCATTAAAACTTTAAAAAACTCAAAAAACCCAGAAATCCAAAATGACCATAAAGACCCTAAAACCACCTAAAAATCCCTAGAAAACCCAAAAACACTAAAAATACATAAAAAACCCAAACCCATAAAAATCCTAAAAACCCCCAAAAACCATGAAAACGTAAAAATCCCTTAAAACCCTTAAAACCCCCTAAAATCCATAAAAACCCAAAATACCTTAAACAACCCTAAAAACACACAAAACCCTAAAAACCCACTAAAAATCTAAAAAACATTACAACCCATAAAAATGTTAAAAAACTCTAAAAACCTTGGAAACCCTAAGAAACTAAAAAAACCCTAAAAAACCAAAAAAGTCCCTAAAACCCAAAAAACCCAAAAAACCATAAAAACCCAAAACCAATAAAAACCCTATAAACATAAAAACCCTAAAACCCCTGAAAAACCCCTAAACCCATAAAAACATTTTAAAACCTTAAAAAACATTAAAACCCCATAAAAATCCAAAAACCAATAAAAACTCTAAAAACCCATAAAACACTGAAAACTTTAAAAAACTATCAAAACCTTAAAACCCCTAAAAACACAAATAAAACCTAAAAGACCCTAAAAATCATGAAAACCCTGAAATAATCCCTTAAATCTCTAAAGTCTGGTTTCAACCGCTTTGTTCTCGAGGTGGATCTGGAAGTATCATGGTCGTGGTGATGCTTGGTGGTGCGGTGTGTTTTTGGATGGTTCCAGTGTGGCGGCGTGGCGCTTTTCAGGGATGTGTTGGCTCGGATCCTCTCTCGCGGTGGTTTGGCTTGGGCCTGGTAGATCTGGAAACCTTGTTCGGTTTCCTTTCTGGCGATCTGGTTTGGTTATGATGGATCTTGTTGTTGCGGTTCCAGATCTGTTCTTTGCTATGAAGATGCAAAAGTCTGGTTTCCTTGGATGTCAGCTTCGGATGATGGCGTTTTCCTATGACAAACAGCACAGATCTGGTCTCCCCAGCATTCGACGATTCAGATCCTTGGAGGTGTGGGCCAGATCTGGCATCTTCTTGGTGCGGCGTTTCGTTTCTTCGAGGGATTGTTCCTCCAAGAAGTGGCGTGGAGAGGCCTGGCCTCGGTGCTTCTGGATTTTGTGCGGTGGGACATTGCTGATCCTCGATGCGGTGTGGGGAGCAGCAGCTTTGGTTTGGCCTGGGCTATCAGAAGATGGTGTTGTTTTCTCACATTGGAACTCAGCGCGGAGGCAGGTTTGTTTCTGGGTTTCTTTTTTGTGCTATGGTCTTATTGATGGTCTGGATAAGTGCTGGGTTCTAGGAGTTTTGTTGGGCTGTGGTGGCTGGTTCTTGAAGTGGTATGGGTTTAGTTCAGTGATGGTTGATGGCCACGGCATGTGGTGCTGGTTGTCGTCTCTTAGTGTGCTGAGGTTTGGTTCTTGGCGCAAGGGTTGCTGGTCCTGTTCTTCTAGTTGTGAAGATAGATGTGTTTTTTTGGATGAAATTTGCTATATGTTGGGCCTTGACTGGTTTGAAAGGAATGGCTACTGGTTACTGGGCTGATGGCTTTTCTTTACTGCTCTAAGAGGAGGTGTAAGACGTGGTTCCACTGCATGGTCTGAGTGCTGGTGGGGGTGTGTGATTGGTTCGGTTCTGAGTTGTTGTATGATGCTTGTTGCTAGATGTTGGTTCCTCTTTGAGTTGCTACTGTTTTTTGGCTGGTTGCTGGAGTGGAAGTGGGATGCTGGGAGATGTTCGGTGGTCGAAAGAGGTGTTGGTTGTTTGAAAATGAGGATGTTGGTTGCTGGTTGGGTGTGGATGCTAGTTGGCTGGTTGCTGCTGCTAGATGTCGTTTGTTGTTGTAGTTTGAATGCTAGTCGTTGTTTAGCTATGAGCTGCTAGATGCTGGTTAATGTTGGATGTAGTGCTATTGGATGCTGGTACTGGCTGGATGTGACGTGATGCCGCTACTGTTGTGTCTGTTTTTGAGTCTTTTTCTTTCTTTGTTTCTCTTTTTTTGGCGTGGGTTGTAAGGGGCTTTTGGGTGTGGGTCGATCGACCCCTCCCCTCCCTTGTCTGGTGTGTCTCCTTTTCATTCTAAATAAATTTTGGGGGATAGGAATAGCCTGTCCCTCGCATCTTCTTTTCCTAAAAACCATCAAAATCCCTAAAACCCCAAAAAATCATAAAAACCATAAAAATCATAAAAAAACCCTAAAAATCCCTGAAAACATAAAAAACCTTGAAAGTAATCTAAAAACCGTAAATGTACCTAAAAACCATAAAAAACCCCCTAAAATCCCATAATACCCTAAAATCCCATAAAACCCTAAAAACCCCTAAAAGCCTTAAAAACCTTAAAAAACTGTAACAACCC